>CAWUFW010000250.1:4368206-5077609 GCA_963921515.1 Calotriton arnoldi | reverse complement strand
GCAAGACTCGTCTTTCTCCCAAGGTAGGAAAAACGTGTAAAAGACGAAGCGAACCCAGATAATGGTGCAGTTTTCAATTTATTGCATGCCCAACACCACCGCCGCCATAACGCGTTTCAGCCCACGTGGGGCCTTGATCACATGACACACTTGAGGGAGCGGTTACAACATTTAAAGTTTAAGTCTGTGACGTATTCATGTGCATCAGCTGTGATACTAAAACATGGACATGGAAAAAATACTCTCATTTTGAAACACATCCAAATAAAATACAATATAATACTGTAGGGCATCCTAAAATGTTAACAACCTCTTAAAGTGCACAAGATAGAGAATACATGATATAATATCATGAGAATAGCAGCACATTGAATAAATAAATAAATACATAAATACATACTCAATAACAAACTATCCAGCTCTAAAAAGTCTCACTACATGAGAAAAATCATACTTATATTGATGAATAAAAAGTGAAATCTTAAAAGTAAAACATTGTAAAACTTTTTATCCTTTTTCCTCCCACAAATAGCAGCATTATTCAAAATTCATATAAGTCTATATTAGCACCTAGGATATACCCAAAAAGTGGAATGTTTCAAAAGAATAAAGCCCAAGTGAGCAATTACCAAAAAATTCCATGTCAAAAGTTTAAATCAGTGCAAAATACGCAAAATCATGTCACAATCTAAAATCCAAACACCATGTGCAAAAAAATGTAAAACAACCGAAAATACAGTAAAAATTACCTCTAAAATTAAAATATTAAAAACTTTTAATTCCGAGTGGATAGGCAGCAGCATTAATATACAGTCCTAAATCTCATTGACTAATTAAAGATGAGTAAAAATCTTCACTAGCGTTCAATCCTTTTGGTGCTTTACAGTCCATTTCTATAATGTACCTTGTTTTCAATCTACGTAACAAAGATTCACGGTCCCCACCTCTTCTCAGTGGTGGGACCATATCAATTACAAAGTACTTTAAATCAGCAGAATTCTTAGCATGGACTTCTTCAAAATGTCTAGCGACAGGATAAGCAGCATCACCATTATTAATAGCTGCAGTATGTGCTGGAGTATCCTCTTGTGGACCTGCAGCTTAGTGCTTCCCACATAGCGCAGGCCACAGGGACACTCCAGCACATATACAGCAAATTCAGACTTGCATGTAAGTTTTTTCTGGATATGAACAAGTCTGTTAGTAAGCGGATTCAAGTATTCAGTCTTACTAACCCCATTTCTACAAGCTTTACAAATGGAGCACTTAATGAAACCTTTACTGCTGTTCAACCACGAACTGTTGATTCTGACCTCAGGGCTACTTGACACCAGACAGTCGCTCATCGATCTCGCCTTTCTATAAGTTATACTAGGAGATCGTGACAATTGGGTCCCCAATATTGGGTCACTCTTGATCAGTGCCCAGTTTTGGTTCACTATCTTGCGAACCGTACGATGTTGGTTATTATAAGTTAGAATCAATCTGGTTTCAGTTTGCTCATTCTGTGCCAATTTAATATTACCTGCTAATGCCTGTGGTCTACCAGGTTCATTGGCTTTACGGATGGCTTTATCGACTACTTCTGGGAGATAGCCCCTCCTTAGGAACCTGTCCCTGCACTCTTTCTGTGATACAAGACAGTCATAGTCAGTGCTGCAAATTCTTCTTATACGTAGCATTTCCCCATAGGGAATGCTACTGATTAAATGTGCAGGGTGATGGCTAGAGGTATGTAACATGGTATTGCCCGCAGTGGGTTTCCTATACAATCTAGAGTGAAGTTTATTCTGTTGGATAAAAATTTCAACATCTAAAAAGCATATTGACCTGCTGCTAATCTGACCAGTAAAGCTGAGATTCAAATTGTTTTGATTGAGTTTCTCAATAAACTGTGAAGCCTCACATTCAGATCCTTTCCAAATTATCAGCAGGTCATCAATATACCTGAACCATTTAACAATATTTTCAGACATGATTTCAGGGTAGGTGGGCATGAGAACCTGCTCCTCCCAGTGCCCCATATGCAGACAGGCATAACTAGGGAGAAACAGGCCCCCATAGCCACACCTCTCACCTGCTGGAATACTTGGTTCGAAAATAGAAAAAAATTATTTTCAAGGCACAAATTAATCATAGACAACAACATCCTGTTGTGTTCGAGAAAACAGATAGGTCTCATATTCAAGTAATATTCGATAGCTTTTAATCCATCCCTGTGATGGATACTAGTATACAGGGAGGATACATCGAGTGATATCAGTAAATAATCAGATTGCCATGTCATACCCTCTAATTTCTGTAAGAGGTCACCAGTGTCAAGAATAAAGGAAGAAAGGTTCTTAACGTGGTCCTGTAAAAAGAAATCAACATACTTGCTGGCGTTTCCATGATGCTATTACAAGCCGAAATTATAGGACGTCCAGGTGGCTTCACATTGTCCTTATGAATTTTGGGTATAAAGTACACAATGGGCATCACCGGATGGTCATTTTTTAAAAATTTAAACTCGTCCATAGTTAGTAGACCAATACTCCTCCACGCCAGCAAACTGGTATAAAACAAATTCCAGGCCACTTTAACCTCTATCATTGTCGATCTTTTATAGCAATCCCTATCGTTAAGTTGACCAAGTGCCTCCTCCATGTACATTTCCCTTGGCCACAACACGACATTGCCACCTTTATCTGACTGTCGAATAACGACATTCACATTATTATGTAGTTTCTTGATTAGTTGGTGATAAGCAAAGTCACGATAATGATATCTTTTATTGATGTTAACTTGTTTTTGGTGCAGCACCCTCAAATCTTGAGAAACTTTCTCATGAAACACATCTATGTTATCTTTCAACATTAGGGGCAGAATGTTGATCTTGTTTTGAAATTGGTAGTGGCAGCAATCACTCTGTGCTCCATGCCAGAGTTAGTAGATAAAATGTCAGTGCTGTTCTCACCCTGCATTTGTAACAAGTCCTGCAATAACTCTGCATCACCAACTGTAAGTAAAGGCGGACTCAAATTACATATTGTAGGAATTGTAGGTGGTACTGAACGTGCTGATTTATTTAATAAATGAAACTTACGAAGCTTCAACTTGTGCACGTATTTGTACATGTCTATTCTAGTACCAGCATAGTCAAAATTGCTTTTAGCACTAAACGATAATCCTAGTGCTAAAATGTTGGTTTCCTTTACACTCAATGGTATTTTAGTAAGGTTAATAACAGTTTGGGAATCACAAATGTCAATGCTTGAACCTATTTACGCTTCCATTGCTTTCGGGGTTTTCTGTTGGGTGGCATTGTACTCACGTTTGTGTTGCCTGTTGCATCGCCGCCTTGCACCCCGCTGCCTGTTGATGCCTTGGCGGTGTTTACATTTCGAGCACCAGAGCGTAGAGTCTGCCTCCGATCTTGGCGCATACAATCTAATTCCTGTGCCAGTGTGAATTTTCGAAACCCCAAACGCTGTGCTCGTTGCTGATCATTGTCTGATTCACTGTCAATATTAGAGCTCAGGTCTGAAAGTGATGAAGCCAGTGGTACATCGTTGTTAGCTGTTTGAAATGAAGCCGAAGGACTTGGTATTATCTTCTTGCTTGCTTTGACATTATCGTACTTTTTTGCAAAAGTAAATATTTGCCCATGATCATAGTCCAACCGGTCTCGTTGGAATTTGTAGGCTTTCCTTTTCTTTATTATCTCTTCCTCACGGTGCAAGGCGCTTGCATTTCATCCCGATACTTGGCAATGTTATGAGTGCTTGGAATCTTCTCTATTTCAGCATTCAGGGCGTCGATTTTGCTTCGTAAGGCCACCCGGTCACTCTCGGCGTATTTAACAAGGATTTCCACCAAACGCCGAGAGGACTCAAGGTTACATTCAGCCCATTCGGATAACATGCAGGGGTCAGGGTTCTCATAGCTCGGTGCGAGCATTATTCGCAGACCCCGCGGTATCCTGCCCACCTCCAAGTACCTGGTGAGAGAACGATGCTCCCACCACTTCGCCTGCTCCGCTTACTTGCCTTCTCCAAGGTTTTAAAGAGTTCTTTAATTTTAGACTGTGAATCCGGCGGACTGCTGGATATAGAACTTTGTACATGTTCCCCGGTTGGGGAATCCTCAAATATGCCACTTGCTGCCTCCTCTCGATTCCTCAACGTGTCAGCGGACATGGTGGAAAGTAATGGGCATAAAATTATTTGCTTAGATACTCTCTCCTTGGACTTGATACGCCGGTTGAATATCGGCGTCCACTTCCAGCACACTCCTTCACGGAACACTTCAGCGGAGCTCCCACACACAAGGGGGCGCTGCTGGTAAAGCACGGGTCCTCCGGTCAGCCGACCTCCGACCACAGCTCCACCACACTGCTCCCCTGCTCGATAGGTGCACTTCCGTCGTCCCGGGCAACCACGGCTTCTCCTGCCCGGAGAGTAGGGGATTCCGAGAAAATCAGAATCACTGCTTCCTGCCGCACGGCCCGTAAATGAAGAAGGGGTTTCGCTGATTTCGAGGAAGCAATCTCGAAAAATACTTGCAGCAAGACTCCGTCTTTCTCCCAAGGTAGGAAAACGTGTAAAAGACGAGCGAACCCAGATAATTGTGCAGTTTTCAATTTATTGCATGCCCAACACCACCGCCGCCATAACGCGTTTCAGCCCACGTGGGGCCTTGATCACATGACACACTTGAGGGAGCGGTTACAACATTTAAAGTTTAAGTCTGTGACGTATTCATGTGCATCAGCTGTGATACTAAAACATGGACATGGAAAAATACTCTCATTTTGAAACACATCCAAATAAAATACAATATAATACTGTAGGGCATCCTAAAATGTTAACAACCTCTCTAAAGTGCACAAGATAGAGAATACATGATATAATATCATGAGAATAGCAGCACATTGAATAAATAAATAAATACATAAATACATACTCAATAACAAACTATCCAGCTCTAAAAAGTCTCAGTACATAGAAAAATCATACTTATATTGATGAATAAAAAGTGAAATCTTAAAAAAGTAAAACATTGTAAAACTTTTTATCCTTTTTCCTCCCACAAATAGCAGCATTATTCAAAATTCATATAAGTCTATATTAGCACCTAGGATATACCCAAAAAGTGGAATGTTTCAAAAGAATAAAGCCCAAGTGGGCAATTACCAAAAATTCCATGTCAAAAGTTTAAATCAGTGCAAAATACGCAAAATCATGTCACAATCTAAAATCCAAACACCATGTGCAAAAATGTAAAACAACCGAAAATACAGTAAAAATTACCTCTAAAATTAAAATATTAAAAACTTTTAATTCCGAGTGGATAGGCAGCAGCATTAATATACAGTCTAAATCTCATTGACTAATTAAAGATGAGTAAAAAATCTTCACTGGCGTTCAATCCTTTTGGTGCTTTACAGTCCATTTCTATAATGTACCTTGTTTCCAATCTACGTAACAAAGATTCCACGGTCCCCACCTCTTCTCAGTGGTGGGACCATATCAATTACAAAGTACTTTAAATCAGCAGAATTCTTAGCATGGACTTCTTCAAAATGTCTAGCGACAGGATAAGCAGCATCACCATTATTAATATGCAGCATGTGCTGGAGTATCCTCTTGTGGACCTGCAGCTTAGTGCTTCCCACATAGCGCAGGCCACAGGGACACTCCAGCACATATACAGCAAATTCAGACTTGCATGTAAGTTTTTTCTGGATATGAACAAGTCTGTTAGTAGCTGATTCAAGTATTCAGTCTTACTAACCCCATTTCTACAAGCTTTACAAACGGAGCACTTAATGAAACCTTTACTGCTGTTCAACCACGAACTGTTGATTCTGACCTCGGGGCTACTTGACACCAGACAGTCGCTCATCGATCTCGCCTTTCTATAAGTTATACTAGGAGATCGTGACAATTGGGTCCCCAATATTGGGTCACTCTTGATCAGTGCCCAGTTTTGGTTCACTATCTTGCGAACCGTACGATGTTGGTTATTATAAGTTAGAATCAATCTGGTTTCAGTTTGCTCATTCTGTGCCAATTTAATATTAATATATATATATATATACCCACGCACTCACCCACTCACTCATACATGCAGGCACTCGCACACCCTCTCACCCACTCATATTGGGGTTTCCGGAGCATGACTCAGACTGCCGCATTCTGAAGCCCCCGGTGTTCGGCTTCATCCCTTTCAAATATATATATATATACACCCACGCACTCACCCACTTACTCATCCATGCAGGCACTCGCACACCCTCTCACCTACCCATATTTATAAAAATATATCTATATATATATATATACACACACACACACATAAATACATATACATTTACATATACACATATATAGTTACATTATAACATGACAAACATATTTAAAAATATATAAATACATGTAACATTCAAAGAAACAATGTAAAGTTTACATATAATTAATACGTAATACAATATTGTTATACAACAATATTTAAGGTTTCGATATCTAAACTTCGATATTATCATATAAAAAGGAAAAAATATACTTACCAACGATAATATTTGATGATATGATGATATTCTTGATAAGCCTAGGTGAGTTCATGGAGTTCCGCTATGCGAAACTCCGCGAAGTGCAAAAAACCTCCATTGCGCTACGCGGAGCTCCGCAAGCGACGGAGTGCGTTAGATAAATGCCGTTTGCAGTGATTTTCAGTGCCGGGTGTTTGTCCGCACTGCGCAATCATCTCGTACGGCACTCATGCACAGCACAAACGGCCGCTGTTTCTTTGTGCAGCTCGAGTACATTTTTACTCGAGCGGCCGCTTCTCAGCGCGAACGGACAGTTTCTCAGTGCGAGAGATCGCGAGCACACGCGACCACTCGCAATGAGAAATCTGACCGGCCGCGTTGAGAAATCTCGCCGGGAGGTTGATTTTCCACGCTCGCCAACTTGACATTGACAATCGCGAACGAGGAAAATCTCGCCGGGAGGTGGATTTTCCTCGTTCGCAAACTTGATGTTGATGAGCAAGGAAAAACTTAGCTCCGCTTATGCGGAGCGGAGTTTTTCGAACTCCGCGAGCTCCGCATAACGCAGAGTGCGGAAAACTCTGCAAACTCCGCGAGCGGAGCAGAGTGCACCGCCCAGGGTTAATTCTTGACACCCTGTCTTCGATATTTAGTACCATTGATATTCTGACTTTGATATTAAGGATGCACACTCATTTCACATTATTATAAATTAACTAGAGATACTTGACAGTCATCCTGAATTGAATGGGGCACAGACAAGATTTGAAAGCATGAATGAGAGATTGTGATGACACCTCGCATAAAGTTGGGTGCTATATGTGTACTGGAAGGTTGCAATGTTTGAAAATTGTCAGTGGTTTACCTAAGGATAAGCTTTTGACAACAGAGAAATAAAAATGTGAGCCGTTGCTCACAGTATGTATAAAGTCTTGGAGTGAGGAGATGATTTTAAGGAGGGCCTGCTGGTTAGTGGTGTGAAAACCTGCTGACATTAGAGGATCCTTGTTATCAGTGAAGCAGGCTGCATCATCCACTACCTTCATGGATGCTATCTCTATTCCGCATTTGAGTTATACATGGATTTGTATGAGTGTAAGAGATTGTAACAGTGTTAGACTTGTCAGCCTTAGGGTGGTCTGCCCCTAAACCTTTTACCTCTTTTCCTTCATTTTGCTGAGCTTATTTTTGCTGGCCTTAGGAATTTGTGCACTTTACCACTTCTAACGAGTGCTAAAGTGCTTGTGCTCACTCCCCAAAATGTGGTTAAATACTTATACCTAATACCCATATTGGCAATCAGCATATTTAATTTACTTACAAGTCCCTTGTAGAGTGGTATATCATATACCCAGGGCCTGTAAATTAAATGGTATGAATGAGCCTGCAGCCCTTATTGTGCCACCCACTTAAGTAGCACCTTAAAACATGACCCCGTCCTGCCAGTGCAGCCTGAATGCAGTTTAAAACTGCCATGTCGACTTGGCATTAAACCCCCTTCCCAAACCTTAAACCCCCTTTACTACATATAAGTCATCCCTAAGGTAGACCCTAGGTAGCCCACATGGCATGGTGCAGTTTAATTAAAAGGTTGGGCATGTGCTTTTAAGGTTTACATGTCCTGGTAGTGAAAAATTCCTACATTTGTTTTTCACTATTGTGAGGCCTACCCCTCTCATAGGATAACATTGAGGAATTCCTTATTATATTTAATAAGCTGTAATTTCCAATTGGGAGCAGGTAGCTATATCATGTTTGATGTCTTTGGAATTGTAAGGAAAACCCATATTTAATGGTAATATCGAGTTTTGCTTATAATTTTGAGAATGCCACTTTTAGAAAGTTTCCATTTTTCTGCCATTAGCCTGTTAGTTCCTGCAGCCTTTCTTGGGTTACATGACTGGTTGTAACTGACAGTTAGTCTTTGTGTATTCCTCCCAGACAGTCACACAAAAGAGGGATTAGTTGTGCTTGGATGGGCCATGTGCTGGTAAGATGAGTGGCAGAGCTGAGCACAGCCCCACTTGCAACTGAATAATGAGTGCACAGTCTGCACACAAAGGACCTATAACCTCCACATTGCCACTGAAGCCAGCTTGGAACCAGGGCAGGGGAGTCAGGAAATTCCATGCAAGACAAAGCCACTATCTAGAAGCTTCTCCCAACTTCCAAAAGGAGGGCACCAGAGTATAAAAACTGGACCTCAGACACCAACTCTTCAGTACACTTCTGGACCTTTGGATACTCTGCCAGGAAGAAGGACGGCTGTGCTGCTGAAAGGACTGCCACTTGGCTGGACTGCTGACCTGCTGCTGCCTTGCTGAATTGCTGCCTTTCTGGCCTGTTGTCCTCTTACCGGGGAAGAAGGACTGGACTTGCAACTTGAACCCAGGATCATCAGAGTGACTCCAAAGGGCTAGTTTGCTGGCCTCCAGATACACAGACGGCTCCCTTCACCTTGGACCCACATCTGAACCCGGCCTGAGTGAGTCCTGATCTTCCAAGTGAAGGTGACCAGCCTCATGGAACTGTCTACGACTACATCCCTCTGCCTCGTCCTGCTGTAGGTTTTTGACTCCCATTTCAGAGACTAAGTCCCAAAGTAGAAATCTTCACTGCGGATTCAACCCAAGGCTATCCGACAATGACGCTTCCTCCTCGGACACCTCCTGCAGCCTTGCCCTGCTGAATTTTACCTTCTCAGAATATTTTTCTTAGAGATTCTTCTAAATCCGAAGGTCAGCCCCAACAGGACCCAATCCACTTCTTGTATCCGAATCGCTCTCCATTGCTGTCGGCCATATTTTTTTACTTTGACCGGGTCTCGCATGACTAGATGTCCACGGCTGGGGCTTTGATCTTTTAGGTAATCCTTTTACTAAAAATTCATAACTCTGGTTCTACTGATTGGATTTTTGACGTCAAATAATTTATTAAAATGTACTCTATGTTTCTAAATTGGTGTGGGATCTTTCTTCTGTTGTGCTTTCACTTTATTACTGTTTGTGTGCTGCGTAAATACTTTACAAATTTCCTCTAAGCTAAGCCTGAATTTGTTTTATGCCAAGCTACCCAGGGTTAAGCACAGGTTAATTTAGTGAGGTTAATTTAGTGGCTTTTTGTGGTTCACCCTGCAAGGGATTGTGGCTTTTGCTTGACCAGGGCTTTCACCCCAGTAAAACAAGCACCCAATTTCGTATAAACAGTTACTGTGGGATTGCAGTTGAATTGCACTTTTGTCTAAGTATTTAGCAAAGCAAATGTAGTTGAGTGATGAGATGGTCACTGTACAGCATCAAAAACCAAGAAGGTTTTTTCTAGGAGTTGGAAGGTGTGGGTAGTTTTTGGAGAGGTGAGGGATCTGTCAATTAAGTGAAAGGTGTTTATAATATTGAGAGGTGGAAAGCATCTATTGGAAACAAAGTGATAGAATAGGGTAGAAGATCAAGATGAAGAGCATATTGGAGAGGATATCTAGAGTTCGAGTGGCATTGGTATGACAGATGGGTATGTCATATGTGGCAACAGAAAATATCTTAGCAGATTTGTTATAGCTAATGATGGCTTTGTGAATAAAGAAATGAACCTCAGTGGATTTCTGGACTGAACGGGCAATAATGGGTGTAACGTGCCAGTTAATAGAGAGTGTTTTTTTTTTAGTGATCTACTCTCAGTTTTAGCTTCAGAGATTGTTCACACGTAGCATACCGCAGTTACCTTTGAGATGGCTTGTCTGCATGCTTCATAAGTGGCTGTCATGGGTTGGGATTAGAGGGAATTGTTTCTCTCCAGATCCTTTTTGGTTTGCCTAACTGCCGCAAGCTCAAATTCAGCCCCTTCTAGTCAGCCTTTCAATGGAGGGCTGTGGAAAGTGGGTGGGACACTGAGAGGCTTGTAGAGAATGTTCACCACCAGTTTTGTGAGTGCAGTCGCTATGCAGAATAGTATATCCATCTGGAACAAGTTTGTTAAAGATAGATGTAAAAGTGGAGATGTGGAGGTGGGCCATGGCTGTATAATGATTTGAGTGATGGTGTTGAGATATGAGATGACAGGTATGTCTTTGATAGCTGAGCAGCCATCTATGGGTCACAGGGAAAGAGTGTGTTTGAAATAGATATAACCTCTAGGTTGAGTGTGTTGAAGAGGGATGCAGATTGCAAGTGTGTGAGTTGTGGTGGGTTTTGGGTGTGTAAGTGGAGGTAGGGGTGGGGATGGGCTACTTCCACTTTGCTTTGTGTGGCTCTTACAGAATGTCCAGCCTGGATGACCTAGATGACGCAAGTGAAAGCACTGAAATGAGAAATTGATACAATCATCTCATTGGCTAGGGGCCAAATAAGCTGTGAGGCAATGATTCAGCCATCTTAGGATCTGGAAGGTCAGGTGCAAGAACTGCCCTCTGTCATTAAGTTGTCTGATGGGGTGTTTATAGATGTTTTAATTCGAAAGTGTTCTGTACAAGTCCACTCATTTATTCACTCATTCAACCACTCATTGAGCCATGCATGTACTAATTTCTCCACTACTCTTCTTCAGATTTGCTTTTATATTATTCTAACAGTCCAACACATGCAAAACATCTAATTCTCAACCCACAGGAGTTCTTTTGTGCATAAAGTGATTCATAAGCACTCAAGTATGGCACCTGGAGTGTTATTTGTGTTAGGACTTTGAACCCCAGCAGGGTCAACATAGGCTTTCTGCCCTCCAAGGTCAATAAATTGAGTCCATCAAATTGCATAATAGTAAGTCACATATAGTAGACAAAAGCTCCTAGTGCTTAGAAATGTGACATTCTACACTATATGAAAAACACATTTTATTCTACATTTCCGACTAATTGATCCAAGTAATGTGCTATATTTGGCGTACTATTTAGACTCAAAACTGAATTGACTTTTTTCTGTAGGTATAATCATCATGCATCATTTCTACCCGAAATTAGTTTGTATTACTTGATGTAGTATATTCAACATTATTAATTGTTGGAAGAAAAAGAAGAATGTTAGATTACCCAGGCTAATTTATATTTGTTCTTAACATTTTTGTGTATCTTTGCTTCCATTTAGATATTTTGAGTAAACTGTGTCCACCTCAGAAAGTCCAGGCATAGTACCAATATGACTCTTCATTCATAGTACAATATTGCTGTGTATGTCTATCTATTTGCCCAACTTTATAATTACTTGAGTTACTGGTGCCCAGCTGAGAAAAGCTATGTCCAGTACCATTATGCCAGTTGTACTAGATTTATTCTGCACTGGGAAAAAAACAACTTCAAATTAAAATGTGATATTAAATGCCAAGGTCTGTAGGTATATCCTTGACTATACAGATATTCCTAAATAGCGTACTATTTATAATACTTAAATTGTACATGTTCAATTATTGTTAAATCAAAAAACGAAATTTACATTGTTTGTACATGTAATGTGTTAGGCTGGCAATGAATTTAAAGAATGGGCTTGAATTCAAAGAGTGCCTTTTATACGGACCCATTAACCCATAGAACCAACCCCTTTTCTCTTAAGCATCATTAAAAAATAGATATGAGTCTGGCACATAAAGTAAATTATGTACTTAATGCAAGAGCAGACATTCCAACTGCCACATTTTGCATTTGCAACAGTGGATATTTATAAAAGTTGTCACCCTATGCTGGCAAAGGTGGTAAAATCGGCCCCTGCTGTCTATAAAATGTTGCCTTATACAGCACTACAATCATTTCTGAAGAGCACTGGTGGTAATCCTACTGATGGCAGTCAGCCACTGTACAGACTCACACAAATGACCACGTAGCTAGTGCGGGCATATAAGCATGTCCACATTCAATACTCTAACAGTAAGTTACCGTTACTTCAACTCTACATCAGGAGTCATTACATAACAGGAGTTACATCGGGGTCCTAAAATCTCAGATAAGGTTTAAGACTTTTACTTCACAGGTTTGTGAATTTTTAAAGTTCAAACCCTTCCCCTTTAAAGAAAAAGAACCAGGGGAATTAGGTCCCCAGGGCCTAATAAGGCTTAGGGAGGGGCCACATGGCCCTCAACTGCTTTAAAAACATAAGACCCTGTGACCATCCCCCGCCGGGCACGGCCAAAAGTCAATGTTTGGCGGGGATGGGCTTATGTATGGTAATAAAATGTCATTTTACATTTTTTTAAACCTAGAAATTCACTAAAAAACAGAGGCTAAAGTAACTTTATAGTTAGGTGTGATATAAAGATCTAGTTTTTTATTCTTTAAAACCTTTTAGTGAAAAACTAAAGGTTAAAGTAACGTTATAGTTAGGTTAATATGTCAGTGACAACATTAACATTTTGAACTAAAAGAAATCATGGAAACTCATCGGTTATAGTTAGCAGAGCTAACTATAACTTGTGTTAAAACACAGAAACTATAACTTGTGCCCCCGCCATGCACTGCTTATCCCCTCACATATTACATCACTTATGACATGTTCTATGACATTTATGACATCACTGATGACATCTCAAATGCCATCATTGATGACATCACTGATGGTAGCATCCAATTAGTGTGCTAGTTTGCTTTATAGTTTAGACACTGGCGTAGTAGCTACCATATTACTTTTCTACCTGATTTTGTACAGCCTGTGTCCAGGTACTGGGTGTAAGTGTTTACAAAACTGATATGCTTCTAATGCATCATAGGGGTGAAGCTGTATTGAACACGTTATAAATCTTTGTATTGAAGAGTAAATCTGTGTGCGGGTGACAGTTGACGAGTTCTGTCCAGTATATTCCACACGTCTTTTGATACTGCAGAAAAGTTTCCAGCAGGGCAAAGATTCTACATACTACTTACTAAGGGCCTTTTTACAATGTCGGGCGGAAAGCCATTCGACAGCTTGTCGGTGGTGGTACACCCGACATCTGGGGCATCAATCCGACCACCGTTTTATGATACAGGTGGTCCGACCGATGCCTGCTGGGGGAATCCACTCCGCCACTGACAGGGTCAAGGAGCCCATCGGGGTGGCGGTCAGATTGTAATCCCCAAAATGGAGGCGGTGCCTGCTCAGGCACCGCCGTGGGGATTACAATGCACCTTTCCAACAGCCTTTTCATGTCAGTTCTTCCGCAATGAAAAGGCTGGCAGAAAGGGTTTTTTGGGGCCCCAGTGGTCCTCAGCTATGAGCTCTGAGGGGCACCTGTGGTGCCCCCTAAACATCCATGCATCGTGCGGCAGGCACCCCATGGTGCCTGCCACACGGTGGATGGATGTTTAAAAAGTGTATTTTTCCTATTGAGGCTTGTGCTGGGGCCCGCAGCACAAGCTGCAAGAGGAAAAATACACTTTCTGACCGCCATGAAGGCGGTCGCATGGTAATTTGGGAGGCGGGACCGTCGACTCCTTGTTGGGCTGTCCCGTTTCTACACGATGCCGGTCGGACGCTCGTCAGACCGGCATCGCAATGAGACAGAATCGTCTCAACATGACAATTTCAATTTAACATAGAAGACTGTGTGCACCAGGTACTAACCTATGTACATGTGCTTGTTTTGCTTTAGAAGATGGACTATCTGTAAGGTTTTCACCACAGTATGAAGGCTGTAGGTAGTATGATCCTTAGCACCTTCAGATCCTATTTTAAGTGAATAGTCGCTCTTTGGACAAGTTTTGCATAGAATGTGCACTGTTCTCAGTAGATACTTTTTAATACTCTGTGGTGTATTACTTATGAGAGTTTCACTGTCTGAAAACAGTGTGGTACAAAGTAAACTCTCTACATAGAGTAAACAGTGGGTAACAGTATCCACTTTTCTACTTATATAAACTTAATTTCTCCATGTAGGTTCAATGAATGTCAGTGGTTTGATACAGGTAAATACTGTCCATAGTAGGGTATTGGTTATGTAACAGGGCTTCAGTACCTGGAGGAACCTGGTTTTCCCTGAACAGCTGTATACAGATTGAACACCATGTGCAGTATAGGTTACCCTTTCATCTGTGGTTCATGGTCAACATGAACTGGGCTACCCATGAAGTGCGTGGCATAGGGTCAATGTTGCACATACATCAAGCTTGCTTTACCTGTGGGGGTTATGTGTATGATAGCAGTAATAATGCTTCATATTTTTCTGAGCTATTTTGCACTTACTTTCATAGCTCTAATGCTATACACGTTTATTGAGCGTTGTGTACAAAAAACTTGGACAATGTCATAAGTGGTGGCATCAGTGATTTCATCAATGATGTCATTTAAGATGTCATCAGTGATGCCATAGAAAATGTCATGAGTGATGTAATATGTGAGGTCATAAGCAGTGCATGGCAGGGACACAAGTTATATTTAGCTCCGCTAACTATAACTGGTGAATTTTGTGGGGTTTTTTCAGTTCGAAACGTTAATGTCACTGACATATTCACCTAACTATAGTATATATACATATACTTCAGATGGTTTATATATATGTATATATATTTATATATTCAAAAGTTTTCCCAAATAAACGCACTCTCAAAGTCTTGGATGCCAAGCAGGAAGCTCTTTATTGCTTGTTACGCGTTTCGACAATTACTGTCTTGATCACACGAGAAGTACGGCAACATGAGCGTGCATAAATGAATAAACAAACATGGTAATGGACAAAAGACTACAGGTTACACTCTACCTGCGTTGTAAAATGTTGGCCATTTTGTAACGTGCAAATAATGTAAATACATATAATGGCACTTGTTATTATAAATTTAGCACCGCATGAAACTGGTATCAAATGCATATTTACATAATGTACATTCATGAATTTACTCGATTTCGAGTCGCGCTTCATTTTTAGACGAGGCGATATGAGCGTGCTAAATAAACGTAAGCATAGGCAAAGGACTACGAGTTACACTACTACTTGTGTCTCTTCTGTCAACCATTTACTGACATACGTAATAAAAGTGTAATACGTATTTTACTATACAATTAAGGCATCATGACGCATATTCCTTATTTCGTGAATTTATCGAATGTTCAGGTTTTCAGTCGCACTAGTGGCGTGTACCACATATACTTGATCTTGTGGTGACAAAATCTGCCATTATGTCTACGACTTTCCTTGATTTTACCGGGCATCAGCCTGATAGCTCATCATTAATAAAGGGTGTTATCCTGGGATGATTGTACATGCGGTCTAGTGCCCTCAAAACATGTATCACTGTACTTGGTACTACCCCTACAAGTGTACACCTTATATCTGCCACAGTGGCTTACCTAGTACAGATTTGCCATGGTGGCAATGTAAAAGAATAACATCTGAGGATACCACCCTCGCTTGAGCTAATTACAAGTCAGACTAAGGAAAATAAAATCAATACAAACAGCAGGTTCAGGATTAACTCGCCAACTGGCTAGTACATAAAGTCAGGAATAAGTGCAGGAAATTATAAATTATAAATTATAACTAATGAATCGAGTTTAAAAGTCTCTTATCTGAATTCAGTGTTCACCCGAGCCCGGGGAAGAAAAGGGTAGGGAACCCGTGAAGTGACCATGCAAAGTGGTGGGTCCCTTCCTTTCCTCCTGTGAATGAGAAGAACAAGATAAAAGACATAATCAGTACAGTTTCATACAATAAAACAAGTATTTACACAATGAAAAGGTATCATACAATGACAGTACTTTTGTGAAACAGATTCTTAGTAAATTATCAGTCAACATGGAGGTGTGAAGCCAATTCATCATCTAAATTGTGGCCCCCGGGAACTTCGTTTCTAATTCCAGTATCCATTTTGATTCTTTCTGTCTAAGGGCCAATTCTCTGTTGCCTCCTCTCTTTCCTAGAGCTATCTGTTCGATTGCAAAGAATCTGAGTAATGAGTTGTTAGACTGATGGTACTCTTGGAAATGTCTGGCAATAGGGTAGTGTATGTCTACATTAGTGATGGCTCTGAGATGTTCCATGATTCTTTTCTTAACCATAAATGTAGTACTCCCTGCATACCTAAGTTTGCACGGGCATTCTAGAATGTATACAATGGGTCCTAAACAAAGCACTTGACAAAATAAGTAATGTCAGTAGAGAAGAATCACTTGAACAGACAAGCAACACTGATAAAACAGAATCAGGTACTAGAGTTATTACCACCTACAATAGTCAATCCAAGAAAATACGGAAAATCTTGGTAGATAATTGGAACATTCTTCAGACCGACACCATTGTAGGTCGAGACGTAGGTGAGAGACCATTAATCACCTACAGGAAAGGTAGAAGCCTAAGAAAGATATCCTTGTGAAAGGGGACATTACAGAAACAAAGAAAAGTAATTTCCATGACCTCAAAGGCTTCTTTCCCTGTGGGCACTGTAGGGCGTGCAAATGCAGTCATTCTGTTAAAGAGCTTAGCATCCCAGGACGTGTACAAAAGTGGAAAATCAACCAATTCCTTACCTGCAGTAGTAACTTTACTGTATACATTCTAGAATGCCCGTGCAAACTTAGGTATGTAGGGAGTACTACATTTATGGTTAAGAAAAGAATCATGGAACATCTCAGAGCCATCACTAATGTAGACATACACTACCCTATTGCCAGACATTTCCAAGAGTACCATCAGTCTAACAACTCATTACTCAGATTCTTTGCAATCGAACAGATAGCTCTAGGAAAGAGAGGAGGCAACAGAGAATTGGCCCTTTGACAGAAAGAATCAAAATGGATACTGGAATTAGAAACGATGTTCCCGGGGGCCACAATTTAGATGATGAATTGGCTTCACACCTCCATGTTGACTGATAATTTACTAAGAATCTGTTTCACAAAAGTACTGTCATTGTATGATACCGTTTCATTGTGTAAATACTTGTTTTATTGTATGAAACTGTACTGATTATGTCTTTATCTTGTTCTTCTCATTCACAGAAGGAAAGGAAGGGACCCATCACTTTGCATGGTCACTTCACGGGTTCCCTACCCTTTTCTTCCCCGGGCTCGGTGAACATTGAATTCAGATAAGAGTCTTTTTAAACTCGATTCATTAGTTATAATTTATCATTTATAATTTCCTGCACTTATTTCACGAACATGGTTTGTTTAGACTCTGACTTTATGTACTAGCCAGTTGGCGAGTTAATCCTGAACCTGCTGTTTGTATTGATTTTATTTTCCTTAGTCTGACTTGTAATTAGCTCAAACGAGGGTGGTATCCTCAGATGTTATTCTTTTACATTGCCACCATGGCAAATCTGTACTAGGTAAGCCACTGTGGCAGATATAAGGTGTACACTTGTAGGGGTAGTACCAAGTACAGTGATACATGTTTTGAGGGCACTAGACCACATGTACAATCATCCCAGGATATAACCCTTTATTAATGATGAGCTATCAGGCTGATGCCCGGTAAAATCAAGGAAAGTCGTAGACATAATGGCAGATTTTGTCACCACAAGATCAAGTATATGGGGTACACGCCACTAGTGCGACTGTAAACCTGAACATTCGATAAATTCACGAAATAAGGAATATTCGTCATGATGCCTTAATTGTATAGTAAAATACGCATTATTACACTTTTATTACGTATGTCAGTAAATGGTTGACAGGAGAGACTTCGAGTAGTAGTGTAACTCGTAGTCCTTTGCCCATGCTTACGTTTATTTAGCACGCTCATACCGCCTTGTCTAAAAATGAAGCGCGACTCGAAATCGAGTAAATTCATGAATGTACCTTATGTAAATATGCATTTGATACCATTTTCTTGCAGTGCTGAATTTATAGTAACAAGTGCCATTATATGTATTTATATTATTTGCATGTTACAAAATGGCCGACATTTTACAACGCAGGCACAGTGTAACCTGTAGTCCTTTGTCCATTACCATGTTTGTTTATTCATTTACGCACGCTCATGTTGCCGTACTTTTCGTGTGATCAAGACAGTAATTGTTGAAACGCGTAACGAGCAATAAAGAGCTTCCTGCTTGGCATCCAAGACTTTGAGAGTGCGTTTATTTGGGAAAACTTTTGGATTATTAAATGCCGGTTTTGGGCTTACCGACAGCACGCACCACCTAACAATGGGCTCGTTCCCGGAATGACCCTTCTTCGTGGATTTAAATACAGATTGAGGGATCGTGAGCCGGCCGCTAACTGCGGATTGGGAGCACGTACATTCAACGATTGCCAAGGATCCCTGCTTCCAGAGGTAAGCTTGGCCCCGTTGCCGTTTCTCGATAGGGGGGTTTGCTCCTGCATTCGTGCTTGGGCGGGCTCCCTCACGGGTGTGGCGGTTGGGGCTGAGAACTTGCGTCTCTGGCGGGGGTAGCTGACTGGGGAGAGTAACTATAAAGGAATTTGGAACTATTCGCTATACAGAGAGCACGAGTTTGACTGAATGGACTACCACTGCGGTAATTAAGATTGGACCACATAGTCACTCAATACCCTCTTGAGACAACACTCTCTCTCTCCCCCCGAGATCCTTGTGAGACATACTGAATATAGCGGCATTAGGAACCGCCAATCTTGTGCGGGAAGTCTGGTACAAGTACGGAAGCCATAAGGGGGACAAAAAAGACGGAGGCGACAGCGCCTAGTGATCCCCAAGTAAGACGTGCATTGTAGGCACAGGAAACAACATACAGTACTTTGAAACCAATCATAAACAACATGGAGGAAGAAAACGAAAGGCGCATGGCAGCGCAATCACTATTTGCACGCCCACCAGGCAAAGGGCGACCCACAGCAATAACAACAGCTGCAAACAAAGATAATGTACTGAATAACCAACTTAGGAAACATGAAAAATTAAAAAAACAAGAAATGTCAAAATGGTGGGAGGCCATCTCCCTCCAGGATTATGTGGATAAACAAATGGTGCCACGAGGCTTAAGGATATACATAACTCCCTCACATGAATCTCCTAACCCGCGCATGTTGGATGAGTGGGCGGAAAATTCGGCTATGAGCTCAAACAACATGCTGAGTATACTCATCAAATATGCATGGGAAGATAGAGACAGAATACTTAAAGAAATAACAAAGATTGAAGATGACTTAAAGAAAAATGATGATCAACAAAATATTAAGAAATTCAAAGAAGAATTAAAAGGAAGATTAATAAAACATGAGGAGGAAATTAAACAACGAAAACAGAGAAAGTTACATAGAGACTGCACAGACTATGAGACGGGATGCATTCTCACTTATAGTCACAAGTATGACCACTTATATAATCAGATAATCACATACAAGGATACAACTGATGTAAATGAAGTTGTAACAATGCAAAAAGAGGCCAGCGATTCAGATACGGATGCTTCAGTGCATACAGCTAGCTCAACATCAGAAGTGGAAATAATAACTCGCCAGGCAACGTTTTTAGACGAGTTCAGAGTAATGAAGAAGAGTCGACAATCAGGGAAAGCGACCGCAACACCAACTCCACCAACTCGGGGACGAGGAAGAGGCCGAGGGAGAGGAAGAGGCAGGGGCGCAGTAAACAGAAACATCTCAAACGGAAACACAGATCCAAAAAATACAGAGCCCATTGGGAACAAGAAGAGGCTCGAAGAAAACACAATAATGATAGATACTAAAACGGTAAACAAAACTATTGTCAATCTTTCATCGCGTACATTGTCCCATTTCGAAAAAACAACCCTGTGTCTTGGTTTAACATTTTGTCTTACAGAACTGTTCAACTATGCTAATACTCGCATAGATATCTTTACATTTATAAGAAAAATCAAGTTGAAAAAGTGGCATATGTTAAAAAAATAGCAGAGCAGAGTCGGATACTTTACAAATGGGCAATGACTCAATACAACCAGGGCTTACAGTTGGCGATGCCAGCATATTACAAACAGTATTAGATCTAGGAGGGTCATTTGGAACTAACCCAGAAGAACCAGATGTGCATGGCTGGTCGGACATTGTTACAGACAAGGCGGCATGTACATCATTCAAACCACGCTCAGTGTTTTATCCAAATTTGCCCCATGATTCCATCGACACCTTTCATGACGTTGTTACAAAGGAATTGATTAAACAAAAACATGGTGTGAGCAACAACAAAACTACAAATTATAATCTGTCACACAAACAACGTAACATTATCTTATCATTGTCAAAAGATACCAGTATAGTAATACGTCCATCGGACAAAGGTGGAAACATAGTTCTGTGGGACAAACAATTGTACATTAATGAGGCAAAAAAACAGCTCAGTGATGTTAGATTCTATTGTATATGCGACACAGCCACTTATAATGCAAGTATAACTACCACATGGCAAAAACTCTTTGAATGGCAGGAATCAGGCATTATTACATGGCAAGAATATTGTTTTTTAAAAAGAGATTATCCTAAGTTGCCAATTTTATATCTTCTACCAAAGATTCATAAACACCCTACCATCCCCCTGGGAGGCCTATAATCTCCTCTGTAGGCAATGTTCTTGAAAACATTTCAAAATATGTCGATCAATTTCTGAAAGAACATGTTATTGAATTACCATCTTATGTGAAAGATACTAAAGACTTTCTCAGTAAAATAGAAAGTCTTGTTTGGGAAGAAAACTATTCTCTCATTACCCTGGACGTGAATTCATTATATACCATTATTGATCATGTCCAGGGGGTGGAAGCATGCATGCATTACCTAGGCACTAGAAACTTCATGTATTTGGAACATACTCGCATGCTAGCTGACATGATGATGCTATGTCTCAAGAATAATATCTTTATGTTTGATGGGGTGTTGCATAAGCAGGTGCGGGGCACGGCAATGGGTACGTGCTTCGCGCCTAGCTTTGCTAACCTCTTCCTAGGCAAATGGGAAGAAGAGATTCGCCTTGACATGTCCCTTACCGCAGATTTCAAGTCAGTAGTTGTGTGGCTCAGATATATCGATGATTTGCTAATAGTATGGAAAGGCACTGAAACTGAAGCCATAACTTTCATGGATAAACTTAATAACAACCAGTACAACATCGCTCTGACACACAACATTAGCAAAAACAGTGTAGAATTTTTGGACACTAAGATCGAAGTCATGGAAGGGAACCTGGTCACTAGCCTGTACAGAAAAAAAACGACTGACAATAGCCTTCTTCATGCCCTCAGTGGCCACTCAGAGGCCCTTAAATGGAGTATTCCATATGGGGAGCTACTGAGGGCAAAAAGAAATTGTAGCACGAATGAGAAATATTTGAAGGAACAAAATATCATGCTTGAGAGGTTTAGACTAAGAGGGTAGCCTGAATGGGTCCTAAATAAAGCACTTGAAAAAATAAGTAATGTCAGTAGAGAAGAATCACTTGAACAAGACAAGGAACACTGATAAAACAGAATCAGGTACTAGAGTTATTACCACCTACAATAGTCAATCCACGAAAATACGGAAAATCTTGGTAGATAATTGGAACATTCTTCAGACAGACACCATTGTAGGTCGAGACATAGGTGAGAGACCATTAATCACCTACAGGGAAGGTAGAAGCCTAAGAGGTATCCTTGTGAAAGGGGACATTACAGAAACAAAGAAAAGTAATTTCCATGACCTCAAAGGCTTCTTCCCCTGTGGGCACTGTGGGGCGTGCAAATGTAGTCATTCTGTTAAAGAGTTTAGCATCCCAGGACATGTACAAAAGTGGAAAATCAACCAATTCCTTACCTGCAGTAGTAACTTTACTGTATACATTCTAGAATGCCCGTGCAAACTTAGGTATGTAGGGAGTACAACATTTATGGCTAAGAAAAGAATCATGGAACATCTCAGAGCCATCACTAATGTAGACATACACTACCCTATTGCCAGACATTTCCAAGAGTACCATCAGTCTAACAACTCATTACTCAGATTCTTTGCAATCGAACAGATAGCTCTAGGAAAGAGAGGAGGCAACAGAGACTTGGCCCTTAGACAGAAAGATTCAAAATGGATACTGGAATTAGAAACGAAGTTCCCGGGGGGGCCACAATCATGATGATGAATTGGCTTCACACCTCCATGTTGACTAATAATTTACTAAGAATCTGTTTCACAAAAATACTGTCATTGTATGATACCATTTCATTGTGTAAATACTTGTTTTATTGTATGAAACTGTACTGATTATGTCTTTTATCTTGTTCTTCTCATTCACAGGAGGAAAGGAAGGGACCCACCACTTTGCATGGTCACTTCACGAGTTCCCTACCCTTTTCTTCCCCGGGCTCGGGTGAACACTGAATTCAGATAAGAGACTTTTTAAACTCGATTCATTAGTTATGATTTATAATTTATAATTTCCTGCACTTATTTCACGAACATGGTTTGTTTAGACTCTGACTTTATGTACTAGCCAGTTGGCGAGTTAATCCTCAACCTGCTGTTTGTATTGATTTTATTTTCCTTAGTCTGACTTGTAATTAGCTCAAACGAGAGTGGTATCCTCAGATGTTATTCTTTTACATTGCCACCATGGCAAATCTGTACTAGGTAAGCCACTGTGGCAGATATAAGGTGTACACTTGTAGGGGTAGTACCAAGTACAGTGATACATGTTTTGAGGGAACTAGACCGCATGTACAATCATCCCAGGATATAACCCTTTATTAATGATGAGCTATCAGGCTGATGCCCGGTAAAATCAAGGAAAGTCGTAGACATAATGGCAGATTTTGTCACCTCAAGATCAAGTATATGGGGTACACGCCACTAGTGCGACTGTAAACCTGAACATTCGATAAATTCACGAAATAAGGAATATTCGTCATGATGCCTTAATTGTATAGTAAAATACGCATTATTACACTTTTATTAAGTATGTCAGTAAATGGTTGACAAAAGAGACTTCGAGTTGTAGTGTAACTCGTAGTCCTTTGCCCATGCTTACGTTTATTTAGCACGCTCATATCGCCTCGTCTAAAAATGAAGCGCGACTCGAAATCGAGTAAATTCATGACTGTACCTTATGGAAATATGCATTTGATACCATTTTCATGTGGTGCTGAATTTATAGTAACAAGTGCCATTATATGTATTTATATTATTTGCACGTTACAAAATGGCCGACATTTTACAACGCAGGTAGAGTGTAACCTGTAGTCCTTTGTCCATTACCATGTTTGTTTATCCATTTATGCACGCTCATGTTGCCGTACTTTTCGTGTGATCAAGACAGTAATTGTCGAAACGCGTAACGAGCAATAAAGAGCTTCCTGCTTGGCATCCAAGACTTTGAGAGTGCATTTATTTGGGAAAACTTTTGAATATATATATATATATATATATATATATATATATATATATATATATATATATATATATATATATATATATACATACATACATACATACACACACTCACATTACCTACTGGCGGTCGCCAGTAGGTGGTTATAGTTAGGACCTTGTTTTCATAGGAAAAGCGTTTTTTCTTTTCCCAATAACTTTGGCGAAATTTTCAAAACTAGTGGGGTGCTCCGGTCAGCTCCGGTCTTGAAAGTTTCGAGGTGATTCGTCAAGCGGGGGAAGAGAAAAAAGGGGGGTCTCAAAACTCGTTTTCCCCATGTTAATTTACATAGGAAACTTTAGACAAAGCTGCAGCCCGAACTGCTGAACAGAATTACACCAAATTTGGCAAAAAGGTAGCGCTTGGTTCAGAAAGCAACCTTTTTTTTTTAATAGTGTAAATCCGTTCAGTAGTTCATGAGAAATTAAAAAAAAGAAAACTTTCAATATCTGGGCTGAGCCTAACCTCCCGAGCACGAGCTTGCCTCTGATTGGCTGCCAAAATTTCAAACCAGGAAGTGTTGGCAGCCATCTTGTGCCTCGGACGAGGGAGAAAGAAAAAGGTAAACAAAAAGATTAAAAACAAGAAAAGGGGGCAGGGTAAAAGCACCCTGACCCCCCCCAGGCCTGCTCAGGGGGTCCCACAGGGACCCCCAGACCCAAAAAAAAGCATTTTTTTATTTTTTATTTTCGGGCGGGGTCGTGCCAAGTGCGCAAATCTGTCCAAAAATTTTAAAAAACAAAGCGCGGTCTCCCGCGCTTCGTTTTCAAAGCCCCCGGGTGGGCCATGTCTGGGGGGCAATTTATTTATGTAGCGGGGGCCCCGGGGACCGCCACCTCCCCGGTGCTTGATAATGTATTCACGGGGGCACGCGGCCCCCCACAGCCCCGGGGACTGCCACCTCCCCAGGGCTTCTTAAATAAAAAATGAATGTGTGGGGGGTCCCACCCCCCCCACACTGCCCCAGGGGACCGCCACCTCCCCGGGGCTTTTTTAATTGGGTGCGGGGGGCACGCGGCCTCCCCGCAGCCCCGGGGACCGCCACCTCCCCGGGGCTCTATTTCTTTTTTATTTAAAGATGGGTGGGGGGGCAAGAGCCCCCCACACACCCCGGGGACCACCACCTTCCCGGGGCACAGACTTAATTGAATGCGGGGGTCCGTAGCGGACCCCCAGGCCCACCACCTCCCCGGGGCTATGTAAATTGAGGGAGGGTGGCCGCGCGGCCCCCTCCTGGAGCCCTTGATGGCCCTGGAGACCGCCACCCCTCAGGGCCGCCTCCTGCAGTGTCCCGGGATGCCCACCCCTGGGACACTACTGTTTGCTATGGCAGGACGGGAGCCGTGCGGCTCCCGCCCCTGCCATAGCAAACGCTGCTTTGGATTTTGGAAGCGAGAGCAGGTTTCCTGCTCTCGCTTCCAAAATCCAAAGCAGATTGCTTTTCCACAAGGGGAGCTGCATGTCTGCAGCTCCCCGTGTGGAAAAGCAATGCCGGCTCCCGCAGGAGACGGGGAGCCGGCGGGACCGTGGGGGCATTGGGGCTGTCACCACGGTCCCCCAACGGAGAGGCCAGGCCCCGGGGCCAGAAGTGGCCCGGGAGGGGGGCCATGCGGCCCCCCTCCCCTCTATTAAAAAAAAAAAAAGGCCGGCTCCGGGGTATGGGGTCCCCGGGGCCATAATTGGCCTGAGGAGGAGGGTCCCCCTCCATATAAAAAAAAGAAAATTTAAAAATAAAAAAAAAGTCTGGCCATGCCCTGGGGGATGGGGTCCCCGGGGCCTAAATTGGCCTCGGGAGGGGGGCCACGCGGCCCCCTTCCCGTTTAAAAAATAAATAAAAATTAAATAGGGGTCAGGCCCTGGGGGATAGGGTCCCCAGGGCCACAAAAATGTAAAAAAAAAAGGGGGTCCACGCAGCTCCCCTTGTTAAAAAAAGCAAGAAAAAAAGCGGGCATCTCGCCGGAGGTCACGCCCCCTTTCTCCACCACTCTGCAAACGCGACCCCTGGCGCATTGTTAGATGGGGAATTAATTCCCCTTGAATACTGAGGGTCCCTGGGGGCCAACTAGCCCACCAGGTACCTCCAGTAAGCACCAGAAGCCGCGTTTGCAGAGTGGTGTACAAAGGGGCGTGGCCTCCGACCACCTCTCTGCAACACAGCTCTTTGGCGCTTACTGGAGGTGCCAGGTGGGCTAGTTGGCCGCCAGGGACCCTCAGGATTCAAGGGGACTTAATCCCCCAATTTACAATGCGCCAGGGGGGGTGTTTGCACAGTGGTGCAGGGAGGGGGCGGGGCCTGACAGAACAAGTGTGCAAACTGGCGCACTGTAAATTGGGGGATTAAGTCCCCTTGAATCCTGAGGGTCCCTGGGGCCAACTAGCCCACCAGGTACCTCCAGTATGGGGGGTGTGAACAGGAAGGATTTGCATAGGCGGGAACAAGACACAGGTGTCGATAATAGGAGGAGGGACTGTGGTATTCAGAACTGGTTCGAAAATAAACGGAGGCAGTCATCAGAACACTCGAGGTATGGGCTTGTTTAATCCATTTTGAAGGGAGATTCACGAGGGATGGATAAGGTGATTTTGGCGAGAGAGACAGGTCAAAAAGAGTTTGGGATTATCGAGGGTTATAGAAAGAATGGGGCTTTTAACAGGTGAAATTATCAACATGAATTCTGCGGGCAAAAATGTTGCTGACGGGGTGAACTCGAGCATGTTTTATCTGATATGGTGTGTATTGGTTGTGAAATTTGATAAACACAAGTCAGTCATCTAATAGTTATGTTTTAAATTTGTAGAATAACCCCTGACGAAGTGCCAGGAAAGGCACGAAATGCATTGGGTAACGGAACCGATTGAATTAAGGAACATTCTATGTAGCGTTCCATGCTATAGAAAGAGGCACGTAATGGCACATCTACAGCATTAAGGATTTTAAAGTGAACATAGTATGTCCGACATGCGACTGAACAAACTTTGAACAACGTAATATATGGATTGGTGAAATTAAATAAACATTCTGAACTTGATCAACTTTTTGGCATTTTTTATGCATCATAACGCTGTGCGTCCGGAGTGGGGTGTCAGTTAGCCCCACATTTTCCAGTACCTCCAGTATGCGCCACAGAGCTGTGTTGCAGAGAGGTGGTCCGAGGCCACGCCCCTTTTTACACCACTCTGCAAACGCGCCTCTTGGCGCACTGGTGGTGGGGCGATGAGGTCCTCTTGTGTCCTGAGGACCTCAGGACACAAGTGGACTTCATGCCCCAAGCAGCAGTGCACCAAAAGGCGCGTTTACAGAGTGGTGTAAAAAGGGGGCGTGGCCTCGGACCACCTCTCTGCAATCCAGCTCTGTGGCGCATATTGGAGGTACCTGGTGGGCTAGTTGGCCCCCAGGGACCCTCAGTATTCAAGGGGAATTAATTCCCCTACTAACAACGCACCAGGGGCGCGTTTGCAGAGTGGTGGAGAAAGGGGCGTGGCCTTTGTCTACCTCTCAGCAATCCCACTGCGTGGGGCTTACTGGAGGTAAGAGGTAGGCTAGTTGGCCCCTAAAGGACCCCCAGCAGCGAAGGGGACTTCAATCCCCATCCAAGAGCGCCCAGGGAGCGCGTTTGTAGAGTGGTGGGCAAAGGGGCGTGGCCTGCTTCTTCCAACTTAGCAATGCAGCTGTGTGGGACTTACTGGAAGTAATAGGAGGGGTAGTTGGCCCCCAAGGATGTCCTTGGGGACCAACTACCCCTCGTTACCTCCAGTAAGTCCCGCACAGTGGGATTGCTAAGACGTCTTCGGTGGCCATGCCCCCCTTTCTCCACCATTCTGCAAACGCGCCTCCTGGCAGACTACGGGAAGGGGGATGAAGTCCAATTTACTCCTGAGGGACTTTGGGGGCCAAGAAGCCCTACTGGTACCTCCTGTAAGCCCTACACACCGGAATTCCTGAGCGCTGGTCGGAGGCCCAGCACCTTTGTCCACCACTCTGCAAACACGACTACTAGTTAAAGAAGTGTTTGCAATGTAATAGGTTTCGCATTTGCGAGAATTAGAGCTATTGGCGTTGTAAATGCAAAAGTTTTTTACTAGTGTTTTTTGGAGTGGAGTGGATGTACGTTGTGGGTAGTGGAATTATGTGGTATGTTGTGCAGTGAAATTATGTGGATAGAAAGTATGTGGTATTTAGTGTATAGGAATTATGTAGAGTGGGATTATGTGTTATGGAGAGTAATTATGTGGTATGGTAGTCTGTGTTGTGGAGTGGTAACCTCAGGTTTAGTCTTCCTCGTTTCCATAGAAGCTCAACTATGAACTCAGTGAGACAAAAAAAGATGGAATCACTGAGGAGCACTTGTGGACCTAGTCAGAGGTATGAGCAGGACCACTGGAATTATGTGACTGTTTGGCTGTACCGACTTTTGCACAATTATAAATTTTCTGCATTAGCCACATAATTCATCATCTGCACCCTAATCTGCAGATTTGACCAAACAAAGCCTTGTTTCTAGCTGAAACAGGTCAAACGTTACCAAAAATGCAGCGACAAGTGTTACAGCGTGGTGGAAGGCCCTTTGCAAACCTAGAATGGTCACCTGTTACTTATTGCTAAATGTGGGTGTTAAATTGGTACTAATGGTGTGCAAGCCACTCTTGCTTCCCTCTGCGCCTCTCTTGCCTCTTTCTGCATTTCTGTTGCTTCTTTCTGCACGTTTCTTTCTTTTTCTGCACTTCTCTTGACCTCATTCTTCAAATCTCTTGTACTTTCTGCACCTCTCTTCCCTCTTTCTGCACGTCTGTTGCCTCTTTCTGCACCTCATTTGCTTCTTTCTGCACCCCTGTTGTCTCTTTCTGCACTCGTCTTCCCTCTTTCTGTACCTTTCCTGCCTGTTTCTGCATCTCACTTGCCTCTTTCTGCACTTTTCTTGCTTCTCTCTACACCTCTGTTGCTTCTTTCAGCAATTCTCTTGCCTCTTTCTGCACCCCTGTTGCTTCGTTCTGCACTTTCCATGCTTCTTTCTGCACCTTGTGAAAGGCAGCGAGTCTTCTAAGACCCTCAATGCTGCCCGGTGCAGGGTTCCACCTCTAATTCACTTTGGGTTCGCTATCAAAATAATGAGGCAAGCGCTGGAAACTGGAAGAGAAGAAAATGGTTTATTTCTCATGAGGAGATCACGTCAACTGAGACACCGGGAAGGCTGAGGGAAGTGTTCTGCTGACAACTCCCTTGGCTCTTCCTTTTATACAGGTTTGACACAATGCATTTGTTTGATCAACATGGTTACAAAAGCTTGGGGTCCCCGCCCCGGGCAGGTTGTCACACAAGCCCAACAGTAATTCTCTTCCCACCCAGGTCAAACAGACAATCTTATCTTGCAGCTGGACCTTGCTTCAGGGTCTAAAACATGTGAGACCGGCCAGATCTAAGAGTCCGTTCTGTTGATAAAAACAGGTCCCATTGTTGGTAATAACAAGTCTTGCTGTTTGCAGTGCAATAAATCATGTTGCAAGAGTCTTTTTGGTGTTTGGAACCTGTTTGTGTAACTAGGTGTAGTGAGGGGTAGAGCGTCCAAAGGCTTGCCTGAAAACAGGGATGAGAGGAAAAACGAGTTTGTGGCAGCAAGTGGCGCTGAGGTTTGTTGTGGCAATAGAGTTTATAGCCCCCAGCACAGTACCAGGTCGGTCAGAGGGATGCTAGTAAGGGCAGGGTGAAACAAAGGTGATCAACAGAGTACAAAATGGCTGTGATAGATTAAAATGACTGTAACTTATGTGCACATAGAATTCCACCAGACAAGATGGCGCAGGTAATGTTCATAATTGTCATTTTGCTTTTAACAACCTGTCTTGCTTCTTTCTGCACCCCTGGTGTCTCTTTATGTACCTCTTTTGCCTCTTTCTGCACTTTTCTTGCCTTTTTCTGCACCTCTCTTCCCTCTTTCTGCACGTCTGTTGCCTCTTTCTGCACCTCATTTGCTTCTTTCTGCACCCCTGTTGTCTCTTTCTGCACTCGTCTTCCCTCTTTCTGCACTCGTCTTCCCTCTTTCTGTACCTTTCCTGCCTGTTTTTGCATCTCACTTACCTCTTTCTGCACCTCTATTGCCTCTTTCTGCACTTCACTTGCCTCTTTCTGTAACTCTCTCGCCACTTTGTGCACCTCTCTTGCCTCTTTCTGCATCCCTGTTGCTTCATTCTGCACTTTCCATGCTTCTTTCTGCACCTGTCTTGCTTCTTTCTGCACCACTGTTGTCTCTTTCTGTACCTCTTTTGCTTCTTTCTGCACTTTTCTTGCCTTTTTCTGCACCTCTCTTCCATCTTTCTGCACGTCTGTTGCCTCTTTCTGCACCTCATTTCTTCTTTCTGCACCCCTGTTGTCTCTTTCTCCACTCGTCTTCCCTCTTTCTGTACCTTTCCTGCCTGTTGTTGCATCTCACTTGCCTCTTTCTGCACTTTTCTTGCTTCTTTCTACTCCTCTGTTGCTTCTTTCAGCAATTCTCTTGCCTCTTTGTGCACTTCTCTTGCCTGTTTCTGCACCTCTCTTGCCTCTTTTTGCACCTCTGTTGGCTCTTTCTGCACCTCACTTGCTCCTTTCTACACTTCTCTTGCCTCTTTCTGCACCCATGTTGCTTCATTCTGCACTTTCCATGCTTCTTTCTGCACCTGTCTTGCTTCTTTCTGCACCCCTTGTGTCTCTTTATGTACCTCTTTTGCCTCTTTCTGCACTTTTCTTGCTTTTTTCTGCACCTCTCTTCCCTCTTTTTGCACGTCTGTTGCCTCTTTCTGTACCTCATTTGCTTCTTTCTGCACCCCTGTTGTCTTTCTGCACTCGTCTTCCCTCTTTCTGTACCTTTCCTGCCTGTTTTTGCATCTCACTTGCCTCTTTCCGCACCTCTATTGCCTCTTTCTGAAGTTCTCTTGCCTCCTTCTGCACTTCACTTGCCTCTTTCTATAACTCTCTCGCCTCTTTGTGCACCTCTCTTGCCTTTTTCTGCATCCCTGTTGCTTCATTCTGCACTTTCCATGCTTCTTTCTGCACCCCTGTTGTCTCTTTCTCTACCTCTTTTGCCTCTTTCTGCACTTTTCTTGCCTTTTTCTGCAGTTCTCTTCCATCTTTCTGCGCGTCTGTTGCCTCTTTCTGCACCTCATTTGCTTCTTTCTGCACCCCTGTTGTCTCTTTCTGCACTCGTCTTCCCTCTTTCTGTACCTTTCCTGCCTGTTTTTGCATCTCACTTGCCTCTTTCTGCACTTTTCTTGCTTCTTTCTACTCCTCTGTTGCTTCTTTTAGCAATTCTCTTGCCTCTTTGTGCACTTTTCTTGCCTTTTTCTGCACCTCTCTTCCCTATTTCTGCACGTCTGTTGCCTCTTTCTGCACCTCATTTGCTTCTTTCTGCACCCCTGTTCTCTTTCTGCACTCGTCTTCCCTTTCTCTACCTTTCCTGCCTGTTTTTGCATCTTATTTACCTCTTTCTGCACTTTTCTTGCTTCTTTCTACACCTCAGTTGCTTCTTTCAGCAATTCTCTTGCCTCTTTGCGCACTTCTCTTGCCTGTTTCTGCACTTCTCTTGCCTCTTTCTGCACCCCTGTTGCTTCATTCTGCACTTTCCATGCTTCTTTCTGCACCTGTCTTGCTTCTTTCTGCACCCGTTGTCTCTTTATGTACCTCTTTTGCCTCTTTCTGCACTTTTCTTGCCTTTTTCTGCACCTCTCTTCCCTCTTTCTGCATGTCTGTTGCCTCTTTCTGCACCTCATTTGCTTCTTTCTGCACCCCTGTTGTCTCTTTCTGCACTCGTCTTCCCTCTTTCTGTACCTTTCCTGCCTGGTTTTGCATCTCACTTGCCTCTTTCTGCAATTTTCTTGCTTCTTTCTACACCTCTGTTGCTTCTTTCAGCAATTCTCTTGCCTCTTTGTGCACTTCTCTTGCCTGTTTCTGCACTTCTCTTGCCTCTTTCTGCACCCGTTGCTTCATTCTGCACTTTCCATGCTTCTTTCTGCACCTGTCTTGCTTCTTTCTGCACCCCTGTTGTCTCTTTATGTACCTCTTTCTGCACTTTTCTTGCCTTTTTCTGCACCTCTCTTCCCTCTTTCTGCACTTCTCTTGCCTCTTTCTGTTGGCTCTTTCTGCACCTCACTTGCTCCTTTCTGCACCTCTCTTGCTTCTTTCTGCACCCCTGTTGTTTCTTTATGTACCTCTTTTGCCTCTTTCTGCACTTTTCTTGGCTTTTTCTGCACCTCTGTTCCCTCTTTCTGCACGTCTGTTGCCTCTTTCTGCACCTCATTTGCTTCTTTCTGCACCCCTGTTGTCTCTTTTTGCACTCGTCTTCCCTCTTTCTGTACCTTTCCTGCCTGTTTTTGCATCTCACTTGCCTCTTTCTGCACTTTTCTTGCTTCTTTGTACACCTCTGCTGCTTCTTTCAGCAATTCTCTTGCCTCTTTGTGCACTTCTCTTGCCTGTTTCGGCATCTCTTACCTCTTTTTACACCTGTTGGTTCTTTCTGCATTGCTCTTGCTTCTTTCTGCACCTCTCTTACCTCTTTCAGCACCTGTGTTGCTTCTTACTCTACTTCTCTTGCCTCCTTCTGCACCTCTTAGTTAGAGGTAGTTGTAATGCCCCTGCCCTATTATGTACTAGGGCCATACAGGGGAGGTCATGCCAATCACAGGGGTACCCCCCCAACCTATAGTGTACCCTAGTGTATGTTGGTGTTTCACTGTATTCTAAGTGTCTTTCAGCATAGCACTAGCTCCGGGCCTGGTTAGTCAGAGTCAGTTACCATCAGTACCAGTCAGCAAGAAGTTGGGGGCACAGGATTTCTTTGCAACAAGGCCTCTTTCTGCTCCTCTGTTGGTTCTTTGTGCACATCTCTTGCTTCTTTCTGCACCTTGCTTCAACTTTCTGGACTTCTGTTGCCTCTTTCTGCATTTCTCTTGCTTCTTTCTGCGCCTTTCTTCCTCTTTCTGCACATGTCCTATCTTTGTAGGCATAGTTAGAAATTAGCATTTAAAAAACCTTTGAAATTCACTGAAAAAACCATCACTTGGAGGTTATGGACATTACATGGCTTCGGATAAGATCCATACCCAAATCTCACCAACGATGGAATACACGACTACATATGCATCTGTCACTCACTTAACTGTCACTCCATGCCTAACTGTAGCTACAGGCTTGTATGGACATGACCAGTGCAGCGACTGCCAGTCATGCACAATATCAGCATTTGAAGCTATATATAAAATGCAACTCCAATTTATATGTTGACGGCTGTATCAAGGGAAGCAAGCCTGTACGTTAGCACATTGCATTTTATGCCTAAGCATATTATACAGAGCAAAACACTTACATGTATTTGTACTTAACGTGTCCAGCAGCAGCAGCTTCAATGTGTAAGGTAACACAAGCTAAATAAATAAACCTAGCTCTTGAACATGAACTAAAATATAAACCAAACACCGCCTTTAATAAAACAGTCCTGTGCGACCAGTGGAAAACTCACACAGTGGTGTCATGGTTACAATTCCGGGATTTTTTTTCAATTACTGCTGAACAAGGTGAAATCAGAAAAGCATTATACAAAAAGGCTTTCCAGCTGCTTGCCTAAGCAATGATAGCCAAGGCATGCATATTAAGAAGTAAGTAAAACCGCACAAATGAGGTGAAACAATAGGACACAAATTCAGTCCCAGCAAGTGCACCTCCAACTTCATGCTGTCGAGGCTGATAAATTATTTTCACTGAGTTGTGAAACTACAACTCAATAATTTAAAGTACTATTAAATAACAGTGCCATCTTAAGGATTGCTGGAGTCCAGGGAAAGACGTGTTTTGGGGCCATCTGTTCTGTACAAATTTGAAATTATTTCCCATTTTCAGCTAATTGCAGGCCTCATAATGTCAAAAAATATTGTATTATAAATAAAACTTCAGAAATGGGGCAAGAAAAAACAGCGCAAATATCAAGCTTCCCTGCATCTGATCGCCAAATAGTACCAAAGAAAGCTCGAGCAACCATTGATAAATCAATTTCTTTTTGCTCTTGAATCTAAGATTTTTTTTTTCTTTCAGTAATGTATGTAGAATTATTTGTCTAACCAGCCTTTTTCTCATATTGTAAGGGTGACTGTGGAGGTCTAGTGGATTTGTGCATTGTATTAAAAGGCAACATATGCATATGGCAAAAAATAAATAAATAAATTCACTGAAAAAACCACAGGTTTCAGGGACGTTATAGTTAGAAAAGAGCATTTAAAAAACCTTTGGAATTCACTGAAAAAACCATAGGTTTCAGGGACGTTATAGTTAGGAATTAGCATTTTTAAAAACCTTACAAATTCACTGAAAAAAAACACAGGTTTCAGGGACGTTATAGTTAGTTGGACATTTCACTCGTACAAAACCAGAGAAATTCGGCCATTATAGTTAGTTCAGCTAACTATAACTCGCGCCCCCGCAATGCACTGCTGATGACGTCACATATTAAATCATTCATGACATGGTCAGTGACATCACTGATGACATCATCCACGTGATAATCTGATGCACCTCCTCATACCCTAATATAACCTTTGATACACCCACTCTAAAATACAGACTACCATTTTCGAAACCATAGACACACCAATACCAGTTAGTACAAACCCACTCACTAATTCCTAGGTCTACACACACATCCACTCATTCACTCATACAGTCACTCATACAGTCACTCATACAGTCACTCATACATGCAGTCAACCATCAATACGGCACTATCATATGCACTCACATATCTAAACAGACACTCACACACCGCCACTCATCCATAGAGTTACTCACACACCTAGTCAGTCATGCAAAGAATCAATCACACTCCCATTTACTCACATATACAGTTATACACACACCACCTCACTTATTCATACAGATACTAAAACATACTTACCCTCTTATACAATCACTGACACAAGCACACACTCATCCATCGAGCCACTCTCACAATCACTCACTGTCACATATAGTCATTTATATACTCCAACACTCACATATACTGCCTTTCACATATGCAGTTACTCACACATGTACCACTAAGACATCCATTCACTCACCAACACACCCATACACACACTCATCCACCCATACAGCCCTTCACAGATGCACTTTTGAACCCATACACCCAGTGAATCACCCACTCACACATCTATGCAGAGTCACACCCCCCCCACCCACCCATACAGATACTCAGACAACCAATCAATAACCCATATAGAGCCTCATTTAGCTACTCACCAACCCATGTAACCGCGCTACACACCAACTGACAAGCTAAACTGTATGAATGTCTGCATCAGTCACTAACCTATGCATTCAGTAAGACACATTTAATCACTCACTTATACAGTCAGTCACGCACCTACTAAATCATCCATTCAGACACTTATACACCCACTCATTCTTCAATACACCTTGGCCTATATATATATTTATATATAAAACATATTTAAACTTTACAGAAACACACAGTCACTGGATGATGTCATCAGTGATGTCATTTGAGATGTCATCAGTGATGTCACTGACCATGTCATGAATGATGTAATATGTGACATCATCAGCAGTGCATTTCGGGGGTGCGAGTTATAGTTAGCTGAACTAACTATAACGGCCGAATTTCTCTGGTTTTGTACAAGTGAAATATCCAACTAACTATAATGTCCCTGAAACCTGTGGTTTTTTCAGTGAATATATATATATATATATATATATATATATTACCTACTGGCGGTCGCCAGTAGGTAGTTATAGTTAGGACCTTGTTTCTATTCAAAAAGCATTTTTTCTTTTGCCAATATCTTAGGTGCCGTTTGACGAATCTTCGCGAAATTTTCCAAACTAATGGCACACGCCGGTCAGCTCCTGTCTTGAAAGTTTCGGGGTGATTCGTCAAGCAGAGGCCGAGAAAAAAGGGGGGTCCCAAAACACATTTTCCCCATGTTAATTTCCATAGGAAGCTTTAGACACGGCTACAGCCCGAACTGCTGAACGGAATTACACCAAATTTGGCAAAAAGGTAGCTCTTGGTTCAGAAAGCGACTTTTTTTTTTTTTTAAATGGTGTCAATCCGTTCAGTAGTTTCTAAGAAATTCAAAAATAAAATTTCGATATCTGGGCGGAGCCTAACCACACATCTCATTGTGAGATCTGATTGGCTGTCAGCACTTTATCCTGGAATTGCTGGCAGCCATCTTGGGACCAATATACATGATAGCACCCCATTGAAATGCATTGTAGTGAATAGAAGATTTTGAGGGTCACCAAAAGGAGAAATATAAAGGGTGATAACCGACTTTAGTTACATTAGAATTCATTTGTTGATGGTACCATACTAATTTTAGGAATTGTGGTGTGTTCTAAGGTGATTTTACCCTGTGAAAAACCTTCTGCTGTGATATCATGAATCATGTTTGAGGGAAAACTATTTTCTCATGCTTGTCCCATAGAGGTTTGGAAGGTGCTCCAGAAGCTAAAATGAGAGCATATTTTCTGTAAATTCACATTAACTTTCTCAGTCATGTGAGAATGAAGTCTGACATTCTCAGTAAAACATGTACATCCAACAAGGGCAGAGACTGTCAGTTGATTCCTTTGTGTTCTACTGCAGCTTCCCAGAGTGTTCTAAAGAACAACTAGAGCGCTAACAGTCTTACTTATGACAAAATTATGGCACACCTGAAGCCATCTTGATTGGAATAAACTGGTAACACTTAAAACATTTAATTTAAAAAGGAACAAAATGAGGGGGTTCATTTTGCCATAGAAATTATGGTTAGTGCTGCAGAAAGAAAAATTAGGGCATGTTTTAAGTGAGATCTCAAATCCTCTTCTATTTCATTAGAAAATTCTGACATGCAGACTGAAACAATCACTTTCAATACCAGCAGTAGACTTCCAGTTAACTCCCTGGTGAGCAGTAGCTTTACTACAGTGATCTAATGAGCAACTAGAGTGCTAACATTCTGAATTTATGGCAAATGTGTGACACATCTGAATGCCTTCTTGATGGAATCAAAGTAAAAAACTGAAAGTATTTCCTACTGAGGAGACTGCAGGAAATGAGGAAACTTGATAACAAATAAGTCTCCCAAGATGGCCACCAGAGAAAAAAAGAGCCCAAATGTAGCACAAATATCACCCAGATGTAGCCCAATGACAGAAGTGTGCAAAACACTTTTTATTTTTGTTTTTTTGCAGCTTTATATAGTGCAGACTGGTCAGGTATTGGAGCGTTGCTCTTACTTGGACCCCTTATTGCGTATTTTGCACGAAGTACATGAGATTGATCTTGCGAAACATTGAACTTTACTATTCTGTTAACCTGAAGTTGCTCTGAACCGGGCTTTGTAACACCCGTTTTTACCTACTGGTTTTAATTAATTCTCACTGTATTGTATTAAGAAAGAGGATTTACTGTTTTTATGTACACTTTTATGATCTATGTTTCTAAATCAGATCGAATAAAGTTTAATGAATTTAATTGAAGTCTCCCAAGATGGCCACCAGAGATAAAGGAGCCCAAATGTAGCACAAATATCACCCAGATGTAGCCCACGTATAGCCCAATGACAGAAGTGTGGAAAACACTTTTTATCCTTTGTTTTTTTGTAGTTTTATTTAGTGCAGGCTGGTCAGATATTGGAGTACTTTACATGAGCATTGGTTACATCATACAAGGACAAAATCATTTTGATTGTAGGCATGGGGAGATTAAGTGATTTGACCAGAATCACAGAATGTCGAGCTGAAGCAGAAACTCCAACTTGGTTCCCCAGTTGCAAAGTCTGCAGCTCTGGAAGTAACACCACATTCTCTCCCCTAAGCGTAACATTTAATCAAGTGGTCAACTGGATAAAAAAACATAAAGATAACAAATAATTTAAAAGTGCTTTGTCGGTATTTGAGAACTCAGAAAATATGTCCTCATTTTAGTTTTTTAGAGCACTAACCATACTTTCTATGCAAATAAGACCCTCTCATTTCTATAATTTCTAAAGGAAATGCTTTAGGTATTACAGTTTTGATTACATCAAGATGACGTCAGGCGTGCCAAACTTTTGTAATAAATATAGAATGTTAGCAATCTAGTGGTCTCTTGTCTCTTTCTGCACATCTCTTGCCTCTTTCTGCAGCTCACTCTTCTTTCTGCACCTCTTGCCGCTTTCTGCACCTCTCTTCCCTCATTCTGCAGCTCACTCTCTTCTATCTGTACCTCTCTTGCCTCTTTTGCACATCTCTTGCCTCTTTCTGCCCATCTCTTGCCTCTTTCTGCCCATCTCTTGCCTCTTTCTGCCCATCTCTTGCCTCTTTAGGCACCTCTCTTGCCTCTTTATGCACCTCTCTTGCCTCTTTATGCACCTCTCTTGCCTCTTTATGCACCTCTCTTGCCTCTGTCTGCACTTCTCTTGCTTATTTCTGCAGCTCACTCTTCTTTCTGCTCCTCTTGCCTCTTTCTGCACCTCTCTTGCCCCTTTCTGCACCTCTTGCCCCTTTCTGCACCTCTCTTCCCTCTTTCTGCAGTTCTCTTCTTTATGCCCCTCTTGCTTCTTTCTGCACCTCTCTTACCTCTTTCTGCACCTCTCATGCCTCTTTCTGCACCTCTCATGCCTCTTTCTGTACCTCTCTTGCTTCTTTCTGTAATTCTCTTGCCTCTTTCTGCACCTCTCTTGCCTCTTTCTGTCCCTCTCGCCTCTTTCTGAACATTTCTTCCTCTTTCTGCACCTCTCTTGCCTCTTGATGCACCGCTCGACTCTTTTTGCTCTTCTCTTACCTCTTTCTGCACCTCTTGCCCCTTTCTGCACCTCTCTTGCCTCTTTCTGCACCTCTCTTGCCTCTTTCTTCAGCTCACTCTTTCTGCACCTCTCTTGCCTCTTTCTGCACCTCTCATGCCTCTTTCTGCAGCGCTCTTCTTTCTGTACCTCTTGCCTCTTTCTGCACCTCTCTTGCCTCTTTCTGCACCTCTCTTGCCTCTTTCTACACCTCTCTTTCCTCTTTCTGTATCTCTTGCCTCTTTCTGCACCTCTCTTGCCTTTTTCTGCACCTCTTGCCTCTTTCTGCACGTCTCTTGGCTTTCTACTCCACTCTTGCCTCTTTCTGCACCTCTCTTGCCTCTTTTTCTACCTCTCTAGCCTCTTTCTGCACCTCTCTAGCCTCTTTCTGCACCTCACTCTTTCTGCACCTCTCTTGCTTCTTCTGCGCCTCTTGCTTCTTTCTGCGCTTCTCTTGCTTCTTTCTGCACCTTTCTTCCTTTTTCTGCATTTTTCTTGCCTCTTTCTGGACCTCTCTTGCCTCTTACTGCACCTCTTGCCTCTTTCTGCACCTCTCTTGTCTCTTTCTGCACCTCTCTTGCCTCCTTCTGCACCTCACTTGCCTCTTTCTGCACCTTTCTTGCCTCTTTCTGCACCTTTCTTCCTCTTTCTGCACCTCTCTTCTTTTTGCAACTCTCTTGCTTCTTTCTGTGCCTCTCGCTTCTTTCCACACTTCTCTTGCTTCTTTCTGCACCTTTCTTCCTTTTTCTGCATTTTTCTTGCCTCTTTCTGGACTTCTCTAGCCTCTTTCTGCACCTCTCTAGCCTCTTTCTGCACCTCACTCTCTTTCTGCACCTCTTGCCTCTTTCTGCACCTCTTGCCTCTTTCTGCACCTCTTGCTTCTTTCTGCACCTCTCGCTTCTTTCTGTGCTTCTCTTGCTTATTTCTGCACCTTTCTTCCTTTTTCTGCATTTTTCTTGCCTCTTTCTGGACCTCTCTTGCCTCTTACTGCACCTCTCGCCTCTTTCTGCACCTCTCGTCTCTTTCTGCACCTCTCTTGCCTCTTTCTACACCTCTCGCCTCTTTCTACACCTCTCTTGCCTCTTTCTGCACCTTTCTTGCCTCTTTCTGCACATTTCTTCCTCTTTCTGCACATTTCTTCCTCTTTCTGCACATTTCTTCCTCTTTCTGCACCTCTCTTCTTTTTGCAACTCTCTTGCTTCTTTCTGTGCCTCTCGCTTCTTTCCACACTTCTCTTGCTTCATTCTGCACCTTTCTTCCTTTTTCTGCATTTTTCTTGCCTCTTTCTGGACCTCTCTTGCCTCTTACTGCACCTCTCTAGCCTCTTTCTGCACCTCTCTAGCCTCTTTCTGCACCTCACTCTCTTTCTGCACCTCACTCTCTTTCTGCACCTCTCGCTTCTTTCTGCGCTTCTCTTGCTTATTTCTGCACCTTTCTTCCTTTTTCCGCATTTTTCTTGCCTCTTTCTGGACCTCTCTTGCCTCTTACTGCACCTCTCTTGCCTCTTTCTGCACCTCTCGTCTCTTTCTGCACCTCTCGTCTCTTTCTGCACCTGTCTCTTTCTGCACCTCTCGTCTCTTTCTGCACCTCTCTTGCCTCTTTCTGCACCTCTCTTGCCTCTTTCTGCACCTCACTTGCCTCTTTCTGCACCTTTCTTGCCTCTTTCTGCACATTTCTTCCTCTTTCTGCACCTTTCTTCCTCTTTCTGCACCTTTCTTCCTCTTTCTGCACCTCTCTTTTTGCAACTCTCTTGCTTCTTTCTGTGCCTCTCGCTCCTTTCCATACTTCTCTTGCTTTTTTCTGCACCTCTCTTGCTTCTTTCTGCACCTCTCTTGCCTCTTTCATCACTTCTCCTGCTTCTTTCTGCACCTTTCTTCCTCTTTTTGCACCGCCATTGCTTTTTTCTGCACTTTTGCCTTTTTCTGTACTTCTCTTGCTTCTTTCTGCGCCTTTCTTTCTCTTTCTGCACGTCTTACCTATCTAGGTGTAGTTAGAAATTAGCATTTAAAAAACCTTAGAAATTCACTGAAAAAAATCACAGGTTTCAGGGACGTTATAGATAGAAATTAGCAGTTAAAAAGCCTTAGAAATTCACTGAAAAAAACCATAGGTTTCAGGGACGTTATAGTTAGAAATTAGCATTTAAAAAACCTTTGAAATTCACTGAAAAAACCATAGGTTTCAGGGACGTTATAGTTAGTTGAACATTTCACTCATACAAAACCAGAGAAATTCGGCCGTTATAGTTAGTTCAGCTAACTATAACTCGCGCCCCCGGAATGCACTGCTGATGACGTCACATATTACATCATTCATGACATGGTCAGTGACATCACTGATGACATCATCCACGTGATAATCTGATGCATCTCCTCATACCCTAATATAACCTTTGATACACCCACTCTAAAATACAGACTACCATTTTTGAAACCATACACACCAATACCAGTTAGTACAAACCCACTCACTAATTCCTAGGTCTACACACACATCCACTCATTCACCCATGCAGTAACTCATTTATGCAGTCAACCATCAATACAGCACTATCATATGCACTCACATATCTATACAGACACACACACCGCCACTCATCCATAGAGTTACTCACACACCTAGTCAGTCATGCAAAGAATCATCACACTCCAATTTATTCACCTATACAGTTATACACACACCACCTCACTTATTCAAACATATACTAACACATACTTACACTCTTATACAATAACTAATACAAGCAAACACTCATCCATACAGCCACTCTCACATTCACTAACTCTCACATATAGTCATTTATATACTCCAACACTCTCATATACTGCCTTTCACATATGCAGTTACTCACACATGTACCACTGAGGCATCCATTCACTCACCAACACACCCATACACACACTCACCCATACAGCCCTTCAGAGGTACACTCTTGAACCCATACACCCAGTGAATCACCCACTCACACATCTATGCACAGAGTCACACCCCCCCACCCACCCATACAGACACTCAGGCACCCATACAGATACTCAGACAACCAATGAATAACCCATATAGACCCTCATTTAGCTACTCACCAACTCATGCAACCGCTTACACACCAACTGACAAACTAAACTGTGTGAATGTCTGTATCAGTCACTAACCCATGCATTCAGTAAGACATTTAATCACTCACTTATACAGACAGTCACGCACCTACTAAATCATCCATTCAGACACTTATACACCCACTCATTCTTCAATACACCTTGGTCTATATATATATATATATATATATATAAAACATATTTAAACTTTACAGAAACACAGTCACTGGATGATGTCATCAGTAATGTCACGGACCATGTCATGAATGATGTAATATGAGACGTCATCAGCAGTGCATAGCGGGGGCGTGAGTTATAGTTAGCTGAACTAACTATAACGGCCTTATTACTCTGGTTTTATACGAGTGAAATGTCCAACTAACTATAACGTCCCTGAAACCTGTGGTTTTTTCAGTGAATTTCTAAGGTTTTTTAAATGCTAATTTCTAACTATAACGTCCCTGAAACCTATGGTTTTTTTAGTGAGTGAATATATATATATCACTGAAAAAACCATAGGTTTTAGGGACAGTTATAGTTAGTTGGACATTTCACTCATACAAAACCCATGAAATTCCCCGTTATAGTTAGTTCAGCTAACTATAACTCGCGCCCGCAATGCACTGCTGATGACATCACATATTACATCACTCATGACATGGTCAGTGACATCACTGATGACATCACTGATGACATCACTGATGACATCATCCAGTGACTGTGTGTTTCTATAAAGTTTAAATATGTTTAATATATATGCCAAGGTGTATTGAAGAATGAGTGGGTGTATAAGTGTCTGGATGGATGATTTAGTAGGTGTGTGACTGACTCTATAAGTGAGTGATTAAACGTATCTTACTGAATACATGGGTTAGTGACTAAACTGTGTGAATGTCTGTATCAGTCTGCCTGTTGGTGTGTAAGTGGCTGCATGGGTTTGTGAATAGCTACATGAGTGTCTATATGAGTTGATTGGTTGTCTGAGTATCTGTATGGGTGCATGAGTGTTTGTGTGGGTGGGGTGTGTGTGACTGTGCATAGATGTGTGAGTGGGTGATTCACTGGGTGCATGGTTTCAAGAGTGCATCTGTGATGGACTGTATGGGTGAGTGTGTGTATGGGTATGTTAGTGAGTGAATGTATATCTCAGTCGTACATGTGTGAGTAACTACATATGTGAAAGGCAGTATATATGTGTGTTGGAGTATATAAATGGCTGTAAGTGAGTGTGTGATTGTGAGAGTGGCTGTATGGATGAGTGTGTACTTGTATCAGTGATTGTATAAGAGCGTAAGAATGTGCTAGTATTTGTATGAGTAAGTGAGCTGGTGTGTATAACTGTATAGGTGAGTAAATGGCAGTGTGATTAATTATTTGCATGACTGACTAGGTGTGTGAGTACCTCTATGGATGAGTGGCGGTGTGTGAGTGTCTATGTAGGTGTATGCGTGCATATGATAGTCCTGTACTGAGTGACCGTAAGTATGAGTGACTGTACAGGTGAGTGAGTGGATGTGTGTGTAGACCTAAGAATAAGTGAGTGTGTATGTAGTTATTGGTGTTGGAGTGTCTATGGTTTTGAATATGGCAGTCTGTAATTTACAGTGGGTGTATCAAAAGTTATATTAGGGTGTGAGAAGATGCATCAAATTATCACATGGATGATGTCATCAGTGATGTCATTTGAGATGTCATCAGTGATGTCATTTGAGATGTCATCAGTGATGTCACTGACCATGTCATGAGTGATGTAATATGTGACGTCATCAGCAGTGCATTGCGGGGCGCGAGTTATAGTTAGCTGAACTAACTATAACGGGGGAATTTCACGGGTTTTGTACGAGTGAAATGTCCAACTAACTATAACTGTCCCTAAAACCTATGGTTTTTTCAGTGAATTTCAAAGGTTTTTTAAATGCTAATTTCTAACTATAACGTGCCTGAAACCTATGGTTTTTTCAGTGAATTTCAAAGGTTTTTTAAAAGCTAATTTCTAACTATAACGTGCCTGAAACCTCTGGTTTTTTAAGTGAATTTCAAAGGTTTTTTAAATGCTAGTTTCTAACTATGCCTACAGAGGTTGGACATGTGAAGAAAGAAGAAAAAATGCACAGAAAGAAGCAAAAGAAATGCAGAAAGAAGCAACAGAAATCCACAAAGACGAAGAAAAGTGCAAAAAGAAGCAAAAGATGTGCAGAAAGAACCAACAGAGGAGCAGAAAGAGGCCTTGTTCCAAAATCATCCTGTGCCCACAACTTTTTCCGACGTGTACTGGTGGTAACTGACTGACTAACCAGAGCCAGTGCTATGCTAAAACACACTTAGAATACAGTGAAAACACCTACACACATTAGGGAACACTATGCGTTGGGGTACCCCTGTGATTAGCATGACCTCCTCTGTAAGTCCCTAGTACATAAAAGGGCAGGGGGATTAAAACTACCTCTTAAAACGCGCTACAGGGCGCGTTTGCACAGTGGTGAAGGGAGGGGGGCCTGAGGTGACATGTGTGCAAACGCGCCCCAGTGATGTCATGAGTGATGTCACTGACCATGTCATGAGTGATGTAATATGTGACGTCATCAGCAGTGCATTGCGGGTGCGCGAGTTATAGTTAGCTGAACTAACTATAACGGGGGAATTTCTATGGTTTTGTACGAGTGAAATGTCCAACTAACTATAACGCCCCTGAAACCTATGGTTTTTTCAGTGAATTTCTAAGGTTTTTTAAATGCTAATTTCTGCCTATAACGTGCCTGAAACCTATGGTTTTTTCAGTGAATTTCTAAGGTTTTTCAAATGCTAATTTCTAACTATAACGTGCCTGAAACCTATGGTTTTTTCAGTGAATATATATATATTTATTATACTATGTATACATGTGAAAATGTCTCAGTCCCCTGTTTGCCTCGGTGGCACGGAAAAAATGGGTGGAACTGACGTCAGCACGCCGACGAGGTCCTCTTATGGCTCCGATGACGTCATACGGTGTCGCGAGCGGAGCCGTGCTCATTGACGTGGGAGCGCTAGGAAAGAATTTCCATGGAATGCTGGTGCAGGGGATATTCACCTAAGTGTTCAGGCTAGTCCTTTGGGAGCAACTGTTTATGTTGCCACTCCAGAAACCGAAACCAGTGATCCGAGGGCAGAGGCCCTGCAGATGGCACACGAGGTGGGGTGCCCAGTCGTGTGCACCGGCGGGGCAGGGAAGTGACAAGCACCACAACCCACAAAAAAGGTAACGAGGGCACTGAATGACACAGGATCTTCTCTTTGTATCTGGCAGGAACAACGAAGTTAAAATGCCCTAGTACCAAAATGTAGAATTAGTGCTACAACGGTATTCAAGAGGACCTGCGATGCCGCTTCTGCCTCCCGTACCCTGGAGGTGGCACATGGGTCACGCGGTACGGTCATACTGCGGTAGGACGCACACTCGTTGACCTCTCATGGCACTGCTCCACACTTCAGGGAGGACGCTTTCCATTAGCTATGTTTTCTGATGACATGTCGCGCCGGCCCGTCCAACAACAGAACTCCTTTAGATCCAAACAGACTCTTCCACTCTCTCACCGGAAGTGAAACCAGGCCACGCGGACACTTTCACAATACAACAGCCGGGAATGCACTTTTCGGTAAAAACCACATTCCTTCCTCCTAATTAATCAAATAAACGTCTCACTGAAGAACAGGGGCCAGCTTCGATCGGTAAACAGCCGTTACAACGACTTTTTACTTTGCGATTCCATTACAACGCATGCATTACCACGCATGCGTTGTACATCACGAAGTCATTACTACGCATTTTTAGAACGCATGGTCATTTACCACGCATGCCTTTACAACGAATTTTGTTGTAAAGGTATGTATGGTAAATGACCATGCGTTCTAAAAAACATGTAGACAATCCATGTCGTTGTAAGGAAACAGAGGCTGTTCCGTTTCCTCACAACGACGTGCACTGCCCCTCAGAGATGACGTGAAGCAGGAACCACGAGGAAAGAGGAACCATGAGGAGTGAGAGGTAAGGGGGATTGGGCAAGGGGTGGGGGTTTCTTTTCTAGGGTTTAGGGTAGTGCAGTGGTGTTTGGGTGGTGTAGGGGGTCGTGCTGGGGGTAGTGTTTTAGGGTTTAGGGTAGTGCAGTGGTGTTTGTGTAGTGTAGGGGGTTGTGCTGGGGGTAGTGTTTTAGGGTTTATGTTAGTGCAGTGGTGTTTGGGTAGTGTAGGGGGTAGTGCTGGGGTAGTGTTTTAGGGTTTAGGGCAGTGCAGTGGTGTTTGTGTAGTGAAGGGGGTCATGCTGTGGGTAGTGTTTTAGGGTTTAGGGTAGTGCAGTCGTGTTTGTGTAGTGTAGGGGGTCATGCTGGGGTTAGTGTTTTAGGGTTTAGGGTAGTGCAGTGGTGTTTGGGTAGTGTAGGGGGTCATGCTGGAGTTAGTGTTTTAGGGTTTAGGGTAGTGCAGGGGTGTTTGGGTAGTGTAGGGAGTCGTGCTGGTGGTAGTGTTTTAGGGTTTAGGGTAGTGCAGTTATGTTTGGGTAGTGTAGGGTGTCGTGCTGGGGTAGTGTTTTAGGGTTTAGGGTAGTGCAGTGGTGTTTGGGTAGTAGAGGGGGTAGTGTTTTAGGGTTTAGGTTAGTGCGCCCAACCAGCCACAATATCCGTGGACAAAGGGGATCCTGACTCTTTGGAACGCTCCGTCAATTGAATAATTTGGGTCAAGGGCCCTACCACGTCCAAGACCTATCAATTCCTTTCTTGGGATCCCTCATATACTTGGAAAAAAAGGTACATAGTTTCTCATCAATTTCAGGCGTGTGTGTGTGTGTGCCACCTTCCCCTTCAGTGAGGGCCTGGGGCATTCTCCCCTCATCCTATTCCTGACCTCCCTTTCAAGGGGTTGATAGATTTTCCCCACCACATACTCTGCCACTTTGGCGTCAGGTGTCCACTCTGCCGACCTAGGATGGTAAATTTGGGTAGGCTCGAACATGTCCGAGTGGACCCTGTCCTCAACCGGGGACTGAGAGGAGTGGGACTCTGGACGCCAGGGACGCCCCGAGTCCTTATCCTCATTGGAGGAGAAATCGTCCTCCGATACACCCTCTCCCTCTAAGGGAAACCTGCCGTCGGGGTCTACAATAGTGGTGACAGTGTCGCAATTTTCTCCGGGCTCCTCCTCCTCCCGGCAGGGTGCATGTTTTAGCGTTTGCGCACTCTTGAGGAAGGTCTCCGTAAGTTTATCAAATCCTTCCAAGTGCCCCGCGTTATGCTTAACGGCCCTTTTATTCCCCATCTGGGAGCTACTTGGACCCGCCACCACCAGATCTGGGTCACTGAACACCCAAGGGATGCTTTTCGCCAGCTTATCAACCTGATCCCTAAGAGAAGCCAGCGCCCTAGAAATAGCCAGAGAGAGGGCTTGGTCCACTGCTGGAGGGAGAAGTTGGGGGGCCATTCCTCCTCCACTTCCTGGTAGGAGGAGTAAAAATGGTCTTCTGGAGAAGACATGATAGCAGAGGGTGTGAGCACAGAACAAATGCCCTTAAAATCCTTAAGACAGCCCCCTCGCCGGTGCTCCAACAGCTGGGCTTTCCCCGAAGCTGTTCTAAGAATAGACTGAGGAGCAATACCAATTACCACCACCAGGTGGCGCTGGTCACTAACGTGGCCGTGTGGGGAAATCACCGCGTAGTGGTGTCAAAATTAGGCGAGGGTTGGTCGGGAATCAAGCGGACACTACAGGAGTGACCAGATTCCCAAATGCGCGTAAAGACCAGCGGGAGCGCTCGACGGAGCTGCCTCGCTCGGACCAGACGCGCCTGACAGGATCTCACCGCGCGCAGAGCACACAGCGGGAGAAACTGCGAGGGGGAGAACGCGCTCGGGCAAGAGCCTGCTGCGCAGGGAATATGAAACAATACCAAGGCAATAATGCTAATAACGTGCACAAGAAACCGCTATACAAACAGCAACGTCAGATTAAGCCAAGAATGTAAGGAATGCACTTAACTGACGAGCAGTGAAGAAAGAGGAAGCGACGTCACGATAATATATACGATGGACTGTGATATGATTGGACTATAGTTGCCTTGGAGACTACCCCCCTAATGGTTCATGGGTTGTGTAGTCTTTTGTTTAATGATTGTTGTGTTACGTTTTCTTTGAACTGCTATGCAAATAAAGTGAGGAAAGATATGCATAATCCTCGCCTCCGTCCTGCCATAGAATTCATTAAACTTTATTTGATCTGATTTAGAAACATAGATCATAAAAGTGTACATAAAAACAGTAAATCCTCTTTCCTAATACAATACAGTGAGAATTAATTAAAACCAGTAGGTAAAAACGGGTGTTACAAAGCCCGGTTCAGAGCAACTTCAGGTTAACAGAATCGTAAAGTTCAATGTTTCGCAAGATCAATCTCATGTACTTCGTGCAAAATACGCAATAAGGGGTCCAAGTAAGATGTAACGCTCCAAAACCTGACCAGTTTGCACTATATAAAACTGCAGAAAAAATAAAAAGTGTTTTGCACACTTCTGTCATTGGGCTATATGTGGGCTACATCTGGGTGATATTTGTGCTACATTTGGGCTCTTTTTTCTCTGGTGGCCATCTTGGGAGACTTCTTTGTTATGAAGTTTCCTAATTTCGTCATTTACTGCAGTCTCCACAGTAGGAAATGCTTTCAGTTTTTTACTTTGATTCCATCAAGAAGGCATTCAGATGTGTCACACATTTGCCATAAATTCAGAATGTTAGCACTCTAGTTGTTCATTAGATCACTGTAGTAAAGCTACTGCTCACCAGGGAGTTAACTGAAAGTCTACTGCTGGTATTGAAAGTGATTGTTTCAGTCTGCATGTCAGAATTTTCTAATGAAGTAGAAGAGGATTTGAGATCTCACTTAAAACATGCCCTAAATTTTCTTTCTGCAGCACTAACCATAATTTCTATGGCAAAATGAACCCCCTCATTTTGTTCCTTTTTAAATTAAATGTTTTAAGTGTTACCAGTTTATTCCAATCAAGATGGCTTCAGGTGTGCCATACTTTTGTCATAAGTAAGACTGTTAGCGCTCTAGTTGTTCTTTAGAACACTCTGGGAAGCTGCAGTAGAACACAAAGGCATCAACTGACAGGCTGCTCCTGTTGAAATATAACAGGAAGATATTTGAGATCTCACTTAAAACATGTCCTAATTTTTCTTTCTACAGCACTAACCATAATTTCTATGACAAAATGAACCCCATCATTTTGCTCCTTTTTAAATTAAATGTTTTAAGTGTTACCAGTTTATTCCAATCAAGATGGCTTCAGGTGTGCCATACTTGTCATAAGTAAGGCTGTTAGCACTCTAGTTGTTCTTTAGAACTCTCTGGGAAGCTGCAGTAGAACACAAAGGAATCAACTGACAGTCTCTGCCCTTGTTGGATGTACATGTTTTACTGAGAATGTCAGACTTCATTCTCACATGACTGAGAAAGATAATGTGAATTTACAGAAAATATGCTCTCATTTTAGCTTCTGGAGCACCTTCCAAAACTGTATGGGACAAGCATGTGAAAATAGTTTTCTCTCAAACATGATTCATGATATCCCAGCAGAAGGTTTTTCACAGGGTAAAATCACCTTAGAACACACCACAATTCCTGAAATTAGTATGGTACCATCAACAAATGAATTCTAATGTAACTAAAGTCTGTTATCACCCTTTATAGTTCTCCTTTTGGTAACCCTCAAAATCTTCGATTCACTACAATGCATTTCAATGGGGTACTATCATTTATATTGGTCCCAAGATGGCTGCCAGCAATTCCAGGATGAAGTGCTGACAGCCAATCAGATCTCACGATGACATGTGTGGTTAGGCTCCGCCCAGATATATATGTGTTTTCTTTTTCAAATTTCTCAGGAACTACTGAACGGATTTACACCATTTAACCAAAAGGCACGACTCTGAACCAAGGGCTACCTTTTGCCAAATTTGGTGTAATTCCGTTCAGCAGTTCGGGCTGTAGCTGCGATGAAAGGTTCCTATGGAAAATTGCATGGGGAAAACACATTTTGGGACCCCCTTTTTCTCGGCTCCCACTTGACAAATCACCCCGAGACTTTCAGGATAGGAGCGGACCGGAGCGGGCCATAAGTTGAGAATTTCGCAAAGATTCGTCAACCGGCGCCAAAGGTATTGGAAATAGAATGTTGCGAATTTCCTATGGAAAATAGGTCCTAACTATAACTATCTACTGGCGACCCCCAGTAGATAATATATATATATATATATATCGCCAGTAGATAGTTATAGTTAGGACCTAGTTTCCATAGGAAAAGCGTTTTTTCTTTTCTCTTTAACTTTGGCGCCGGATGACGAATCTTGGCAAAATTTTTAAAACTAGTGGGGCGCTCCGGTCAGCTCCTGTCTTGAAAGTTTCGGGGTGATTCGCCAAGCGGGGACCGAGAAAAAAGGGGGGTCCCAAAACGTGTTTTCTCTATGTTATTTTCCATAGGAAACTTTAGACACGGCTACAGCTCGAACTGCTGAACGGAATTACACCAAATTTGGCAAAAAGGTAGCCCTTGGTTCAGAAAGAGCCCTTTTTTTAAATGGTGTAAATTTGTTCAGTAGTTTCTGAGAAAATCAAAAAATAAAAGTTTCGATATCTAGAGGCGCGGTGGATCCGCGGACCCTCCCGACCACGAGCTTTATTCTAATTGGCTGTCAACACTCCAAACCAGGAAGTGTTGGCAGCCATCTTGTGACTCGAGTCACAAGAAAACAGGGAAACAAACGCGAAAAACAAGAAAAGGGTGCAGGGTATAAACACCCTGACCCCCTAGGCCTGCTCAGGGCCAAAAAAAAAGCATTTTTCTTTTTAAGATTTCGGCAAAATTCGCGCCGCGAATCCCATCGAATTTTTTTTAAAAATGAAGCGTGGGCTCCCGCTCTTCATTTAATTGAGGCCCCCGGGTGGGCCAGGTCCCGGGGACATTTGCAAAAAATATATGCGGGGTCCCACGGGGGCCCCCGCAGCCCCGAGAACCGCCACCCCACCGGGGCTTGGTTAAAATGATGTGCGGGAGGGCACTCGGCCCTCCCGCAGCCCCGGGTACCGCCACCCCCGGGGCTTCTTTTTAAATGTGTGGGGGGCCTCCAAGGCCCCCCAAGCCCCGGGGAATGCCACCCCCCGGGGCTTTTCTTGAATATTTGCGGGGGCCACACGGGCCCCCGCAGCCCCGGGGACCGCCAGCCCCAGGGCTTGTTAAAAAAAAACAAGAAAAAAAAAAACAACGAACCTGTGTGGGCCCCCCCACACGCCCCAGGGAGCACCACCTCCCCGGGGCTTTGAAACTGAAGGGAGGGGGGCCGCGCTGCCCCCCTCCTGGAGCCTGTGATGGCCCTGGGGACCGCCACCCACCAGGGCCGGCTCTTGCAGTGTCCCGGCGTGCCCACCCCCGGGACACTGCTGTTTGCTATGGCTTTTGGAAGCGAGAGCAGGGAAACCTGCTCTCGCTTCCAAAATACAAAGCAGATTGCTTTTCCACACGGGGAGCTGCATGTCAGCAGCTCCCAATGTGGAAAAGCAATGCTGGCTCCTGCAGGACGCGGGGAACCGGCGGGACCGTGGGGGCATTGGGGCTCCCCCCACGGTCCCCAACGGATAGGGCCTGCCCCGGGGGATGGGGTCCCAGGGCCAATAGAGGCCTCAGGAGGGGGGCCACGCAGCCCCCCTCCTTAAAAAACAAATATATGTGGCCATGCCCAGAGGGATGGGGTCCCCGGGGCCGTAATTGGCCATGGGAGGGGGGCCCAAGCGGCCCCCTTCCCGTTCAGATTTTTTTATTTTTTTTTAAAAGGGGTCAGGCCCTGGGGGATGGGGTTCCCAGGGCCCAAAAAAAGGAAAAAGGGGGGCCACACAGCCCCCATTCTAAAAAAAAAAAAAAATGCGATCCTGCCGGAGGCCCGCCCCCTACCAGCAGCACACTGCAAACGCGCCCTGTGGCGCGTTTTAAATTGGGGAATTAATTCCCCTTCAATAATGGGGGTCCCTGGGGCCCAACTAGCCCACCAGGTACCTCCAGTAAGCACCACAGGGCTGCGTTGCAGAGAGGCGGTCCAGGCCACGCCCCTTTTTACACCTCTCTGCAACGCAGCTCTGTGGCGCTTACTGGAGGTACCTAGTGGGCTAGTTGGACCCCAGGGACCCTCAGGATTCAAGGGGACTTCATCCGCCAACTTACAACGTGCCACGGGGTACGTTTGCACAGTGGTGAAGGGAGGGGGCAGGGCCTGAGGTGACATGTGTGCAAACACGCCCTGTGGTGCGTTTTAAGTTGGGGAATTAATTCCCCTTCAATCCTGTGGGCCCCTGGGGGCCAACTAGCCCACCAGGTATCTCCAGTAAGCGCCACAGGCCTGCGTTGCAGAGAGGTGGTCCAGGCCACGCCCCTTTTTACACCTCTCTGCAACGCAGCTCTGTGGCACTTACTGGAGGTACCTGGTGGGCTAGTTGGACCCCAGGGACCCTCAGGATTCAAGGGGACTTAATCCCCCAACTTACAAGGTGCCAGGGGGCGTGTTTGCAGAGTGGTGGAGAAAGGGGGCATGGCCTTTGTCTACCTCTCACCAACCCCACTGCGTGGGGCTTACTGGAGGTAAAAGGTGGGCTAGTTGGCCCCTAAAGGACCCCCAGCAGTGAAGGGGACTTCAATCCCCATCCAAGAGCGTGCCAGGTAGCGCGTTTGTCGAGTGGTGGGCAAAGTGGGCGTGGCCTGGTATGAGTACTTACCAGAGCTGCTGTGTGGGACTGACTGGAGGTAATAGATTGGGAAGTTGGCCCCCAAGGATGTCCTTGGGGGCCAACTACCCCTCTTGTTACCTCCAGTAAGTCCCACACAATGGGATTGCTAAGACGTCTTCAGAGGACATGGCCCCCTTTCTCTACCACTCTGCAAACGTGCCTCGTGGCAAACTACGGGATGGGGGATGAAGTCCAATTTAGTCCTGAGGGAGTTTGGGGGTCAAGAATCCCTCCTGTAAGTCCTACGCAGCGGAATTCCTGAGCGTTGGTTGGACGCCCAGCACCCTTTCTCCACCACTCTGCAAACGTGACTACTAGTTAAAGTAGCATATTGCTGCACCTCTGACTTAGAGGTAGTTTTAATCCCCCTGCCCTATTATGTACTAGGGCCTTACAGAGGAGGTCATGCTAATCACAGGGGTACCCCAACGCATAGTGTTAACTAGTGTATGTAGGTGTTTTCACTGTATTCGAAGTGTCTTTTAGCATAGCACTGGCTCTAGGCCTGGTTAGTCAGAGTCAGTTACCACCAGTACCCGTCTGAAAAAGTTGTAGGCACAGGTTGATTTTTGCAACAAGGCCTCTTTCTGCTCCTCTGTTGGTTCTTTCTGCACATGTCTTGCTTCTTCCTGCACTTTTGTTCGTCTTTGTGGACTTCTGTTGCTTCTTTCTGCATTTCTTTTGCTTCTTTCTGTGCGTTTTTTCTTCTTTCTTCACATGTCCTACCTCTGTAGGCATAGTTAGAAACTAGCATTTAAAAAACCTTTGAAATTCACTGAAAAAACCATAGGTTTCAGGCACGTTATAGTTATAAATTAGCATTTAAAAAAACCTTTGAAATTCACTGAAAAAACCATAGGTTCCAGACACGTTATAGTTAGAAATTAGCATTTAAAAAACCTTTGAAATGCACTGAAAAAACCATAGGTTTCAGGCACGTTATAGTTAGAAATTAGCATTTAAAAAACCTTTGAAATTCACTGAAAAAAACCATAGGTTTCAGGCACGTTATAGTTAGAAATTAGCATTTAAAAAACCTTAGAAATTCACTGGAAAAAACCATAGGTTTTAGGGAAAGTTATAGTTAGTTGGACATTTCACTCGTACAAAACCAGAGAAATTCCCCCGTTATAGTTAGTTCAGCTAACTATAACTCGCGCCCCCGCAATGCACTGCTGATGACGTCACATATTATATCACTCATGACATGGTCAGTGACATCACTCATGACATCATCCATGTGATAATTTGATGCATCTTCTCACACCCTAATGCACAAGTTACTAACTTGTGTAACGATATATCTGTAAGAGACAGTAGTTAGTGACAGATTCCTTACCTTAGAATATCCCCAGGAGTTAGGCTGGATCCGGAAAGTTTTTGCGTAGCAGTACCCTTGCGCGTCGGTAGGCGGCGTCGTGCGGCTCCGCGTCCGTCGTCGGCGTCGTGATTGCCGGGATGACGTCGCGGGCAGTACTTAGACGCCGCCCTGCGCGCTGACGTCAGTTCTGTACACGACTTTCCGCGCCAGGAACGCAGAGCCATGCAAGAAGCTGACATAGGTGTCTGAAAAATACTAGGGCCCTGAAAGGGATGTCCTTAACCCTAGAAATCAGTTCGCAGAACGGGGAGGATGGGTGGGGCGGTAAGGAATCTGTCACTAACTACTGTCTCTTACAGATATATCGTTACACAAGTTAGTAACTTGTGCATCTGAAAGAGACACGTTAGTGACAGATTCCTTACCTTAGAATAGATACCCCAGCAATACCAACCCCGGTGGTGGGTCTGCGAACAAAGATCAGACAAGGATGTCCCCGGAGGACAGAACGGCCAAAGAAGCCGTCCCTCCGGACCTGACTGTCAAGGCAGTAATGCTTTGTAAACGTGTGCAGCGAGGCCCACGTAGCTGCCTGACAGATAACCTGCAGCGGAACACCGCGGCCCAAAGCCGTGGTAGCAGCCGTTGCCCTGGTGGAATGGGCACGCAGCCCAACAGGAGGCTCCTTCTTAGCCAAAGAATAGCAGGCCTTGATGCACAAGGTAACCCAGCGGGAGATGGTTCGTTTGTGCACCGCCCGACCTTTTTGGCGCCCACGTAGCCAACAAAGAGCTGGTCATCCACCCGGAAGTGTTTTGTGCGGTCGATATAGAAGGAGAGCGCACGTTTTGGGTCCAGACGGTGGAGCCTCTCTTCCTCTCTGGAAGGATGCGGAGGCGGAAAGAAGGTAGGCAAAGTGATGGTCTGCCCAATGTGGAAGGCAGTAACCACCTTTGGCAAGAAGGACGGACGCGTCCTAAGAACAACCTTGTCTGGATGCACAGACAGAAAGGGAGGTTTGCATGATAGAGCCTGGAGCTCACTCACCCGCCGAGCAGAGGTGATGGCCACCAGAAAGGCTGTCTTCAGAGTGAGAAGACGAAGAGGACAGTTATGTAGAGGCTCAAAGGGAGCGCACATTAAAAAGGTAAGAACCAAGTTCAAGTCCTACTGAGGCATCACAAACGGAACAGGAGGGAAGAGGTGTGTAACGCCTTTTAAGAACCTGTTAACAGGGGACATGAAAAGGGAGGGCTGATCAGGGAGCCTGAGGAAGGCCGAGATAGCACAGAGATAACCCTTGATGGTACCCAGGGCAGAACCCTGTTGGGCCAGAGAAAGAAGGAACAGAAGGACCTCAGAAAGAGGGGCAGAAAGGGGGTTCACAGCCTTTGCTGTGCACCATGCCACAAATTTGTTCCACCTGCAGGCGTATACCACCTTAGTGGAGGGACGCCTGGCTGCCAGAATCACATCACAAACTTCGGGAGGCAAGTCAAAAGGAATCAACTGCCGCCGCTCAATCTCCACGCAAGCAGGTGGAGGCTGGACAGGTTCGGGTGGAGGACTGTCCCCTGCTGCTGCGACAGAAGATCCTCCTGAAGAGGCAGACGGATCGGGGGATCTACGCTCATACCGAGTAGCTCGGGATACCAAACTCTTCGAGCCCAGTCCGGAGCCACAAGGATGACTTGGGCCCGGTCGTGCCGAATCTTCTTCAACACTCTGGGTAGAAGTGGTATAGGCGGAAAGGCGTACAACAGACCGCAACTCCACTCGCGACGAAAAGAGTCGCCGAGCGAGTGCCGCCTTGGAAATTCCAACGCGCAGAACTGATGACATTGCGCGTTCTATTCGATGGCGAATAGATCTAACCAAGGCTCTCCCCATTGTAGAAAGAGTCCTTGCGCCACTTCCGAGTGAAGACGCCATTCGTGATCCATCATGCACCTGCGGCTGAGTTCGTCCGCCCTGGCGTTCAGGGAACCTGCCAGGTGTTGAACCATCAGGAACATGCCCTGATGTTCCAGCCATGTCCAGAGGCGCAGAGCCTCCTGACAGAGGGTCCACGACCCCACCCCGCCCTGTTTGTTGCAGTACCACATGGCGGTGGTGTTGTCTGTGAACACCTGCACAACCTTCCCTTTGACAGAGGGAAGGAATGCCTTGAGTGCAAGTCGGATCGCCCGGAGCTCCAGAAGGTTGATATGGAGCCGGGACTCCGCCCGGAGACCAGAGGCCTCTGATCTCCGCCTCTCCCATGTGACCGCCCCATCCCAGAAGGGACGCGTCCGTCACAACTGTGTGCTCTGGCTGGGGAAGGGAGAGGGATCTGCCCATGACCCATTGCCGGTCCGTGAGCCACCACTGCAACTGTTTTGCAGCCCCCTCCGAGATCTGGACGTGATCGGACAGGTTGCCCCGGTGCTGCGCCCACTGGAACTTCAGGTTCCACTGCAGAGCCCGCATATGCCATCTGGCATGATTGACCAGCAGGATGCAGGAGGCCATGAGGACCAGCAGCCTCAGGGTCATCCTTACCGAAACCCAGGATAAAGGCCGAAAGATCGGAATCATAGCCTGAATATCCCGGACTCGCCGTTCGGGAGGATAGGCCCGAAACTGCGTCGTGTCCAGAACTGCTCCGATGAAAAGGAGCTGTGGAGAAGGAATCAGATGCGACTTCGGCACATTGATGGAGAACCCCAGCGAGTGCAGGAGTTCGGCCGTAGTCTGGAGGTGGGAGAAGACTGCCTGGGACGAGCCCGCCTTCAGCAGCCAGTCGTCGAGGTAGGGGAAGACTGGAACCCCTGCCCGGCGCAGATGAGCTGCGACCACCGCCATCACTTTCGTGAACACCCGAGGGGCACTGGTAAGGCCAAAGGGGAGCACGGTGAACTGAAAATGCTCGAGGCCTACCGTGAACCGTAGGTAACGCCGGTGGGCCGGCAGGACGGGGATGTGGAAATAAGCGTCCTGCAAGTCCAACGCTACCAACCAGTCTCCAGGGTCGAGGGCAGTCAAGACCTGAGCTAGGGTGAGCATCTTGAACTTCTCCTTCCGGAGGAAGCGATTGACGTTCCGGAGGTCCAAGATAGGACGCATGTCCTCCTTGTCCTTTTTGGAAACCAGAAAGTAGTGGGAGTAGCAACCACGTCCTACTTCTGGGGTCGGAACATGCTCGATGGCCCTCTTGGCCAAGAGGGCCGTGACTTCCTTCTGCAGAAGCACCAAGTGATTCCCCTGACATGCGGTGGAATTGAGGTGGCATGGCTGGGGGGGTGGTCTCGAAGGGGAGGGAGTAGCCCCTTCGGACAATGTCCAAGACCCACCTGTCCGAGGTGATGGGACGCCAGTGGTGAAGGTGATGGCGGACCCTGCCCCCTACTGGCGTGCTGTGCACCTGAAAGGAAGGACTAGGAGGGCTTGGAGGCCGCGGACGGGTTGGCGGTGGTGGCCTGACCCGCACGCTGGTTGCCCAAACCGCCATGGCGGTATCCACGTCCTCGGCCACGCGAAGGCGCTTGCTGCGCGGGCCGTTGGCCGGGCTGCTGACGTGACTGGGCGCCCCTTCCGTGGCCACGAAAGGGGCGAAAAGCAGATGAGAGCGGAGGGCGCACAACAGCAAGGCCCAGGGACTTGGCAGTAGCCCGCGAGTCCTTGAAACGCTCCAGCGCATGGTCTGCTTTTGAACCAAAAAGACCGACTCCATCAAAGGGCATGTCCATGAGTGTATTCTGGACATCACCCGAAAAACCAGTGGTCCTCAGCCAGGCGTGGCGACGCAGCGCCACCGTCGTTGCAAGCGATCTGCCCAGCGAGTCGGCGGTATCAAGGCCACAACGTATGGTGTATTTAGCCGCATCTCGCCCTTCCGCAATGGCGCGGGTAAGCAGTGTCTGGACCTCCTCAGAACACTGCGGCAAAACAGTCGCCACCGAATCCCACAGGGAGTGGGTATATCGGCCCAAGAGGCAAGCGGTGTTGACGGACCGCAAGCCAGCACTGGAGGAAGAGAAAGCCTTCTTCCCAAAGTGGTCCAGGCGCTTGGATTCCCTATCCGGAGGGGCGGTAGGGAAGGCGGTTTGGGAGGCAGAGGCTTGGACAACCAAGCTCTCAGGGGTGGGGTGTGGGGAGAGAAACAGGGGGTCGCCCGGAGCAGGGCGATGGAGTTGGGCCACGTTCCTATCCACAGGAGCCCCTGTGGTGGCCTTGGACCAGGCACCCAAAAGAACGTCAGTGAGTGCATCATTGAACGGCAGCACAGTCTCCGAAGAGGAGGCCACCGGCTGAAGCACTTCTGTCAGGAGGTTAGTCCCGACGGCCACAGTAGGCAACTGGAGATTCAAGGCTCCAGCAGCTCTACGCAACACCGTTGCAAAATTAGCCCCCTCATCCGTAGCCACGGGAGGAGACAGCACGCCAGTGTCAGGGGAGGTGTCTAGTCCACTGGCATCCCCAAGTTCCTCAACCCAGTCCAGGTCAAACTCGCACTGTTGTGTGAGAGGGTCCTCAGACCCCTCCCAGCTCTCCTGGTCCTCCTCAGGTTCATAATATGGAGGAGGAGGGACATTAGGGACCCAAGGTCTCGTCGGTCCGGCTCCATGTCCGGAGCCGGAGAGAACCGGGGAACGACACCGTCCGGAGCCCCGGACAGCGTCAGGATTGGCACCGGGGACATCGGCGTCGGAGGCGTGGTTAGGTCAACCGGCGTCGATGGGGGTTGCGGCACCACCGGAGCCGGGATCGAGGCGGGGGCCGGAGCCGAGGACGGGATGAAGGCTGGTGGGACAGGCGACGCCGGGACCGGAGTCGTCGGCGACGCCGGAGCAACCCCATCAGGGCCCGCGGGGCCCGAAGGCGCTCCTGAGGGACCTTGAGGCCCGAAGAGGCGGGCCATGGCCGACAGGAACTCCTGTACTTGGGCCGGAGTCGCCCCCGAACCCGGGAAGGACGGGTAATGCGGGGGTGACTCGACAGGCACGTCCGGGGCCGCGGGGACGGTGCCGACAGGGGCCTCAGCCGAGTCGCGAGATCGGCGAGGCGAAGTCTTAGAGCGATGACGCCGCTTAGACTTCTTGTGCTTCGACTTACCGGAGGAGCGCGAAGACTTGGATTCCGACGAACGATGGGGGCTCCGCGACCGGCCCCTCGACCTCTCCCGTGACCGGGGCTTGGCGCGGAGCAGACTGCCGGACCTCGAGCAGCTTTCGAGACCGCTCTCGCAAAGCCTTCGGATGAAGTTTCCGGCAGTCAGGGCACGACTTCGTGTCGTGGTCTCGGCCGAGACAGAAGAGACACTCGAGATGCGGGTCCGTGATGGACATCATGCGGGCACAGACCTCGCAGGGCTTAAAGCCGGGCATCCCTACGACACCTTAGGAGTCGTGAAGACTCGTAGAAGAAAACAGTGAAAAAATTCACAAAAAAGTAGTCAAAAAGTGACTAGGGCACTGCTCTTCCCGGATCTGCGCTTACTGGCGCGGAAAAAGAAGAACTGAGGTTAGCGCGCAGGGGCGGCGTCTAAGTACTGCCCGCAACGTCATCCCGGCGATCACGACGCCGACGACGGACGCGGAGCCGCACGACGCCGCCTACCGACGCGCAAGGGTACTGCTACGCAAAAACTTTCCGGATCCAGCCTGACGCCTGGGGATATTCTAAGGTAAGGAATCTGTCACTAACGTGTCTCTTTCAGATATAACCTTTGATACACCCACTCTAAATTACAGACTGCCATTCTCAAAACCATAAACACTCCAACACCAATAACTACATACCCACTCCCTGATTCTTAGGTCTACACACACATCCACTCACTCACATATACAGTCACTCATACTTACGGTCACTCAGTACAGGACTATCATATGCACTCATACACCTATATAGACACTGACACACCGCCAATCATCCATAGAGGTACTCACACACCTAGTCAGTCATGCAAATAATTAATCACACTGCCATTTACTCACCTATACAGTTATACACACACCAGCTCACTTACTCATACAAATACTAGCACATTCTTACACTCTTATACAATCACTGATACAAGCACACACTCATCCATACAACCACTCTCACAATCACACACGCTCACTTATAGCCATTTATATACTCCAACACACATATATACTGCCTTTCACATATGTAGTTACTCACACATGTACCACTGAGATAGACATTCACTCACTAACACACCCATACACACTCACCCAGCCATACAGTCCATCACAGATGCACTCTTGAAACCATGCACCCAGTGAATCACCCACTCACACATCTATGCACAGAGTCACACACAACCCACCCACACAAACACTCAGGCACCAATACAGATACTCAGACAACCAATCAATAACCCATATAGACACCCATGTAGCTATTCACAAACCCATGCAGCCGCTTACACACCAACAGACAGACGGATACAGACATTCACACAGTTTAGTCACTAACCCATGCATTCAGTAAGATACGTTTAATCACTCACTTATAGTCAGTCACGCACCTACTAAATCATCCATTCAGACACTTATACACCCACTCGTTCTTCAATACGCCTTTCCCTATATATATTAAACACATTTAAACTTTACAGAAACACACAGTCACTGGATGATGTCATCAGTGATGTCATCAGTGATGTCACTGACCATGTCATGAGTGATGTAATATGTGACGTCATCAGCAGTGCATTGCGGGGCGCGAGTTATAGTTAGCTGAACTAACTATAACGGGGAATTTCTCTGGTTTTGTACAAGTGAAATGTCCAACTAACTATAATTTTCCCTAAAACCTATGGTTTTTCAGTGACTATATATATATATATATATATATATATATATATATATATGCCAAGGTGTATTGAAGAATGAGTGGGTGTATAAGTGTCTGAATAGATGCTTTAGTAGGTGCGTGACTGACTGTATAAGTGAGTGATTAATTGTGTCTTACTGAATGCATGGGTTAGTGACTAAACTGTGTGACTGTCTGTATTAGTCTGTCAGTTGGTGTGTAAGCAGCTGCATGGGTTGGCGAGTAGCTACATGAGTGACAATATGGGTTATTGATTGGTTGTCTGAGTATCTGTATGGGTGCCTGAGTGTCTCTGTGGGGGGGGGGTGTGACTGTGCATAGATGTGTGAGTAGGTGATTCACTGGGTGTATGGGTTCAAGAGTGCATCTGTGAAGGGCTGCATGGGTGGGTGAGAGTGTGTGTGTGTGTGTGTGTGTGTGTGTGTTGGTGAGTGAATGGATGTCTCAGTGGTACATGTGTGAGTAACTACATATGTGAAAGGCAGTATATGTGAGTGTTGGAGTATATAAATGACTATATGTGAGAGTGAGTGATTTTGAGAGTGGCTGTATGGATGAGTGTGTGCTTGTGTCAGTGATTGTAGAAGAGAGTAAGTATGTGTTAGTATCTGTATGAATAAGTGAAGTGGTGTGTGTGTATAACTGTATAGGTGAGTAAATGGGAGTGTGATTGATTCTTTGCATGACTGACTAGGTGTGTGAGTAACTCTATGGGTGAGTGGTGGTGTGTGTGTGAGTGTCTGTATAGGTGTATGAGTGCATATGATCGTGCTGTATTGATGAGTGACTGAATGTATGAGTAATTGTATGGATGAATGAGTGGACATGTGTGTAGACCTAGGAATCAGTGAGTGGGTATGTAGTAACTGGTATTGGTGTGTCTATGGTTTCGAAAATGGTAGTCTGCATTTTAGAGTGAGTGTATCAAAGGTTATATTAGGGCGTGAGGAGGTACATCAGATTATCACATGGATGATGTCATCAGTGATGTCATCAGTGATGTCAGTGACCATGTCATGAATGATGTAATATGTGACTTCATCAGCAGTGCATTGCAGAGGCGCGAGTTATAGTTAGCTCAACTAACTATAACGGGCGAATTTCTCTGGTTTTGTACTAGTGAAATGTCCAACTAACTATAACGTTCGTGAAACCTTTGGTTTTTTCAGTGAATATATATATATATATATATATATATTCACTGAAAAAACCATAGGTTTTAGGAAAGTTATAGTTAGTTGGACATTTCACTCGTATAAAACCAGTGAAATTCCCACGTTATAGTTAGTTCAGCTAACTATAACTCGCTCCCCGCAATGCACTGCTGATGACGTCACATATTACATCACTCATGACATGGTCAGTGACATCACTGATGACATCATCCATGTGATAATTTCATGCATCTTCTCACACCCTAATATAACTTTTGATACACCCACTCTAAATTACAGACTGCCATTCTCAAAACCAGACACTCCAACACCAATAACTACATACCCACTCACTGATTCTTAGGTCTACACTCACATCCACTCACTCACCCGTACAGTCACTCATACTTACGGTCACTCAGTACAGGACTATCATATGCACTCATACACCTATATAGACACTCACACACCGCCACTCATCCATAGAGGTACTCACACACCTAGTCAGTCATGCAAATAATTTATCACACTCCCATTTACTCACCTATACAGTTATACACACACCAGCTCACTTACTCATACAAATACTAGCACATTCTTACGCTCTTATACAATCACTGATACAAGCACACACTCATCCATACAGCCACTCTCACAATCACACACTCTCACTTATAGCCATTTAAATACTCTAACACACATATATACTGCCTTTCACATATGTAGTTACTCACATGTACCACTGATATACATTCACTCACTAACACACCCATACACACACTCACCCATCCATACAGTCCATCACAGATGCACTCTTGAAACCATGCACCCAGTGAATCACCCACTCACACATCTATGCACAGAGTCACACACACCCCACCCACACAAACACTCAGGCACCCATACAGATACTCAGACAACCAATCAATAACTCATATAGACACTTATGTAGCTACTCACAAACCCATGCAGCCGCTTACACACCAACAGACAGACAGATACAGACATTCACACAGTTTAGTCACTAACCCATGCATTCACTAAGATACGTTTAATCACTCACTTATACTCAGTCACGCACCTACTAAATCATCCATTCAGACACTTATACACCCACTCATTCTTCAATACGCCTTTCCCTATATATATTAAACATATTTAAACATATTTAAACTTTACAGAAACACACAGTCACTGGATGATGTCATCAGTGATGTCATTTGAGATGTCATCAGTGATGTCACTGACCATGTCATGAGTGATGTAATATGTGACGTCATCAGCAGTGCATTATGGGGCGCGAGTTATAGTTAGCTGAACTAACTATAACGGGGAATTTCACTTGTTTTGTACGAGTGAAATGTCCAACTAACTATAACTTTCCCGAAAACCTATGGTTTTTTCAGTGAATTTCAAAGGTTTTTTAAATGCTAATTTCTAACTATAACGTGCCTGAAACCTATGGTTTTTCAGTGAATTTCAAAGGTTTTTAAATGCTAATTTCTAACTATAACGTGCCTGAAACCTATGGTTTTTAAGTGAATTTCAAAGGTTTTTTAAATGCTAGTTTCTAACTATGCCTACAGAGGTAGGACATGTGAAGAAAGAAGAAAAAACACACAGAAAGAAGCAAAAGAAATGCAGAAAGAAGCAACAGAAGTCCACAAAGACGAAGAAAAGTACAGGAAGAAGCAAGACATGTGCAGAAAGAACCAACAGAGGAGCAGAAATAGGCCTTGTTGCAAAATCATCCTGTGCCCACAACTTTTTCAGACGGGTACTGGTGGTAACTGACTGAGTAACTAGGCCTAGAGCCAGTGCTATGCTAAAAGACACTTAGAATACAGTGAAAACACCTACATACACTAGGGAACACTATGCGTTGGGGTACCCCTGTGATTAGCATGACCTCCTCTGTAAGGCCCTAGTACATAATAGGGCAGGGGGATTAAAACTACCTCTTAAAACGCGCCACGGGGCGCGTTTGCACAGTGGTGAAGGGAGGGGGGGGGCCTGAGGTGACATGTGTGCAAACACGCCCTGTGGCCGTTTTAAGTTGGGAGATTAAGTCCCCTTGAATCGTGAGGTCCCTGGGGTCCAACTAGCCCACTAGGTACCTCCAGTAAGCACCACAGAGCTGCGTTGCAGAAAGGTGTAAAAAGGGGCGTGGCCTGGACCACCTCTCTGCAGCCCAGGCCTGTGGCGCCTACTGGAGATACCTGGTGGGCTATTTGGCCCCCAGGGGCCCTCAGGATTGAAGGGGACTTAATTCCCCAACTTAAAACGCACCACAGGGCGTGTTTGCACACATGTCACCTCAGGCTCCGCCCCCTCCATTCACCACTGTGCAAACGCACCCTGTGGCGCGTTTTAAGTTGGGGGATAAAGTCCCCTTGAATCCTGAGGGTCCATGGGGTCCAACTAGCCCACGAGGTACCTCCAGTAAGCGCCACAGAGCTGCGTTGCACAGAGGTGTAAAAAGGGGCGTGGCCTGGACCACCTCTCTGCAACGCAGGCCTGTGGCGCTTACTGGAGATACCTGGGGTGGGCTATTTGGCCCCCAGGGGCCCTCAGGATTGAAGGGGACTTAATTCCCCAACTTAAAACGCACCACAGGGTGTGTTTGCACACATGTCACCTCAGGCCCCGGCCCCTCTCTTCACCACTGTGCAAACGCGCCCCGTGGCGCGTTTTAAGTTGGGGGATTAAGTCCCCTTGAATCCTGAGGGTCCCTGGGGTCCAACTAGCCCACCAGGTACCTCCAGTAAGCCCCACAGAGTTGCGTTGCAGAGAGGTGTAAAAAGGGGCATGGCCTCTGAACACCTCTCTGCAACGCAGCTCCCTGGCGCATACTGGAGGTTCCTGGTGGGCTAGTTGGCCCCCAGGGACCCCCAGTATTCAAAGGGGAAGTAGTTCCCCATCTTACAACGTACCAGGGGGCGCGTTTGGCAGAGTGCTGCAGGGAGGGGGCGGGGCCTCCGGCGCGATGCCGGTTTTTTTAAATTATTTTTTTTAAGAAGGGGGGCTGAACTCGCATTGACTTATTCAAGTTTGTCCGTAAATTAAAGCTTAAGAAATGGCATTTGCTTAAACCTAGTAGATCGCGAGAATGTATAGGAGGAGACAATGAAAAGGACACTTTGGACTTGAATATAAGTGATGTAGATTCTCTTGTTATGTTGCATCAGCTGGAGTCTAACACAACAATGGTTGATACCGTGAGTAACAGTGAAATTGATAGAGTATTGGATGAACTAGACATAACATACAATCAAACGGCTATGACACAATTCAAACCACGCTCTACATTTTATCCACCACTAGGGCACGACAACATAGATACGTTCCAAGATGTTGTTAATTCACACCTGGTCAAATTTAGGCATAAAAAATGGTTTAAAAATGCAACAATCTCATAACCTGACTCCATCCCAGATGGAAGCGTTACTCTCCCTATCGGAGGATCAAGACATTGTCATCCGCCCCGCAGATAAGGGTGGAAATGTAGTGATCCTGGATAGAGAGAAATACATTGCTGAAGCCCTCAGACAACTGACAGATCACAAATTCTACATGAAAGTTAACAGGGAGATATATTCCAACAGTGTGGAAAGTATTTGGGAAAAATTAAAAAACTGGCAAGATCTAGGGATATTAGAGTGGGAGGAATACTGCTATTTAAAGCGAGACTATCCCATTCTCCCGGTACTTTACCTTTTACCAAAGGTACATAAGGACCCGTTTAACCCCCCGGGAAGGCCCATAGTATCTTCCAAAGGAAGTGTTACAGAAAACATTTCTAAATATGTTGATTTTTTTCTGAGGGAATATGTAAGCAACCTACCGTCCCATGTTAAGGACACCAAAGATTTCCTGGGGAAGGTATGCACTGGGAAGATGGGTTCCTACTAGTCACGTTGGATGTCAGCTCACTCTACACCATAATCAAACATGAGCATGGTGTAGAGGCGTGCAAACATTATCTACGGACCAGACATATCAGATTCAAATCCCACACCAGCATGGTTCTTGAACTGATGGACTTCTGCCTAACAAATAACATCTTCATGTTCGATGGCACATTGTACAAACAGGTGACCGGTACGGCGATGGGCACTTGTTTTGCCCCAAGTTTCGCTAACCTGTTCCTGGGCAAATGGGAGGAGGAGATTTTATCAGACACCTCCATCTTTCCTGAAATCGAGAAAGTGGAGCTTTGGCTCCGCTATATCGATGACATTTTCATGGTGTGGAGGGGTGATGAATTGGAAGCCACTAAATTAATTGGAAAACTCAATAACAACTATAACATCACACTGACTAGTACCATGAGCAAAACTTCGGTGGAGTTTCTAGACGTCAAAGTCGAGGTAGCAGGTGATACCATACAGACCAAACTCTTTCGTAAAGAACCTGCAGGGAACACCTTATTACATGCCCTCAGCAGTCACCCAGATCCCCTGAAATGGAGTATTCCGTTTGGGGAACTGCTGAGGGCTAAACACAACTGCAGTACAGAGACCAGTTTCAAAGCAGAATCTACTATCATGATGGAAAGGTTTAAAACCAGGGGGTACCTGAACTGGGCAATTAACAAAGCCCTTCGCAAAGTAGAAAATATACAGAGAACTGACACCTTGCAAACTAAACCAGGCAATGAACCAACATCCTTGAGTCAGGAAAGTGAAACCAGAATTATACTCACATACAACAGGAATGCAAAAGACATCAGGAATATTCTCACAAAAAATTGGGATATTCTTAAAAGTGACCCGAACATAGGTCCAATCATAAGTGAAAAACCCTGCATTACCTATAGAAAAGGTTGCAGTCTCAGAGATAGAATGGTACACAGTGATATCACAATTTATAACACCATGCAAAATCAAGGTCTCAAAGGGTTTTTCCCCTGTGGGCACTGCAAGGCCTGTAAAAACAGCCTGATGAAAAAAGAATTTCAAGGTGGGGGTGGGACAGTGAAAAATATTTCCCAATTTCTCACTTGTGGAACCCCATTTGTAATCTACTGTTTGGTATGTCCGTGTAATCTAAAGTATATTGGCAGCACTATCCATCCAGTAAAGAAACGGGTGTTGGAACATCTGCGGGCCATCACCAACCAAGATCAACAGTACCCCGTAGCCCGCCACTTCCAGCAACATCACTTCTCCAATAGTGCCCTGCTCAGCTATTTTGCAATAGAACACATCCCACGTTCACCTAGAGGAGGTAATAGAGCACTAAGACTCAGACAGCGAGAATCTAGGTACATTATAGATCTCCAAACCAAGTTCCCGGGAGGGCTCAATCTTGACGAAGAATTAAGAATACACTTATATGAAACGTAGTGATTTTTGACTCTGGCACTGACTCTCATCCAATGGCTTCTTTAGGGAGCACGTACTGTTGAAGTAATGCATATATCATGTGCGTGATTGTTTTTAATTTAGGATATTTTGTATGTAATGTTTATAATTTTGTATTTCTGTTTTATTTCTCCCTTCAATGCAGGAGGAAAGGAAGGGACCCACTCTACTTCGGTAGTGCCACAGTCACGGGTTCCCTAACCTTTTTTCCAAAGGCACTTGGTAGCACTGATCCACGTCAATCAAGATTGATCATCCTGGTTTGATTCTTTTCACTTTTTTCAATGGCATTTTATTGTTCTTTTGATCCCCAGCCTCTAATTATAATTACTGGTTGATTGCACAGCATTGGCACAAGCCTTTAATATCATGGGACCTTGTGAGGTATATCGTTTGAACCCTCCGTGCACATCCCCAAAATTGTATACATGGACTTTTTGGCAGGTTTAATGTCAGTAGGAATAATTTACCTTACTATAGGAATCTAAGATGAAGCGCTGGCTCGGTGATAAGATTGTTGTCCAGGGCACATGCCCGACGATTGTATACATTGAGTATAAATGAATTTGCACTGTGTATTTACCCTACAATCAGGACTGTCGGGCTTATTGCACATTGTCCAACCCATACTACAACCTGGTTTTGTGTCAACCGAGACGTTCATACGAGGTATCTGCCAAAAGAATGCACAATTTTGTATACAGAGGCCAATAATGCCCTTTTTTGTAATAACATCACTATAATGATAGAGGCTTAAGGGTTTTCACTAGCACATAACTTTGACACAATTTTAAGTACATGTCACGTGACGCCGCAACTTGTATTCAGTGGCTTATTACAACAGAGACATGCAGACATTGCAATGCGGTATCCGGCCGGATTTACATGAATGTATTGCATTCTGATAATTTGTATTATGATTTTCATATGATTTGCCTGTATTATGTGGCTCTATTATGAGCAGAGAAATTTTATTCTAGCATGATTAATTACACTTGATGAGAAAATGATGCTCATTCAACAACAGGGCGACGCGATGTAAAGTCTTTTCACATGCCAATTACTTGGAATATATATCGTATTGGGTGATTTACTTCCCTTTCCAATATGGCCGCTATACAACATGATTCTGTGTTTTCCTGCAAGTCCTCTTTCCATTACTATGATGTACGTGGCGATCACTGTGGTCTGTACATATGGGTGATTTCAATCTCACTTCCATTGTGTGAGCAAGGCGTAACTGCCGAAACGCGTAGCGTGGAAGCATAATAAACTTCCTGATATACTTGTCGTTTCCTGAGAGTGTATTTACCTCGCTTGGCGATACGGATTTTGGGAATTTGTCAACCGGGTGCTCTCCCGGTGTATGCACCACCCTCCACGGGTCCGTGGTCCCAACACGAGCAGTTGGAAATGGAGATATATATATATATAGATATATATATATATATAGAGAGAGAAATATACACACATATAGATACACAATTAAATCAGCAATAAACTAAAAGTATATCCTCCGCACAGGGCAGAGAACAACGGTCTCCAGCGACAAGTAAGGATACTGACCACTGTAGGAATGAGGAACACCTTAAGAATTGGGTATCCATTGAGAGACACAATCACACACAAACACTGGCAATAGACCGAAGTTGAGAAGACCGAGTGAAAATCATGGATATTAGTACCAAGCTGGAAAACCAGCAACATGGTACCATATAAGAGGAGAGAGGGAGTGGAGGGCACCATACACCCCAGAAAATAATAGCAATAGCCCCTGAAACAACAGCACTGACTGACAAAGCTACCATCAAGCGGTCAACAGAAAATCTAAAGAAAACAGCAGGCGTGAAATACCTGCAAAGAAGGGAATGAAGACCACCACTGGTGCCCATAAAAAGGTATATTTGTAATAAAAGCCTTAAAAGAAACTAATTTTAACTACAATAAACAGAGATATCAGGCAGAGCAAGACCGGACTGAAGCATCAGTAAAAAGAAGAGTATCTAGATGTACATGGACCAAGCCCCACGAAATGGGAAAAAAACAATGGATGGCTGTGTACACAAGCACAACAAGAAGTGAAGCCTGCAATGAATGTCTCGGGGCAGGGAGGTGTTGTTATGAGCCCCAATGTACCCCAATATAGGCCTAGGAAGTTGCACAACCTTTTACCTACATTTGTCCTACCTTGCTCTACATAACAGCTCTGGCACGGATCTTTTACCTAGTTAGGTGCTGCATAAATGTTGTGTGGTTTTCTTCTAAAACTAGCCTCATTTATTATCCATGAGGATTTTTAGTATCACAGCAGGATTACCATCTTCTGGATAACTCTGTACAGAAGTCACCACCATCATCATCCTTGGCCGACAGGCCCACAGTACCATGACACATCTAGGTAGAACCCCTGTGGGTACCTTTCGGGTATGTAAGTACCACATCTTCACTGGGCAAACCTGAGAAGCTTCCATGCTGACACGAGACGCTGAAGTCCCTGCACGCAGACACTCCAGCACGCAGTGGTCTGACATCCCTTGCGGGGTGTCCAACTCGAGACCATGACAGGGTCCTTCGTTCCATCCTATCAGGTAATGGGGTTGGCTCTTTCCTAGGGGGATTCTTGGCTATACAACTACATACATGCTGGGTACACTTGGGTACATCTATCTAGTTAGGGTTTGCATCCATCGGAGTACTCCTGATTACTGCTATGTATATATTGTGTATATATTATGTATATATTCACTGTTTTAGCACCATGGTAGAATTCTACCTTTTATTTACTCTGTTGGTGCTTATAATCGTATATATCTGTTTCTGTCTAATGGTCGTTTTAGCACACGTATTTTATACTAGAATAAAGCTGGTTCAATAAATACTTATTGAAAACGTCCCCACCATTTATTCTGTGTATCTCTCTGAGACTATGTGAACACGAGTGACTGAGCGAAAAGTACTGTACTGTTTCAACGATCCCCGAGGGGTCACGGTTGTCATGTTCGATAATTGCCAGAAACTATTAGCTCCTTGGTAAGGTTGTGGGGCTTATAGCGGCACTGTGAGCTAGCTGGTCTACAGACTAACCTATCCTTTGGGGGTGTCTGGAATCAGTCTGGACACCAAACCCTCGGTTTATGTTGTCTATAGGTGCAGATCCTATATAGATTTGTAGGAACTACACAACATGGCACCCAACGTTGGTTTGGTTCTTATTTACTGGTCAAATCTGAGTAGTTCAGTCGTGCTTTTCTCAGAGACCCCTACTCACATTTACACAGACGTCTGGAGTGGGGAGAGAAAATCCACTGCAGCTGAGTAGCTATATCCCATGTATTGGCTGAAGGTATATTCAAGCTTGAAGGATTATAGTTCCACATCGTGAAAACCTTCTTTCCCGTATTAAAATGTCTGTCCGGGAGGACGCTTCGGGTGCATTAAATGCAAATGCAGCAAAGGAAGGAGAGCAGGAAGGTGCTATAAAAATGTCAGAAAATTACAGAAATGCACAGATTTTGAAGTCCCAGCATTAGATGGGACTGTTACCTTTGTGATTGAGGCACAAGAGGCATACAGAACAGAGGTGTTTCTTGGGTCAAATTCCCACCTGCAGATGCACGCACACATACATACATACATTTCATTCTTACACTCTTGATGAAATACCAGATGAATACTCTCCATACGAGGACATGGAAGTCAAATTAATTTTACAAGAGCATATAAATTACTTTAAAGGTGCCCTCCCTCATACCACAGATAAAGTGAGACTCTGTCTGCTCAGCAGAGACGAAGTGACTTGGCCGGTTCTAGCTGCTTACACACCGCATCCAGAGATTGATACATTACTAGCAGCAGACTTGCACCCACTTAACAAAGAAATAATAAAACTTTACAGAAATCTTACACAGTTCGTAATGTGAACGCTCACACTTCAACATACAAGGGTTACTCAAACAGGTCAACTACAAGGGACCGCAACTAAAATCTCCCCACAAACGCTGAACGCGATTATGGGAAGAATGCCCACTAAACGTGAGCAAATGCCATTCTGGATAGCACAGAAAATAGCGCAGCTTGAGGCAGTGTTTCCACACACAGGCCCGCAAGAAAAACACAGAATATTGACAATTTGCTTGCCAATGGTGATAGCTTCATCGATAGAGGATTGCACCACTTGGGGTACAGTCTTTGCTGCCATCTACACCAGGACTCATGGTACCCCCTCAATAGCAGTCATACCAGAAGTACTAAAACAAATACAGAATGAGTACAGGGCGGAACCTGCCCTGGACTTAGGGATGAAATTGATAGGCAATTTTTCCCAGGTATCTACAATTATGTTAGCAAACATAAAAGGGGAGGCAGCAGCGGTGGCTATACGCCAATGCCTGGGGGAACGCATCCCTGCACAATAGGAGCTGGAGTTACCTAAAATTATCGAAGAGACCTATGCTTTGCTGGGAAGAGATAATTTGGGAGATAGACATGTGAAACCACAATTAATGGGCAATCCTGAAAAGGATAACTCCAAACAAGCACCTGATTCTTCTAAAAAGAAATAGTATAATAAACAATCAAAAAACAGGCAGAATGCATCACAATCACGTGGTGGGTCTCCTCAACAGGAGCCTTCTGACAGAAAATATAACCTTAGAAACCGTGACAATATAAAAAAACCTATCAAAATAGAACCTTGTACAGCACCCTCCTCAAATAGTAAACATACTCATTTAGTCATGAATATACTGGGATCACAAATACAGTCAATCCAAAAATCATTACAGCACCAAATTTTCTATAGTCCTTGAGTAGCTTTGCTCGAAAATGAAAATATTACAAGACTTCATTTGTTTTTTCCAAATAGTTCCAGCCTTTTAGTTCCGAACGCAGATCCCTGGGTTCCGCGTTCGGAACTAAAAGGCTGAAACTTGGCGAGGAAGCTTAGCAGGGACTTCCTCATCAAATGTTTGATTCAGTTCTTCCGACTTAGGATTGCAAAAGATAAGCTTCCAATAGCTTTAAGGAATTGACTTTGATCTTACGACCTTTATTTATGCTCGAAATACTTGGGCGTGGAACATACATTTTTGGCGTCGTGGACTTGGATACTTATGGAGAGTAACGACTAGTCAACAGAACTTGGAACCGCCTTAAAAAAGTCTATAATAGACGAAACACGTGTTGGCTGTTCTGTGCTGGAAATTTCTATGAATAAACCAACAGTGGAACTATTTTGAAAAAAACAAATGGACTCTTGTAATATGTTCATTTTTGAGCAAAGCTACTCAAGGACTGTAGAAAATTTGGTGCTGTAATGATTTTTGATTGACTGTATTTGTGATCCCAGTATATTCATGACTAAATGAGTATGTTTACTATTTGAGGAGGGTGCTGTACAAGGTTCTATTTTGATATGTATTTGGCTGTACATTAGATTTCTATTGTACCGATTGTCATCTATGGTAGTAGGGTGACAGAATCACAATAGCACCTCCACACTTGAGTAATTGGTTTCAAGTAAAATATTTTTGTCACACATAATTGGATGGAACACGAAGGAGTCTTTTGGAGGTGCAGTAATTTCCCAGTAGGGACCACTACTACCAAATCCATATTTTTTGCATATAAAAAAACCTGACAGGTATCAGGATACTGATACACGTTCTTCTAGGGCCTTTCAGGGTTCACCCAAAAACTCCGAGATGGAAGGACAGTCAGAACGCAGATCAGAAGAGTGAGTCAAGCCAGACTACATTATCAAACAAGAAGATAAACCCAAATCTAAACCTCAATTTAAAAAGAAGGTAGCTGGCCTTAAACTAAGAAATGCCCAGGCTACTGAGGACTCAACTACTGAACGGAAAGGGGAATGGGCTCTGACGATGCTAGACAGCGCAGTAGAAGTAACCATAGCTCATGATGGAATTCCTGGTGACAGAAGAGTTGAATGAACATATCACGGTGGAAACACCTGATACAAGGGTAAGCGTCCCACATCAGTTACATGAAATAACACTCCAAATGGAGGGGGACATACCAAGGAAAGTGAAAGGCCTCTTTTGGGAGAACTTAACTTTTGGATACAATATCCTTTTGGCTGAAAAAGATTGGCCACCTGAATTTGTTATGGATTGCCCAAAAGGAGAAGCCGTAATATTGCCAGCCTACTCCAAACTTGTTCCAGAATCACTAAAACATACAAACACGCAGGAGTGGGCGGTATCACTAGCTCCTGCATTATACCGCAATCATGTAGGGTGGGATGCTCAGTCACCTCACCATGAAATCCCAGTAAAGACTACTCCAGCTCCACAGAGGCAGTACCCTATAAAACATGACGCAAAGAAACAGGTCAGGGAGATCTTAGATCAACTTGAATATCAAGGTGTTATTGAGAATTGCACCTCTTCCTTGAATAATCCTTTGTTTACCGTAATGAATCCCTACAATTCATAGTCTAATTTTAGACTATAGGCATTTGAACACATGCACAAAAACATTTGCAGAAAAAAATGCACACTGTACCGCATTAAGGAATAACTTTGTGCGGAAGAAATACAAGACATTAGATATCTCAAATGGATTCTTCTGCCAAAATATAGTGCCTGAAAGCAGATATTTGACAGCATTTTCGGCCCTCGGCTCTCAGCGTCAATTCTGTAGATGCCCCAAGGGTATAAGAATAGCCCCTGGTTATTCTCAGCAAGAGTAACGGAGTTACTTCAAAATTTTGATGAGGAGGCATTGTCCTATGTAGATGATATTTATCTGATGGACGATGAACTATTGGATCACTTGCACAGGGTGAACATTTTGGGGTTCACCACTGTGGGCTACAAATTTAACTTTTAAAAAATCTTAAATTACTCACCTCAATGTCCTATTTTTAGGATATGAGCTCTCAAGTGAAGGGAAAAGCCTAGCAGCTAATTTTTTAGAAAAATGTGCGCTGCTCCAAACTTCAAAGACTCTGAAAAATCTACAGTCCATTTTAGGATTCCTAAATTTTGGCAGAACATACATTTTGGATAACGCAGAAAAAGTAAAACCTTTCTACGACTTAATAAGACCTGATTATTCAGTTCGACATTGGACACAGGAACACACAGAAATTCTCAGTTCCTTACAAGCTGACATGATAGCTTCCAAACACTTACACACACGTGTAAACACTACGAACTTGGTGATTCGTGTAATCGCAGGTCAATCCGGGTACACGTACCTTACCTTCAATGAAGGCGAAACTGTACCAATTGCATACAAATCTCATTTGTACACAAAAGCTGAAATGCGTTTTGCATCAACTGAAAAAATACGGACAGCAGTACAGACTGCTATAGTGAGAGAAAGAGAACTAGCTCAGGGGAAACGAATAATTGTTGTGACTCCAGTACCAACCTTAGAGGCTGTTACAAAAGCGAGTGTTCCAAACGCAAAAGCACTGCCGCCACGATGGATACAATGGGCTAATTCTCTCACTGCAACAGATGTAGACTACGAATTTGATTCTACATTAAAAACACATGCATTCTTGCAGTACGAACAAGAATATCCTCTCCCGAATTAAATAATGCCTCTAGATCAGTATGAATACATAATTTACGCTGACGGTTCTGCTCAGCCTGCCGTAGGAAGTAAACAGCAATACAGCGCTGCATGTATTGTATTGTATTGCAATTGCATTTATATAGCGCTTACTACCCCTGACGAGGCGTCGAAGCGCTTTTTCGGCGAGTAGCACACTACTCCGGGACCCATAGAGGATTAGTGTTGAATTAGTATAGTGAAACATGCAAGTACATTTTAAGTGATGGATAGGTTAGGCAGTTATTTGGATTTGGAATGATAGCAGAAGGATAGAGGAGGAAAAAAAGGTTTGTATTTATATAGCGCTGGTTACCCCTGATGGGGTGTTGAAGCATGCTACTCTGGAAGCCCATCAAGGATTAGTGGTGAATTAATATGGTGAAAATATGAAAGTAGTTTCAGTGGTGGATATTAGTCAGTTATTTGGAGTGAGAAGGATAGCGGAGGGATAAAAGGGAAGAAAGGTTTGCATTCATATAGCACTTGTTACCCCTGATGAGTGTTGAAGCGCTTTTCTGGCGAGTAGCACGCCACTCCGGAACCCATCAAGGATTAGTGTTGAAACATTAGTCTAGTAAAAAATGAAGTAACTTTGATTAGTGGACATGTTATTCAGTTATTTGGGTAGAGAAGGGTAGGTGGCGGGATAGAAGAGGGAAAGAGGTTTGTATTTATATAGCGCTTGCTACCCCTGATGGGGTTTTGAAGCGCAAGTAGCACGCTACTCTGGAACCCAGAAGTATTAGTGTTGAATTATTATGGTGAAACATGAAAGTAATTTTAGTGGTGGATATGTTAGTCAGTTATTTGGATTGAGAAGGGTTGGGGAGGGTAGAAAGGGAAAAAGGTTTGCATTTATATAGCGCTTGTAACCCTGATGGGGTGTTGAGACGCTTTATTGGCGAGTAGCACGCTACTCTGGAACCCATAAAGGATTAGTGGTGAATTAGTATAGTTGAAAATTGAATATGTTAGATTATGCGATATGCGATTGTAAAGGGACGTATGCGGGAGGGTAAGTTACGTCCTAGGAATACGCAGATGCAGTCTCTAGGAGATCACACAGCTGACAGAACTAAAAGCCTTAATACTGGCCCTAAAAAATACGGATCAAGAATTCCCCATACTAATTTAATTGTGTGCGATTCATTTTACTGTGTCAGTTCATACAACGATTGTCTTCACTATTGGGGCTAAAACGGGTTTAGAGATTCCAAAGGCTGCACAATAAAGCGCAAGTTGCTTTGGGAACAAGAGGCAGAGCTGAAAAAAGGCTTTCAACGGGCTCACGCGATTCATACGCTGAGTCATTAGCGTGTTGGCGTGCACGTTGAAAGGGATTCATTGGCTGATGAAGCCGCCAAGGCGACAGTGAACTGCTGCCGCCATCACTCGTTCTAGCACGAGAATAGACAGATAATGGTAGCTGTCAACTGTACGCGTAATAACAGCTCAGCCTTGCCAAAAGGCTTTCCACTCAAGTACTCCTACAAGTTAGATGTGCAAAACATACCGTATGCTCAAATTCCAGGAGTGGGGAAAGATTAATACCAAACAAGGATCGCAGATTAGGTTTAATTCTAGCTGCACACGAGGGTACTGGGTTCAGCACATGCAGGTATTACTGCAACGGTTTCACTACTGAAACAATGTTATTGGTGGCCTGATCTTACCAAGCATACCAAAGGCTTTGTCCTCAAGTGCGACATCTGTCAGCAGATGAAGGGTTCCACCATAGCACGTCTGCCACCAACACCACTACTGATATCAGACAGACCTCTCGCATGTGTCTATTTGGACCACTGCGGCCCCTTACAATCAGACGGGGATTACAGGTACATCCTGGTAGCAGTGGATTCATGCTCTAGATTCCTGTGGGCTTGGCCCCAGCGCTCGGCTGAAGCTTGAACTGTTAAAGGATTTGCGAGTCTTTATAGGGGCATACGCAATTGGCACATTCTGACCATGGCCCTTCGTTTAGCTCTTGGGCTTACAAAGAAGCTATTTGGGTGTTGTCTTGCGGTACTCCTTTCCGTATCATCCTGAGGGAAATTTGATTGTGGAGAAGAAAAACCAGGACTTAAAGCAATCTTTAACAGCAAGAGTATTAGGCTTGGGTGGCAGTTGGGTCAATCACCTATATGGGATCCAGAGGGAACTTAATAAAATGCCAAGAAGTTCCCTAGGAGGCCGTACTCCATACGAGGTCCTGTTTGGGACGAGAATGTGTGTACCCGACCTCGATTGTGGCAACACAGTGGCGGATGAAAAAGAATTTGACATCAATGATCGTTTGACTGTTTTACAGGAACTCAATGAATTCTGTGAATTACAAAGCAACGTCCAAGTAAAACGCACCACCACTGGGGAAGTGAAACATGTTCCGGCAAGACCTGCCTGGGTCCCGAAGATCGGGGACCTGATCAGAGAAAAGATCGTGGACAAAAAATAATTTGGGCCATCTTACAAAGCGCCTGTACCTGTCCTGGCTGTTGAAGGAACAAGAACAGTACTTCTTCCGCCTCTTGCCGGCAAAAAAGAAAAAAGATTTCTCTATTGATCTGATCAAACCACACTATGTGGCAGATACTGAATATTAGGTTGTGTGGGCTCCTGGGTAGACGCCGATCTCCTCTCGCTACAACACAGGAAGTTCAGACAGAAAGACTAATAACGTTTGAAGATTCGACTATACGAAGTAATGGAGTTCCCAACAATGGAATGGAACTCGTACTTGTTGAAATTGAACAGCTACAAAATACAAATGAAACAGACCTCAATTCGGCCTAATATCGACATCTAAGTGAATATGTCTCAAACGAGTCAACAGCCAGTTCTACACAACCTGCTGAGCTACCAAAAATAGTTCGAACAGCATCTGGCTACTTCATCAATTTCGATACCTTCTCACTGGATCAGAGAGAACCTGAGTCACCGCCAGCTTCTGTTTCCCACAAAGAAAAAATATATGCCATCTACCTTTGGCTGAAAAAGACTTACTTTGTTTCTCGCTGGCTACAGCTCTGGATTGCAATTGGTCTACTTTTCCTAGTCCTTTGGATAGGCGTAGTGACCGTCTTTTTCCTGCTACTGAATGGACACGATCTACCAGACCGCTCCGCAGTACCACATGTGAACTTGGTCTTGAAAACCACATACATCATCTCATCGTGAACAAAGAGATCTGTCCTTTGTGAACATTACAGCAGTTCCCGTTCCTGAAGGAAGTTTGGAATAGGGTTTTATATGATGTATTTGGTCCCACTGAACTTTCAAAAATACCACATTTGTTTAACATTTCTTTGAATGATACCATCACCTTCAGTACTTTTTCTAATGATTGGGACTTTGAAACTGTAAATTCTATGCTGTCTGATTTAGAACAATCTGCTGCATTCTCTAGTATTGAATTGTACGATGATACATCTGATTTTGACACGATGTATTGTTACCAACACTATGGTCATCATTTCTTGCACAAAGCAAGTATCCCATGTAATGTTTTCATTTACCATCAATGGGAACGTTGCCAGACACCACCGAAAGGCAGTCCACAAACGTTTGCACCGAAATTTGCGTATTTTTCTGGGTTTAACACTTAAGACCCAATATCTTATTATAAGATTGCGCCTACACCTGCAAGGAAAAATATGCTCACCAACACAAAACAGATCTTCTCTGCTTCCTTTATTTCCCAGCTGTCTTTACAGGGTTTTGACTTTTGGAGGGACACCATAGACACAAAATCTGTCTGGGGGACTAAAGATTGGCAAGTACAGGGAACTGAGGCATTATTTAGAGCATGTCTCATACCACAGCAGATTATCCTCCTGAACAAGACAGTACAACAGAGTTCCTCTCTTGGACTAGCCAAGGTCAAGGACTTTAACACACCTCAAATTTCCTCACTCACAATTTGAGGGGTGGCGTAACTACACAATATAGTGAGAATACGCTAAAGGACATTATACATGATGGTTCATACAATTCTACAGACCCCAATTGGAAGGGATGATTGGTTTGGCCTATCGACACAAAGAGGTGTCAGTCAAGGGGTACCACCGAAGGGTTTCGTATCCATAGGCCTCACCAATGCTATGTACAATGAGAACACTCTGGGGTGATGACATCTTACAGTGTTGGGAAGTTATACCTCGAGTGGCTAAAAACCTCAAAACTGTCCCAGGTGAAACATCACTTGTCCTTACTCTCAGACGACAGATCTTAGGGATTTTTTGTTAGGTCGCCAGAAACCACGTCAGAAACGTTTCTTATATGCGATTTATAATGAAGTATGGAAAATCTCTCAACAGGAATCTGCACAGAGATTGCGTGAGATTGACAGGGTTAACCTAGAAAAGGCTTTGGCAGCCGTCAACAATGGCATGACAACACTGACTTCCAGGATTTATTCACTGGGCAACACTGTGTCTTCTGCAATAGACATAATAGAACCAGGTTTGTCTATTCTTCAACATGGACAATCGCAGTTGCGGCCCAATTCTATTATTGAGCTGGACGCTACACTCATTGCGCTCTGGTCACGTGCCCTTGCGGTATATAGACAGTATGTTTGTTTTCTGCATACAATATAACAGAAAGACAGACAACGAAGGCACTAAGAGATGCAAAATATACAATGCAGCACACTAAAAAATTGGACCAATTACCTTTTACTGTGGCCGAGTCACCATCCGCAGAATGGTTAATCCATGGCCATAGTACACTGCCAATCACGACATTCCAATTTCAATATTGTCTACAGCATCACCAAGTAGGCAGGTATGAAGCGTTGGGTAAGGAATACATACATGAATCTTGGGAATTACCTTACAGATTTAGATGCAGAAATGGGGACACTGAGGTCTCTCTCAGCGGTTCAGACTGTGAGAATTTGTTAAGTGGGTCTCTAATTTGTCAGGTTATTATGCTTCACAGAGCTTGTAATGCTTCGGTTGCAAACCTATCATGTCACTTGAAAGAATCCCCAGCTGCCATGATTCATCCAGTGTTCAAACTGCTCTCGAATGGGAGTTATTTGAAATTGAATGATCAAGGTTGTTGTGGGATGCTGCCAGGCATCATATCTGGTCACAGTAAGTTCCAGGGTTACTTGTAGGCAAGCATTGTTTTCCACCAACCCACACAGTCAGGGAGGTGCCGCTATGGCCTTCATTGAATGTTTCCCTTATACGGTTTGATTCTCTGAGCAAGCTGAAAGCCATAATTTTACAGAAGGGTGTGGCCTTAACCTCAGCCCGAGAGACTTTTGACCTTCAGGCTGCAAGGTCTTCGGCTGAGATACAGGCACTAGTCCGAACTAACTTCGCACTCCATTTCGGTGAAATGGTACATCGTATCTTTAACATGTCTGATACTGTACTGTAGTTCCTATTTCCCGAATAGGATCTGCGCATTGGAATAATAGAACCTATAGGTTTGACATAGGACTAAGTTCGGTATGTCCCTATCGATTATATTAAACTTAATTACCTGTGCCAGCTAGCTCAGAGGCCACTAGAAACTTCTTGAAGACAAGAAGGGAATAGCTTCTGGCAACCACATAACATAAAACCCTGATCCCTCAGGATCGTGGAAACAATATACTACTTTTCATTCAGTCACTCATCTCAGAGAAGTACATAGAAGAAACAGTCGGGTGTGTTTACAATAAAATGTATTGCACAGTTGTTGTTCTAGTACTGGTTATATGTGCTGCGACAACTGTTGGACAGTAGCAGAGAAATATGGCCAGCAGTGCAGTTAAATAAAAATGCATGGTACACTTTTACCATTGTGCAATAGTAATGAACACATACATGAAATGCAGAATGCATTAAGATAAAGCCTATACCCCATATGATGCCTAACTAGATGTACCTAATGTACCTAGCATGTGTGTAGGTCTTAGAGAGCCAAGAATCCCCCTAGGATTTAGTCTAACCCCATTACCTTAGTGGGACTTCATCCTGGTGTTGAGCTGGACACCCCAGGATGGGTGGATGGACCTCTGCCAGCTGGAGCTGTGGCATGATGCAGTTTGCAGCGTCTCAGGTCAGAGTGTCCGCATGGAAAGTCTTGGTCCCCTCTAGTTTGCTTGGACAAAGGGAGGTATATTTATACCCGATAGGTACCTTGGAATGTTAGTATTGACGTACAGTCTGTCAGAGGAAGACGTCAGGAATGAACCCTTAGGAAATAGTGGTTCATGCATATTTAATGAGTTCTTGGAGAAATCAATCCTGTGCTAGGGAAAATCCCAAGAGCTTAAGGGTCTGTTTCTAAGAACTCGTTGTGACGTAGGTTAGTCACTGTTGGACATGGATATGACGTATTTAGGATGGACCGTCTTCTGCACCCAGAGCACACGTCAGATAAGGGACAGACTCTGTTGCTCGTTATTTGTGAAGGGAGGGCCAATGTAGGTGAAAGGTTCTGCCGGTCTCTGTGGCACGAAGGATTTGTGCCTCTGAAACGGCGCACCTATGTTAGGGCCTCAATCCAGCACATAACAATACGAGTGGGATAGTACACCCATTTAAGAGCATAGGTTCTGTGCTATTAAGCACCTTTCAGACGATCTTCAGAGTTATTCCAATATTTATACATGGGTAGCGTTTTTGGAGGGCTTCCGTTGGTCCTACTCCTTGCAGTGGGTATCCTGGTTTTAATTTTCCTGCTACGCAATGGATGTCCCAGCCTTCAAAGAGATGGAAAAAGCACTCCTAGTGGGATGTTGCCGTGAACGCATGTAAGTCCATTTTTATATAGCGCAGCTACTCACCCTTACGGGTCTCAAGGCGCTGGGGGCCGTAGTGGAAATTAAGTGAGCTATTGCCCAGAGTCACATGGTGCTGAGCTGAGCTGCCGCCGGAGCCGGGGATCGAACCGTGAACCCTGTGCTCCGAAGTCAGCTGCCCTGGCCGCTGCACCACACCTTTCCATGGTACTCCATCTGGGCACACCTCGGCTTCAGGAGCTAAGTGAGCATTGGTTCCTTTCGTTCAGATCAGTCTGAGTTGACTGCGTCTTACCAGTGCTCTGCTGCATATTCTGCGGATACGAATGCGTGTTGGCCATATGTCCAACACTTCAGTCGGTTGCGCCTCCGGACGTGGACGCACTGCTGGACCCATTAAAGGCCCACGTAGTGCAGTGTCCTCGGAGTATTCCAATGTTTATGACGGCATTCTTAGAGCAACCACGGGATGCTTCAGCTCCTGTCGGAATGGACACCGTCTCTATAACAGGCTCACAGGTGTCAAGTGCTTCCTCAGTGGACGCTGTGGGAACTGGAGATCACCACCTCTGCTCCATTGACCTGATCCAAGAGGTGTTACAGGGACCATCGTCTGCGAAGGCAAGCAGCAGTGATGTTGCGTCTCCCACACAGGACACAAATATTTGGCTCTCCGTGTGATGGGAACAATTCAGCCTTTTTCCAAAACAACCCAAATTGGAATTCTACAACATCATTTTTGTTTTATTTTTCTCTATTGCCCTCACTTGGCACTATGGCTTTCGGCGGGCTCAGTTGGTCTAACAATATATTGACTATTGAGAGGACTTGTAGAGCTTTTTTAACTTTTGCATCGTTTTTTAACATATACCATGGTTTTAGAGGTTTTCACTCTCTTATTTTAGCAATGTCTTTTATGCTTTTTAAACAGGCAAATTTTAGCATTTGTTAATTTTGCAGTCTAGTCAGATGAGGAGTGAGTGTTATGAGCCCCAATGTACCCCAATATAGGCCTAGGTAGTTGCACGACCTTTTTACCTAATTTGTCCTACCTTGCTGTACATAACTGCTCTGGCGCTGACCTTTTACCTAGTTAGGTGCTGAATAAATGTGTGGTTTTCTTTGAAAACTAGCCTTATATATTATGCATGAGAATTCTTACTATCACAGCAGGATTACCATCTTCTGCATAACTCTGTACATAAGTCACCACTAGTCATCCTTGGCCGACAGACCCACAGTACCATGACACATCTAGGTAGAACCCCGGAGGGTACCTTTCGGGTATTTAAGTACCACATATTTGCTGCGCAAACAAGAAGAAAAGCTTCCATTCCGACACGAGACGCTGAAGTCCTTGTACGCAGACACTCCAGCACGCAGTGGTCTGACATCCCTTGCGGGGTGTCCAACTCGAGTCCAAGACAGGGTCATTCGTTCTCTCCCATCAGGTAAGGGGGTTGGCTCTTTCCTAGGGGGATTCTTGGCTATACACCTATATACATGCTAGGTATACCTAGGTACATCTAGTTAGGGTTTGCATTGGAGGAGTACTCATGATTACTGCTATGTATCCATATGCCTGCATATATTCACTGTTTAAGCACCATGGTAGAGTTCTACCATTTATTTACTCTGTTGGTGCTAATAATCGTATATAAATATCTGTTTGTCTAATGGTTTTTGCAGCACACGCATTTTATACTAGAATGACACTAGTTCAATAAATACTTATAGAAAACGTCCCCACCGTTTATTCTGTGTATCTCTCGGAGACAAAGTAAGCACGAGCGACTGAGCGAAAAGTATTGTACTGTGTCCACGAACCCTGAGCGGTCAACGTTTTCATGTTTGATAGTTGCCAGAAAATATTCGCTCCTTGGTAAGGTTGTGGGGCTTATAGTGGCACTGAGCTAGCTGGTCTATAGACTAACATATCCTTTGGGGGTGTCTGGAATCAGTCTGGACACCAAACCCTTGGTTTATGTTGTCTAAAGGCGCAGACCCTATATAGATTTGTAGGAAATACACGACAGTGTCTGTGCGAAATAGACCAATCCACCTGTATCAAGTTTAGCCCAAGCCCCCAACAAAATATTATATAGGGCTTCACTATAAGGGAGCACCTGCTCCACCCCTGTTTGGCTCTGATGAAGGACGCCGATAAGGGGATCAGTAGTCATTTCCACAAAAGGTAGTGTCAAAACCACAGAAACACAGCGCAGCATATCAGCCAAGGAGGAGCTCGCCTCCGAGGCCAGGGGAGAAAGGAGGCCAGAGGCTGAGGAAGACTAAGCCACTACCTTCACCCAGCTCAGTCAGCCAACTATCCTGCGGGGGAGGCTGGACAGTGTCAGACATGGGGTGCAGAAACTGTTCTCCATCACCTCCAAAACAGTATTCCTCAGAAAGAAAAACAGGAGGGGGCTCCATAGAGAGCGGAGGCAAAATGTCCGAACCATGCGGCCCCACCGGCATTGCACCCGGCGCCGAAACACCGTCGCTGCAGTGCCAGAACAGGAAAAGGGTGTGGCGTCGAGCGGCGCCGCCAGAGTCGTAGTCTGTGTTGGCTGATCGGTGACAGGCGCCGAAGGTGGGAACCCAGGGGGCTGTGCACCATCACCGAAACGGATTAGACAATGGAATCAACCTGCCGGAGTACACACAGTCAAGGCACTTCGCACCTCCTTTGGACCCAAAGGCACTCCAGGGGAAGATGAAGACCCAAATATGGCATGAAGAGAAAAGCAATATTCTCGCATCTGGGTCGGTCGCCCCGGCTCCAGGGAAGGTAGGGAGACGCGGTGGAGCGGATTTGCTGATCGACTCCTCAACCGAAGAATGGGAGGAGGCGGGGTAATAGTCTTTACGCAGTGAAGTCGGGAGATGCTATTACTTCGACCGCCTGCACCGAGGATGTCGATGGGAAGTGACGTCCACGGTAACGGATCCTGGAACGGACCCGTAACCTGACCGTGGAGCAAGAAAGAGACCGAGGTCGACAGGAAGGCTTTGAAGGTTGTGAGAGCAGCACCGCCAGGAGCTTCAAGAAACGTTCTCGCAGCGCCTTCGGTCGAAGCAGACGACAGGAGTCGCACTTCTCGGAGTCATGGTGCTCCCCCAGGAACCACATACAAATAGTGAGGGTCTGTGGCTGACATTTGCCATCCACAGGACCCACAAGGCTTGAAGCCTGAAAAGACAAGGAGGTAGAGGGCACACTGTTTCGCTGACAAAAATGTCAAAGTGGGCCGAAAAATGGCATGAGGAACTGCTACCGAATCCACGTAAAAGAAAACTTACGTCAGCGGAGGGCTTATATTGACGTCACATCCGGTGGACAACGTCGCTCAACCCCCTCTACCGACGCGCAGAGGTACTACCGTGAAACATTTCCAGATCCAGTCTGGCGCTTGGGGAGAATTCTGAGGTAAGGAATATGCGGCTAGATGTCTATCAGATAAATTAATTTACTATTCCCAAAAATGCTCCGAGTGACATCTGATAATCTCAAACACTTTAAGGAACTAAATAATGAGGAATGTCTTGTCCTTGTGAAGTGCAGTAAACCTGGCTTGAGTGGAGACATGGTACCAGCTAAAATGCACAATGCACTTTTGTTAAATATCCATCCTTTTATTAAATCATTCGTAAATTCCTCATTGAGTCAAGGTACAGTTCATCTGTATTAAAGAGAGCAAGGGTACTATCTCTTATAAAGAAACCAACACTGGATCCTGAATGCCTTGATACCTATTTCACAGTTTAACAGTTACTTTACTTGTCAAAAATATTAGGAGCGGTGTAAACTCAACTTAATAAGTTTATAGAAGGGTATAATTTACTCCACCCAACAGACAGGCTTTCATGCAGGATGTAGCACGGTAAGTGTGGGGACTGCTGTTCCTGATGACCTATGATTCTACGCCATTCGTGATATCACAGCTGCATCGATATTACTCGATCTGTTTGCAGCTTTTGATGTCCATGGCCGCCAAGCATTATTACAATGTCTGGAATAACAAGTTATCTGTGGTTTGGCCTGAAGTTGGTATCTAATCCGAACTGCACCTTGCAAGCAGTCACACCATCACAAACTTTGTGAGATGAGCTTGTAGAATTTCTAGATGCACAAGTTACTACTAGTGTAACGATATATCTGTAAGAGACATTAGTGATAGATTCCTTACCTTAGAATATCCCCAGGCGTCAGACTGGATCCGGAAAGTTTTGCTAGCAGTACCCCTGCGCGCCAGTAGGTGGCGTCGTGCGGCTCCGCGTACGTCGCTGGCGTCGGAAGCGCCGAGATGACGTCACGGAGACTACTTAGGCGGCACCCATGCGCGCCGACGTCAGTTCTGTACACGACTTTCCGCGTCAGGAACGCAGAGCCATGCAAGAAACTGACCACTGGTGCCATGAAACTATGGCCCTAAAACGGATGACCTTAACCCTAGAAATCAGTTCGCAGAACGGGGAGGATGGGTGGGAAGGAATCTATCACTAACTAATGTCTCTTACAGATCTATCGTTACACAAGTAGTAACTTGTGCATCTGAAAGAGACACGTTAGTGATTCCTTACCTTAGAATACATACCCCAGCAATACCAACCCCGGTGGTGGGTCTGCGAACAAGATTACACCAGAAAGTCACGGAGAACAGAACGGCCAAAGAAGCCGTCTCTCCGGACTGGACTGTCAAGGCAGTAATGCTTGGTAAACATGTGCAGCGAAGCCCACGTAGCTGCCTGACAAATGTCCTGCAAAGGAACGCCGCGTCCCAAGGCAGTAGTGGCTGCCGTCGCCCTGGTGGAATGGGCATGCAGCCCCACAGGAGGCTCCTTCTTAGCCAACGAGTAACAGGCTTTGATGCAGAGAACGACCCACCGAGAGATGGTCCGTTTGTGCATGGCCCGACCTTTTTTGGCGCCCACGTAGCCAACAAAGAGCTGGTCATCCACCCGGAACTGTTGCGTGCGCTTCAGGTAGAACGAGAGTGCACGTTTTGGGTCCAGACGGTGAAGCCTCTCCTCCTCTTTTAAAGGATGTGGAGGCAGAAAGAAGGTGGGCAAAGTGATGGTCTGTCCGATGTGGAAGGGCGTGACAACCTTTGGCAAGAAAGAAGGACGGGTCCTTAAAACCACCTTGTCCGGATGAACAGAAAGGAGGTTTGGAAGAAAGAGCTTGGAGCTCACTCACTCTTCTGGCAGAGGTGATAGCTACCAGGAAAGCCATCTTGAGAGTGAGAAGACGCAAAGGACAGGTATGAAGGGGCTCGAAGGGAGCGCACATCAGATATGTCAAGACAAGGTTTAAGTCCCATTGAGGCATAATGAACGGCACGGGAGGAAACATGTGCGTAATGCCTTTCAGGAAACAGTTAACAACCGGGGACTTAAAAAGAGAAGGCTGATCTGGAAGCCGGAGAAAGGCGGAGATGGCCGAAACATAACCTTTGATAGTGCCCAGAGCAGAGCCCTGCTGGGCCAAAGAAAGAAGGAACAGAAGGACCTCGGAAAGAGGGGCAGAAAGGGGATCCACAGCCTTAGCTGTGCACCATGCCACAAACTTGTTCCACCTGCAGGCGTATACCGTTTTAGTGGAGGGACGCCTGGCTGGCAGAATGACATCACAGACTTCGGGGGGAAGATCGAAGGCTGTCAACTGCCACCGCTCAATCTCCACGCATGGAGGTCGAGGCTGGACAGGTTCGGGTGGAGGACCGTCCCCTGCTGCTGCGACAGAAGATCCTCCCGAAGAGGCAGTCGGATCGGGGGATCGATGGCCATGTTGAGTAGCTCGGGATACCAGTATCTTCGTGCCCAATCCAGAGCCACAAGGATGACTTGGGCCCGGTCGCGCCGAATCTTCTTCAGCACTCTGGGCAGAAGTGGTATAGGCAGAAAGGCGTACAATAGACCGCAACTCCACTCGCGACGAAAAGCGTCGCCGAGCGAGTGCCGCCTTGGAAATTCCAACGCGCAGAACTGACATTGCGCGTTCTCTTCGGTGGCGAATAGATCTAACCAAGGCTCTCCCCACCGCAGAAAGAGACCTTGCGCCACGTCAGAGTTCAGATGCCATTCGTGATCCATCAAGCACCGGCGGCTGAGTTCGTCCGCCCTGGCGTTCAGAGAACCTGCCAGGTGTTGAACCACCAAGGTAATGCCTTGACGTTCCAGCCAAGTCCAGAGGCGCAGAGCCTCATGACATAGGGTCCACGACCCCACCCCGCCCTGCTTGTTGCAATACCAGATGGCGGTGGTGTTGTCCGTGAACACCTGTACTACACTTCCCCGGACAGAGGGAAGGAATGCCTTCAGTGCAAGCCGGATCGCCCAAAGCTCCAAAAGATTGATATGGAGCCGGGACTCCGCCGGAGACCAGAGGCCTCTGATCTCCGCCTCCCCCAAGTGGCCACCCCATCCCAGGAGGGACGCATCCGTCACAACTGTGTGCTCCGGTTGGGGAAGGGAGAGGGATCTGCCATTGACCCAATCGCGATTCGTGAGCCACCACTGCAATTGTCGTGCAGTGCCCTCCGAGATCTGGACATGATCGGACAGGTTGCCCTGATGCTGTGCCCACTGGAACTTCAGGTCCCACTGCAGAGCCTGCATATGCCATCTGGCATGTTGCACCAGCAGGATGCAGGAGGCCATCAGGCCCAGGAGCCGGAGGGTCATCCTGACGGAAACCCGGGATAGAGGCTGAAAGATCGGAATCATAGCCTGAATATCCCGGACTCGCTGCTCGGGAGGATAAACCCAAAACAGCGTCGAATCCAGAACCGCTCCGATGAAGGGGAGCTTCTGAGAGGGACTCAGGCGCGACTTCGGCACGTTGATGGAGAACCCCAGCAAATGCAGGAGGTCGACCGTAGTCTGAAGGTGGGTGACGACTGCCTGGGGCGAGCCCGCCTTTAACAACCAGTCGTCGAGGTAGGGGAAGACTGACACCCCTGACCTGCACAGATGAGCTGCGACCACCGTCATCACCTTCGTGAACACCCGAGGGGCGCTGGTAAGGCCGAAGGGGAGCACGGCAAACTGAAAATGCTCTTGGCCTACCGTGAACCGCAGGTAACGCCGGTGGGCCGGCAGGACGGTGATGTGAAAATAGGCGTCCTGCAAGTCAAACGCTACCATCCAGTCTCCAGGGTCGAGGGCAGCCAAGACCTGAGCCAGAGTCAACATCTTGAACTTCTCCTTCCGGAGGAAGAGAATGACGTTCCTGAAGTCCAAGATGGGGCGCAAGCCCCCCTTGTCCTTCTTGGGGACCAGAAAGTAGTGGGAACAACAACCACTCCCTACTTCTGGCCCAGGAACACACTCGATGGCCCCCTTGGCCAAGAGGGCTGTGACTTCCTGCAGGAGAAGTGCCAAGTGGTCCCCCGACATGCGGTGGAACTGAGGTGGCATGGCTGGAGGGGTGGACTGGAAGGGAAGGGCGTAACCCCTGCGGATGATCTGCAACACCCACGTGTCCGAAGTGATAGCGTGCCAGTGGGAGAGATGAAGGCGGACCCTGCCACCCACTGGCGTGGAACGCCCCACAAGGCTCGGATTAGGAAGGTTTGGAGGCCGAAGCGGCGGGGGCGGAGGTGAACTGACCCCCACGCTGAATCCCAGATCCACCCCTGCGGAAACCGCGACCGCGCTGAGGCTGGTTCTGCACAGGCTTGTTGAAAGAACGTGCCTGGGCGCCCCTCCCGTTGCCACGAAAGGAACGAAACCCAGGAGTGGCTGGGCTTTTCGTGGAAAGACCTAAGGACTTGGCTGTGGCCCGCGAGTCCTTAAACCGCTCCAGCGCACTGTCGGCCTTATCGCCAAACAGGCGAGTGCCATCAAAGGGCATGTCCATGAGTGAGTTTTGGACATCTGGCGAGAACCCGGTAGATCTGAGCCAGGCGTGGCGACGAAGCGCCAGTCGTAAAAATCGCTCTACCCAAGGAGTCCGCGGTGTCTAAACCACACCGAATGGCGAACTTAGCCGCATCTTCACCTTCTGCAATGGCTTGGGACAATACAGCTTGGGTCCCCTCAGGACACTGAGGTAACACCTGCGCAACTGTGTCCCACACCGCGTGGGAATAGCGGCCCAAGAGGCAGGCGGTATTCACTGACCGCAGCCCCAATTTGGCCGAAGAGAACAAACGTTTACCGAACTGTTCCAGCTTCTTAGAGTCCTTATCCGGCGGAGCCGTGGGAAAGGCACTCTGCGACGTCGAAGCTTGGATGACCAGACTCTCAGGCGTAGGATGAGTGGTCAAAAAGCGGGGTCACCCGGCGCCGGGCGATGACGCCTGGCGACATTCTTATCCACAGGGGCCCCAGTGGATGGCTGCGACCAAGTGCCCAGCAAGACGTCGGTAAGGGCGTCGTTAAACGGGAGCAGGGGCTCCGGCGAGGTGGTCGCCGTCTGGAGCACCTCAGTAAGGAGGTTAGTTTTGAGGGCCACCATAGGGAGATCAAGGTTGAGGACCTCAGCTGCCCGACGGAGCACCATCGTGTAGGAGGCACCCTCCTCCATAGTAGGCGGGGGAGAGGCAAACCCCGGGTCAGACGTCGACCGCGGCGGCGGGGCAGGAGCCGTAGAAGGGACATACGGCGTCGGGAACGGCGAACCGGCGCAGTGTCCCAATGCGGATCCCAGGTAGGAACAAAATGGTCCTGGAACCTGGGTAATGGCGGGACGAAAGGCACCCACTGCGGCGCCCGAGGCGAAGCAGAGGGCGGCGCTGGGGCAGGAGCCGGCAGCGTTGGACCTTGTGGCGCCGTGGCCGGAGCCAGCGGCGCAGGATCCGCCGGTGGTCCAACAGGATCCAGACACGGGACCGCGGGGCCCGCCGGCAGGAGCCCGAGGCCTAAAAAGGCGGTCCATGGTAGCAAGAAATTCTTGCACCTGTGCGGGAGTCTCCCACTGACCCGGGTAAGGCGGGTCGGCCACGGGACTCTCGAGCTCCAAAGGAGCAGCAGGGGCAAGGCCCCTGTCCCCCTCATCGGAGGACCGGCAGGGGGACGTCAGCGAGCGAACACGCTTCTTAGACTTCTTTTTGTGTCGTCTCTTACCCGAATCCGAGGGTGAAGACCTGGAGCCCGAGGAGCGATGGCTGTGGCCCCGCGAGCGTTCCCTGAAAAGGCCTCTGGACCGGGAACGGCGCGGGGACGAGTGCCGGACCTCCAGCAGTTTCCGGCGCCTACCCGCAAGGCCTTCGGGGCCATGGCCCGACAATCCGGACAAGACCGAGAGTCGTGGTCGGTCTCCAGGCAGTAGAGGCAGACATCGTGGGGGTCCGCCACCGACATGTTGCGACGGCAGGCCCCACAAGACTTGAATCCAGGCATCCCTACGTGCACCAGGAAACCAACTGGAAAAAGGGAGACAAAAGTCTCAAAAGAGATAGTCAAAAAGTGACTAGGGTACGTGCTCTAACCGCATCTGCGCTTTCTGGCGCGGAAAAGAAATAACTGACGTCAGCGCGCATGGGTGGCGCCTAAGTAGTCTCCGTGACGTCATCTCGGCGCTTACGACGCCAGCGACGGACGCGGAGCCGCACAACGCCACCTACTGGCGCGCAGGGGTACTGCTAGCAAAACTTTCCGGATCCAGTCTGACGCCTGGGGATATTCTAAGGTAAGGAATCTATCACTAACGTGTCTCTTTCAGATAACAAGGTTCGCACTACCATCTCCTCCATGATGCCTTCTCCGCCTACACCCAATTCACGACCATTGAGTTCGACCTCTGCCTGTTCTTCAAATATATTGGAGACTTCAGCAGATGTTGGAGGATTACTTTAGGGCAGTGGTGCACTTGACTGCAACTGGCTCACCTTTCGTTCCTTCACCACCTAGGGCCTGGAAAGTACTGGCAGATGTATTGCTGTCCCCGCGTTTAGCGATTTGTAATCAATCCTTGGCAGTGGTGCCTACAGCTTGGAAAAAGGCCATATTATCACCACTGCTCAAAAAAGGCGCCAACTGACCCTTTAATATTCACTATCGTCCCAACTCTCAGCTGCCTTTTTTCGGTTAGAATTTTGGAAAGATTTGTCAACAGAAAGCTTTCAGAACATCTCTAAATTCATTTACTTTTGGATGAGGTGCAGGCTTCAGGCCTGTTCATGGAAAGAAGTCGGTCCTGGTGTCTGCTTAGGACAATCTGAGGATGGCCATGGATAAAAGGTTAATCGGAGGCTTTAGATTTACTTGATCTATCAGCTGCCTTTGACACAGTGATCCACAAGATCTTGATTACCAGACTAATTGAGATGGGGGTGAGTGGCAGAGCTCTTGATAGGCTTTGTTCCTATTTAGAGGATAGATCACAAGCTATTCAAATTAACCCTTTCTGTTCCTCTTTTAAGTCAGGTGAACATTGGGTACCTAAAGGCTCAGCCTCGAGCCCAACCATGTTTAATGTGTACTTACATCCACTTGCTGCACTTATTAGATCTCATGGTGTCAATTTCATCAACTATGCAGACTATACTCGGCTGATTTTGACTTAGGATCACTTTCAGCTAAAGCTATGAACTCCTTCCATACTTAAGAGACATCTCAGCTTGGTTGAATAGTGCTGCATTAAAATTTAATGGAGATAAGACTGACATCCTTTTCTGTGCCTCTGGGAAACACACCCTTCCGGACAGTGAGCCGCTGGTAGCATCAACATCGGTGTGGAACCTAAGAGTGCATTTTGACAATAATCTCTCACTGCACATGTTAATAAGATTCCTTTCACCTATTTTGCCTTGCAGCGAATGTTTCTGAAAATATTACCTTTTTTGTCCCTATCAGCAAGGACGTTGGTAGTACAAAGCGCCATTTTGAGCAGACTCAAGTACTGTAATGCACTACTGCTTAGCTCCCCTGCTTAATTACTTAAGCGATTGCTACACATTCAAATGGCAGCAGCAGATCTTCGCCAAGGGTTCTTGCAACACTTCACTGGCTTCCAGTTACTAAGAGAATCATTTTAAAAGCTTTATGTATTACCTTCAGAGCGGTGCACAAGATGGGCCCCTTATTTCCGCAAAGAAAATTCAATCACTACTCTCCATATAGAATCCTGCACTCCTTTAGGGCCCATCTTTCTTTGTGTCCCTAAATACAAGAAAGTTAGTACCGGGGGCAGGGCCTTTCCAGTCATAGCTGCACAAGACCTGAAGACCTTCCTCTTTCCGCTTTAGTGGCTTTTTAGATGGAACCTTCAGGATCTGGTTTGCTATTTAAGGTGCCAGCGCCAGGATGCCACTGTGGTTTAGTCATGCTTTATAAATGACATTTACATCACATTTCCAAGCTTTTTGAATGATAGAATTATACAACTTGAACTGGGCTCTAATCTCGGTTAAAAAAGCTCAGAAATGGCGTTCCACAGGTATCAGCCATTTCCCTTGTCCTATTTAATCTTTAAATGCCTCCCCCTCCAAAACACAGTTGATCGAACAATTTGGGTTTACTGCACTAATGTATGCTGATAAGCATATATTGTCTGCTATAGATGGGGATCCAACGGTCAGAGCAACCAGCCTATAAAATTGCATGTCCAAACTTCAAACCCAGCTGAAAATCGTGGAGACTGAAATTCTTATACCCCTGTATGTCAAACGACAGAATGGAGGGTAGCTGTTTGTCCCTCTTCCCTGAACCAACAATCTACCAGTTCAACGGAAGACCAGGTTAAAGCTGTGACCAAGTCCTGCCTTTTCAAACAATGTATCCTTAAACAGATTATACACCTTTATAATTTTCAACAGCATAAGCAGCTAATCAATGTTTTCATATCTGCCAGACTTGATTAATATTCTATTTACTTAGCCCTACCTGACAATCTGACTAACAAATTTGAAATGGTACAAAATATGACTACCTGCCTGATTCTGAACATCAGGAAGTAGGAGATTTCGCAGGGTCTTGTTAAACTCCACGGGCTACCAGTGCACCAGAAAATTAAGTTTAAGGATCTATAAGGAGACAAACAAGCCTGTTGTTTAAAAGATTTTCTTTCTATATTCCAAATCCATGTTTGCGCTCAGAAAAGACTGCCTTCGCAATTATTCCCAGATCGATTTTGCCAAGTCACTTTGGGCGAAAGAGCCTTTTCAGAAGCAGAGGTTAAATTATGGAACAGTCCATTTACAAATTGATAATTCCCTCCGGAATCTTAGGAAGTTTCTAAAGACCTGGTTTCTTATAAATATTCCGAGATGCAGCGTTTGTTAGAGGGAACGTAGCTCTTCAGCGCCAAGATGCCATGGGGTGAACGTTCACGCTTTATATGCATTTCAAATTCAAAATAAACCATCTAGTTTTGATCCTTAGTGAGAGACTTACAGTAGCTTTCAAAACCTTTTACATGTTATCCATATGGCCATTTGGTAGTCTAAGGAGAAGTGTTGCAGTGTCCAGCATTGGGCCATATACAATGAATGTACGAGGTAGTGGTGGTCAAAGCAGTAGCACATCAATCCTATAAATAATAAGTATGGAAATAATTGACAATAATAGACAAACAGTATAGGTACCCCTCAAGGTAACAAATACAACACCCCACTACCAAGGATGTCACCTAACGGAAGTTCAGCCGAACTCCCATATTACACTAGTAAATACAAAAGATTGTACCTCGGCACTCTCCAAATTCCTATTTGTTCATGGCTGTAAACCTAGAAAATACATAGAATACTTAATGTGACAACTCACAGGAGACACTTGTCAGGAAGCATAAGTTCAGCCAAGATCTGTTTTAATATTAAGTGACCAAATATAAGAACAAACGTTACTTACCTGTAAACTGTGGTTCTCCAGTATTGGTGTCTTTCATAGATTCACATGCTTGAATATTCCCCGAAGTGGGAGTCCCACGGTACATAACATAGCAATGTAGCAATAACAACCATAGTATAGGTAAGAAATAACCATAGAGTAGCATTGAAACAGAGCTTAATGGATAGAAAAACTTGTCACTTTTATAACATATCAAAGTCATTGTAAATAGTCCAAACTCCAGCTAATCAGGCGCTAGCACCCTCTAGAATGTTCTCAGAGGCTCAGGCCCTCAGATTTTCGTAGCACAAGAGTGACATAAGAGTTAAGCAGAAGAGGAGAGCCTCTGAGGGGAGGTCGCATGTGAATCTATGAAAGACACCAATACTGGAGAACCACAGTTTACAGGCAAGTAACTTTTGTTCTTCTCCAGTATTGGGGTGTCTTTCATAGATTCACATGCTTGAATAAGAGTAGTGAGCAGTGGTACCAAGATAATGCAAGGTACATATAAATCAATTGTAAAACACAGAACAATAGTGATACTGAAGCATAGAAAAAACGGTACCTTGTATACAGGAGGAGGGAAGCAACAGAGGCTCACCTTATTTAAAAAGATTACGTAGGACCGCTTGCCCCACGGCTGTGTCAGCGTTGTCAGCAGCTTCCAGACAGTAGTGCTTGGTAAAGGTGTGTCTGCTGGACCATGTTGCAGCTCTGCAGATGTGCTGAAGAGGTACACCAGCAAACAGCGCAGTAGAAGCTGAAACTTTTCTGGTAGAATGCGCTCGAACAGTTGCAGTAAGTGGCTTCCCAGCTTGCTGATGGCAAAAAGCAATTGCAGTAGATCTCCAGCGTGCAATAGTCTGTTTGGTGACTGGATGCCCCTTTCGCATCCATCCGTAGGCTACAAAAAGTTGATCAGTCTTACGGAAACTAGCCGTCCTTTGAAGATAAAATTTTAGACATCTTTTGACATCTAAAGAATGGAGTGTCCTTTCTGCTGAAGTTTGAGGATTAGGAAAAAACCTTTTTAAAATGACCGGCTCATTAAGATGGAAATCAGACGGCACCTTGGGGATAAAGGCCGGATTGGTGCGGAGCAAGACAGAGTCCTTGGTGAATTGAAGAAAGGGCGGTTTAATAGTAAAAGCCTGTATGTCACTGACTCGACGGGAAGAAGTGAGAGCCAACAGCAGCAAAGTCTTCCAAGAAATGAATTTGAGATCGACCTTATGGATTGGCTCAAATGGGGGCTTCATGAGCTGTGCCAATACAATGTTTAAATGCCAAGGAGGAGGCGGGCGACGAATTGGGGGGGGGGGGACATCCAAAAAAGGCCCTTGAAGAACTGTTGAATTGCTCTGGAGGAGTAAAGAGAGGTGGAACCATCCTGTCGAATTCTTGAGATTGCTGCCAGAAAAACTTTAAGAGTAGAATGCGAGAGGCCTGATTTTGCTAGATGTAAAAAGAAAGGCAAAAGTTGGTCTGGTGTAGAGTGAACGGGGTGTACTTTAGCAGTTTCACACCAAAGACAGAACCGTTTCCATTTGAGTTTGAAAGTTTTCACAGTGGAGGCTGCCCTAGCCTTAGCAAGAACTTCCCTGCAGTCTGAAGGAATGTTTAAGTTGGCAAACTCATAGTGCTCAGGTTCCAGGCCGCTAAACGAAGAGATACCGGATCGGGATGACAAACCTGTCCCTGATCCATTGTCAGAAGATCCGGAATTGGGCGGATCAGAATCGGGTCGCACTGCGACAAGAGCAGGAGTTCCGTAAACCAGATTTGTCGAGGCTACCTGGGAGCTATTAGAAGAATGTGGCAAGGTTCTCTCCTCATTTTCCGAAGAACCCTGGGGACCAGAGGAATCGGCGGAAAAGCGTAGGCATATATTTTTGACCAGTTCTTCAAAAAGCATTCCCGCACGACTCCTGTTGGGGGAGCCAACTTGCGTAGAATGGGCATTTGCGGTTCAGATTGGTTGCGAACAGATCCAGATTCGGGGGGCCCCATAACCGAAAGATGTGATCCAGTGTGGGTTGATGTAATTCCCACTCGTGGGTGGAAGAGGTTGACCTGCTCAGAGAGTCCGCTAGAATGTTGGACGCTCCCGGAACATGCACTGCCGTCAGAGTGACTTGATGCTGGATTGCCCAATCCCAGATTTGTTGAGCCTGAAGGGATAGTAAAATGGACCGTGTGCCCCCTTGTTTGTTTATATAGTGCATGCATGTTGTGTTGTCCGTCCGGATCAACACCGAAGCTCCCTGAATGATGGTGCGAAAAGCCTTTAGAGCCAGAAATATGGCAAATAACTCCAGAAGGTTGATGTGCCAGGTCCGTTGGTGGGTATCCCACCTTCCTTTGACTGTGAGGCCCTGAAGGTGCGCTCCCCACCCTTCGAGCGATGCGTCTGTTGTGAGAGTGAAAATTGGGGTGTCCACCAGAAATGGACGACCTGAAGAGACGTTTGTTTCGAGAGTCCACCAGAACAGAGCCGTTTTCATCTGAGATGTGACCTTGATCATATCGTTGAAGGATCCTGAAACTTGAGCCCATTGTTTGTCGAGTTCCTCTTGGATGGGTCTCATTTTCAGTCGGCAGTGAGGGACTAGGGGGATGCAAGAGGACAACATCCCTAGCAAAGACTTCAACTGCCGAACAGAAACAGACTTTCTTGACCGGAGGGAGGTGAGCTAGGTTGCAAAATCGTTGACGCCTTTCGTGTGACACAAAGGCTTTTGCCAGTTTGGTGTCTATTATGGCCCCCAAGAACGTCCTGAGTTGAGCGGGAACAAATTGAGACTTTTCCAGGTTGAACGTAAGGCCCAGAGACTGGAAGAGGGACCTGCAAAGTAGAGTGTGTCGGGATGCCAGTTTGAACGACCGTGCCTTTAGAAGGCAGTCGTCGAGATAGGGAAATATTTGTACTCCTTGTAGACGAAGATAAGCTGCCACCGGTGCCAGGACCTTGGTAAACACTCGGGGCGCAGAACAAAGGCCAAATGGAAGGACCTTGAATTGGAAATCTCTCCCAGCCACTCTGAATCTGAGGAATTTTCTGTGCCTGGGCAGGATCGGGACATGAAAATAGGCATCTTGAAGGTCCAGTGTGGTCATGTACTCTTCCTGGAATAGTAAAGGAAGCACCTCCTGAAGAGACAACATTCGGAATGTCTGCTTTTTGAGGTATTTGTTTAGGGAGCGTAGGTCCAGAATGGGGCGCCATTCTCCCAACTTTTTCTGTATAAGGAAGAACCTGGAATAGAATCCTCTGCCCCTTTGTAGTTTTGGAACCACTTCGATCGCGCCTTTGCTCAACAAGATTGTGAGTTGACCTAAAAGTTCCTTTAGATGGGCAGGAGGAGGACCTCTGGGTGGAGAATTGGGAGGGATTTTTACAAACTCTAAAGCGTGCCCCTTGCGCACAATATCCAGAACCCATCGATCGGTAGTAATCACTGACCATTTGGAGTAGAAGCGGGAGATTCGACCTCCAACCTTTGTGTGGGTGGGAGGTATCAAGGGTGGCAGATGGAAAAAGTCATTGTTTCTTGGAGGAATCTCTTCCTCTATAAGAGGATTTACCTCTGTACTGTTTGTAAGATGCCGCCGGCGGTGGTCTGTACGATTGTTGATTCTGGGAGGAGTAACGTTGTTGGCTTTGAAAAGAGTTGTACTGCCGGTACCGATTGGAACCTCCCCGAAAGGAAGAGGAGGAGGAGCCACGACCCCTCGCACCCCGAAAAGGCTGATTTTTAAATTGAAGCGTGCCGAGAGCACGAGCAGTGTCGGTGTCCTTCTTGATCATCTGAAGGGCATCATCAATGTGTTGGCCAAACAGTGATTCACCGTCATAAGGCATGTCCAATATCTTCGTCTGTACCTCTTGACGGAAAGAAGTGGCTTTTAACCAGCCCTGCCGCCTGAGGACTGCAGCGCCTGCCAGTTGTCGAAAACCAGTAGAAGAGACATCAACAGCACAATCAATAATCTCAGAGGAAATCCTTTCCCCTTCTTGAAGAATTTTCAGCGCTTCTGCCTTAGAAGGTTCTGGTATCAAATCTATGAGGGAAGAAATGTCCGACCACATCTGACAGTCATAACGGCCGAGGATAGCTAAAGAATTGGCCGCCCGGACTGTAGTTGCCACCATAGTGGAGAACCTTTTACCAATAGCATCAAGGCGTCTTCCCTCACGGTCCGGAGGAGCCGATAACGGAGATGAGGGATTCCTGGCACGACGTTGTGCTGCCCGAGTAATAATGGAATCAGGTTTCGGCTGTGCAATTAGACAAGCAGGCGAATTTGCAGGGGCCTTGTACTTTTTATCCATTCGTGGCAGGACAGCAGGAATGGAATTAGGGTTCTGCATGAGCTGGAGACCTGCTTGCCAAATAAAATCGATGATGGGAATAGCACGGACTTGTTTCTGTGGCTGGTCTTTAAAGTAGTACAAGAAACAATCCTCTTCTTTAGTGACCATAGGGAGGTGAAATCTCTTTGCCGCCCTTTCCATGAGGACATGGAAACCACTGATGTCCACCGGCGGAGAATCAAGAGGAGCTGGAGCGGTGGGTGATAGTGTTTGCATCTGATAATTGTCCCATTCAGTGAGGAGGGATCTATCATCCAGCTCACCCTCCTCTCTGTCATCATCATCACGATCATCATTGTCTTCCTCAATGACATGTGGAGTGTCCTGGCGTTGGAGTCGTGACGCCGATGTAGAAGGCGTGGAAAGCGGCTCTGCAGTGAGTGGAGGTGGAAGAGGCGCTTGTGGTGCTGGAGAGGACTGGACTGAGGTTCGAAAACGACGGTAGTAGTCATCCAGCATAAATTGAAGATTGAAAATAAGGGACATGGGCATTTGCGCCATGGGAAAATCCGGTGCCGTCCGAAAAATCCTCATACTGCTGGTCGTCATCAAAATCCTGGCATTTAATTAGAAGCTCAGAGGGACTACGAGCAGCCCGAAAACTGTTATCCTCCTCCGAATCACCCTCACCAGCGTCAGAAGAAAACAGCTCTGCTGGAGGATAAGGAGTCGTTTGAATTGGGAGCAAGGTATCCAAAGAAGACTGTCGGCGCTGAAGCAGAGAACCTGTAGACTTCAAAGGAACTAAATCCATGGACACAGCCGTCGACGCTGTCAACGAGAGATGTCGCCGCTGAACTGCCGACGAAGCCACCGTCGACGAGGTCGACCCTTTCGTCGACGGAGTGCGCGTCGACGAATGCTTCTTATGCTTAGTAGACGTCGCCGACGAAGTCAAAGGCACCGTAGACGACAGAGGCCTCACCTTCACCGACACCAAAGTTGCCGACGACAGGATCATAGCCGGCATCATAGACTAAGAAGTTGAAGTCGTCGTCGCAGAAGCGACAACAGAAGTCCTCGTCGACGGAGGGAGCGTCGACGAGATAGCCAGCTTTTTAGGCAATAACTGCTCAGATAGAGTCGTGGACGCCTGAGAGTCAGATCTCGGGGGCGTAGAGGGTGAAGACAGACTCTGAGGGGCAGGAAACACCCCCTTTGAAGATGAAGGCAGGTCCGTGGACTTAACAACATGATGTTTTTTCACCACCTTAATCTTAGGAGAAGCTTTCTCCGACTCACTGGCTCTCTTCAATGATGAAGCAGTCCGGACCGAGGAAACACTTTCCACATCTGACAGGGGGTTATCCATAGTCTTCAACTTCTGGAGCCACAGAAGGAGACGTCCCTCTCTGTCCTTTAAGGTCTTTTGAGAGAAAGTCCTGCAAAATTTACAATCCTTTACCTGATGTTCAGGGTAGAGGCAATAAATGCACTTCTTATGAGGATCCTCAGAATGAAGTGGCTGTTTTCCACATGTCCCACAGGGTCTGAAGAGGGACTTCTTGGTTGTAGACCTGGCAAAAAAAAAAATCTTTTAGAAGAAAAATGAGAAAAAACTGAGTAGAGCTCAGGGAGACTCCCTTCACACGACGTGCGGTAGAAAATCTGAGGGCCTGAGCCTCTGAGGAGAACATTCTAGAGGGTGCTAGCGCCTGATTGGCTGGAGTTTGGACTATTTACAATGACTTTGATATGTTATAAAAGTGACAAGTTTTTCTATCCATTAAGCTCTAGGTTTCAATGCTACTCTATGGTTATTTCTTACCTATACTATGGTTATGTTATTGCTACATTGCTATGTTATGTACCGTGGGACTCCCACTTCGACGACGGGGAATATTCAAGCATGTGAATCTATGAAAGACACCCCAATACTGGAGAAGCAGTGTTCCACTACAAATCAAAAATCATGTCTAGGACAAGATGTTTAGGACAGTAATATACTAAAGGCTGACAGTCCTATTGGTTATTTGTGAACAACAGAGGTATAGTTGATATGTGGAGGTCCTGTTCTTAAAGCCTCCTAGGTGGTAGCAGATGATGGCAGCCGACACGTGTTTCGTTACTTTCTGTAACTTCCTCAAGGCTCTGATCTGAGATAGTAATACTCCAAATTTTTTGAAATCCACCCAAGATGAGTGGACTGTGAAGTTTTCAGTGAAACAAACCCGGAGACCCTTGTAATCAAAAGGTACCAGAATACGATAATTCCTTATTTGCAGTAACCATCTGGAAGTAAGAATCCTTGATAAGGTAAATCCAGCCTCCAAGCTCTAGTCATGTAGGGAGGTTAATTAATGGATCTAGTTACTATACTCCACATCTAATGTGTTCAGTTAAAGGTCTCACTCTAAGTGCCGGATTTATCAAGATTCCAGATCGTGACGGCATTTCATCGAGATACAGGGGCACACCATAGCCCTCGTATCTTTGCCAGACGATAGACCTACTTTTTTCTCTCTTAACAAACTTATGACTTAATATAAAGTGCAATCATTAGCCCATTGTTATTGAAAAGGTTGCTTACCTAATACCTTTTCTACAAAGTGATTTCATTGGTTACCTGTTAGAGGTTCTTATCAGCTTTCAAACAACTTAGAGTGAGACCTTTAACTGAACACATTAGATGTGGAGTATAGGAACTAGATCCATTAATTAACCTCCCTACACGACTAGAGATTGGAGGCTGGATTTACCTTATCAAGGATTCTTACTTCCAGATGGTTACTGCAAATAAGGAATTATCGTATTCTGGTACCTTTTGATTACAAGGGTCTCCGGGTTTGTTTCGCTGAAAACTTCACAGTCCACTCATCTTGGGTTGATTTAATTTTTTGGGGAGTATTACTATCTCAGATCAGAGCCTTGAGGAAGTTATAGAAAGTAACGAAACACGTGTCGCTGCCATCATCTGCAACCACCTAGGAGGCTTTAAGAACAGGACCTCCACATATCAACTATACCTCTGTTGTTCACAAATAACCAATAGGACTGTGTCAGCCTTTAGTATATTACTGTCCTAAACATCTTGTCCTAGACAAGATTTTTGATTTGTAGTGGAGCACAGCTTATCTTTGGTCACTTAATATTAAAATAGATCTCTGCTGAACTTATGCTTCCTGACAAGTGTCTCCTGTGAGTTGTCACATTAAGTATTCTATGTATTTTCTAGGCTTACAGCCATGAACAAATAGGAGTTTGAATTTGGAGAGTGCCGAGGTACAATCTTTTGTATTTACTATTGGGCCATATACGACAACCAGGTGCTACAGATTTCTAGGGATAAAGTGAATACTAAGGGCGCGTGACTGAAAACATTATATTGAACAACCATGTTCATCTACTGCCTCATGGAGAGCTCACTGCTCATGGAGACTGCTTTCTGAAAGGCAGTCATTACCTATGGGTTTGAACCCCAACATGACAATTTGTTTTGGCTTTTAGAGGTAAGCAACTCGAGAACATCCATCTGTCTACCTGTATGCTGGCCTGCAGTTTCACACGGATGACTCTATATCTCAAAATAAAAGTTATCATCGGCATAGAATTGCAAGTCTATCCTATGGCTTAAGTTACCCTGATGATATAGATGTCAAAAAAATATGATAAGGAGTGAATGACAAGGATAAACTTTAAGGGGCTGCATTTGATGCACAGATGGTCACTAATGAACATCTCACATCACTGCTGATCACATCATCAACAGTATTGTAACAGCTCAACTGCAGCACATTTACACCGCATCCCTACACACAAAGAAAAGAAAAACAGGAAAAAAAAAAAAAAAAAAAAAGAAAATCTGCTTTCAGGCAATAAACACACTTCAGCCAAAAGGGACAATATAATTTCTGTTTATTTTCTTTTAACAAACTGCTGACAACTTCAAGTTGCCAGACAGCATGAGTCATTGAAGAACATTCCCCTCAAGCAAAACATCCCCGGAAAATTAAAAGCCAGCTACAAGTACCCAAAAAATTAAAAGTAACAAACCCCAACCTATTCCTTCCATTAAAAAGGAACACATTTCATACACAAGAACATCGACCTTGTAAGAGCACACAACAGAGGAGCTTGATCACTCTCCCTAATGCATGAAAAGTTCACTTTCCTGTACTACAAAGGAATGTGGAGCTTTCATGAGTTCATCTCCCTGGGATGGGGAAAACGTCCCTAGACATTTACTGGTGAAATATGAATCATACAAGTACCATAGTTTGCAGTTCTGCAAAAGCTTCTCATTTCATCACTAATGCCCAATGGCTGGGGCTCAGTTTGGCCTGAAAGGGGCACAAAGAAGGCTCAGCTTTCTTTGAAGAAAAGGATTCTACTCTTTGGGATGAAAATTCCCAGTGTCCCTAAAGTTCATGTTCACCTGTACACATCTTCTGAAGAGTTTCCGCAGTCAGTAGGAACAGATTGACTAACTAGCTGCCGTTATTGTCAGTGCCATCAAACAGGTCTCCTTTGCTTTTCGTCAACACCGTCCATCCCTCAAGAACGGGCTCAACTGTGCATCACTATTTAAATGGCAAGCTTTACCTTCAGACTGGAGAAATGGAGAAGGGGAATAAAGCGCTTGTAAAGGTTTCTTTCTTTCAAATAAAAGCACTTGAGTAAAAAACAATATAGTAATTAAAAAGGCAACAAAGCCAATCTAGTCAACAAAAACACAAAAAATCAAAACACAGACTTACCCCGCTCAAATTCCACATCTCCCCCTCAAATAAATAATATGCAGCAAAAGCACACATAGCAGGACCGAGTTAATAAAAATGTATCTGTAAATCGTGTCTGAAAACCCAGATTTCACTTTGTACTGGTGTCGGCCCTTTCTCAAACTGGCACTCTTTCAAGCACAAAGCCACTTCCAGAATGAAGCGATTAGGCCACAAGGGAGTAGAGGGTAGATTGCCGCTCCACTAAGTAAGAAGGGCTTGGAGACTTCTGAAGAGAAAAAAAGGCCAATGAAAGTAGATGCACATACTAAAAATAAAAATCTTGTAAAAGACAGCCCAATATGCTTGACACTTTTGTGCCCCTGTGATTCTGCCTGACCAGATTTCTTTCAGACTAGCAGTCTTTGGTGAATGAAGATCTTCCAGGAACCACAAGAGGATGCATATGGAAATGCCATGTTGAACATTCGACAAGCAAAGATAAAACTGATGGAACTGAAAAAGGCACGACTGTTAAGAGACCACAGATGGTTTCAGCTGAATGTTAGTTGTGAATTGAGGCGCAGCAAACATGAATGAAAAACAATGGTTGTGTCCACAACATTAAAATCAAGACTTAGGATTCCTGCATTTCAACAGAACTTGAAAAAAATTGAACTCCGTCCTTCAACAAGTCATAATAAAAAGCACAGCTTGTTTAGCATCTTCCTCATTCACAATACAATTAATGGTTACCAAACGGGATTAGCACCCATTTGCAGAACAGAGCGCATTGATGGATGCTGAATTTCTAACTCATTTACGTTCATCATTGTCTGAGTCTAGATATTTTGAGAACATTGGTTTGAATACCAGTAAAAGAAACACCCCTTTACAAGGACTTTTACTTTTCAACAACTGAGAGATAACAGTCCTTAAAGGAGAGCTGTAAAGCAGAATGTTTTACATTCATATTTAAATAAGAGGGATAGTACCAGTAAAGCCACACCACCTTCAATGGCATACAGAGCATTACTGAACTAACTGGCAGTTCCAGTCTACCTAATCAACTACCGACTCCACAACAAGTTAGTACCCATTCGATCAACCATGTAGGGATGACCTTAAACAGATTACAAGGTTATCTGTTAGCCAATCAGTGGGAGAGAAGGCTTTGAAATAGAAACAGGAGGCATACAACCTAAGCATTTTTTTGCAAAAGAGGGGCACAAGTAAGGGATTCACTGAAAGGAGGAGTAAAGGCAGAGGCAGCAAAAATCTCTGGCATCTCAACCTATGATTTGGGAGACAAGTGAACAACAGGGACTGGAAAGAAGTGCGATCCAGACTGAAAGAAAAAAAGAAACCAATAATGGGGAACAAAGAAAAAATAAAAATTGGTGGGCAATGCATTCCCCACACAACACAAGGAGGACAGCTTGATCTCTTATTGGCCACATTTCAGTTAAAGAACACATTGGCCTGTTGTCACAAACAGGGCAGTCAATATGCATAATCCATAGACGGTGAGGAGGAATTGATGAATGAAGGCGGACGGGGTGGTGGGATGAGGCTGAACACTATGGAAACATTACTTGACCGAAGGCTGACAACAGAGGTTGCTTCTAATTGTTCGGGTTTATGAAGATTGAGAGGACCTTCCTAATCACGTCTAGGGGTACGATTTTTATGCCTCGGTGAAAGTGTCACTTCCACTTATTCCCACTTGTTCCATAAACATCAACAGTTTTTACATTTATAGTGAAGCATGCCTAAAGGGTGCAACAAGGGAACCAAAAAGGCAAAGAAAAAAATAAGGAAGATCCCACTAGCACCACACATGCCCTCAGCACTGCAAAGGCACATAGTAATGTGTGGCTGGGGTTATTGTGGATGAAAGGCAACATTGCTTTCATAGGGTACTCAGTGTAAAGGCAACCATGTGGGAAGGAAACAGACACCACGAAATAGATTACCACTGTTTCAGCAATCTCTTTAAGGATTTGTAAACTAGGATTACGATATTCACATAATCTTCTGCAAGATCAAGGTCATGAAAGGGAAGGCATTTATCCCCATTCCTGAACAGGCTGAGTTCAACAATTCCAGCCCGAGAACCAGCCTCCCTGCAAAGCGCAGACAAATTAATGGATATACAAAGGCCCCTTTTACTCCGTACTCTACAAAGGAATTGTGAACAAAGGAGATCATCATTGGGTGTGGCACAAAAATGCATATAGAGTGGTTCCATTATTGCTGACTGCTGAAGAGAAAACAGCATTTGGCAGATTCCTGGAGGCACTGCGATAACCCCCATCAACCAACACAGGAAAGGATACACTACTCAACTAAACAAACAAATCTGATATTGCGTCCAAAAAGAGACTAGCAAGAGGATCAACTCTGCAGTCTTTGATTCTCACCATTGCACTGTTCCCATGCAGCCCAAAAAGATGAAGGGGAAACTGGTGGAAGGTGTTATGACTGTAAGGAAAGAACATCTCGTATGGAAAAGATCATATCCGCACAAGCAGGCAGGGATCAGCAAAGGTTGGCTTCACAATTACTCAGCTCATGCCCTTTCTTTGGCCCACTCCTATTACTAATATGCAGAAACAGCCGCCACCTCATGTCCAGGTCAGAAACAACGTTTTGGGGAAGGGGTCGTCCAGGGAAGGATAAGGTGGAAGGGTAAGAGGATAAATATAAATAGTGGTCTTGCAGCACTGCTCATGCATGTCCCTCAGCAAAGTGGCCAGCCCCACATTGCCCAGGCAAAACTTCTTCTGTTTATTTTTAACGCTGATCAGTAACTTCATGCGGAGGTGAAGAAAAGTGGGTGTTGGGAATGGGAGACAATAAAACTGGTGCCACCTTAAATGAGATTTTCCTTTAACCTCACCTCAGAATCTATTACCGGCATAACAAAAGAGATCAAGCACCAAGACTCTGGGCAATGCAGCAATGATGATGAAAAAGGGCAGCGTAAATGGATGAATCAAGAGGGTTAGAGCTTACAGAGGGCAAACCAAGTCTACAATTTTCATTTGGAAAGTACATTTTACCTTGGCCCTAGAAGGAGTGTTTGTGTGTTCTGTACCTAAATGTACATCATTTATCAATTGATTAGAAAGGCATCCTTCAAAAGCTTCAAGCTATGCGCCAAGAGGAAAAGTGAAAACATTTGCCATTTCCTTTGTTGGGCACGGAGTTGATTTTTGGCAAACAGTAAAAGGCAACGGTTGACGATGAGCTGCTTAGGGCGTGTGCGGAGAGTAAGCTGGTAAGGTTTGCATGGGGGCCTGGGGGTATATAGCTCTGGGAGGGCCAGGAGGAATATTTTAGAAACAGAAAAAAACACCTTCGCTTGAGAAGGTTTGGAGCGCAATGTCTTGTCCTCTTTGTACCGTTTGCATGACGATTTATTGTGCTGCAGTTGGCTACACACATGCACCTGAGGCTTCTGCTGTGTTCGATGTTCAAGAAGATTTCAATTCACAAGCACATAAAACAGAGCAGACATGAGAACTAGAATAATAAAACCTTTTCCAACTGACCGTTGCAAGTATCCCATCAGTGGTAGAGCACAATAAGAGCCACTCAGCCTCACCCTAGCACTAGGGAGCTACCTAAATCCATTAGGCTATTAACTTGATGGCTTCCTTAAATCACCGAGCAGAACAAAATGAAAGTCAGCCTTATGTTGCACAAAGGCCCGAGATGGTAACCAAATTGCCACACCTGTGAAATCTTTTCACCATAATTAGCCATTGTTTACTCTGGGTTCTCTTTTTAAGCAGGACCGGAAAGCATTCGGTGCTCTCCATCATCACGCATATAAAAGCTGTTGCACCATAACTAAAGTAGCACTGGCTTGACAGAGGGATGGCTGCAATTCTGGTTTCACAACTATTTCTTGGGCAGCAGATGCCACAGCCGCCTCGTTCACGTGGCCAGAGAATTTGGGGGAGGAAGACCCTTGTGGGTTGCATGTATTATTTATGCGAAATATACAGAAATATTAACTGGAAAAAAAAAGACTGACACCGAAGCTTACTTCCTCTTGACATCGAGAGAGTATACTCGTAGACTTGTGAAATTAAATATCACTTCTTTAATCTTGAAAGTGGAGTGTTGCATGTTTACCTGCACATTTTTTGCAATGTCTGGAGGTTGGCAAAAGCAACAGGTGTTTGCTCTGTTAATAGTTGAGAGAGCTGGCGTAGGCGCAAATTAATCAAGAGCATTCTAAGCTTTTTCTGTACGTTTTTTCTAAATGAAGCATGGTTTGTTGAAAGCTCGATGAAGACAACACGTGGAAAGCCAGTATTTACTGTGTGATATTATCAACATCCACTGTAGACAATAGCCAAGATTTCTTCATGATACAGTGAAGAGTCCTATCGGACTAGAAATAATCTGAGTAAACAGTGCCAGAAGATGAAACAAAACGGACCCAAACACACTACGCAGTGGAGTCTCAAGGAGGAAAGGCGGTGCAGGAGTCGGAGACCATTGTGTATAGACACACATTACTGGTCTTGAATCATGTACCAGAGTTAGGTGCTGGAAGAAGAGGAGTTTACCGAGTCTGCGGGACAGATATCTGAAAACTAAATTCAATACATGAACTGGGGGTTTGTTGGAATGATCAACAGAAAAAATAATCTGGTGTGGTTTGCTCCCTTATACGCTAAGGCTTTCGAGGATCTAGCACAAGCTCCCAAATTTCTCCATCTGTAGATTGAGGCTCAAGTTCAATATGGACTACACTGAAGTGGTGTTGAACATTCACAGCTGCAACCAGGGAGTCCTGTGGCGCAGAAATGCTTGGGGCCCTTCACTCCGCTCTTTCATGTCTTCCTTTAGGTGGTTCAGCAAGATGACTCGGAATACAGTTGGGTTAAGGGAGTTGTCAGTCCAAGAGGCAGCACTGACAGAAAAGATACTGGTACGGGGACTAAGCTCTATTCATTCTATGATCTTAATCGAAATGGAGAATGGACATTTTTGAGAGATACTGAAAGAAGGATCATGCAGAAAACAGAGGCATTAAGCACCATGAATATGGAGACAGCAGACCTAGGCTGATGGCTGGAGCATCGGCTTAGCTGGCCACCTGTAATATAGTACTCTTTTCAGATACTACCTGAAGTACACACAGAATGGGCTATGGGTAATGATGCTATCCTATATCAGTGAATTTAACAGAGGGACTTTATTTGAGATCCATGCAAAGACCTTCAACAGGTGAAGTAGTACTTCACAGCATGCCTTTGTGAGAGGATTTATCTAACTAAAGGGAAGAAAGCAGTTTTGCTTTGTGCCAGGAACATGAGGATTCCTATGCACTGGGGCAGACCACTGCACACAAAAATAGTAGCTCAGCAAAGCGGTTTTTAATTCTAAATAGGTCAAAGAAAGGCTGGTAACTGAAGTGGGCATACAGTGAATGCATAGGCAGTGTTAGGGGCCAGCCACATCAAGGGGTGCACATGTGCAGTACCAGACACAGTTTGTCTTCAACTAGAAGCAGCAGGGCCTGGATCTAGAAAAGAGGAGAGGGCAAAGCCCACACATCAGAAATGTACCAGATGTGAGAGCACTGTAGATCACACACGAAATTGCTTTAAAACAAAACCCATCATAAAAAAAAAAATCTAACATTTCTATGTTTACAAGTATCAAAATAAGTACTTGTCCTTCAAACAAACAAATCAGAATCTGGGTACACCAGGTCTGCGACACCAAAGCAGACTGTTTCACAGGTGCATCTGTACAATTTCTGACTTCACCCCAGCAGAAAGAGAACAAACCGTTCACTAGAACGGCTGATTTACTGTATTCGGAGAATCCTCTGCTGGTGCCCCTAATGTGCATGAATGTTGTTCCTTAAAAGTCACATATAGAGATCAAATGAGGCTGCCAGACTTGGGTTTTCTGTAGGACCTAGAACATAGGAGATTACCATCACACCATTTCTCTATGAAGCAAAGAAATCATTGCCTGCAACAAGTACCCTGTGTATGCTACTCCTTCCCATCCCTGCTCTGCTGCACTGCTAGCACCTGCATCGCAGATCAAAATCCTTTTGCTGTATGATGTCCTCAGCCTTGCACCAGCAGGGAAGGGTCTGCGTCCAGTGTGCCCGACAGAACTCTGCAGACTGAGGGGCTAAGAATGACCAACAGAGGCTACCGACTCCTACCTGCACCTCGTACCTGTATATACCCTTTCCATTGCCCAAGGGTTACTTTTCTCGTTCATAAATAACGAAAATAAGGAATTCAAAACCAAATTCGATTGATTCTCCTTTCCACCTCCCTTGGGCTTCCCCTCAGGCTGATGAGCAGTGCTGGGAAGGCCATCCTCACAATCGACAGAGGCAAAAGAGTGTAGGTATGAAGACTCCAAAGGCCACCAGGATTGGAAACATGAGGCTGCTGTTGTCCGAAGCATAGGGATTTGGGGTGCGGGGGCCGGACTGCACCCGGTTCCTATTAACCTGCTTCTTTGAGCTGGAGCCGTCCTCATATTCTTCTTCTTCTTCCTCCTCTTCCTTCTTTTCCAGGCCAGGATGAGGTAGCAACTTTGGTACCTCTGTAAAGTAATAACAGCAAAGATAAGGTAAAACATACATCAAAAATACATTATTCACAATGGTGAGGAAGCGGAAATTCATGGTAGAAGTGTTCAAATACAAGAAAAGCATTTGGGAAAGAAGCTGGGAGGCAGGATGAAATACTTGAGCACAGAGAGGATGAACTACTGGACAGGGGATATGGAGAGAGCAGCATAGGCGTAGGAGAATAACAGCAGTGTAATTAAAGTTGAGGGGTGGGGAAGGAAGGGCAAGTTGCATAGAAAACAAAAAGGTAAAAACATAAGGGAGTCAAAGAACACAGCACAAATGGGTAAAAACATATAAGGGGGTCAAAAAGCACAGCAGTAGAGTCAGAAGAGCATCAAGTGCAGCAAATCAAGGCAAGGAGATAGATAAAAGCAAATGCAGAAGCCGTATGGCAGCAAACAGCAGAACCAGGCCCAAATAATGAGATTCTCTTTTAGTGGAGAGTTAATTTACATCAGGAGCGGTGGCACTGTATGTTTCCATGACATGAATTTCATGTCAATACAATCAAATCTTCCTGAACCTTGAGTTTTTCAGCACCTGCCAACACTCTAGATCCTTCTGTTTTAAAATTTGAAGAGGCGAAATGATGCTTCGTGAGTACCACACAATAACGTAAAGATGATGTGAACTTCAGCAAAGTAAATTATTTCATGCTGTCATCTGCATGTTTGTTTTAAATAAAACCAGATCGGTCTGCATGTTTAAGCTTGAATTAACAAACAAGTTACTTACCTTTGGTAACACATTATCTGGTAAAGACGATCAAGCAGAAGATTTCTTACCTTTGAATTTCCCAGGTGTCAGGCTAAATCCGGAAACTTTTGCTGAGCAATACCCCTTGCGTGCGGCGTTGGGTGGCACTATTCGGCTCCGCGTGACGTCGTCAGCGTCGGTTATGATGTCGCGGTGCCAATATAGGCACCACTCAGGCGCGTGGACATCAGTACTTGACACTTTTTTCCGAGCCAGAAGCGCAGAGCCACGAAGCAACTGACGTAGTCGTGTGCAAAACTAGGGCCCTGAAAGGGGAAAAACAACCCTAGTCCTACAATATCAGTCATCAAAGCGAGGAGGAGTGGGTGGGGCTGTAAGGAATCTGCAGCTAGAAAGAGTCTCTACCAGATAATGCGTTACTGAAGGTAAGTAACTTTTTCATCTGAGAGACTTCTAGCTGCAGATTCCTTACCTTTGAATCAGATACCCGAGCCCCACCATCCCAGCGGTGGGTTGCGGACCCATATCCTAAACTAAAAAGTCTTGCAGGATTGAAAGGGCAAAATTCTCGTCCCAGCGCACCTGGCCATCAAGGCAGAAATGTTTTGCGAACATGTGCAAGGAAGCCCATGTTGCTGCCTGACAGATGTCTTGTACTGGCACACCCCGAGCCACGGCTGTAATCGAGGCTCTTCCCCTGGTGGAATGGGCCCTTAATCCTTCAGGGGGCTGCTTCTTTGCCAAGGTGTAAGAAATCTTGATGCAGAGAACGAGCCAGCGAGGGAGGATCCATTTCTGCACTGCCCTTACCTTCTTTGCTCCCACGTACCCCACAAAGTTGATCATCCACCAGGAACTCTTTTGTGCGATCAAGGTAGAACGACAACGCACTTTTTGGGTCCAGCCGGTGGAGACGCTCCTCTTCCTTAGAGGGATGCGGGGGAGCAAAGAAGGTGGGCAAAGTGATGGACTGACCCAGATGGAATGGGGTCACAACTTCAGGTAAAAAGGATGCCCTGGTGCGCAGCACCACCTTGTCCAGAAAGGACATAAGATAAGTAGGCGAGCAAGATAACACCTGCAACTCACTCACCCTCTGGGCAGATGCAATTGCCACTAAGGCGGCGGTTTTGATGGTCAACAGCCGGAGGGGACAATTGTGCAAAGGCTCGAAGGGAGCACACACCACGTAGGTAAGGACCCAATTAAGGTCCCACTGCGGCATAACAAAGGGTGTGGGTGGAAATAAGTAAGCCAGCCTTTTTAGAAATCAATTTATAATAGGAGATTTGAAGAGAGAGGGCTGGTCTGGCAGCCGAAAAAAGCAGACAAAGCAGAGAGGTAACCCTTGAGAGTTCCCAAGGCAGAGCCCTGCTGGGCAAGGGTTAGTATGAATAAAAGTACAGTAGAAAGAGAAGCAGAAAGAGGGCCAATTGATCTTTCTGTACAGAATAATACAAATTTCTGCCAACGGCAGGCGTATACAATCTTAGTGGAGGGCCGCCTGGCTGCCAGAATAACGTTACAGACTTCGGGAGGAAGGTCAAAAGCTATCAACTGTCGCCGCTCAATCTCCACGCATGGAGGCGCAGAGTTGGCAGGTACGGGTGAAGAACCCTTCCTTGCTGCTGCAACAGAAGATCCTCCCGAAGGGGCAGCCTGATCGGAGGATCGATACTCATTCTCAGAAGCTCTGGATACCAGACTCTGCTCGCCCAGTTCGGAGCCACAAGAACGACTTGGGCCTGGTCGCTCCTGATCTTCTTCAGAATCCTGGGCAGGAGTGGTATGGTTGGACAGGCGTACAAAAGGCCTGAGCTCCACTCGTGACAAAAAGCATCGAACAGCGATAGCCGGTTTGGAAACTCCAATCAATCAATCATGTGTTTGTTAAGCAAGACTACTCACCCGTAAGGGTCTCAAGGCGCTGGGGAGGTGCAGGATCCAGCCAATCAAGGAGGAGGTCTATCGAAGAGCCAGGTTTTGAGGTTTCTCGTGAAGATGGTGAGTGATGTCTGTCTGAGTTGGAGCAGTAGGGCCTTCCAGGCTCTGGCCGCAAGGAAGGAGAAGGAGCGGCCTCCCGATCTGGTCTTGCTGACGCGGGGGACCACGGCGTAGGAGAGCTGGGCTGATCGTAGGGTCCTTTGGAGTGCGTGGAATTCGAGTCGGTTGTTCAGGTATGCTGGTCCGGTGTTGTGGAGGGCTGTGTGTGCGTGGGTGAGAATCTTGAAGGTGATTCTAGCCTCGATGGGGAGCCAGTGGAGTGTGTGCAGGTGCTGGGAGATATGGCAGTTGCTTGGCAGGTTGAGGACCAGTCTTGCGGCGGCGTTCTGGATGTTTTGTAGCTTGCGGGTGAGGTTTTTGTTCATTCCGGCGTAGAGTGAGTTGCTGTAGTCAAGTCTGCTGGTGACGAGGGCGTGAGTGACAGTCTTTCTGTGCTCGAGGGGGATCCATTTGAAGGTCTTACGTAGGAGGCGGAGGGTGTGGAAGCAGAGGATGCGACAGAGTTGATCTGGCGGTCTATTTTGAGATCGGAGTCCAGGATGATTCCGAGGTTGCGTGTGTGGCCCGTGGGGGTGGGTGGCTTCCGAGGGCGGGGGCCACCAGGTGTCGTTCCAGGCGTCGGGGTGTGGGCCCATGAGTATTTCTGTTTTGTCAGTGTTGAGTTGTAGGCAGCTGCTTTTCATCCATTTGGCAACAGCTTCCATGCCTTCTTCAAAGTTGTGTTTGGCTGCGTTGGGTCTGTTGGATAGGATGAGTTGGGTGTCGTCTGCATATGAAATAATGTTGAGTCCGTGGGTTCTGACGATGGGGGCGAGCAGAGCCATGTAGACGTTGAAGAGCGTGGGGCTGAGGGAGGATCCCTGGGGGACTCTGCAGGTGGTTGGTGTAGGGTCCGAGAGGAAAGGAGGGAGTCTGACCAGCTGCGTTCTGCCGGAGAGGAAAGAGTGGATCCAGTCGAGGGCCTTGTCCTGAGTCCCTGCGTCGTGAAGTCTGCGTATTAGGGTGCGGTGAGAGACTGTCGAAGGCCGCTGAGAGGTCGAGGAGGATGAGGGCTACTGTTTCTCCTCGAGCGGATGTCGTCTGTTGCGGCGAGGAGGGCGGTTTCTGTACTGTGGTTTTTTCTGAAGCCGGATTGGGAGGAGTCGAGGATGTTGTGCTCTTCGATGAAGGTGGCGAGTTGGTGGTTGATGGCTCTCTCGATGACTTTCGCTGGGAACGGGAGCAGGGAGATGGGTCTGTAGTTTTTTTAGGTCCGTGGGGTCCGCCGAGGGCTTCTTCAGGAGGGGGTTGATCTCGGCGTGTTTCCAGTCGTCAGGGAAGGAGGCGTTCGCCAGGGAGCGGTTGATGGTGTGGTGAAGCATGGGTGCGATGGTGTCGGTGGCTCTGTTGAAGATGTGGTGGGGGCAGAGGTCCGTGGGGGCCCCGGAGTGGATTGACTTCGTCTTCAGTGTGTCTTTGGTGGTGAGGTCTGTCCAGCTGTCAATCGTTGGCTTCAGGGTGTCCGGGGTGGCTGGTGAGGGTTCAGTGTGTTGGCTGTCTTCGTCGAAGTTATCGTAAATGTTCTTGATTTTGTGGTGGAAGAAGGTGCTGAGTTTGTTGCAGAGGTCTTGTGAGGGAGGGATGTCAGACTCGCTGGTGGGTTGGGCAAACTCCTTGATGATGCTGAAGAGCTCTTTGCTGTTGTGCGCGTGTGTAGATATTGTCTTTGATCGCTGTTTTTCTCGTGTTTCTGATGAGTTGGTGGTGGGCGTTGGTGGCGGCTCTGAAGTTGTTGTGGGCTTCTGTAGATCTGGAGTTCCTCCAGGCCTTTGAGGCGGCGGCATGTGCGTCTGTTGTTGTTCTTCTTGAGGGGGGCTAAGGTGTTGGTGCTGTCGAAGATCCATCTGTGTAGAGTTCGGGCTGCGGTGTTTGGGTCGTCGTCTTCCACGGTGGTTGGGGTTGAGTTGCCGAGTGAGGAGGTGAGCTGGTAGTCGGTGATTTTGGTCCAGTTTCTTTGTTGGAGCAGGTGCTGGTGTCTGTGGATGGTGGGTGTTCTGAAGGTGAAGTGGATGCATCGATGGTCTGTCCACGGGAGTTCAGTGGTGTGGCTGAAAGTGATGGCGTTTCGGGTTGTGAAAAGGGGTCGAGGGTGTGTCATGCTGAGTGCGTGGGTTCGGACACGATCTGGCGGAGTCCAATGTTGTGGAGGTTGTCCAGGAGGGATGTGGTGTTGGTCTAGTTGGTTGTCGAGGTGGAAGTTGAAGTCTACCAGCAAGGTGTAGCTGGTGGACGCAATGGCTTGCGGGGAGATGATGTCCGTGACGGAGTTAGTGAATGGTCCGCGGAGTCGGTAGATGAGAGTTCCTCGGAGGGTGGTGGTAGAGCTGGCCTGTACCTTGAAGTGTAGGTGTTCCATCAGGTCTGTGGGCTCGTCGGGGAGTGTGGTCAGCCGGATTTGTGGACTATGGCGATTCCTCCTCCAGGGCGGGTGGGGCGGTCCTTCCGGGAGATCTTGTATCCTTGGGGAATGGCGATGTCCGGTCCAGAGGTGGTGTTGGTCCAGGTTTCAGTGAAGAATGCGACGTCCGGGGTGGTGCTGTCGAGGAGGTCCCAGATTTCTGTGGCGTGTTTGTGGAGGGATCGGACGTTGAGGAGGATGCATTGCAGGGTCTTCGGTTTGTTGTGTTCTTGCGGGCGGGTTGTGCTGGATCCGTGGTCCGGGCAGTGCTGCAGGTGTGTCGGCAGCAGTGACAGCTGAAAGGTCCGTGGGTGTCGGCTGGTGATGCTAGCTTGCAGTTGGTTTTGCAACCTGGGTTGAGTGTGTCGAGTGCCGCTGGGTTGTAGCTTTGGAGGTCCAGGGTTCCTGGCGCTGGTCGCGGACGGGCTTGCCTTCGGCGCCCCAGCGGCGCGGCCGCGCAGCGGTCACCATTAAGTAGGGGAGGTTAGAATGGGGGTTTTTGTGTTTAGTCAGGAAATGGCGCTCAGGCTATTGCGTGTGCTATCGACGGACCTTTAGTAGTGCGGTGCTGCCAGGTCAGGGGAATAACCCGATAACCCCTGGGGAATCTGCGAATCAAGGGATCCACAAGTTATAAAGTGAGCGTAGTCCTGGGCACACGCGGTGAGGGTATTAGTAATATAATATGTAGAATTGATGCGTTATTCAAATACAATGGTCAACATCAGTATTTGTCCAAATAGGTATTTTTTATTTCAACAACAACTGTGTTGAATATAGTGAACCAGCCGACACGTGTTTCGTCACTGGGAAAGGTCCCGTGACTCATCAGGGCGGGTGGTGGTCTCCCTCTGTTGACAAGCGTGATTGCACTGGGGCGGGTACGCCACGGCAATCGTGAAAGGCAGGAAAAGGGTAGCGAAAGGAGGCTGTCCAGTGTCCGGCTCAGTAGATGCGGTACCAAGCCAAACAGGCGAGTTACAGGTTAGGCCCGGGTACGGGAAGTTGAGTAGTATCAAGGGTAGTAGAAAGCTGTGTGAAGCAGACGCCTGTCTGGGGTCTGGATCGGAGAGCTGCGAGGACACACTGGAGCCGAGGAAACCGAGTAGGGGTCGGGGAGTGCTGGACAGCTGGGAGCGGGCAGGGGAACTGGCTCGGGCTGGTCGCGCTGGGGGAGGGGCCGCGTGGGCAGCAGCGGCGGGAAAAACGGGGAAAAGGAAGCAAAAATGAAGAAGAAAAGTGATAGAAAGAGTAAAAGGGTGAAAAAGATAAAGGATGAAACGGAGCAGTAAGGAGAGGATAAAGGGGGCAGAAAGCGGAGCGAGAGGAGGAGTCAGAGGGCCACTGGACCACCAGGGGTGAGGCGCAGGTATAACCTGCGGGTGGAGGAGGGCCTCGAACACCAACACTAGGTGAGTGCAGGGGCTCAAGAGGGCCTCTCTTAATGGTGGAGCTGCGAGGGTGGGAGAGCAGTTTCACTGACTGATTCAGTGGTCTTGCTCCAGTGCGCAGTACTGCGGACACTGCACGTTCTCTTAGGAGGCGAACAAATCTGACTAAGTTTCTCCTCACTGCTGAAAGAGACCTTGCGCCGCCTCTGACTGGAGACGCCATTCGTGATCCGCTAGGCATCGACGGCTGAGTTCGTCCACCCTGGCGCTCAAGAACCTGCCAGGTGTTGAACCACCAGGGTTATGCCCTGCTGTTCCAGCTATATCCAGAGACAAAGAGTATCTTGATAAAGGGTCCACAACCCCACCCCATTTGTTGCAGTACCACATGGCGGTGGTGTTGTCCGTGAACACCTGCACTAGCTTCCCCTTGACAGAGGGAAGAAATGTTTTCAATGCCAACCGAATCGCTCAGAGCTCCAATAAATTTATGTGAAACCCAGTCTTTGCCGGAGACCAGTGTCCCCTGATCTCCACCTCTCCCAGATGGCCGCCCCATTCCAGAAGTGACGCAACTGTCACGACAGATCTAGTTGGGGGAAGGGAGAGAGGTCTGCCGTTGACCCAATCGCGGTTCGTTAACCACCTCTGCAGATCTTTTGCAGTTCCTTCTGAGATCTGACCCACGTCAGTGAGATTTCCCAGATGCTGTGCCCATTGGAACTTCAAGTTCGCATACGCCATCTGGCGTGTCTTGCCAACAGGATGCATGAGGCCCAACAGCCTCAGAGTCAGTCTCACCGAAATCCAAGATAGAGGGTGAAATATCGGAATCATAGCCTGAATATCCTGGACTCGCTGCTCAGGAGGATAAGCCTCAAACTGCACTGTGTCCGGAACAGCTCCGATGGAGGGGAGCGTCTGAGGAGTCAGGTGTGACTTTGGCACGTTTATAGAGAACCCCAGCGAATGCAAAATGTTCGCCGTAGTCTGAAGGTGGAAGACGACTGCCTTGGGCGAGGACGCCTTCAACAGCCAGTCATCGAGGTAGGGGAAGATTGACACCCCTAACCTGCGCAGATGAGCTGCAACCACCGCCATCACCTTGGTGAACACCCGAGGGGCACTGGTAAGGCCGAAAGGGGGGCGCGGTAAATTGAAAGTGCTCGTGGCCTACCTTGAACCGTAGGTAACGCCTGTGGCCCAGCAGGATGGGAATGTGAAAATACGTGTCCTGCAGGTCCAGAAAAAGACCTGAGCCAGAGTGAGCATTTTTAATTTCTCCTTTTTGAGGAAGAGATTGACAGTTCGAAGATCTAAAATGGGCCGTAGCCCCTTGTTCTTCTTCGGAATCAGATAGTAGCGGGAATAACAGCCACTGCCTACTTCTGAAATCGGGACCCTTTCTATAGCTCCCTTGGCCAAGAGAGCCGTAACTTCCTCTTGGAGCATCTTTAAATGATCCTCCGCCAGCCGTTCCTGATATGGCAGAAGAGGAAAAGAAAGAAAAGGCAGAGAATAGCCCTCCTGGACTATCTGCAAGACCCACTTGTCCGATGTTATGGATCTCCAGTGGGGGAGAGGATGACTAATTATCCCATCAACTGGAGTAGCCTAGGAGTGCTTGGAGGCTGCGGCTGCTGGGGGTAGTGTGGTGTACGACTTCTGGCCTCCATTCCGAGCTCGGAATGCACCGCGTCCACGCACGGCTTGGGCAGTCTGTGCGGGACGGTGGCTGGGATTGGGCAGACGCGGCTGGAAACCACTTCTGTTGCCGCGAAAGGAAGACTGGCCACAGGGGTGGAGGAGAGGCCCATGGATCTGGCCATAGCTCGAGAGACCTTGAACGTGGCCAGGGCAGAGCCTGCCTTTTTCCTAAAAAGGCGGGTTCCATCAAAGGGCATGTCCTTCAAATTGGCTTGGACATCGCCCGAGAAGCCAGTTCGAAGCCAGGCGTGGTGCCTCACGGCCACTGTAGTTGAAATCGATCTACCCAGTGAATCGGTCGTATCTAGGCCACACCGTATGGTGAAGTTTGCTGCATCTCTCCCATTCTTGACAGCTTGGGAGAGCACAGTCTGGGCCTCCTCCGGGGACTTGTGGCAGCACTTGTGCAAACGTCTCCCAAAGGGCTTTATAAGGATATCGTAACTGGTTTGTAGCAATAGGCGATCTGCAATGAGTATAGGGAAAGTAGTATTGAATGCGTATTGCACACTGTGCTCAAAGACAAGGGTTGGTTACCATACAACCCAACTTAGCTCATCAACAGAGGGGCAATCAATATTCAATGGATAATCCGAGCACTCAAATGGTGCAAAAATTTGTCAATGTCCACGCGATTTCACGTTGTACTGGAGCACTCTCCTTATTTCTAATTTGTTGCTACGATAGTACTCTGGAACTTGGAATTAACTTGGATTCAGGCTACACTTTACGTTTTGATACTGGCTTTTCGACGCTGTTTAGCTGCTTTATTTTCTCATCTATTTGTTGCGAGTTACTAGTCAGTTCAGCCCTGATGAAGTCATGGTATTACCTACCCAATGACTAAACACGTGTTGGCTGATTTTTCTATGGCGGATATACGACACCATTAATGTTGGAAACCTTTCGCTGGTTGTATGGAAATCTCGTCTCCCAAAGGGAATGGTCCAATGAGCATGCTGTATTCACCGACCACAATGCCAGACTGGAGGAAGAAAACAACTTAGTTCCAAAAGAATCCAGCCTCTTGGATTCCCTATCCGGAGGAACGGAAGGGAATACGCCTTGGGATGTAGAGGCCTGCATCACCAAACTGGGGTGGAGTGTTGGCTGAGGAACTTCAGGTCGCCCGGTGCTGGACGATGGCGGCGTGCAATTGTCCTAGTCACAGGAGCCCATGTGCTAGGTTTGGACCAAGTTCCTAGAAGGACGTCCGTGCCTCATTAAAGGGCAACAAAGGTTCGAAAGTGGAAGCCCCAGGTTGAAGCACCTCAGTCAGGAGATTAGTCCTGACCTGCACTGACGGCAGCTCCAGTCCAAGGACCTCGGCTGTCCTCGTAACCACCATGGCATAGGATGCCCCCTCCTCCATAGCCACTGTTGGTGGAGAAAGCATACCAGTATCTGGAGAGGTATCCAGTCCACTGGCCTCCCCAAGTTCCCCATACCAGTCCAAATTCTCTTCTGAGACTTCCTGGGTTTCAATCTTCTCCTGAGCCTAGCACATTCTCAAAGTGCTCAGGCAACAACATAGAACTTCTGGGTTCTGTCGACGTTGGAATCGGCGTCGATCAATGTCGTTCCGGCTCCGTGTCGTCGGGGATGAGGATGGGGCTTGCGTCACCGACTGGCATCGGTGACATCGCAGGCACGGACCTTGGGTCCGACACCGGGAGAGGTCGCGGTGGCACGAACAGCGTCTAACTGGATACGGGATCGGATCCCCAAGGCCTCACCGGCGTTGTGGCCCGAGTCGACGGCATCGAACCAGATGGGGCCCCATCCGACACCGAAGGCTCACCAGCGGGGTCGTTCCTCAAAAAAACGCGGCGCATGGCCTCGTAAAACTCTTATCTGAGCGCGAGTCGCTCAGGCTCCCGGAAACGGGGCGAGTCTCGAAGTCGACTCTGTGGAAACGTGCCTAGAGTGTCAGTTCTCCTTACCTCTATCGACAACGGATGCCAGTTGAGGTGAAGACGAAGTCCGCTTGGACTACTACTTCTTATGCCTCTTCCCAGAGTGTCTCGAGGACCTCGAATGGGAGGAAGAGGACTTAGGGCTCCGGGAGCGGTCCTGCGACCTCCTCGGAGTCACACTGGACGGTGTTGAGTGCCGGGCCGAGAGTAACTTCATCGCCGGCTCCCTCAAGGTCTTCGGAGCCATTGCCCGACAGTCCGAACATGACTTCGTATCGTGGTCGCGCTCAAGACACCAAAGACATACATGGTGGGGATCGGCGACCTACCTCATGTGGGAACAAGTCCTGCACGGCTTGAAACCCGTCTTCCTTGAAGATGTCCCTCGCACACGAAGTCAGAAAGAATCCACAATTTCGACAAGTCGAGAAAAAGCCTGCCAAAAAGCAGCAGAGGAGTAGCTCCTACAGGATAGGCGCTTAACTGGTGCGGAAAGAAAAGAACTGACGTCCGCACGCCTGGTTGGCACCTATATAGGCCCCGTGACGTCATAACCGACGCAGACGACGCCGTCATGTGGAGCCAAATGGAGCCACCTGACGCTGTGCGCAAAGGGTATTGCTCAGCAAAAGTTTCCAGATCCAGCCTGATGCCTGGGAAATTCAAAGGTAGGGAATCTGCAGCTAGAAGTCTATCAGATAGAAAATGTATAAACCCCACGGCTGTGCGGAAATAGGGTGACCCAGCACCAACATACACAGAAGATGGGTAAAGTGATACCTATGGGGCAAAAACTAGGTAGGTTTTGAGACGTTTGAAGAAGGAGCAATGGTTTGTCCGGGATCTCAGTGATAAAGGAAACGAATTTCAATGCTTAGCAGTGATCACGGGAAAACTAAACTGTGCACCTGTCGATATTGTGAAGGGAGATGATGACAACACAGGAAACAGGTGAAGAGTGAATTTAACTCTGAACATGGGAATCTATTCTGAACAAAAAATAGGCTGTAGACAACTCCCCGCCCCTAACAATCAGGTATACTAGTTTTAGGAGTAGAACAGGGCAAGGCATACGTGCAGAATGGTTTATCTTAGAAGAACATAGCTGCCTTACACAAAGTAACTGTCCTGGACAACAAGTACATGGAAGCTAAAGAGACCCCCCACTATTCACCAACCCCATAAAAAAGCATCCCCATTCCGAATTAAACATGTGCTTGCAATGATAGAGTCCACTGGGAGAACAATGCAGCTTACTCCAAAACACCATAACAGAGCAGGGTGGTGCTGATTTACCAAGGCATGCAGAGAATTTTTGTTCTTATAGCAGGTAGACAGAATAATTATATAAACTACAGTTTTGAGTGCCTGGAGAGGTTTCACTTTCTTTTTGAGTCAGCAATAAGAATGTACGTTGTCCATGCAAACATCACCGCTGTGACAAATTGGAGGTCAAGCTAAATGTGAGAATTCTTGCAGCAAATGTAAGAGTATGAGGTGAGAAATAAGTGGCCTGCTGCAAACATATGTATCGCCAAACTCTGAGACCCTTCACGCAAGGGCTCTAAAAAGTGGCAAGACTGTAGATGACATCTGAAAGTCAACAAGCATTTTCAATGCAACAGGTCTCGCATTTGTTAGAGTTAGAGCTATTGGCATTGTAATTACAATATCTGCTTAATATGTTTTTGTTTGTACTGTAGTGAATTTATGTAAAGAGACATAGCTGCAGCACTTTGTAGTGGACTAAGTATGTGGATTTACAACTTGTATGTAAGAATTACTGGTGGTGGCGAGAGGAGTAGGTAGCAGTATTGTGCACCGTCTAGAGGATTTGGAATGAATAGTTGACTTTTGAGAGAAGCAGCTGCAGCAATACCTAGAGTAGCAATAATGTGGAATTACAGTAGGACCAGAGAAGCAGCTGTAGTACTGTCTAGAGGTGTAAGAAGTAGAAATTTCTTTGGAGTACAGTAGTGTAAAGTGCTGTGATGTGCTAAAACGGAAGCGCCATAAAAATGTAAGATTTCCTTAAACTATAAGAAAATCCATTCAAACATACACCGCAAGCAGACTTTTGGGGCGCTGGGGTGGGCGGGGAAAAACATTGCCATTTCCAACTGATTTCACAGGCGATACCTACTTGCTTTGTCAATGTGTGTTATTTACTTCCTTCATTATGTGACGCCGTGATTGGTTCAATCAATTACAAGTATTAATTATTGATGTTTATTCTAAGTAAGTGTCTGTAGCAGGAAAAGGAAGCAGAGGGTACAGTTGGCAGATGTGTCAGTGGTCAGGGGCATTTTTTCCTAACTTCAATACTTGCGAACTAGCAAGGCTGTTAACTGTGCTTTCTAGTCAGCTGCTTATTGCTTATTGGACGTTAACCTAGGGCTATATTTATTGTTACATACCTCCTCCACGTCTAGGTTTTAACCACGTGGGAATTAATGTGCACCAGAAGGTAACGCTCAGGACCAGCCTTGGGCATGGGCGAGCTGGGCCCAGGCCGCCAAATATTCCGAGGGGCGCAGCTGGGAGCAACCGGACTTAATGTCATGCAAATAGCAGTTCATCCATCCCACTTGGTCAGACGGAATTGCCAAATAAAACCCACGCACGCCAACTCAGTGATCATTCAAAAACGAGAAAAACAAAAGTGCTTATCGCCTAAACTTCCTAAACAAGTCCACTAAAATGTAGAAAGTGAAAGTGTGTTTCATTCCAATGCCCATTTACGTGCCCTTTAACCGTGTGTATATCTAACCGTGTGTATTTGTTTTCTAGACAGCTTCGACCTTCGTACAGAAACCTACTGGAGATGTCGAAATCCCATGCTGCCCTCTTGTGTACACTCTTGGATCAGCCGCCTGCACTCACTTTGAAACTACTTCGAGTTTCTTAGGAAGCAGTTCATCTCTCCCAGCCTGCAGGGTTGCCTTGTCCCCCACGCACAAATTGTTTGGGGTCTTTAAGACCTAATACGCCTGCACCCCCAAGCTCATGTCAGGATTTTGCTTACCCGTCGCTAAGTGAGCAACGAGAGAGTGAGTGCGTGTGTTTTTTTTAGCGGGGGATTGAAAACGTAGCCCTTGTATCAGGCCCTTCATGAGTCGGCTGTCGTTTTAGTGTGCTGTATTCTTAAATTCCAGGAGTGTCGTCGCAGAGGTCATCGGCGAACACTAGAGACCGGATAAAAAAGGCCACAAATACCCCCCCACCACACACAAATTACTATCCAAAGTGAATTCTGAGCACCGCTAAAGCTAGTCGCACTTTCTACTGATGCCAAGTTTCAAGCGTGACTAGTTGAGCCGGTCCCGTTTTTTTCTTTCAATTCTGGAACTTGTAGTCTTATTTAACCTAGTATAAAACCGTAAGGCTGCATGTCCCAGAATTCTAAGAAAAAAAACGGGGCTGATTAACTAGTCACGGGTGAACCATGGTCATGACATGACTCACGCTTGTTCGCCCTCCTATATTCTAAAGGAGATAAGGAGTCCATTGACTAATAGCAAGAATACCTTCACGAGTATATGTTCCAACCTGCTACAGTCACGTGGCTTTCATTTAAGATGCTGTGCATTCTGGGATATGTCGTCCTTGTTTGCTATAACTGGACTACATTACAGCTTATATCGGCTTGTACTATAAAAGCTGGTGGTGGACACGTGGTGTACTGCCAACCTAGCGAACTATGGTACCTCAAGTGGTTCTGTCTACCCATACATATGTTGCGTGGATTGGCCTGAAATGTGTTCTAATGGCATTGTTGCCGACGTCGATTTTTGTAAACCAATTTTCGCATTTGACTGGAAATCGTGCTTTTTTTGGGCAATCACTTAAGCGGCCATTGCCTACAAATGCAGATATGACCAAAAAAATATGTAATTCAAATATGCATAGCGCATGTTGAAAGTAAAGCGCTCCGTTGCTCTCCACCTAGGTTCATTGTTTATACAACTCGCCGATGCCCTTGCCCTGGCCGGTATTCAACCACGAAACAACTCATATGTTGCTCTTTGCAGTAATTCCGAAAGTCGCGAACGTCACAAATGTAACACTACAGACAAAAACCAAAACTGTTTCGCTTAAGGCGGGTGCTGCCGGGGCTTCCACTCTATGCGAGAACAGGGACGCTGTGTAATAAATAACACGCTCCTGTCATTATTGTGACTTATTCAGGGCTGCGCGAGAAACAATGTAACACTTTATTCCATCTAGCTCCCTGAAGTACCCGAAAGGACATACGTGGCGCGGTATGGAAAAGCACCACTCGTAAAAAAAGGCGGAAGAGACGCCGTGCGCGAGCAGAAGAGACGCGGCGAGAAAAAAATCCAGTTCGGGTGGGCGAGCGTGAAAGGAGACAGGGAGGGAACCAAAAAGCCTCACTCCAAATCAAAAGCGCGCGTTTAACAAAGTGTGATGCGCGCCAATGAAAAGCCGAGGCGGAGCTTCCACCCCACTTCCGAAAGCAACCCGACGACAATAGATCTCGCATGCGCTGCAACGCAAGGCGAGACCTAAAAAGTAAGAAAAATGTTCCAGGCTCATTACCTCTGTGGTCACCTTAGGGTCGTAGACAAGAAATTGCAATCAATGCCAAAGCATGGAACAGGAAATGGGAGCAGAACATAACTTCCAAGATGAACTGGGCCAAAGCCCAATCTTAAGTTTAGTTTTTGAATAATTGCCCTACAAAGATCATAAAGAAAGACTTGATGTTGGGATTACGGGTTAAAAAGAAAGCTCGTTGATGGTGTTTGGATGGGATCAGTCTGCAGGACTGCTTCCAGTAAGGGGCCACTGGCCATAAGATATCAAAACTTCCACTGGGACTTTAGGCCTCTGAAGTCCAAACTCTCAATAAAGTGGTTGAGAACTCGATGGGCTTAGAAACTGCCCTAGCAAGGGGTGGCATGTCCCTAGGCTCAGTCTCACCAAGTTGAACTGTATCTGATCAATGTGGATTTTCTCTTGTTGACCAATTTGTGCCACACTAGGCAACTGTTGGTACCAGATCATACTTTTCACTTTTGAATATGGTTTCTACCACTCTGTACCCACTGCAGTTTTCTAAATCACACATTGCGTTTGAATTCTTTTCAAACCCCTCTTCCGTGTGGTGTTCCCTTTTTCGCACTTTGTTTTTCCTATCGCATTTTAGAGCTCACAAGTGATACAGGTACTTGGAATAAGGAGCCCCATTTAAACATGGAGCATTGGTAGAAGCATTTAGCAGCTATAAACCATCACTAGGTGGTAGCTACTTTCACTAAGACTTTCTATTTTTTCCAAAAGCATGTGCCATTAAGCTAAAATTATCCAACATTGTAAAAATCAATTGCATTCTATTACAGAATGTAGCACAATATAACTACAAATTTACATAAGTGCACTTCACAGACATGAGGCAGCAATCCAACTCCAACCTCAAACAAAAATGGATCACAATTTTAGGAAACAAATATGCCTCAATTACCACGCTGAAAAATTAAAATGTAGAAAAGAACATATACGCTCAATATAATGAACACCCTTCTAACCACCAAATCCTCCCCTCCCATTCCCAGAATAAACCTCAGCTCCAAACTTACCATCTGGCGTGCCTTTCATAAGGAGTATGGCACAGACTTTGGGATTATCATAGTATCCCTGAAAATGAGAAAAAGAAGAGGCAAGGGCATTAATAAGTGGTGACAAGAAGAAGTAAGCATCTATATTCAACGTGGGGTTTTGCAACTGCAGTTTCAATGAGGCGTTACACCACTGGTTTGTACAACAAGGGCAAAAGCCGCAATTAATCATCATACGTCCTATGTAACAGAGGAGAAACTACATACCAATAAACAGAAAGAACAGCTACAATGCAGTGGAACCCCTGACAAACATCTATTTTGTTCTCTACTAAATCAGTCTTTCGCATGATGTTAAATTTGAACTGCATGTAGAGACCAGCCGGGTTTAGTTGTGTGTGTACCTGGCTAGGTCTGTTTATGTGTTCACGCCTATGGCGGGATCGCGTGGCATCCTGATGTTAAGATTACGCATGTGTCAGCTGTGAGTAGATGCAACACTATTACAGGGTCACCATGTGTTAAACTACTGCTGTTCAAATACGCTGCTTCATTATTTGGCACTGCAGTTTTAGGGAATTGCTTTTCAGAGCTTCACACCTACTGCCTGCAAGGCTTCACAATGCAGGTATTTCAGGTTTAGTCTTGAGAATGGTATGCATTGTTGGGCGGGGGCTCAGTGGAGGCTCTTCTTGAGGGCAAAGGAAGTGAGCTCTTGGACCACGCATCACAGAGGTGTGCCTACGTCAGACGGTTGGGGTTGGTTTGTGTGTTGGTGGGCAGATTATAGTTGTTCTTGTTTAGGTTTGTTAAGTATTTTGCATGCCCGGACACTGAAAGTGCTAGTTACATTATCTCAACGTCAAAGGATCCTCTGCCATTTAAAGACAGGGTTGCAATGGCCATCTACAATTGTTTTACGGTTTGTAGAGTTGGAATCCACTTTGGTTGGACAGGGTACTATAAATGATCTAAATGATGGGCATAACCACAAAAGGTGTCCATCACTTCACTCTGGGGTTTAGAATATCTGCTCAAATTTTGGCCTCTGCTGTTTGAATGGCAGACACAGTGCGGGTGATATCCTGGAAATTCAGGAAACTTTACCTGTATAAGACTGGGGATGTTTTCTCCAAAGGTAGGAGGATTGGAAAGAATGTCCTGATGCTGCAAGATACATTTGGGATCAGTGTATGTTGATCTTGCTGGGAGCCGTGCCCTCATATTTTATTCTGTGTTCTTTACATACTCTAGATGCGCTGCAATTTTAATACAGAGAGAGATATGCTTTCATCTAATATGTGACAGAGCAGAGGAAGAAGCCTGGCTAGTCTACCAATCGGTAAAATAAATGCCCATAAAACTTTGATAGCTATGGCCATAATATTGATCATGCTGAGTATCTGGAAATTGGTCAGTTGGTAACCCCATGTCTATATTATACTGTTAAAAGTGGTGGCGATTTTAATTCAATTTTAGAACAGCGCAGTTGGCAGATTTGGTGTAGTTTTCCTACCTGTGGTCAAGGCTGCTTTTAAAAATATGTGCCATAAAGGGTTATTATGAACTGGTGGATGCATAGTGCCACTGTAATCCTGGGACTTTACATTTTACTTCTATGTACATGATGTGCATTTTAGGTTTGATCTTCCACATAGATTCATTCTGCAGGAGGTATTTAGCGGGCAGTCACATTCTCTCTGATCACTCTCCAGATGTGGCTGAGCTGACATTCCACACACTCTGCCTGTCAACTAGGCTATGAGGATTTCAAAGTGTAGTACTGATGTGCTGCTTCCAAACACCAACCGAGACTAAAGCTGCAAACCTTTTTCAAAGGTATCAAGGACTCAGTTGGGAGTGCTGGTAAGCCTTTAAAGTATGTGCATGGGTATGCATCTCCAGAGAGTCTGGGGTCCTTGAATCCATCAAGAGCAGTTTGTACTTCGTGGAGGGCACTTTGCACAGACTGGAAAACATCTATGCATCCACTAAGGATAACTCAATACTACAGGAAATTAGGAATAGCCGGATGAAATTACGAGAGGCCTTCGATTGAGAGTCAATTAATGCACTGAAAAGGTTGCAGGAAGGCGAAGGAGAAAGGAAACGTCTAGTGTAGTTCTTGTCCTGGGTGTGCAAAAGCCATGAATGCAGGCGGAGCTCTAAGAATTCAAGACTCAAGAATGCGGTGTTAAAGATAGTTGCCAAATCGTTGATGTGTTTGAGCACTACGATGAGTCTCTGAATAAATCTTGGCTGTCCCAAACCTTGACCGAAACTAAGCTATATAAGGATTAGGTTACATTAGCTTGTATTGACAGGGGCAACAGAGGCTATTGAAATAGCCACTCACAGCAGAGGAGAGCTAAGAGGACATTTAGGACTTAGACAACTGTACAGTCCCATATTCTGATGGTATCTGTCCTGAATTCTCTAAAGAATATTAAGATTTGAAATTGCCACATACGCTGTGAATGTCATTTCAATGCTGCTACAGCCCTCTTGTTGATCAGTTAGACCAAAATGTTAGACTGTAGATTGCTTTCTATAGGTCTTTCTTAGTACCTTCAGATCAAGTGGGGCTCGTTCCAGATACAGCCACACAGAATAATTTGAGATGGCTCTTCTCCATTATTCATAATGGAGCCCTGCAGCTTCCTCGACGTGGAGAAGGCAACTGACTCAAACCGAGTTGCCTTTTCTGTTTGAAATGCTTCGTAGGATAGAGGTGGGGAAATTACTTCCTCTCCCTGGTTAGACTGCTTTACACTGCTCCCACTGCTAAGGTTTGCACACTTGGATTGCTCTCTAGAGAGCACAGTCCACGTAGAGGAATGAGGCAGGGATGTCTTATCTCCATTACTTTGTAGTTGACCTTTGGCCTGTCTTATATGGGATGTGCACTAATTAAGATCTTTGCACTAATTAAGATCTTTGCACATAAACACAGACTATATGCGGACAATATTCCAGTCTATGTTTAGCATCCCTGGATCAATTTATCTCCTATAATTCTATAATTTTAGGTGTTGGCATTTTTAGTGAATACGCTGGCCTGTGCATAAACTGAAACCAATCACAATTGAGATCGCTCACACCCGCTGCTCATTTCAGAGGTCACCTACATCAATAAAGTACTGGGAGTGACAGTAGCAGGTGATCTGACTGTTTTGTACAATGAAAACTATGACGCAGTACTGACTGAGCCAGAGGCAAAGGTTACCAATAGGATACTGGGGTCTTCATCTACGACAGACTATTACAATAGCAGTGTTGCTTTGGCAGCTATATATCTTGCGAAATGTCCCCACTGTGGTCACTAAGAGGTTCTTCATGAGGACTTTGGCCGCTCTGATTTGAGAAGGGCAATCCAAGAGTAAGCGTAAGATATGAATGTTTACTAGCCTGGGGAGTGGCAAGGGGAGGTGAAAGCGAGTGGGGTCTAGTGGTACCGGATCTTGAAGGACATTCTCTCGATGCACAGACGCAATATGCATATTACTGGTGCCATACAGTTAAGGATATGCCACATGCTAGTAATGAAAGAGCGGTGGCTGACCCTCTAGCTTTGAATATGCTTCCCAGAAGGAAGCCAAATACCTTCACAATGACAATCCCAGAGTTCCAATAATGTACGCCCTGCCAAAAATCCATAAGGACGCAAAGAACCCGCCAGGAAGACCCATAATATCGGGAGATGACTCCATTTTAGAAAGACCGGCAAAATACGTCGATACGTTTTTGAAGCCACTAGTCCAAGACACAGTGAGCTTCCTGAGAGACAAGATGCATACGATCCAACTCCTGGAGGGGGAACCTTTCGAACAAGAACATGAATATCTAGTCACCCTAGATATAGTTAGTCTGTACACTAACATTCAACAAGACGCACGTTTGGAAGCAATACAATTTTTCCTGGACAAACGTGCACGACCTCATAATGTACCAACTGAATACCTAGTAAAGATGGCAGAGGTGTGCCCGAAATAAAATTTCTATCAATTTAACGGGGAACAGTTCCTACAAACCAAACCTTTGCGCCTGAAATGGCTGTGATGTTTATGGCGCTTTATGAAGAGAGATGGATCTTTGATCATAATCCTTTTGAAGGTCATATAAAAACATGGCGTCGCTACATAGACGATGTCTTTATGCTATGGAGGGGAACATCAGAAACCTTACAGGACTTCCATAACTGGCTGAACCAGCGAAATCCAGACATTCAGTTCTCCCTGAACTACAGCAACAAGGAGATCAATTTTCTAGACCTGACTGAGACATGAAGAGGGGTTAATATACACTACCCTATACACGAACAACACCGATAGAAATACATTTCTACATTTCTGCAGCTTCCATCAGAGAAATCTCAAAGAAAATCTACCCTACAGCCAATTCCTAAGAATCAGGCGCAACTGTACAAAACGAGAAGATTATTTTGAAAATGCACAAATACTTCTCAAGAAATTACAAGCAAGGAACTATCCGAAAAAATTGTTAAAGAGATCTTTAAAGCGGGCCTGGTACACTCCCAGAGAAATGTTATTGACACCAAGGGACCACGAAAGTGAAGCCTCACCATTGGTCTGCGTAACAACTTTTTCAGGCATCACAAATGAATTGAAGAAAATAATCAAGAAAAATTGGAACACCGTCAAAGGACTAGAAGAATTTGCCACTATACCAGTCTTTGCTTTAAAGAGAAACAAAAACTTCAGAGACAAGTTAGTGCGAGCAAACACAAAACGTACCAAACCTGCCACCTCAATTCAATCTATGCTTGGTCTTCCCCCTATCAGAGGACATGGACGATGTGGGAATTGTACATCATGTACAAGTACCATAGAAGGGGAAAAGTTTGAATATAGGGGCAAAACCATTGTACACGAGGAGTTCACGAACTGTAATACGTCCAATGTTATTTACTGTGTGGTATGCCCATGCCATCTCGCATACGTAGGAAAAACAAAACAAGCAGTAAAAAAAAAAAAAAAAAAATGGATCACACAACATAGATCCAGAATAAAATGCAAAACTCTGAATGCCCCCATGGTCCAACTCTGAGGAAAAGGCCATGGTCCGTCAGAAGATGAAATGGACGGTATTAAAACATGTAATAGGGGCATGCCCAGACTCCTTACTATCAAGATTTGAAGCAAAAACTATCCTGCTTCTGGGCACGACAGAGGATGGCCTGAATGAAATGCGTGAAATCATGCATTGTTTTTTAACAATCCACAGACTGCCTATGCCATTTAGGGCCAAGTAAGGTTCCTCCTTCAACCCGACTATCTAGTATACATTCAGATATTAGGTTTTCCCTTCGATACTAGGTTTTCCTTCCAATACAATAGGAAGCTCCCCTCTCCCTGGTAAATAAATATTTTTGTAACCATGCCATCACGATGTACCATCTAGAATACAGTTAGAAACCACGGGCATATGCAGAATGGGTATAAAGTGGTCTCTTCAACACAGGTTCCCCGCTATGCTAACGCTACACTGAGAGTTGCCATAGAAACCAAGGAAGTCAGGTGCGTGTAACATCTCCCGGAAGTCAGGCATTCCTAGAAACCAAAGAAATACACCAGACTTGTAAAACCTGAACCCGTAAAGGTATCGGCCACTTTCACTCTATTTGTATTCAACTTAAGAATTGTGGCCGTTACAACTTCGGTCGCAACGCGATGGAGTAGCATTTAGGAAGTCAGGCTAGAGTCAGGCAAATGAGCAGCACACATGTCCGCTCCTGACGTCATCACGTTACCCTTGCAGGAACAGTAATAGGTCAGAAGTGATGCCCAGCCCAGTGATGCCCAGCACGGCCCGCGACAAGGAAATCCGGCTACTGCGATCCATGGCGGATCCAAAGAGAAGAGCCCCCTGATGACAGTAAAGAGAAGGAGCCCTCTACTCTCCGCTCAAAAAGACGACGGAAGCCCTTTCTAAATAAGTAAGAGTTGCACGAGAGGGTTATTTTCTATCCCTCCACCTCACGGGCCGAGCATGTGGGATACACTAGAGACCTCATGTTGCTGTGCACCCTTTTTAGGCACAAACACTTGTCACTGTTTTTATTACCTCCTCCACGAGGTCCGATGACATGACAAAGAACACAGCCACAACATGCATGACAGCAACAGCATGACTATAGTAGCCACTACATCCTCCTGGCATGCCTCCCAGTTAAGTAAAGATGGTCATTACGACGCAGCGGCTATTTGTAACTTCCCTCCCCCCACCTTTCTTAAAATTTCCAGATTTGAGGACCCTAGGGCAATATCCACACACCCGTCAAGGAAGACACTCTTATTAATGGGGTTACGCCCTGGTCCATCAGAAGATGGCAAATTGACAATTTTTTAACCACCGGTATGTTGCAAATTTTCTCTATTTAAAGAGATATGAACAGGTGAAAAGTTCCTCATTTCAATAGTTTTTAATACGGTTTTCTAATACATTCACAGTGTCCCTCCACGAACATCACCGCCCTGAGGAAGACCTTCTATTAACTCGTCCCTTAGGTCCAGAAGGTCGAAACGCGTTGGCATATTATAAGGGAGGTCAAGAGCTGGCACCTCTAAAGAATTGGACTTTACAAGGCATTATAAACCAATGTATAGATAAATGATACTTGGTACATGAAATAAGTTCGCCCTGCTCTGACCCCAGTAGGACCTTTTCTCTACCATTGAGAATATATGAGGATACAATGACAATAGGTCCCAGAATGTAAAATAAGGTGGACACTTACACTCTGCAAACACACTATGTACAGTTAATGTTTGTATGTAATGTCTTTTTATTGTACTCCACTCATTCTTTGTCATTTTTGGTTTAGTTTGACATTCAATGAAATCAACAGTCTTTATGTAGATATTTTTGTCATGTTTTTGATACACCTGTATATACGTAACGATACACTTGTATATTTGTCCCTGTTGGCACTGCAAAAAAACTGGAAATAAGTTTTGTATTTTGTAAAAAAATGTTTTGGTGAATTTATAAAACATGAACTAATACAATGCATTAAGCAGAATACCTGGCTCATGTGCAGTGAATAGATGTTTAGACGGAAGGTGGTTGAAAAGAGAAAAAAAGAAAAATACGGGAAACCTTAGGATTAGCATGAAAGAATTTCGATTCATGCTTACACATTAATTGTACAGACAAAGGGAGAATGTTATAGCTCCTCTTGTATGAAATTATTTTGAATCTATGGTCTAGGAGGTAAATTTTCCAGACATGCACTTTTAATTCCAGCCTCCATAGCCCGCAACGAATAGTTTACCTGTCGGTGTAAATTTGCAGCTTGAAGACTTTCTGGATTCACTATGCTGTGCATTATTCCGCGGTCTAGTGGTTGGGTCCGGAATCGTAGTCTCTTTTCTCTTTTTTAGGTCTCGCCTAGTGATGCAGCGCAAAGCGCTGCTCGCTATGCGAGATCTATTGTTGTCGACTTGGGTCGGAAGGGGGACAGGACATGTGCACGCGTAGGGCCGGAGCTTAGCAGACAGGAGATGTGCACGCGTCCGGAGGACAAGAGATGTGCACGTGTACGGGTCGCATATCTCCTGTGCTCCGTACGCGTGCACATCTCCTATCCTCCCTAGCGTGCACATCTCCTGTCCCCTTCCGTCAGAGCACGGCTTTGCATTTTTATTAAGCCTCATGCAGTTTCACTTTCTCAATGCGCCCGCGTCTGCTTTCCAGCTTTGTTGCCCCTTGCTCACCACCCCTACCTGACTTTTTCGATAACGGGCCGTCTGGAGGTGGATGCCGGCATCTCTTTCACCTGCTCCGGGGCTTGAGTCTCTCCCGACCCACCGAGTGCCTCTTGGCATGCTCGGTGTGAACTGGGGGCCGAGCTGAAAGCATCAAAGCTGGCATCTCCTTTGTAGCTGTGGTGCACTCAAGGCTCTCCCGACCACCGGTGGCCTCTTGGCGCTCCGCGTACACTGGCAGGTGAGAGGGAAGTGGTAACAGTCACTTTCCCCTTGGACAGGCGATCTGCATGTTCACGGCGTCTGTTTGCGCTTCGGCCCAGACAGCCGGTGTGCACGCGTACGGCTCGCGGCGTTATTACAACGCCTGCTCGCACCATACGCGTGCACATCTCCTGTCCAGGCGCGGCACGCTTACGTGAGCTGCATGCAGTAACTGCTTGTGTTGCTCTGCTGTGAACTTGTCGGTGCTGAGCTATCGGACCCGCTCTCGCTCTGCTTAGCGTACTCCCGCAGCAAGGATGTCTTTGTCTCGCCGTCCTTCAATGGGACCTCAGTCGTCATATTGCGCCCCTGGCCCAGGGCCCCGTTCTGGTTTCCGTGGGCTCGGTCTATCTCTGGGTTTCCTGCTGACTGCGGCGTTGCTGTTGCGAGTTTATCTTTCAGTGGAAAGCGGCCCGGCGCCGGATGTGACGACTGGAAAGTGTGAGGTGAGAGAATAAGCACTCGCTTAGAAACCCCCCTAATTCTGAGAGAATTCAACAACGAGAAGTGCATCAATAGAGCTTTTTGGCCTACTTTATTAGTAGATCTGGAGGTTCATAAACATGTTTTATAAATATCTGTGGTCCTGCTTAAATCATCATTTTATGCAGAGAGTTTTATATAATTGCGAAAAGACCTGGGGGAAGAGGCGGGGGATGTGGCGCAACGGCCAGGCTGCCCACCTTGGAGCTGGGGAACCAGGCTCTAGCCCTCTGGAGAAATCACTTAATCTTCCCGCGCCAATAGCTCAAACTCTCGCAAATGCGAGACCTATTGCATTGTAAATGCTTGTTTTTTTGTGTAGCCCAGGTGGGCGTCGACGCCTCACCATTTGGTGTCCTTCCGTGACGTCGGCGCGCTTCCTCCGGAAGCTCCCACCCTTGAACGCCATCTTCGGATTCTTTTTTTTTTTTTGTCTTGTGTTGTTTATCCTTTTACCCTTTTGAAGGTGTTTTCCATTTGTTAGTCCCATCTTCCTCCTGTCTCATCTTTCTAGCGGAGGCGGGTGGGTTCGCTAGTGAATCCAGAAAGTCTTCAAGCTGCAAAACTACACCGACAGGTAAGAAACTATTCGTTTTGCAGCGTGAATCTTTCTGGATTCACTATGCTGTGCATAGACTTTGTAGAGGTTTGTTATGTTTGTGGCGGCTGGGTGGAAGATGAGCGTTGGTTGTTGAATATATGTTGAAGCACCTTTTGACCTACTTGTGCTTCTTTGTTCATCTGTATATCCACGCAGTAGTGCTTAGTGAACGTGTACACTGAAGCCCATGTTGCCGCCAGGCAAATGTCTTGGATAGGTGTGTTTGCCAGGAAGGCGATTGTCGCTCCCTTTTTCCTGGTCGAGTGTGCCTGAGCTGCTCCTTGTAGCTCTTGGCCTGCCGGTTTGTGGCAGTATTGAATTGTTTGTGCGATCCATCATGCAATGGTATTCTTAGTTACTGGTCTGCCCAGGAAACTGCTAGCGAAGGACACAAAGAACTGTTTTGTCTTTCTACAGTCCTTAGTCCTTTCGATGTAATGCATTACTGCTCTTCTGGCGTCCAGAGTGTGCAGTGCCCTTTCAGCGCTGGTGGATGGTTTCTGGAAGAAACTGGGAATTTGTATTGTTTGGCTTATATGGAACTTCGACACCACCTATGGCATGAAGTGTGGGTCCGTCCTCATTACCACCCTGTCATTGTGGATCTGAATGTAGGGTTCTTGTAGCGTGAGTGCCTGCAACTCGCTCACCCTACGTAGCGAGGTAATCGCTACCAGAAAGGCCGTCTTTATTGTGAGCATATGTAGCGATGCCTTGTGAATGGGTTCGAACGGTGCTTTCATAAGCTGTGTTAGAACTACATTGAGGTTCCATGCCGGCGGCGGCATCCTCTTCGGTGGGGCTATTCTTTTGGCTCCTTCTAGGAATTTTTTTACCACTTGAGATGTAAAGAAGCTTTCCCCTGTTTCTCCTCTTGTATAGGCCACTATTGCCGCCAGGTGCACTCTTATTGAAGTGCAGCTTAGGTTACTTTTTAGTAAGTGTGTTAAGTATTTTAGCACTGTCGATTCTCTAGTGATTCTCCTGTGGAGTTTTTTGTTGATGCACCATTCAGTGAATCTCTTCCATTTTGCTGCATAGCATTTCCGTGTGGTGGGCCTCCTGGCTTCCCGCAGTACTGCCAGCGTGCTTTGTGGAAGCTTGAGGTGAGCGAACTCTAAGTCTTCAGGAGCCACGCTGCTAGGCTGAGGCTCTCTGGCTGGAGTACTCTTCCGTTTTGCATCGAGAGCAGGTCTTTCCTTCTTGGGAACTTGTGTGGTGGTCCCTGTGCCATATCCACTATCTGTGAGAACCAAAACTGCCTGTCCCACTGTGGTGCTACCAGAATTAGCGTCATGTTGCTTGTTCTGCACTTGCCGAGCACCTTGTGTATCAGCGGTATCTGTGGAAAAGCGTAGGCAAATGTCTTTGACCAGCTCAACCATAGGGCATTTCCTTGGGATTGGTGGCCTGACTGCCTGGATGCGAAGTATTGGCATTTTGCATTCTGGTGTGTTGCAAACAGGTCTAGTTGTGGGGTCCCCCACTTCTTGAATAGTTTTTGCATCTCCTGCGGGTTGAGCTCCCACTCGTGTGAGATTGACGTCTGTCTGCTCAGTCTGTCTGCTTCCACATTGTCCTTCCCCGGCAGATGTATTGCCAGGAGGTCTATTTGTAATGGTATTGCCCATTTCCAGATCTGTTGCGCTAGATCTGACAGCGCCACTGACTGTGTTCCTCCCTGCTTGTTGATGTAGAACATCGTTGTGGTGTTGTCTGTTTGTACTAACACCCTTTGCCCGTACAGCTGTTTCTGGAACGCTTTTAGTGCTAGGAACACGGTCTTTAGCTCTAGGTAGTTGATGTGCTTGACGGCATCTGTTTGTGTCCATAAACCCCTTACTTTGAGCTGAATCATGTGCGCTCCCCACCCCATTTGGGATGCGTCAGTTGTGATGGTCACTGTTGGAGTTGGTGGTGTGAACGGCTTTCCCATTGTTATGTTGTCCTTGTTCCACCATGCTATCTCCTCCTGCACTGCGTGCGTTACAACCACTAGATCTTCCCAACTCCCTGTAGCCTGTGACCACTGCTGTTGCAGCCATTCCTGGAATGGTCTCATGTGTAGTCGAATATTGGGGACTAGGTGTATGCAGGACGCCATCATCCCCATGAGCTTGCTCACTGTCCTCACTGTCAGACGTCGCCCCTTCTGATATTGGGGAGTCTCCTTCATCAGTGCCGAGGTTCTCTTTTCGCTGGGGAACACCCTGCCCTGAATGGTGTCGATTTTTGCACCCAGGAAGATTTTCACTTGCTCTGGTTCTAGCGACGACTTCCCGCTGTGTATGGAGAAGCCTAGCTTTGTTAGGGTGTGTGTGTGTGACCTGCTGAGTATGTAGTTTGCATTGGTTGTAGGAGTCCGCCTTCACCAACCAGTCGTCTAGGTAGGGGTATACATGTATTCCCTGCCTCCGCAGATGTGCTGCTACGGCCGCTAGGCATTTTGTGAAGACCCTTGGCGCGGACTTTAGGCCGAAGGCTAGGGCCGTGAACTGGTAGTGCGTCTTGCCGATGGTAAATCTCAGTAGATGCTTGTGTCTTTGGTTCATGGGAATGTGTAGGTAGGCATCCTTTAGGTCTATTGTGCACATAAAATCCCCTTGCCTTATCTGAGGTATAACCTCCTGTAAGGACGTCATTTTGAACTTTTGAGTCTTTATGTACTTGTTTAGGAACCGTAGGTCCAGTATGGGCCTTAAAGTTTCGTCTATTTTTGGTACTAGGAAGTAGTTTGAGTACACTCCCGTGCTTCTTTCCTTGTATGGTACGTTTTCTATAGCCTGCTTGTGGAGGAGTTCTTGTGCTTCCTGCCACAGTAGTGCTAGCTCTTCTGCGGAGCGTGTCTTGTTGGTTGGCCTCCTGTTTGGTGGCCTCTTTACCAGTTTTATGCAGTAGCCGAACTGTATGATGTTGAGTATCCATTTGTCCGTTATCTTCTCCCACTCCTGGAAGAAGTGTTTTAGTCTGCCTCCTACGGGTGTCACATGATGGTTGATTTGGAATGGTTGTTTGTGTCTTTTGTTGAGCCGCGCCACTAAGGATGTTGTTAGTGCGGGCTCGTTTGGTACTGTGGAGTCACTTTTTTCTGGCGGGTTGCTGGCCGCCTCTCCTTGTCTGTCCTCGTCCGTTTGGTCGGCTTCGAAAGGACTGTCCCTTTGTTGGTTTTGCCAGCCTTGTTGCTGCTGACCCTGTTGCGCCTGGCTGCTTCCCTGAAATGTTTGCTGGAAGGCCTGGTGCGATGTTCCCGGCTGGTTCCCTCCTCTGCCATTTGGTCTTCGTGAGGGGGTGCCCCTTCTCATCCCTCTGAATTGCAGTGCTCCCATGGACCTTGCAGTTTCGTTATCTTTTTTGAGCTGTGTCAGAGTCTCGTCCACGGGCGTGTCGAACAGCTTCTCCCCATTGAAGGTTAAGTTCAGGATGTTGTTTTGTACTTCCGGTTTGAACCCGGAGATCCTCAGCCAGGCATGTCTCCTCTGTTACCCCGATCATCATCAGCCTGCTTGATGTGTCCGCTGCGTCCAAGGCCGACTTCAGGCAGGTGTTGGCCATATTCTTGCCCTCCTCCACCAGGTGGGCCGCTCTTTGCTGGTGTTCGGTCGGGAGCAGTTTGAGCAACCGCCCAACTTCATCCCAATGTTGGTAGGCCTGCCTGTTTATCAGGGCATTGGAGTTGGCAATGCGCCAATGGATTGCCGCATTCCTCTCAATTTTCCTCCCTGTGAGGTCTATTCTTTTGCTCTCCTTGTCAGGAGGCGGTCCGGAGTTTGTGGGAACGTTGGCCCTCTTCCTGGCTGTTGCAGTAATAATTGAATCAGCCGGCACAGATCCCTGGATATATGGGGGATCCTTAGAAGAGTGTTTGTATTTTTTCTCTGCCCTGGGGGTGACAGATCTGCAGGTAGCTGGCTCCTTAAAAGCCTCCCTGCCTTGGTCCAGTACACCTGGGAGCATCGGAAGGAATTGGCTCCTAGTTTGTGTTGGCAGCAGTGTCTCCAGGAGAAAACAGGCCTTGGGCTTTTCCTCCTCCATTTCCACCCTATAGGTTGCTGCAGCGTTCCTGACGACTATGTTGTATATTCCAATGTCGTCCGGCGGCGAAGGCCTCGACGGATACGTCTCCACGGCCTCTTCTGGATTTTCGGCGTCAAGATCCTGCCAGTCCAGGTCCTGAGCCTCCGAGGGTGTCGAGCCGAAGTGTGTCTGCTGGTCGTCGTCGCCCTCAGCGTAGTAATACAGGCCCTTCTTGTCCTGTTGCTCCGACGGTTCGGGAGTTTTCGGCGGTTCGGTGGCGTCGAACTCCTCCTGGACTTCTGCCTCAACAACCGTCGAGGGCTTCGAAGGGATGGTGTATCTACTCATCCGTTCGTCGAAATCCTTCTTCCTTTGTAGGATACTGGTCATCTCGGCCTCGAGCCTTCTCTTCTTCCTCTCCATCTCTGCCACTTGTTCAGCGTCGAGAGTTTCGGCGGCTCTCTTCGAGGTCGTGGATGTTGACGACGAAGTTGCCGTTTGCTCTTTCCCCTTCGGCGTCGGGTGCGGCTTCTCGGAGCCGTGCTTTGACGACCTGGGTGTCTCTTGAGCTTTCGCCGACCGGGAGTCCTTCTCGAAGGATCTGCTAGGCTGTTTGTCCTTGGACGCAGCTGTGGTCGATTGCTTCGACGCCAGTGCTCCTTTCGAGGACTTTGGCTCTGCTTTTCGAGAGTCTGTCGGGGTTTTAGGGGTCGACGTCTTTTACCTCCTTCCTTGGTCTGTTTTCGGTCTCTACGGCCGTGCAGTCCTCTGGTCCCTCGGCGATGTTGTCGTCTTCCCCGCTGGAGAGGCCCAGGTCCCGCAGCGACGGGGGTTGTCCCTGGCCCTGCATACTGTAGTTTGCTCTCCTCTGTCTGTCCCTCACTCTGAGGGTCTTGGGGGCGAATGCCGAGCAGGCGTTGCAGTCGGTACTCTGATGGTCGATCGGTAGGCAGAGGTTGCAGACTGGGTGCTGGTCCTTCTGCGCGAACTTGTGGTGGCAGTTCCTGCAAAATTTGAATGGTGTCTTGTCCATTCCCGTGCTCAGGGAGCCCCCTGTGTGCGCATTCTCCGTCGGACGTCGAAGTTTTCTCCACTTCTCACCTACTTCGTCGTCCCGGGAGTATGTTCTTTGTCTTGTGATGAAGAAACTCCAATTTTCTCGGTTCTTTCTGCTTTTTCTCTCCTCTTTTCTCCTCTTCCAACTCTGGAGCTCTTCATGACGATCCAGACCCAACGGCGGAAAAAAGAATCTGAAGATGGCGCCCAAGGGTGGGAGCTTCCGGAGGAAGCGCGCCGATGTCACGGAAGGACACCAAATGGTGGGGCGTCGACGCCCACCTGGGCCACACACACAAAAAAAAAAAAAAAAAAAAAAAAAAGAGACTACGATTCCGGACCCAACCACTAGACCGCGGAATAATGCACAGCATAGTGAATCCAGAAAGTTTCACGCTGCAAAACTGAATCGATCCCCCTTTAGGAGACTCTCCGCTTAGTATGTACAGCACCCCATGCAGCGAGATTCAGACAATTAAAACATTAGTAGCATAGCCGAGGTGGATTAACGTACTGGGAAAGTCACAATGTTTTTTCCTTCCATCCCCCTTAGTAAAATCCACGCTTTAGAGGTAACTTCTGGAACAAAGTTTACCAGTGACTTGGCAGTACTGGGGATTAAATTGCTTGTGTCTTGTTCATTGATTCTATTTATTTAAACGTTGGATCAGCTGTGGGCAGGGAGTCCGGTGTCTCCATAGACTAGGTTGAACAAATCTGCCCGAGTAATTCACTCAAAGTGAAATTCCTGGATACCCAAAGGTGCAGTTGTGGTCCAAGCTGGTGTATTATGTCCTCTAAATATGTGAAACATTTGGTATCAAACGTATTCTCTTTTGTTGTATTCCCAATCTTCCGAAGGGAGCATGCCTGGGTCATAGATCTGAGCTACTATGCCTTGAGCGACCAACAGTGGACTATAACAAGCATCAAAAAGGTGGTAAATTAAAATTTTTCCACCAGACTTATGTTTCCCCCAGGTGGACTGAATTGGATGGAATGCACTACTTGTACTCTTGTCCTACATGTGGTAAGTGTGGAGCAGGTTTCTTGCACTTGGCATGGGAATGTTATGTAATTATATATCTCTGGCGGTGGGGTGGATGTGTGGCGGGCTGCCTGAAATGATCAATAAACCTTAAGCATCATTTTTTATATGTGGTTTCTAGGCCCGGAAGCAAGAAAACCCCTTGGTTCACCAACGAACTCAAGGAATCCAAGAAGAACTGCCGCACTCTCGAGAAAACCTGGCGACTCGACCAGACCACAGACAACAGGACCGCCCTCAAGCACGCCACCCGCAAACACCACCAGCTGATCCGTGCCACCAAGAAGTCGGCACTCAAAGAACGACTGGACAACAACGCCCATGACAGCAAGGAACTTTTCAGCATCGTCAAAGAGTTCTCCAACCCCAGCGCGGAAACAACGACATCACCCCCTCGCAAGACCTCTGCAACTCACTCTCCGCGTTCTTCCACCGCAAGATCACCGACATACACAACAGCTTCGACGCACAAACAACGCACCCTACCGCCGAACCAATGCCCGCCACCACCACCCTCTGCAACTGGACCCCGATCAACACCGAAGACACCACCCGCACGATGAACTCCATCCACTCCGGATCACCAACCGACCCCTGCCCACACCACGTCTTCAACAAAGCCGACGCCACCATCGCACCCCATCTCCGGGACATCATCAACTCCTCCTTCCACACCGCCACCTTCCCGGAGAGCTGGAAGCACGCCGAGCTTACCGCCCTCCTGAAGAAACCAACGGCGGACCCCACCGACCTCAAGAACTACCGCCCCATCTCGCTCCTTCCGTTTCCGGCCAAAGTCATCGAGAAGACCGTCAACAGACAGCTTGCCGCCTTCCTCGAGACAGAATGGATCCCTCGACCCCTCGCAGTCCGGGTTTCGGGCCAACCACAGCACCGAGACCGCCCTTATCGCAGCCACCGGCGACATCAGAACCCTAACCGACAACGGGGAAACAGCTGCCCTCATCCTCCTGGACCTCTCCGCGGCGTTCGACACCGTCTGCCACCGCACCCTAGTGAAGCGCCTCAGCAACATCGGAATCCGAGAGAAAGCACTGGAATGGATCATCTCGTTCCTCGCCGGAAGAACCCAGAGAGTCCGCCTCTCCCCGTTCAGATCCGAAGCCACCGAAGTCATCTGCGGCGTTCCACAAGGATCCTCACTCAGCCCGACCCTCTTCAACGTCTACATGAGCCCCCTCGCAGCCATCGCACGCCGACACAACCTCAACATCATCTCCTACGCCGACGACACCCAGCTGATCCTCTCCCTCACCAACGACCCCACCACCGCCAGAGCCAACCTGCACGACGGGATGAGAGACGTCGCCGACTGGATGAGGAACAGCCGCCTTAAACTGAACTCAGACAAGACGGAAGTCCTCATCCTGGGCTCATCACCCTCCGCCTGGGACGACTCCTGGTGGCCCCCGGCCCTGGGCACCGCACCCAAGCCAACGGACCACGCACGCAACCTGGGCTTCATCCTGGACTCCTCCCTATCGATGACCAGACAAGTCAACGCCGTCTCATCTTCATGCTTCAACACCCTGCGCATGCTCCGCAAGATCTTCAGATGGATCCCCACTGAAACCAGGAAGACCGTCACCCAGGCACTCGTCACCAGCCGACTGGACTATGGGAACACCCTCTACGCCGGAACCACAGCCAAACTTCAAAAGAGACTCCAGCGCATCCAGAACGCCTCCGCACGACTCATCCTGGACATCCCCGACACAGCCACATCACCGTACACCTGAAAGACCTGCACTGGCTCCCCGTCAGCAAGAGAATCACGTTCAGACTCCTCACCCACGCACACAAGGCCCTCCACGACCTGGGCCCAAAGTACCTCAACGACCGCATGTCCTTCTACACGCCCACACGCCAGCTACGATCAACCAGCCACGCCCTCGCCACCGTACCACGCATCCGCAGAACCACCGCCGGAGGAAGATCCTTCTCCTACCTGGCGGCCAAGACCTGGAACTCCCTCCCCACTCACCTTCGGCGAACCCAGGACCATCTCGCCTTCAGGAAGCAGCTCAAGACCTGGCTGTTCGAGCAGTAACTTACCCCCTCCCCCAGCGCCTTGAGACCCTCCCGGGTGAGTAGCGCGCTCTATAAATGCCGTGATTGATTGATTGATTGGGGTTGTTTGAAGTACACCCTGAGCTTACAGATTGATTCGAGTGCTACACCGCTAACATGGCTAAAAGACTAATTAATAGCAGAAGGTTGGCTCCAGGATCTCAGTTACTAAATACAATGATTGGCTCAGAGATATTGTAGATCTAAATAAACTTGAGGAAACTTATGGTGCAACTATTTTCGAAGCTCTGAGACCTACAAATATTTGGCCTGGCTTCACGGCACATCTCATCTACTGAAAAATGGTCCACGTTGCAATTTAGTTGGTGTGCAATTTCTGCTACAATACATTGAATGAAAACGATTCTTCAGATCACGTTATAAGCAACTTCTGCATTCAGAGCTGGTTTTGGTTTAAAATCTTCTGATTCACCTTCTACAGTACATGATTGCAAGCAAGTGAAATGTTTCTTTAAGCATTCATGATCAAAAGTAAACAAAAATTGTGATATTCAAAGTTTACACTGACCCCTTGTGCGAGTTCAAATTTGAAGTCCCCTCCTCAACGAAAAGACAAGCTATTCTTAAAACGAATAAGTGAAATGCTAAACTTTGAGAGCAAATAAAACAGTGTAGAGGGCTTTGGACTTTTCTCCACAAAAACTGAATAAATTCAGGTTCAGTTTAATTTCTAGCTACACATGCCAAAACCTGCTAGGATTCGGTGGTGGTGGTGGGAGGTGAGGTGGATGTTCTTGATCGTCTCTTTTCATTAGTTTACTACACAATATTTACTATCTCACTGGTGTTCAATTTTCTGGTTTAAAAGTACAGTTTAAGCATATTGGTAAAATACAATTCATTTTCAGACACTTGTGTGAATCTTCTTGCCAGAGTCTCACATCTAAAGATGAGCAGAGTTGTGATGTCTGTCAACTGTGGGGGGGAAAAAAACTTTTTTTTAAACTCCCCTGCTTTGAAATGCGTTAAACTAGGATAAAAATCAATAGTGTATGGATTTCCACCAGCCCTTTGTGGTAAAAGGAACTGCCCCTCTCCCATGAGGTCCACCTGATGGAAATCCCCATTCAAAGCCCACACGTTCACCACGTCCCCAGGCACACAGCCTCCCCCAATCTTCAATGCATTGTTCCGGAGCTTCAGCTGCCAAATCCCACGGACGTTCCTGCCTAGTCAACTCTCATACCTGTAGGTCCGCTGCTTTTCCCCCATTAGACTAATGCCCCATCCTTCTCAGACGGAACATCCTGTGGCGGGAAAGAAGCTGAGTTGTACGACCCAAATGGAAGATAAAAGTTGCTTCGGCAAACCGCTAAACTTTCCAAAGCTTCACTGCAGTGAAGTTTCCTAATTCACCCTACTTTGCAGGTTAAAGTTATACTTTGCAGGTGACATTTTTACTTTTCCCTCATCACGCCGCCCACCCCACAAAGACCAATATGCTGCTGGGATTAATGTTAAGCTCCTAGAAGATCAGGGCAGGCATGAGCCATAGTTTGAAACTACTGGATTAGATGATTTTTATTTGAAGATTTTTCGATTTTGGCAACAGAATCTTATTGCTACAATCAGAATTAAACAAACAAGATAACAAATCAATAGAAGCATACAAGTTTTCAAAGTACATATTTGAACCTTAATAGCTGCAGTAGGTAGTAAAGGCCAAGCTAAGCTTGACAGTAACATACAAAACATGGAACAAACTCAGTGATTGAAAAAGCAAGTTTTCATTGGATTCCAGAAGCCTACTTTGCAGGGCAGAGTTCAGCTATCACGATTTAGAAAGTTCTAAATTCAATTAAGTTGCAGTCCCTGGAAATAATGAAATTTCAAAACACAGGACATATATAGAAACACAAATTCTACATATAATTATCTTCTGTGCAGTATATAGGAAAAAGAAAGGATCCATGGAAAACATTTTAGAAAAACTGCTTTAACGTTGAAGTCCTGCTTTAATTCAAAGTGCCTACTTACTTATAAAAGTGTTTTGCCCCAAAATAAGTCATCAATTTATTATGAGCAGAAAATCTTAGTTTTAGAACATATCTGGTGGATATTGGGATAGAAAGGTCTACTGCATGATGTTGAGAGCATGCATCTTTGCCCTGAGAAACCCAAATGCAAGTATTTGCTATGTTTGTGACTTTCTGGCCTGAGCCCAAAAGAGAATCATGCCCGTATGTGAAAGATTGCTTGTGCTAAATACAATACGTGACCATGAGTAGGGCTGGTGGTCTGGTGGGGTGCACAAAGCATGCCTTTATTAGCAAAAGGAAGTACCGCCCCTCTGCCATTTCACATGGGCTTAACAGTGGTGGCAGCATTTGTTTTTGAATCATGGTTGCAGAGCAGGCCTTTTTCCTGTTTAGCAAGTGGCCATCCAGCCTCATTTGTAAAGTTGTGCCTAATCACATGTAGCTTGGTCTGTTGCTATATCGTGCGCCTAGACAGCGCATGTATGTAGTGTAGCGGTGTGGTAGGATGTGTCTGGACTTTGTGTATTAAGGTGGAGGAAGACAAGCACTGTGTATTACTCACATTCCTAAAGCTTTTGTGTAACAAACTCTGAAGAGTAAGGGGGATGGAGATGGTGCTTCCTTTAGAAGTGAGCTTTTGCTGCATCTTGCCTTTTGTTCCTTCATGAAAGCACTTCCATTAGATTAGATAAAGGCATAGAGAGCCTGGAGATAGTCTCCTTAGCCTTTTGACAGGGCCTGCTTCTTTTGTGTGTGCTGGTGAGCGTTTTGTCTAGAGGAGTCTTTCCTTTTTAAGCACATTGTAATATTATCCCTAGAGACCCCTAGGTTAATCGCCTATCAACTGCCTAGAAACCGTTCAATGACAGCACATGAGGAATGTACTAACAATGTCTCAGAAAGGAATGTAAGAGAGGGACTGAAACTGGCTGTCGTGGTTCCAGAACGTCTCACTGACTAGTTTAGCCGGCACCCTGCAGGGTACTGGGTAAATATTTTGAGATACAGGGCTGGTGTCTTTGGCAGCCAGCTTCCTACAGGTGAGGCGACATCACCTGAAGGTGTCTGCAACCATCTGCAGGCAGAGGTGTGGGTCTGCCTTGCAAGGGATTCTGCCTAGCCTGCTAAGACACGAGTGCTGTAGGTATCCCTGCAGGAAGGAGTCTGCCTTCAGGATATGTTTGGCCATAGTTGCCTGGAGTGGGGCTGCCCAGAGGAACTACTTTGAGTGATTCACAGTGGTAACTTCACACCTAGGTGCTGCCTGGAGTATAAACTTAACTAGTGTGCCACTGGTTGCACCATCAGGCCATGAAGATTACTGTAGCCACATCCTTGGCCCGGAAGTGATCATAAGTGGAGCTGACGGAGAAAGAACAAACTGCAGAAACGAGAAAGACACATAAGAGGGACTGGGACAGAAAGCAGAACCACATTCTGTGGTTGAGAAGAAGTGAGCTGTGTGAGCAGCGTGGGTCTAAGCGTTGAGAGACTGACTGACGGACAGTGCTGTCAAGCATCTCGAAGGACCCCGGCGACCTCTCACGCGATCCAGGAAATCTACAACGCTGGTTCTAGGCTAAAATCTACTCTCATTTCAAACTCCTCCTTGTATTTTTTAGTTGGGGGTGGGGGGAGTTGGGAAGGGGCACAGCAAGGACAGGAAGGTTGCGTTGCGCCCAAGAAACACCTAGAACACTGCCCGTATAAAATATCAGATGTCGCCTTAAGGAGGCAGGGAAGGGGCAGAGTGCAAACTGAATCCATATGTAAGATTCTTAGTGCAATGACCGCAAGTAAAAATATACTTGCTCACAACGACTCCCCAAATGGACAAGAGCAAACTACAACAGAGTAGATTTGTTAGCCAATAATTATTATGCACATTACAAACACTGACCTTTGGATCGAGGAACTTACAGCTGTGACGTCATATACCCCGAGCAGCAGCTATATTTGACGCTGTAACACATTTTCTTAAGTCCTAGATAAGAACATGCTAGTAGTATCTGTTCATTCCGAACTACCAGATCTTTCTGCAGTATTGTGTAGTATTAAGTAAAGGTACAATAAAGTACTATTCTTATTAAGTAGACATTGGCTGTACACTGCATTACTGGATGGTATTGGGCGCAAGTTGAACGCTGAGTCTCTAAATCCCATGCACCTTCCCGAACAAGCCCTGGACAGCTTCCATCACTACCATGACAGTCCGGGGCTAAAAAGTGTACTTGGTTCTCAGTTATCAGGATCTATAGTATGTCTGCTCCTTAGACATCAATGGGAAACGAACTCAACCACCTTCGCTGAGGCCCTCTATGCCTTGGGACCAATGAACTGGTTTCTGACAGTGAAGGTTCAGCTTCATGCAGGGACCGTGTTATTACCTTCACAAATTCTATGTGGAGCTTTCCGGTGAATGTGGAGACTTCACCCTGCACACTTAGCTTCCCCTTCCTCACACTGATGGGGATGATCTCGTCGTGGGCTGTGCTGTGTCCCACTCGGTCAAAAATGTCCAGGTCTTTAACCACAACATGGCCATTCAAACGTACATCAAACACCTAAAGACAGCGAGAGGGGGAAAAAAATGTTGACTTTTAAGCAAGGCATGCATAAAAACTGTGTGAAAAAGGCACAATCACCAACGAGTTATAAAATATCAGTACTTTGGATATGCAGCAGTGCGCTGTCCAAGATTTGAAGAAATTTGAGTTTTCCTAGTACAATGGCACTAAACAAACTTGAGAATAAAAGTATATTTTAAGACGGCAAGCAACACAGTTCTAAAACCTACACTTATAAGGACAGTTTGCAACAAGAGGTAAGGTGTCTAATCAGGTCACTTAATAGGAGGTGAGGATAATCGAGAGCCTGCACATGAAAATGTTATTGCCTGTAGCTACACAAAGATAAGTGATATTCACTGCTGACATGGGAGAATTAAACAACAAATTTTGAAGCAATGTATCTTAATATACATTCTAACAAAGGCCCATTAGCTTGAAGTTAGTTACCGACTCACCTTCTGCTGAGATTGTGCAAAATAAACTTCAGCAAACTTGACCACCACAACGTAGTCACCCTCTTCCTTGATGGGGACTTCATAGCCAAAAGTCTCCTCGTTGTACCGTTCAGTCTGGTAGAGGACCTGATCTTCAGGATTGGAGCGCAAAATGGGAAGTTTTAGCCCATAGTCTGAGGCTGCATCAAAGTAGAGAAAGAGCATTTCAGTATGTGTTTGGTGATGTCACATGGATCAGCACTGTAGAACTTGGACATGTCACAATCAAAACTAACTAACTTCCCGCTCAATTCCACGTTTCACATCTCTGGCTCCAGGAGTAATTTCAGGGTGGCCATTTACTCCCCCCCTCTTACCAAGGAGTCATCTATTACTGCAAATGCACACCATCATGAACAATGCAAAAATCTTGCAAAACCCCACACAAAAAAGAGACAACTGAAGAAAGAGTTTGGGTAGCTAAAGTGGCTGATCAAAGACAGAGGTCAGCATGTTATATAAGCGGCATTTAGGTTGTGTATATATTTACTTTGTATGCATGTGATTCACTTTATTGTTGTTAACTATGTTATTGTGGCAAACTACCGGGTTTAACCTTGACCAAATCACCTTTAGAAATGTGAACTCTTCTACCCTGGGAAACCTTAGCAGGTACCGAACCTAAATAGCCACCTTTTGCAACCCACTCCTTAATCCAAGAAGGAGTAAGTTTAGTACCAGGAAGCCTACCACGCATGAGTTCAAAAGGGGACTTATCACCCTGATTGTGTTTAGTTGTGCGATATGCCCAAACCATTTCTTGCACCATATCCTGGGCAAACCTTCCACTAGCATATGCCATCTGAACAATGCCCTTAACAACTCGATTAGTTCTCTCACATAAACCATTTCCTTGCGGGTTGTATAAAGAAGTACGATGATGCACCACACCACACTCAGCAAGAAATGTGCACATGTTATGAGAAACAAGCTGAGAACCATTATCAGTAATTATCACAGAAGGAAAACCTTCCTCCTGAAATAAATTCAAGAAAAAAATGGTGCTCTGTGGTAATGTCTCTAACAAAGCTCACACTTAACCACTTAGAAAAAACATCAATAACTACAATGGCAAAACGCTGAATAAGTGGTAATTCGTCCATGGGTCCTATGAAATCCAGACAAATGCTATGCCAAGCACTACCTGGGTAGGTAATCTGACCCATGACTGATTTGACACCAACCTTAAGTCTTTTCTCCCCCTCTTTGCACACAGAACATTTCTCAATCCAAGAAGACACCTGCTCGTCCATGCCTGGCCACCAGAAATCGGTTTTTAATCTACGCTGAGTCAACGTTTGACCCAAATGCCCCTCATGAGCCAAATTGAGAAGTTTGGACCTTAAACCAAAAGGAGGAACAAATTTATCTCCTCTCATGAGGACATTTGAACCACAAATAGACAATTCGTCCAAGATTTTCAGAAAAGGACGCACTGAAACAAGAACACAACTCTCACCCCTGGAACCTAACCTAATTAGGTCCATAACTGCTTTAAGGACATGATCAGCATCCATCGCTCTGCACCATTCATCATAAGAAAAAGTTCCAACAAGAAACCACATATGAACGGAGGCAACGGCTCCCTCATCATTGGCTACTGTAAAAGACGAATTATCCAAATCTTCCCATTTAATAGATAGTCTATAAAGACAATCTGCTTGGAGATTCTTCCAACCCTGAATGTGAGAAATCTCATATTGATATTCTTGTAATTTGGCAGCTAGTCTCGCCAACCTGGCTGAACCCTTTCCAGCACCACCAGGTGACAACATTTTAACCAACTTGTTTTAATCACATAAAAAAATAAATTTGAGAGGCAAATGTGTTGGCACCTTTTGACATCAAACATACATCTATTCTCATGGTTGATGCTAGTGCTCCAGGTTTAGGTGCGGTGCTATTACAAAAACATCCTGAGGGCGAAAAAACTTGCTTTTGCTTCTCGAACTCTCACGTCTTCAGAACAGAACTACTCAGTCATTGAAAGAGAGGCACTTGCGGCTGCATGGGGTGTTCAATATTTCCGCACTTACCTTTGGGGTACAAGATTCGTGCTTAAAACAGATCACAAACCGTTGGTTAAAATTTTGTCACCTGGTGGTGCGGGAAAGGGTTCAGCCAGGTTGGCGAGACTAGCTGCCAAATTACAAGAATATCAATATGAGATTTCTCACATTCAGGTTTGGAAGAATCTCCAAGCAGATTGTCTTTCTAGACTATCTATTAAATGGGAAGATTTGGATAGTTCGTCTTTTACAGTAGCCAATAATGAGGGAGCCGTTGCCTCCGTTCATGATGTGGTTGTTTTTTTTTTCCAAATTATTATTTTGTTTTTATTTTTTCTATTTTTCTTTTACAGAGTTTTATATAGCTCAAACGTGACCCGAAGGTATCGGGTATCAGAGCGCCTTACATCGCACCAGTTGCGTTAAATGAGGACACATTCATTTTGTTAGGCACGGGGAGATTAAGTGATTTGTCCAGAATCACAGGATGTTCAGCATCATTGTCGAGACTCGAACCCTGTTCCCCAGATTAGAGGTCGACCGCCCTAGCCGTTAGGCCATTGGTGGTGGAACTTTTTCTTATGATGAATGGTACAAAGCGATGGATGCTGATAATGTCCTTAAGGTTGGCGTCAAATCAGTCATGGGTAAGATTACCAACCCAGGTAGTGCTTGGCATAGCATTTGTCTGGATTTCATAGGACTCGTGGACGAATTACCACGTTTTGCTATTGTAGTTATTGATGTTTTTTTCTAAGAGGTTAAGTGTGAGCTTTGTTAGAGACATTACCACAGAGAGCACCATTTCTTTCTTGAAGAATTTATTTCAGGAGGAAGGTTTTCCTTCTGTGATAATTACTGATAATGGTACTCAGCTTGTTTCTCGTAACATGTGCACATTTCTTGCCGAGTGTGGTGCGGTGCATCATCGTACTTCTTTATACAACCCGCAAGGAAATGGTTTATGTGAGAGAACTAATAGAGTTGTTAAGGGCATTATTCAGATGGCACGAGCTAGTGGAAGGTTTGCCCAGGATATGGTGCAAGAAATGGTTTGGGCATATCGCACAACTAATCACAATCAGGGTGATAAGTCCCCTTTTGAACTCATGCGTGGTAGGCTTCCTGGTACTAAACTTACTCCTTCTTGGATTAAGGAGTGGGTTGCAAAAGGTGGTCATTTAGGTTCGGTACCTGTTGAGGTTTCCCAGGGTAGAAGAGTTCACATTTCTAAAGGTGATTTGGTCAAGGTTAAACCGGGTAGGTTGACTAAGGGTCTTACTAAATTCAGAGGTCCATTCACAGTTAAAGAAGTTTCTCCACATTATATAGTTTTGACAAATGGTGAAAAATTGAATATTCGCCATGTGGCTCTATATCAAAGAAACAAAGTCTCACATTCTCTTGATTGTGCTGACTTTAATCTTGACGACACACAGAGAAGTAGTGGTTACATGTTGTCTGAAATGGATGATGGTGTTCCTGATCCATTGGTTGGCAGTCGAAGGGAAGTGGGTGGTGGTGATGCCTGTGACTTTGGTAACAATTCTCAAAATACACATAAGTCTCTAGAGACCAGGAGTTTAAGATGCCGCAGACCACCTGCCTATTTAAATGATTACTGTTGTTGAATATTCTTTCCCACTGTGTTTTATCCTTTATAGGTTTTCACTTTTATTTTATTTTGTTTTTATAAAGGAGGAAGATGTGTTGTACATGATCAGCCATCTCTATATTGTACTCCGTGAATATAAAGTCTTTCTTTGTGTTCTCTTTTCCCTTTCCTTCTAGAATACCTGTGTGTATTCTAGCATGATTGTATAATGCATTCTATATCTGTCAGTTACTTGTCTGGTCAGCTAGTGAGGTGTTCGCTTAGCTGCTGTCTCAAATAAATCTACTTTAACTTATCTGAAGAAGTCTTCAAACTGCATGATTTATCTAAAACACATGGACAATGCAAAAATCTTGCCAAACCCCACACAAAAAAGAGACAACTGAAGAAAGAGTTTGGGTAGCTAAGTGGCTGATCAAAGACAGAGGTCAGCATGTTATATAAGCGGCATTTAGGTTGTGTATATATTTACTTTGTATGTATGTGATTCACTTTATTGTTAACTATGTTATTGTGGCAAGCGCGTGTCACAAGGGAGATGGGAGTTGGAATGTTGGTAGAAGTTCGGATGCCGGCGGTTATCGTTACTAGCAGCGGATCATGGAGGTGTCGGAAGCTGATTGATGGGCTCTGTTCAGGATTACTTATTTTCTGAATAATTATACATGGAAACTTATGAACGAGTGGAGAGGATTCACTTGTAACATAAGGCGACGAGTGGGATTGAGTTGGTGAGGTGCTTACTTTGTCACAAGTAAACTCTTATATTTGTGAATGGTTACCTGTGTCTGGAGAACATCGGATCACTTTGCCAGGTGTGGAAAAAAAATGTTTTATAAGTGGAACGAGCAGAGATTGAAGGCGGCTGCTACGAGTTATTTCTAAGCTTTATCGTGGCAGAAGGAAGTGTGTCAAGTTTGCAGCACTGGTTACAGCTATGGAGTGGTCACACGCATGTCAGAGTAGGGCTAGCTTGGACACACGGCGTGCAACGCAGCGTTGTGCGTGTCAAACGTGAGGCTGCCATCTTGATTGACTAGCGGCAGCACAGCATAATTTTAACAAGCAATTTGCAAGATAGCTATTTTTGTTTATTTGACTGCGTTACTATAGCAGCATACATAATTCCTATCTTGCAAGATGGCCTGCTTCAGTTAATGCTCCAGTGGTTCAGCGCTTTCATTTGAGATTACGAGCGCGAGTAATGCCATCGGACACCTTGGATGTTTAACGCGTGTGGGGTAAATGTGTTGACTTAATTGGTTACTAGCAGTAAGCTCATTTAAATTCCTACCTGGCTAATTTTGCTTATGGTTTGTGCTGTTTACGTGAAGCCACACTAGTTTTACCCACCGGTCAAACTCATTGATATGGCTTCTAGTAGTAGTATACAGCAACCAGTTAACTTTCGACAAAAATCGAGGAAAGCCTGTCAAGAAATGGAAACTTTAGTAGAGAGTTTTTCAGAACTATATCGTGGCAATTGATGGAGTTTATTTTACACCAGTCAGGAAACTCGCACTGTCATTTAATGGTATTGGAACCGAAGCACAGAACATATTTGAAATTTTTACCGGAAGTGAGACCTACTGCGGAGGAGTCTGGAGATGCAGGAAGATGGAATGTTTATGTGGAAGCTGTTAAACGACTTGAGAAGCACTTTGCGGATGAACCCAGTGTGGTGCTAGAACGGTTCAATTTTTATTCCAGGAAGCAGAGTGCTGGGGGAAAGTGTAATTCAGTATGTGGCAGCATTAAGGATTTTAGAAAGCACATGCGAATTTGAGAATTCAGTAGCGCCTTACATAATAGATCAGGTGGTGTTAAACTGTGCATTGAAGAAGGTTCAAGAACATTTACTTTGTTGTACAAATCCCTCATTAGAGGAAACTATTCAGAATGCAAAGGGCACTGAGAGATCAGTAGAATCTGTTAAGTTGATTGTGGACGAAAGCAATGAGAGCAGAAGGTTCAATAATGTGAGTAATGGGAATGAACAGGAGGGAAGGAGTAAACTCAACAAAGCATCTACTAGAATCCGTTATGTGTGGGTCTAGTATACAGCTAGGGAATAATCCAAATTGTCCATCAAAATAATGACAGATTCTGGATTGCCGGTTGCAATGTTATCAGAGAGCACTTTCAAAATGCATTGGGGTAACAAAATGCTTAAACAGGCTGACTGACATAAGAGCAGTAGCTTATGGGGGACTCTGAAATTGAACTTTGGGTTTCTTTGAAGATATATTGAATTTTGCTGGAAGAGAAGTGTACAAAGATTTGTGTGTCTGTAAAAGGAAAGGATATTATGAGATGTGAGGATAGGGAAGGTTAGGTATTGTTTTAAGACCGGGTACGGACACTCCAGTAATGCTAATTGAAAACCAGTCTGAAGAAGTGGCAAAACTTCAGATGAAATATCCTGAAGTTTTCTGTGATGGAATTGGTGAAGTGAAAGGGCTTGAACACCAAATTCTATTGAAAGAGAGTGCCGTGCCTAATGCTCATAAAGTACAAAGTGTACCATTACGTGTTAGAGACGATTTAAGAAAACATTTGGAGGAGTGGTGTGAGAACAAAATAATTGAGCCAGTCAATGCAGCGGAATGGCAATTGTATTAGCAAACAGGAAAGGGGTACAAATCAGATTATGTGCAGACTTACTTTCTTTAAATAAGAACATTGTTGCAGAGTTCCATCTTTACCAAAAATTCAGGAATTGACTACGATAGGTGGAGCTAAATACTTTAGCAATATAGACTTGAAAGCAGCATATCATCAGGCTGCATTAGAGAACAATGCAAAAGTGTTAACCACTTTTAATATGCTGTTTGGTGGGTATAGGTTTTTGAGGCTGCCGTTTGAGCTGGCCTCAGCGGGCAGCGTTTTTCAAAAACTCATGTTTTGCTTATTTAAGGATATAAATGGAGTGTTGGCATTCCAGGACGATATCCTGATTTATGTCAAAACAGCTGAGGAACATAATTAAATCCTTGACAAAGTTTTAAGCCTTTTGAAAGAGAGGGGTATGACCGTGACTAAAGATAAGTGTAAATTTTTCAATAATTTAGTTGATTATCTTGGTCACAGGATCACTTCTGAGGGAATTATGCCCAAAATTGATCTGTTGAGGGCTTTCAAGGGTGTGCCTACTCCAAAAGACAAAGATGAGTTGAAATCTTTGGTGGGTTTGTCTGACTACTATTCTAGGTTTGTGGAGGGGTATAATGTCATGATGGAACCTCTCAAGGGGATGTTACAGAAAAGAGAAACGTGTGTGGGGAAAACTGGAGGAAAAAGGGTTTCAAGATATGAAAAAGTTATTGATGAATGAGTGTCTTGAAAACATGTGCCAGGTGTGGAATGTACTATTACGGTTGATGCGAGTGCGATTGGCATTGGGGCCGTGTTATGTCAGAATGTCAATGGTGTGGAGCGCACTATTGCATTTGCATAAAGAGCACTTAAGGATGGAAACAGTAAATATAACACCATAGAGAGGGAGGAGTTGGTGTGTGCGTGGGGCATTGAAAAAAATCAAGACGTGTGAGAAACATTTCATTTTGTGTACAGATCACAAGCCTTTAACTTTATTAGGTGAAAAAGATCCGTCTAGAGCATCTTCTAGACTTATTACGATCTTATCGAATCTGCAAGAATTACATTTTGATATTCAGTATATTGCTGGATCTGCTAATTGTAGAGTGGATGGTCTGTCAAGCTTATCGGTCGAAATGGAGGCAGGTGAGTGATTTGTTCAATGAAGAATGTGTTGTTGCTGATGTAGACATTTCGGAACAATGTTAGGGCAGAATTAGTGAAACAGAATGGTACAAGGCGCGTGAAGAGGATGTTTTATTGAAAAAGGTCTGCGAATTTGTGGAAAAACGTTGGCCTGGGATCAAAAATTTGCAAGGTGATTTGAAATGTTTTTTCCAAACTGCTCAGGAATTAACTGTGGAAAACAATATTTTACTTAAGGGGGACAGATTTGTTCCACTGTGTAAATTACGCAATATCATCTTTGGCTCATTCTGGTCATTTGGGATCAACTTCACCCAAGAAGATTTTGAGACATACATTTTGGTTGCCAGGCATGGATACTTGTGACGAGGAATTTGTTGACCGGTATAATCAGCGTTTATTATCTAATAAACATTGAAAATTGTGTGATACACCTATGGCTCCTGTACCATTGCCTGATGCACCTTGGCAGAAAATAGAGTTAGATTTTGCAGGACCCATAAATTCTCTAACAAATCATCAAAAGTATTTGATTGTTTTGGTAGACTATTTTACTAAATGGGTTTATTATAATTTTCTGGACAGCATGACTACTCAAGTGGCAATAGATTGTTGGGCTAATGTTCGCTGTTGAAGGTGCACCGTTGGAACTGGTTACGGATAATGGGGTGCAGTTAATTTCAGAAACAATTTCGTTGATTTTTGAAGAAGAATGATATCAAACATTACACAGTGTCATTATATAGTCCTCAATCCAACGGTGCTGTTAAAGAGTCAACAGGTTGTTAAAGGAGGGAATACACCTTGTGGTTTGGATGTTGTGGAGTTTGTCTGGGAGAAAATGTGGGCAAATCATACCACGCCACATTCTGTTACAGAATTTTCTCCTTTTATGTTGTTGAGGGGATGGTGTTCCCGCTCCAAACTTTTTCCTGAGTGGCTACATGGCAAAACCAGTGTGTTACCAGAGGCTTATGTGGACTATGATGTTGTGAAGTCTAGAATGGAAGAGTCAACACAGAATGAAGGCTCGTCAATGATTTGAGACAGTTGTTTAATAACAATTTGAGCGCTGGTGCATGGGTTATTTTAAAGAACATGTGTGGAAAAGGCAGGAAGAGTGAACTTTAATTTCGTGGACCACAGAGTCATTCAAGATAAAAAAGAATGTTCAGTACGGATTGCTGATGGGAAATGGTTGTCTATTAGAAATTTGGTTCAGTTGGAAGATTTTGAAAAAGACATTGTGGAAAGGAATTTGAAAAGTTCTGAAAATTTACAATTGTATTCGGCATTGTTATACAAACAGAGTGATTGTGCACAAAAGGACACAGATGGCTCTGTAGCAGTGGTCCTTCTGCTAATGGTTGCGATGGTGACATAATGCAAAAAAGTGTTGCAATCAATGGAATCCTGTACCAATTAGGATAATAGTGGGGTTGCAAGATGTGTGCAGGAGGTTGCAACCAGGATGGGACGTATTTCTAAGAAACCTGGTTATTTACAGGACTTTTGCACTTAATAAAATGACATAGTAATGTAATGATTGGTTTTTTTTTTTTTATAAAAAGGAGATGTTATGTACGCGGTATTTAGATGGTGTATATATTTACTTTGTATGTATGTGATTCACTTTATTGTAATTAACTATGTTTTTGTGGCACACACGAGTCACGAGGGAGATCGGAGGAAGAAAGTTGGTAGAGGTTCGGATGCTGGCGGTTATTGTAACTGGCAGCGGACCAGGAAGGTGTCGGAAGCAGATTGATGGGCTCTGGTCAGCACTACTTATTATCTGAATTAAAACACATAGAAACTTATAAACGAGTAGAGGATTCACATGTAACAGCACAAAGCATTTAAGATTCTAAAAACACAAACTACTTATGAAGTGTAATGTGACACAGTTACAGTACGGCTCACCGGACCACGATTACGTCACTCGCAATTCAGCATGACTAATTCAGACACTGCCGAATATAACGGCGTTTTAGGCAGATAGCAGTGTTCTTTATGGAATTCTTATTACAAAACGTCCAACAAACGTGTCCTTCAGAATTCCTGTGTCTTTCAACCATCCACCACCAGAATTCACCACTGCCATAGTATATGTGTATCAGTTAGAAGGTAGTAGTTAGAAGAAATGACTTCAGTGGGCTCCATAGGTCTCTTGGTCTGGACGGTGAGGGCAACAACTCTGTATAAAGGTTGAACTGTTCATTGTAATAAATGAGTGAGTTAATCCAAATGTTTACTTTTGGGGGACTCACCCCGCCCCTCCCCCCCCGCGCTAACAAAAGGCGACTAATCTCTTGACCAGTAGACATGCCAAAGCAGTGAAGTTTCTATGGGTTGTGGAGGTACCCCACTCCCAACCTAATAAATCAACCCTCGGATTAGGTGTCAGCTCACAACCAACCATCTGGGACAGGGTGGACAGCACCTCCGTCCAATACATCTGTATATTCGCACATGACCAGGCCAAATACTTAAAGTTTGCCTCTGGCTGCCCGAGTCGGGCTCAGTTTGAGTCATCATGCCGGCCTATTCTCCACAAAATAATACGGGGGGGGGGGGTTTGCTTTTTGCTGGAATTTGTAGTGTAGAACACAATCTACTGCCAGGGGAAATCATGCCCATTTGTGCACAGCAGGACTGCCCCATTGTTTCCGTAATCTTCATCATCACAACCCTTACGCCCCCCGCCTCCAACCAGTTTAGCCTCAAAAGACAGGGCCAGCGCAGGCATCGCCCCCTGCACATATAAAGTTTAGAAGTTTAGAGATTAGCTGTTTAGTGGAGGTTGTAGACAAGAGGCTCTTTGAGCTGTGAAAGTGATAGGTTATGATGGGTAGTCAGCGATTGCTGCCCGGACGTCACCCAGAAGCCAATAATATAGAAATATTTTCAGGACAGAGGGAACACTCCTGTTAAACTCAGTAAATATTATGAATGTTTTATTTTTATACAAATCACCCCAACGCAGATAGCCTCGCCTGGGCAGCTGCTAGAGTACCTACGGCTCCTGCTTTACAAGTAGCACTGGCTGATGGTAGAGTGGTAAGTTAGGAGAGTACATGATTTATTTTATTTTTTATTTTATACAATTTATAAAGCGCGCAAATACCCATGGGTGTCTCGGCGCTACGGACAGCAAGCATGAGCGAAAATCTATAGACTATTGGTTAAAAAGCCATGTTTTTATCATTTTCCTGAAGGCAGGAGTACCAACACACAGCTAGCATCATCACCTACAGTCAGTTCAGCCTAATCCCTCCCTCTCCCCCAGTTACTCTAAATGCTAGAGAACAGGCCATGGGGGCCATATTTAATGTATATCAAGGAGAGGAAAAGCCCACCAGAGAATGCAGTGGAGCAGGGGCCAACACATCCGTCTCAACAGCAAGGTGAGGCAAATAATGAGCTGGGTGAAACCAATAGTAGGCAATGTGAGCCTGTGCGCATAGCTAACAGAACTCCAGGTCTAGAGCCTCAAAACCCCTGTGGAGAAAGGGCAATGCAAGTGTTCCATCTTTTATTCTGGACTGCTTGCCGGTCCAATCTGATCAATGGAGTGAGGAGCAGGTGAAAAAAGGAGCCCATAAGTGGCAGAGGAATATTTACAAACAGAAATTGTAGCTTAGGGAGGATTACCATTTTCATGAGGCCCATCTGTTCAGCCAGAGACTGCAGGTACGTTTTAACTGCAAATACAGTGCAGTTTAACAAATAGCATCCCAGAGCGCTGAGGGAAAATCTTACTTATGGGCAATTTCTACGCATCCAGAAAAATTGCAGCAATATAAGACTATGAACAACAAATCACAAAATCTCAAGAAAAACTCCAGGCAAAGAAATACCGTAATAAAATCACAGATATAGCAAAGAAGAGGGCAAGAAACAACAACCGGGAAGCCCCTCTGGAACCCTTGAACCAGGAGAATATAGAAAGATTGACTTGTGTGTCTACATTATCTCAAGCATCCAATCAGATAAAAAAAAATAAAAAAAAGACTATTCTGAACAATTGGCATATTCTGAACACCAATAACATCCCTTGAAAACCCTCTCTCTGCTTTCAAAAGATCCCAAAACTTGTAAAATAGATTGATCCGCACTAGATTCAAATAGAAGGTTAAACTAGAGTCCTTGATTAGTTGGTTCTTCCCACTTCCCCTGTGGAAACTGCAACATATGCCACCTTATAAAGGAAACTAAAGCTGTGAACTTGGGGCTAGAAAACCCGGAGAGTTACGGATCCCCACAAACTGTAATACAAACAATTGTGTGTATTTGATTACATGTGGATTAAGGTATGTTGAAAGGCCAACCAGACCAGTCGGAGTGAGAATTAAGGATCATAAGAGTACGATCCGGTGTAGACTCTGTAGCACAAAACTCGCTGCACGTTTCCTGGAATTGCAGCAAACACGGAATTAAATGAAGCGGATAGTACTAGAAATAGTGCCAGTGTGTCACAACTCTAAAGCACAACTCTTACTCGAGACACAGCAACAGGTGTTTAAACTGGATACATCTAGGGTGGGACTCAATGATGAGATACAATGAAGTCAGCTGCTGAAATGGAAATTACCAAGGAAACATGTTATTTGCATATGAATTACCCACGGTATCTTTCTGTGTATAACCACAGACAGGGAGGGTCCAGGTATCCAATCATTACATGATACGGCATCACCGTTACATTGAGTGAGCATACACGGTCAGATAAAGTCACCCAATAAAATTTCTGTAAATCTATTAGAATACACTTCACTAATTATCCTTTTGAATTCTATGCAAGTATGATATGAGCATTCCCTCATATGTACCATACACAAAGAGGAAGAATTTGTAATAAATGTGCCACGTTGATTGTTCAAGTGCATGAACTGTGATGATGTTCATAATTCTTAATTCTTTGACTGTCAAAAATATAAGTTCTGTTATCTTTTAGAGCGCAACTGATTCAATAAGATATGCACTACAAAATGGCGGCCATTGTCTACGTGTAGAGTCACACGACTCTCGGCTCGAGCCATCACAAGATAATGGTACCTGGTCATAAATAAACTTACCATTGAGACCGATTAAAAGAAATATGTTGTGTTCATAATTCTGGTCAGTTTCACGACTGCTAAGAAACATTAACCGCGGTATGTGCTGGCAGGAGACTAAGACACCTATTCCTAGTTAACTTGTTACTTAGATGGATAATCTTGTTTAAGCATTCCCTGGGATTTCTGAGATACAGGTTCATATCATCTGCATAAAAGGACATCAGGATACTTTGGCTGGTATATCACAGTGCATAGTCTGAGTCCTGTTGGTGAAGCTTAGCTTGCAGAGGTTCTCTTTAGGAATTCAGAGGCTTGTTGTAATATTTGAAAGATATCGGTCTCCCCCTCACAGGTGACCTTTATCTGGGCTAGGTATAACTTGGCGGATAGGATATTCACTTTAAGCAACTGTTTGACTGAGGCAAACTTTCTTCTAGGCTCTTGCACCACCACCATAAAGTCAGATTTTGCTTCTCCATAGAAAGTCTCAAATAACATCGGTCACCGAAATTTGAACGTCATGCAATAATGGGTCAAGCAGGTGCCCCGGGGTGCAGACACACAGAGACCTGTGTGCCCTCTCCACAAGCAACAGCCTCGAAAACACTGCCGCGCCAAAAACTGTCAAGAGTAGGCGATCCGCAAAGTCTTTCATCCTGCCAGCCTTAGCAGATTCCGGGATGCCAGTAATCGGATTTTGTTACATTACGATCTAGCCTCCGCGTCTTTGTTTTTGGGCGCAAAAACATGTTATACCTTTTCCATGTTGAGTAGCGTTTCTCCTTTTGTGAGGCTGTCTTGTGCGGTTCTGCCTCTGTAATTCTACTATCATGTTTACCTAGCTTATGAGAGATGGAGTTCATACGGCTCGTGAGATCATCTATTTTGTTGTTGGACATTAAACTTTTTTGCATTGCATGTCATCATCCCGGTCACCACCCTCCGGTGTAGAGTCAGGCGTCTCAATTGAGCTATATTTAGGGGCCGCTCTTCTGAACCCGCAGCAGGGCTCAAATTGCAATTTAGCCTGTTGATTATCGTTTATTCCTATCTTGGCACTAGTCACCAATAATGCAGAGAAAACGTTTAACAACACTCTGGAGGTCAGGTCCCTTAGCCAACGTTAGGAGGCCTTTATGCAAGTGGAGCTGATAATAAGTGACAATCGCTTACAAGCTCCCACACACATGTAGTCTCCGAGGGCGACAGGCAATGTGTACAGAAATTGTTCACCCCGCGAGGGCTCTTAATTACTCCACTATGCCATGTCCATTTGGTGTATACTGTAGATCTGGGCTATTCAGTGAGTCAGGGGATACTGCCATCTCATAGCTCCACAAAGAATGCCCCCCCTCCCCCAAGATTATGCTCAAAACATTTGAAAAGGCACGAGCAGACTCTCCTTATGGAGTCTTTTTAACAGAGCAGTGAAGGCCAGTCAATTAGAGGACTCAAAGGAGCCACATTTCATGGGAGCAGGCCATCAATGGGAACTGCACAGGTGCGTGGGAAGGCCCAAGCTTCTCCAAGCACCTAAAGGGGATACTGCAACCCATGTTAGCAGCCTTAGGTTCTCCCCCCCACTTGCCGAAATCCACATCAGCAGAAAGCAATATGTGCAGGTCCGTGCCAAATCTTCTCCGGATAAGAAGTGTCAGGTAACCATGCCACTCCAGGGTTCTGCCACTCACTGCAAGGCCAATCTGCCCAGAATCCTGCTCAAAGGGCCTGTCACAGACAGCTTCAGTGACCTTCAACAGCACTTGTGTGACCGAAGTGGTCCGTTGTCATGCCAGTGCCGCTCTGACAATAAGGCAGGCTGCCCCTCCAGACACGCAGTATTTGATGCATGTGCCTATAGATTTAAATGGAGGAGATTGTAAAGGTAACCTCCCACCACACTGATGCCCGCAATTTCCTTCTGCAATTAGTGTTGCAAGCCAAGCAGCGGAGCAGGTCTACCAGTCAGCCTGTGACCAGAGAAGGATGCATCTGACATCCTTTCCACAGTGCGCATTCACTTGTTGGTTCTCTGTCGCATGAGGGCTGCAGGTATAAACTTTGCCCGTCAGTGGTGCCATGTAAATATAACGGGCATGCCCGCCTACAAGTTGCCGGCTTTGATGGTGAAAATGCACTGATGTGGCCGGATACTTTACACACGGCCGACAAAGCCTCACAGAAGTACTGATATCTTGTGCATTGGCTCTCTGGCATACCCATAGCATAAAGCATTTTGTATATTAATATATATGTTACTAATATTGCAGAAAAGCAACGATATAAAGGATAGCAACTTTACAGTAACAATGCCAGCCATGGAGTAAAAGTAACTTTGTTGGATTTTTCCGGTTGTTCCGGCCATGCTTCAGTGTTTGCCACAACTAAGCAACTACAATTCCTTACAACTACATCAAATAGTTTTCATGTTTGGTAAGAAACCCCAGAAAAGAGTAGGCTAGCAACCACCAGACCCTCACATGTTCTAAAAATACTAATGTTGAAAGAATTTGCTTTGGCAATCACGCCATGCTAACTTTCGCATTTTCAATTATTAGCTTGTGCAAAGTGGGGTTTACTCAACCTCTGATGGCGCATTCAAAGTGATTTCTGGGTGTGCACTGGTTTCCATGAAAAAGTCATATGGTGCTAGTTTGCTGTGTACCGGAGCAATAAGATATCAAAACTTCTATGTCAGACATTAAACAGCTCTTCTTTCTGGACTAACACCCACCAAACCCCTGCCTTCCGGCATGATGCCAGAGTACTTCATTCTCAACACTGAAACAGTGCCTCATCAACTGCTCACTTTCCCAGCTATCCCACTGCTACTCCCATCGATGCAAGAGCCCTGGTGCACAGGAAACTAGCTGGCTACAATTTGTGAATATGATATCTTGCAAAATATTTTCATGCTTGACCAAACTACTCAATAACATCACATTTTGCATGATGTCAAATATGATCTCACCCGTGCTAGACACAAACTGGTGCCAACGAAGCGATAGTAGTGCTACCATCACTGCCCACATATGCAAAGCTAAATCTCAGCAGCGAGAGCTTAAATTACCAGGTGTTTTCTTTTAATGTCCAACAAAATCCCAACAGGTTTAATTCAACTGTTACTAATAATTTGTCTAACAAGAGTTATTACCAGGACCAGAAGCCTACCTATACAAGCGGTATATATATTACAGAGGAACAACTGCACCTCCCTAATTATGAAGACACAGGTACTACATCTTTTTATTACACTAATAACTTCTGAGCCATCAGATGAATTAGCACTAAGCTGGGCAGACATTCAGTCTACAGAACACATTTGTTGCATATTCATCAAGAGGTCAAAAGCTTTTCCAAAAAACAAGAAATACAATTTGGAGTGTGCATACAAACTTTTCAAATAACTTTTTTGTATCCACTAATCAAAACCACCGAGGACATTTAAATAAAAATTTTAATGAATATAGTACAATGCAGAGTATGCAGTTTTTGCATTTTTCTTTGGTTGGTCTTATTCTAGTCAGACTTTTTGGGGATACTGTCTATTAAAAAATACTCATACTGATTAGGATCAGAGATTAAGCCCGCCTGTGCGAATTTTAAGAATTTAAAATCCCCATTGGTTAGCACTGTGGTCCACGGACACAGCAGATTCTCATTTACCTTGAGCAACTTAGATTGCATGATCTGCTGGCCAAATTGGATTTACAATCCTTGTAAAAGATTATGGTTGCAGCAAAATATTTTGCTTGTGATACGCAGCAGCTACCCGCCCTAGACATTGGACTTTGGGAAAGAGGGCAAATTTCAGAAAATGAACATTTGGAAAATGTCGGCATTCACCCAAAACTTCCCACATAGGGCCAAATTATAACCAAATATTTCACATTCTGTGTTTAATGGCACCAAACGTGGCGATGACGATCACATATCAACAGAAAACTAGGTGTTTGAATCCTACAGATAACAAGTTAGTGGCACACTTGAATTACTGTAGTAACTGCCTTCACTGGTTAAAGAAATACTTTTGTTAAGTGTTATTATGATTTACATCCACTTAAAACCTTTCACTGATTTTGTGGGACACAGACTCTTGGCACCACCAGAACAGTAACACTATCAGACTCCAACAACAAAAACTTTAGATTTGGGGTATGTTGGGGTGGAGGTGTGCAAATAAATTGGTACTTAGGATTATATGTATAAAATACAAAACAGTAATGGCTGAGATGGTGAGCACACAGGGAATGTAGTATTTAATGGGTAAGTAACTTTTGAACTGTTTGACAAACTGGCACTAGGTCATTTTAATTTTGGTCTTTATTCCAAGTTTGATCAATTTTTTAGCGGGTTGTATACATGAAATTCCTATATCAATTTTTCTTCTCTCCTACTGCAGAAACTAAGAGATAGATTTACACTGAAGTTGGTATGAATACAGAGTCTGTGCCATAACAGAGGCTTTTTGCAGTTTGGTGCAAACCTGTTGAATCTTAAGAAATTGATAATTGGTGTTTTAATTTTTTTTTTTACTTTCCTATATCTGCATTGTTAGGATCTGCAGACTGGTCGATGAACCACATTTTCAGCTACAATGACGTGCATGTATGCGTCAAGACATGATTTCAGCCCAGCATGATGTGTACACGTATCACCATGCATGTGTGTGCATACGGAATGACACAGTCATTCAGTTTTTTTGGTCTTACTGACTGCCATCTTGGGCTTACGAAAACGTTATGAACTGGAATGTAAGGGAAAGCAGCAGAGGAAGTGGATATGGGTCAACATAGAAGTCTGAGGCAATGGAAATGTAAAGAAAAAAACTGGGCAGGTAAAGCGACAGGCAAGATGGGAAAGGAGAGGGAGAAAGATGAGGTGTGGGTGGAGAAGAATCAGGCATGAGGTGGGGGGGCAGTACACATAGCAGAGGACAAGTGTTAGACCTGTAAGCATTAGGGTAGTCTTCTACCAAACGTTTGCCCTTAACTCCTCCTGGTCTAGTTGAACTTGTTTTTGTTGGGCTTAGGCCTCTGTACACTTTACTACGGCTAACCAGTGCTAAAGGGCTTGTGCTCTTTCCTTGAAACATGCAGGCATCAAAGAATCTACTCGCCCACTTCTATGAGTCAGATTTGATCAGGTCTAGCTATTTTTAGGACTTACTGGTCCATTCTGGCAAGTGAACTTGAGTTGGAAATGAACAGGTATTCTGCAAAGATGCCTTTAAATCTTGTTCTTATCTTGACACATTTGTTCTCTGTTCAAGGACAGGGATCAAACATCAGTTTTGTCTTTTTAATAATTGCTACTTGGCTTATCCTGGAAAATGATGTTTACTTTTCTCTTACTGCAGCTAAAGGACTGTGTAAAGTTAGCCCTCTGACAGTCACTGTGAAACAAAAGGCTGCCAGTTATTTTTCTTACACACAAAATGTAAATAGCTTGTAAATGAAGAGTACAAACATTTAAAAATATATCAAGAATTAGAAAATCATTTATTTGTAGTTCAGAAGTATGATGCAAACAAAGATTTAAATAGGAGCAAAACATTTCAGAACACTTTACTTGGTGGTGTGCCAATGACAAATATTTGCAGAAACTATTTTCAAACATTATTGTTTGCATACTACATAGTTTTATCAGTAAAACCGCATGTTAGGTTTTACTCTACGTTTGGTGGCCATTTCAATGGAAAATGTGCTGACTGAAATTGGCAGTTTGCTACCACCTCACGCTTTAGTAATATATTTATTAAAAGTGGGTTTTTAAACAAACTGAGAAACATTCCTGCCTTTGCCTTGATGACAATACTGCTAATGAACTAGGAGGAAAGTCAGGGGTCATGTGTATCCTATATTTAGATAGATTTGTATTGCATATGGAGCAAACGTTTAGTCTATTAAATAAAAAAAAAAAAGAGTTTTTGTATAGCAGACATGCTGAACTTACATATTTGAAGGTGCGCACATATGTGATAATGAAGAAAATGGCGGCTCAAGGAATTAAAATATTTGTCCAGGTTCACATAATTTGAGAACAGTTTATGGGTCAAGAGCATTACATTTCGGTGGAGTAGATTGTTTAAGTCACTGGACCTTTAGGTCTGGTAACATTTTTATGATTTTTTAAAGCCTGACATGGGAAAATTGTCTCACACCCAAATGGCACATTTAATTCACTTGCAAGTCCCTAAAATGTGGTTGTACTCGTACCCAGGGCCTGTAAGTTAAAATGCTACTAGTGGGCCTGTAGCACTTATTGTGCCACCCACTTAAGTAGCATTTAAAAACACGTCTCAGGCCTGCCATTGAAGCCTGCGTGCACAGTTTAAAACTGCCATTTCGACCTGGCAAAATAAACCTTTCTCCAGGTCCAAACTTTCCTTTTTAATACAAATAAGTCACCCCTATGGTAGGCCCCAAATAGCCCATAGGGCGGGGTGCATTGTATTTAAAATTTGGACATGTCGTGACAGTGAAAAACTCTCAAATTTGCTTTTGACTATTGTAAAGACTACCTCTCCCATAGGATAACAGTGGATTACATTTAATAAGTAATAACTTTTGATTGGGAGCAGTTACGAAAGTCCTGTTGGGTGTCTGAGGAATTATAATTTTAAATCATTTTAATGGTAAAGTCAAATTTAAAGTCACAGTTAGGAAAATACCACTATAAGATGGTTGGCGTTTTCTTGTCCTAACCATTTGGTGTCTGCAGCTTGTTCCGGAGTCACATAACTAGGTGTGGTTGGAAGGGGACCTTTGTGTATTCTCCCCCAGATAGCGGCACAATATAGGGTGTGTATGTTGGCAGGATGGGCCATCTCTAGCAGGATTAGGAGGGGGGGGGTTTAAAGCTGTCACCTACCACACTTTCACTTTAAAGTCACTGGCTCAACTTACACACTAGCCTATTGTGCCCCAAGACAGACTGGGACCAAGGCAAGGAGGCAGGAAATTCCAGACAACTCCATAGGGGAAAACTTTAGAACATGCTCCCACTTCAAAGTGGGCTCCAGGTATAACAAGCATTTGCAATGCAATCAGTATTACATTTGTGAAAGCTAGAGCCTCTGGCGTTGTGAAGGCCAACGTTTATTTATTTTTTGTTGCAGTGGAGTGATCATATTTGCATAGTGCTCTTGCCATTCATATGGCCTATAAAACATGTCAAACACTGCTGAGCTACGAGCAGGTAACATGAACAGGAAATGTAAACAAGCAGAGGTCAAAGAAAAAGTGGTGCGCTACACTTAAGTATATGGGGGATCGTGAAATAATCCATGTAACAGGGGCAGTCTCCAGGGCGTGACCAACACAGCAAAAGGAGGGACAAATGTAAGATATTCACCAATGAAAACAAAGGGATTTGGAAAAGCACATGAAGGAACCAATCATTCTATTTTATTTGAAAAGCTTTATAAAGCGCGAACATGACCCTTATGGGTATCAGAGCGCTGTACAAAGGAACGGAAGCAAGGTGAGGTAAAAAACAGGAATACAAACACCAAGTAACTTAAAAAACAAGAACAAGCAACAACCCATTTTGTGGGACCTGTGAGGTACGAGAAGCAACAGGTCATATGGAGCATTTGGAAGACACAAATTACAACATTGAACAAATGTAACAGCCCATCTTGTGGGACATGTAAAGCACCAGAAGAGCAGCAAGTCTACAGGGCAAAAGGAGAGACAAAAGAACAATAGTTACTTACCTGTAATCTGTGGTTCTCCAGTATTAGTATCTTTCATAGATTCACATGCTTGAATCATTCCCCGTCGTCGGAGTGGGAGTCCCACGGTACATAAAAATAGCAATATATATATATATACCATATCCTAGGTAAATTAGAACCAGGAAGTAACGTAGCTAGAAATTAAAGGAAAAAATTCCTTCACCTTCATGACTCGTCCAAGTCATTATATATAGTCCAAAGTCCAGCCAATCAGGCGACAGCACCACCCAGAATGTTCTCCTCAGAGGCTCAGGCTCTCAGATTTTCCAGCACAAGTGTGATCCAGAATGAAACAGAGCATAGCAAAAGAGCCTCTGAGGGAGGTGGGCGGGTTGCATGTGAATCTATGAAAGATACTAATACTGGAGAACCACAGATTACAGGTAAGTAACTATTGTTCTTCTCCAGTATTGGGGTATCTTTCATAGATTCACATGCTTGAATCAGAGTAGATAGCAGTAACTCCAGAACAATACTGCTGACATTATCAGCACAACATAAGCATATGCATAACACAGTCAAAGTGTAATCACAAACATATAGCTTATTGTTATATATGTATTCACATATCAAGATATATCTGTATAAATCCATAGTAAAACAATAGCAAGAGGTGGAGGGAAACAGAGGCTCACCTTAGTTAAAAAGATTACGAAGAACCGCCTGTCCCACGGACGTGTCTGCATCATTGGCAGCTTCCAAACAGTAGTGCCTTGTAAAGGTGTGCCTGTTGGACCACGTAGCAGCTCTGCAGATTTGATGAATCGGCACACCAGCAAAGAGAGCAGTAGAGGAAGAGATTGCTCTCGTAGAATGTGCCCTTGGAATTGTCTGTAAAGGTCTGCCTGCCAGCTGATGACAGAAACCAATCGCAGCAGAGATCCAACGGGCAATGGACTGTTTTGATATTGGGTGTCCTGTACGCATCTTTCCATAAGCTAAAAATAGCTGATCAGATTTCCGTATGGAAGATGTCCTTTGTAAATAGAATTTGAGACATCTTTTGAGATCAAGAGTATGTAAAGCCCTTTCCGCAGGTGATTGAGGATTGGGAAAAAAGTTTTAAAATGACCGGTTCGTTGAGATGGAAGTCCGAAGGTACTTTGGGCATAAAAGCGGGGTTAGTGCGTAACACTACGGAATCTCTTGTGAATTGAAGGTACGGCGGTTTTATAGTGAAGGCTTGAATGTCACTGACCCGCCTAGCCGACGTGAGGGCTAATAGTAAAGACACTTTCCATGAAAGAAACTTCAACTCTGTCCGATGAATAGGTTCAAAGGGGTGTCGCATAAGTTGCGATAGCACAACGTTAAGATGCCAGGCTGGAGGTGGATGGCGAATAGGTGGAAACATACGAAATAACCCCTTAAAGAACTGTCGAATGATCCTAGAGGAATAGAGAGAGTTGGAACCATCCTGTCTAAATCTTGAGATAGCTGCTAAGAATACTTTAAGCGTAGAATGTGCAAGGCCTGATCTTGCCAGATGCAGGAAGAAAGGTAAAATTTGTTCCGGCTTTGCATGTACTGGATGTATGTTGTTGGCTTGACACCACAGGCAAAATCGTTTCCATTTAAGCGTGTATGTCTTTATTGTGGAAGGCGCCCTAGCATTGGCCAGAACTTCTCTACAGTTAGAAGGAATATCTAAGTGGGCGAATTCAAGGTGCTCAGGCGCCAGGCTGCTAAGTGCAGGGATGCAGGATCCGGATGGCAGATCTGACCGTTCTGCATGGATAGAAGGTTCGGTATTGGTCTCAACTGAATGGGATGGCATTCGGAGAGAAGGAGTAGTTCGGTGAACCAGAACTGGCGAGGCCACCTGGGAGCTATGAGTATTAGGCGACAAGGTTCCTTCTTCATTTTCCAGAGAACCCTGGGAACCAACGGTATCGGTGGAAAAGCGTAGGCATAAATCTGCGACCAGTTCATCAAAAAGGCATTTCCGCATGATTCGTTGTGGAGACGCCAACTTGCGAAGAATTGGCATTTGCGGTTCAGACTGGTTGCGAACAAGTCCAGGTTGGGCTGACCCCACTCCTGAAAAATTCGATTCAACGTTGGCTGATGGAGCTCCCACTCGTGATTGGATGTTGTCAAGCGGCTGAGGGAATCCGCAAGAACGTTGGACACTCCCGGGACATGAACTGCTGTCAGGGTTATCTGATGTTTGATCGCCCAATCCCACATTTCCTGGGCTTGTTGAGACAACAGTGCGGACCTTGTTCCTCCTTGTTTGTTCAAGTAATGCATACTTGTTGTGTTGTCCGTCCGTATCAACACAGATGCTCCGAGAATGATGGTGCGGAAAGACTTCAGGGCTAGGAAGATCGCCAGTAACTCCAACAGGTTGATATGACAAGTCTTTTGCTGAGCATCCCATCTTCCGCTTGCTGTCAGTCCCTGCAGATGGGCTCCCCATCCTTCTAGGGAGGCATCCGTGGTGATGACGAAGCTTGGAGGTTTCATGAGGAATGAGCAGCCTGCTGCTACATTTGTCTTTGAAGTCCACCATCGTAGAGTGTCCCTTATCTGTGAAGTGACGCGAATGAGATCGTCGAAGGATCCTGAGATTTGCAGCCACTGTTTGTTGAGTTCCTCTTGCAAGGGTCTCATTCTGAAACGGCAATTGGGGACCATAGGAATGCAAGATGACAGCATCCCCAGAAGCGACTTGAACCGTCGAACTGAAACGTACTCTTTTGATCTTATTAGCTGTGCAAGATTGCAAAGTTTCGTTTGTCTTTCGGTTGAGACGCAGACTTTTGTTCTCAACGTGTTTAATGTGGCTCCCAAGAAGGTTCTCTCCTGCGATGGGAGGAGGTGCGATTTGTCGAAATTGATGGAGAGACCCAGAGATTGGAACAGGGATAGACATCTCTGAGTATGGACGTTTGCGCTGTTGAATGAACTCGCCTTGATAAGGCAGTCGTCCAAATAGGGAAAAATCTGGATTCCCTCCAGTCGAAGGTGTGCAGCCACCGGTGCTAAGACCTTGGTAAAGACCCGGGGTGCGGACCGTAGTCCGAAAGGGAGGACTTTGAACTGAAAGTCCCTGCCGGCCACTCTGAACCTCAAGAACCTTCTGTGTCTGGGTAGAATTGGCACATGAAAATAAGCATCTTGGAGGTCGAGGGTGGTCATGTAATCCCCTGCAGTAAGGAGAGGAAGAATTTCTTGCAGAGTTAGCATCCGGAATGACAATTTCTTGAGATATTTGTTGAGGGAGCGAAGATCTAAAATGGGACGCCATTCTCCCGATTTCTTTTTTATGAGAAAAAACCTGGAATAGAACCCCGTTCCTCTTTGCAGTCGAGGGACTACTTCGATGGCTTGAGTAATAACGGGAGATTCTTCCTCCAACTTGTACAGGGGTAAGTGGTCGAGCAGGTGGCAGTTGTCACTGTTTTTTAGGGTTATCACGTCCTCGGAAAGTAGACTTCCTTCTATTTTGCGAGTAAGAGGTCGCTGGTTGTTGCCTGAATTGTTGTTGGTGCTGGGAAGAGAAGCGCTGATTGCTGTGATAGGGCTGATATTGTCTCTGTTGATTGTATCCTCCTCTAGTAGAGAAGGATCCACGCCCCCTCGCACCCCGAAAGGGCGGTTTACGAAACTGAAGTGTTCCGAGAGAACTTGCTGTCTCAGTATCCTTTTTAATGGTCTGTAGGGCCTCATCCACATGGTTCCCAAAAGAGACTCGCCATCGAAAGGCATGTCCAATATCTTAGTCTGAACTTCCTGGCGAAAAGAAGTTGATTTTAACCAGCCTTGCCTCCGCAAGACCGCAGCACCTGCCATTTGTCGAAAACCTGTAGAGGCAACATCCACCGATGAGTCTATAATCTCAGCCGAGATTCGTTCCCCTTCTTGAAGGATCTTAAGCGCCTCTGATTTAGAAGGCTCAGTCAACATATTAATGTAGGGAGCAATGTCCGACCACATTTGCCTATCATAGCGTCCTAAGATAGCCAGTGAATTAGCTGCCCGAACTGTTGTCGCTGCCATAGTGGACACCTTCTTCCCAATAGCGTCCAAACGTCTACCGTCCCGATCTGGAGGGGCGGATAATGGAGAGGGAGGATTCCGCGATCGTCGCTGCGCTGCCTGCGCTATAACCGAATCTGCCTTTGGTTGACCGATCAAACATGCAGGCGAGATTGTCCGGAGCCTTGTACTTTTTATCAAGGCGGGGCATGACACGCAGGAATAGAGGCAGGAGCTTCCATAACTTTCAATCCCTCTTGCCAAATGAAGTCAATAATGGGAATGGATCGTATTTGTCTTCTTGGTTGATCCTTAAAATCATAGAGGAAGCAATCATCCTGCTTCGTTTCCATAGAAAGCAGAAAACGCTTAGTAGCTCTCTCCATAAGCAGGTGAAAACCTCCAACGTCAGCAGGAGGGGAGTCGACAGGAGCAGGAGTTAAAGGCGACGGAGTTTGTATCTGATACTCATCCCATTCTGAAAGTAAAGATCTGTCATCTAATTCTCCTTCCTCCCTATCGTCGTCAGAGGTGTGGGCATCCTGAGAGTGATGCGACAGTACAGGAGAATGAGGCCTGGGTGATCTTAAAGTTGAAGAAGTTTGAGGCATAGGTGTGGGCGGCATAGAGGAAGCCGATTCTGATGGAGGGAAACGGCGATAGTAATCATCTAGCATGTATTGCAGATTGTTCAAAAGAGCCAGAGGCATTTGGGCCGTAGGCAGTGTATCTGAAGGTAAAGGAACCGTTTCCTGACAGACGTCATCCTCTGGATCCTCATCTTGATATTTAATGAGGAGCTCCGAAGGGCTCCTGGCGGTACGGAACATATCACCCTCTTCCGATTGGTCATCGTCATCATCAGAGGTTAGCAACTGGTCCGGCAGTCTGAGGTGAACCTTAGGAGGAGAAATTGTGAGCGGAGAGCGTACATTTAAAGAAGATGCACGTCTTTGTAATAAAGAAGACGCCGTGTGTCACCGGAGGCAATGTAGACGGCGTAATCTCCACTGCAGGCGTCGACGACGACCAGACCTGCAGAGCCGTGCATGATGCTAGTGGTAACGTCGACAAGGAAACCGTTGGACGAAGTAGTCGTCGGCGGTGTAGGCGTCGACGGAAGCATCGTCGACGGGACGGACTTCAGTCGACGGGGCGGACTTCGTCGACGGGACGGACTTAGTCGACGGGACCTTCAGTCGGACGGGACGGACTTCGTCGACGGGACCTTCGTCGGCGAGACAGTCGGCAACGACACTCCTTTAGTCTTACGTCGTCGGAGCATCGACGGTAGATACTAACACCTTCGTCAGACGGAACTGGTCTGACTGAGACGGATACCAGCGTCGGCGGCGAAGACGCCGACGACATGATCATTTGTGTCTTCGGCGATGAGAATGTTGCCGTCGACGTAGTAGTTGCAGTATAAGAGCTCGTCGACGAGGAGTCGCCGACGAGCCCGTCGACGAGGAAATCCGTTTCTGAGGCAAATCTTTGTCAGACACTTGTGTAGAAGAGAGAGACTTTTGACTTTCTCGGGGCGTAGAAGCTATAGATCTAGGCTTAGAAGGTGGAAGAGTCTTTTTGAAGTAGAAGGCACTTCAGTACTGCTGGAGGGTTGCTTCTTCAACACCTTAGCCCCAGGAGAAGACAAATTTGTGTCAGAAAACCTCTTTCTGGAGGACGTAGACTGAACAGAGGCAATGCTCCCCACCTCAGATAAGGGATTGTCCTGGTCTTTTATCTTCTGTAGCCACAGAAGTAGACGCCCTCTCTGTCCCTCAGAGTTTTTTGAGGAAAAGTTCTCTCTCACCTGATGTTCAGGATATAAGCAGTAAATGCACTTCTTGTGGGGATCTTCTGAAAACAGCCGGAGCTTCCCACAAGACTCACAAGGGCGAAAAAGAGACTTCTTTGAAGAAGACATCCTAAGAATAATAAATTCAAAGAACTGAGAAGAAAACTGAGCAGAGCTCAGGGAGACTCCCTTCACACGACGTGCGGTAGAAAATCTGAGAGCCTGAGCCTCTGAGGAGAACATTCTGGGTGGTGCTGTCGCCTGATTGGCTGGACTTTGGACTATATATAATGACTTGGACGAGTCATGAAGGTGAAGGAATTTTTTCCTTTAATTTCTAGCTACGTTACTTCCTGGTTCTAATTTACCTAGGATATGGTATATATATATATATATATATATATTGCTATTTTTATGTACCGTGGGACTCCCACTCCGACGACGGGGAATGATTCAAGCATGTGAATCTATGAAAGATACCCCAATACTGGAGAAACTTATTTACAGAGGTATAAAAGAGTGTCAACGGGAAATAAAAGTTAGTGAAGGTGGCATTCAGGCCCATTGCTTACCTTGAATAGCTTACAGAAAGAAGAAAACAATGTCACAATTTGTCAAATCCAAGCAGTGGATTAGCGACACTAAAGGCCTGAACATGGAGTCTGTCAGCGCGGTGCGAGATCGAACTTATACCGCCCTCTGAAATGGAAAACGTCAGTGATCTTACGGAACATTACAATCTTACGATGTCTAAATTAATTGATAATATAGCTCAGCTAAAGCTTAGAAGAATACAGATTAGGGATTAAAATCCATGGTTCAACGGTTCTCTGAATGAAGAAAGACAGATTCTCAGACTTTCTGAACGGAAGTGGAGACAACACCCATCATCCCACCATCTAACACAGTTAAGGAGGACCAGGAAAGCTTACAATAAAAGCGTTCTTAATTCTAAAAAGAGAATTTTTTAGAAGTGAACTGGATAACGCAAAGAACAGACCGAGTAAGCTCTTCAAATTGCTAAAAGATCAATTGAACAAGCTGGCCAAATCATCACTTCTAACAAATCTGAATTGAGCTGCGACGATTTTTCATCATTTTTCACAGCTAAAGCCAGCTCACTGGAGAGTGAACTCTCGAATTCCTCCGACAAAACCTTTAATTCAAGAAGTTCACTAGTGGAGCAGCCAGCACTACCACAGCCTAAAAATAATGCGCAATGGTCAACATTTAAACTATACGGCCAGGAGGACATAGCCAAAATTATATTAACTTTGAAACCGTCCAACCATTACAATGACCCTCTTCCTGCAAAATGCTGGCCCTCATTCAATCACAAGGTAATCCCACTTTGGACTAAGATAATCAATGGTTCTCTAGTATAAGGATCTGTTCTGGCGGGTCTAAAAACGGGCCAAGTCATCCCTCTATTGAAAAAACCCAGAGAGCCCTTCGGATCCTAACAATTTCAGGCCGGTAACAAATATTCCCTTACTAGCCAAAGTTCTTGAAAAATGTGCTCTTCATCAATTGGTTCAACACATTATGGACTTTAAGTTACTAAAAGATTGCCAATCGGGGTTCAGACCTGATCATAGTACGGAAACTGCTATTCTGCACATAGTGGATGATGCTCTTCTTGCTCTTGACCGTAATGAAACTTGTCTCCTTGTCCTTTTAGACCCATCATCTGCTTTTGACACCTTGAATCATGCCAAACTTTTAGACCGTCTGGAAAACAGGATGGGTCTATCTGGAACAATCTTAAAATGGTTCCAGTCCTTCTTACAGAACAGATCTCAGAGATTCATGGTGAACCACAAACTCTCTGCCTACCCCGATCCAAATTGGAGTTCCTCAAGGATCGACTTTATCACCTTCCCTTTTCAATCTATACATTGAACCATTAACTGAAGTACTACAACAGGCTAACATCTCCTTTCATATGTATGCAGATGACACTCAGCTGTACATGAAGATTACATCATTGGAAGAGATCATCATAATGAACCAAGCTCTTCAGAAGACTGTTAATTGGCTTGAGGGCAATCATCTCAAGCTTAACCGACAAAAAACAGAATTCCTTCTGATCTTCCCTCCCAAAAGTGACACCAGGATTAAGGAATGGTCTAGGATGATTACTGCGCTAAACGGCTCCCCGATTATAGTAGAGTCAACTAAGTCTTTAGGAATCACGCTGGATAAGGAACTAAACATGCGTACCCACGTCAACACAATGACATAAAATGCCCGCTTCCATCTGAGCTACCTTAGAAAGCTGAAGCCATTCATTAACTCAAGAGGACCTGAAATCGGCAGTCCAGGCGTTGGTCATTTCTAGAATTGAATATGGTTGCTCAACTTTATCAGGTCTTCCTAAGATTTCAACAGCTCCCCTTAAAGCCAGTCTTAATGCGGCAGCTAGACTTATATCGGGATCCCAAAAATTTGACCATATCACTCCTCAACTGAAAGCTCTCAATTGGTTACCGTTCGAGGCGAGAATACAGCTAAAGATTGCATGTATAACACACCAGGCTATTCACCGCTCAACTCCTCATTACTTGGCCCAGAAAATTACATTGTCTGGAGGTTGTAGATCCTCTATGGGGGAGGGAGATTTTTTACTGAAACTAGCTTTATTCCGTAAGAAGAGATCATATGATAGAGCATTCACAGGAGCGGCACCTAGGATTTGGAACTCACTCCCATCGAATATCAGAAGGATTACCCACGCGACCCGATTCAAGGAGACAAAGTCCTTTCTGATGAGTAAATTCCTCCCTAAATAATGGAGCGGTTTAAGGTCAATTCATAGGACTTACGTCAGGTTTCTTGACCAATCCATCGTTGTTCAGGTCTTTTACTGTACTTGTCATACATTATGTCACCTTTGTGTATTCCTAGTAATGCTCAGTATTGGTTTTGGTTTGTAAATAAGGGTTTTGTGATTTGTTTTAAGGTTTGTCTATTACTATTAAGTGTGTGTTATTGTAACTATTATAACATGCAACGGGGTTAAGTCTCATTTTCCCAGTAGTGGGTTGTATAGGTTTTTATCTGAAAATGTAGTGCGATCTAACTGTAAAGCGCTCTGACACTCATCTCTTTGGGTCATGTTCGCGCTATAAAAAACACTGAATAAATAAATAAATAAAAGAAAATTGCTGTAGATGGTCATTCATGAGTAACTATTTGACTTGTTTCTTGAATGAGGAAGTAGAGGGGTTAGATCTGCTCTCGGGAGGAAGAGCGCTCCAAATTCTTGGTGCAAGCCCAGAGAATGTACGATTGTGGGTTCTTAATCATAAGTGTTGGCCGCACTGAATGCCCATACACCAGATACAGCATGTGTTAGAGACGGAAAATGCCCTGCCTAGGCAAGACCTAAAAATGGGGCCCCAAGACCCACTATTCATTACACTCCTGGACCTGTTGATACTACAGAAGAAGGACATTCTGCTGCTTGAGGCTTGCCCCGCTTGTTGAGAAGGAAGACTGGACCAGAGCCCTTCGTCCCAGACTGAAGTGACTCCAAGGGTTAGCTGACTGATGTCCTGTTCTGAACTACAGGGACACAACAAGCTTCAAGCCTATGCAAACTGCCTAGCTGACCTTCTGCAACTGAACGGTTGAGCCCTGCTGGCCTCTGCTGGAGTGAGTTCCTGATCCACAAGAGGTGCTTCCCTGGTCATGGACCCCTGTTGTGGCATAAGTTGAGCTCCTTCTTGAGGAAAAGGAGAAACACTGAAGTTTTGGACTGTTCGTGACTGCGAACGGGCCTTTTAGCGCCAGGATCTTGTTGCCTGCACCGATTGCCAAAGCGAAGCTCCGGTGAACTGACTTCACTACAGCAGCTGCCAGCGACGACTGGCAATGCGAGATCTGCACTTCAGCATCACCATCCGACGAGACTGCCAATGCGACTCTCCAGCAACGACCACCCGCGATGCCAGACAGATCTTCTAGCTACAGTGAGGACCATACGTGACGCTCTCCCTGCGGCCTTCTCCACAATACTTTAGAAAGTAACTTTCAGCATGGCTACCCTGGTCTCTCTATCTGACCAGCGCTCCATCACAGTCAGCCCAAACTTGTGACTTTCACGTGGGCTCATCCCAACCAGATAATCGTGAGCAGCACTCTGTGCTTTTAGGTGCTATACTAACCTGTAGCGTTTAAAATTGCATCTCAGTTTCTACTGATTGGGTTTTGTCGTTTTGGTGTCAAATAATTAATTAAAATGTAGGTTATATTTTGAAATTGGTATGGAATTTCTTGCGTTGTGTTTTGACTTTATTACTGTTTCTGTGCTGCATAAATACTTTACACATTGCCTCGAAGTTAAGCCGGATCACTTTTCTGCCAATCTACCAGAGGGTTAACAGGTAATGTAGCGGCATTTTGGAGTTAACCCGGAGGATTGTGGCTGTTGCTTGAGCAGGGTTTCACCCCTCTCAACCAACAACCCAATTTCTCACAACAAGAAAAAGTGTGCACTCCCATGGAGTGTTGAAAGACAAAAAAAAAATGCTTTAATAATAAACACACAAGTATATGAAGGGAAGCCATTGAATAAGAAGCAAAGTAATAACATTGCCAACAGTAAGCAAGTAGCTGGGCCTAAGTCTGCTTTGTGTTAGTATTGTTTACAATAGATCCTTTCGACAATAGACAACTAAAATCTGTCTCAGGCAAGACCAAAACAGCAGCCTAATGTGTGTCCAGGCGGGGTATGGAATGGATTGGTTGTCTGAGTATCTGTATGGGTGCCTGAGTGTCTGTGTGCGTGGGTGGGGGGTGTGTGACTGTGCATAGATGTGTGAGTGGGTGATTCACTGGGTGTATGGCTTCATGAGTGCATCTGTGATAGACTGTATGGGTGGGTGTGTGTGTATGGGTGCGTTGGTGAGTGAATGGATGTCTCAGTGGTACATGTGTGAGTAACTACATATGTAAAAGGCAGTATATGTGTGTTGGAGTATATAAATGACTGAGAGTGAGTGATTGTGAGAGTGGCTGTATGGATGTGTGTGCTTGTATTAGTGATTGTATAAGAGTGAAAGTATGTGTTAGTATATGTATGAATAAGTGAGGTGGTGTGTGTATAACTGTATAGGTGAGTAAATGGGAATGTGATTGATTCTTTGCATGACTGACTAGGAGTGTGATTAACTCAATGGATGAGTGGCGGTGTGTGAGTGTCTGTATAGGTGTATGAGTGCATATGATAGTGCCGTATTGATGAGTGACTGCATGAATGAGTGACTGTATGGGTGAATGAGTGGATGTGTGTGTAGACCTAGGAATCAGTGAGTGGGTATGTAGTAACTGGTATTGGTGTGTCTATGGTTTCGAAAATGGTAGTCTGTATTTTAGAGTGGGTGTATGTGAGAAGTTGGCCTGGTATATGGTGTTCACTAATTAAAGTGGACACCTTGCAACAGAACAATTCGACTCTTATGGTTGGTAGGTTTAAGACAACCTTTATAGAAAGCTATCCTAGTGGTAGCTGTGGAGAGCAGCCTTCAGGCTAAGTCTTGGAGGAATGTAAAGCAGCTTGTTTTACCACACAATCTCTTGAATCACCAAATGAAAAGACACCACACAGGTATATATATCAAATATATATGTATTTATTAATAAACAAATCCCTACTAATCTCTTTATGAGATTAGAAGTCAGGAACATATGTACAAATCAAATGTTATCAAAATAAGTTAGCACAATCAAATATCACAATCTTAATTCAGTGCACCTCACCCAGGCTGCAGTAGCAGGCCAGTGGTGTCAGATTTAGTCTGCTTCCCAGGGGTGGCATAATACATGCTTCAGCCCCTGGTAGGCCTGTGAAGTACCTATGCCCTTGGTACCTAAGGTACCATATACTAGGGACTCATAAGGTACCACAGTATCCAATCACTAGTGCACCTAGAGTGCACTCCAAGTCATTTAGAGAGAACAGAGAGGCTGGGGCCCTGATTGGCAGGGACCCAGCCAGACTATAGCCAGAAACCAGTGTAAACATCAGAAAAAAAGTGGGGCAACATAAGAGGCAGATCCTACTCTCCTACAGTGTATCAAAGGTTATATTAGGGTATCAGGAAGGTGCATCAGATTATCACGTGATGTCACTGACCATGTCATGAATGATGTAATGTGACGTCATCCGCAGTGCATTGCGGGGGCGCGAGTTATAGTTAGCTGAACTAACTATAACGGACGAATTTCTCTGGTTTTGTAGCAGTGAAATGTCTAACTATAAACGTCCCTGAAACCTGTGGTGTTTTAAGTGAATTTCGAAGATTTTTTAAATGCTAATTTCTAACTATTCCTACAGCGGTAGGACATGTGCAGAAAGAGGAAGAAAAGCGCAGAAAGAAGCAAGAGAAATGCAGAAAGAGGCAACAGAAGTCCAGAAAGACGAAAAAAGTTGCAGAAAGAAGCAAGAGATATGCAGAAAGAACCAACAGAGGTGCAGAAAGAGGCCTTGTTGCAAAGTCATCCTGTGCCCCCCACCTTTTTGCTGACTGGTACTGGTGGTAACTGACTGACTAACCAGGCCCGGAGCCAGTGCTATGCGGAGACACTTAGAATACAATCAATCAATCACAGAATTTGTAAAGCGCACTACTTACCCGCGAGGGTCTCAAGGCGCTGGGGGAGAAAAAAGGGGGGGGGTGCTGCTACTGGTCGAACAACCAGGTCTTGAGTAGCCTCCTGAAGGTTAGCAGGTCTTGGGTCTGTCGTAGGCTTAGTGGAAGGGTGTTCCAGGTCTTGGCGGCGAGGTGGGAGAAGGATCTGCCGCCGGTGGTGGTTCTTCGAATGCGAGGGACGGTGGCGAGGGAGAGGTCGGCGGAGCGGAGTTGGCGGTTGGGGACGTAGAAGAGGAGTCGTGTGTTGAGGTAGGCTGGGCCAGTCTTGTGGAGTGCCTTGTGTGCGTGGATGAGGAGTTTGAAGGAGATTCTCCTGTCGACGGGGAGCCAGTGCAGGTTCCTCAGGTGGGGGTGATGTGGCTGTGGCGTGGTACATCGAGGATCAGGCGTGCGGAGGCGTTTTGTATGCGTTGCACCTACATACACTAGGGTACACTATGTGTTGGGGTACCACTCTGATTGGCATGAACTCCCCTTAAGGCCCTAGGACATAATAGGGCAGGGAGATTAAAACTACCTCTAAGTCAGAGGTGCAGAAAGAAGCAACAGAGATGCCGAAAGAGGCAAGAGAGGTACAGAAAGAAGCAAGAGCAGTGCAGAATGAACCAACAGAGGTGCAGAAAGAGGCAAGAGAGGTGCAGAAAGAGGCAAGAGAGGTGCAGAAAGAGGCAAGAGAGGTGCAGAAAGACCCAAGAGCCGTGCAGAAAGACCCAAGAGCCGTGCAGAAAGACCCAAGAGCCGTGCAGAAAGACCCAAGAGCCGTGCAGAAAGACCCAAGAGCCGTGCAGAAAGACCCAAGAGCCGTGCAGAAAGACCCAAGAGCCGTGCAGAAAGACCCAAGAGCCGTGCAGAAAGACCCAAGAGCCGTGCAGAAAGACCCAAGAGCCGTGCAGAAAGACCCAAGAGCCGTGCAGAAAGACCCAAGAGCCGAAAGAGGCACGAGACGAAAGACCCAAGAGCCGAAAGAGGCACGAGCCGAAAGAGGCACGAGCCGAAAGAGGCACGAGACGAAAGAGGCACGAGACGAAAGAGGCACGAGACGAAAGAGGCACGAGACGAAAGAGGCACGAGACGAAAGAGGCACGAGACGAAAGAGGCACGAGACGAAAGAGGCACGAGACGAAAGAGGCACGAGACGAAAGAGGCACGAGACGAAAGAGGCACGAGACGAAAGAGGCACGAGACGAAAGAGGCACGAGACGAAAGAGGCACGAGACGAAAGAGGCACAAGAGGTGCGGAAAGAGGGATACAAAAAGAGGCATGCAGAAATTTGCAACAGAGGTGCAAAAAGAAGCAAGAGCAGTGCAAAAAGAAGAGCAGTGCAAAAAGAAGAGCAGTGCAAAAAGAAGAGCAGTGCAAAAAGAAGAGCAGTGCAGAAAGAAGAGCAGTGCAGAAAGAAGAGCAGTGCAGAAAGTCGAGAGGTGCATAAAGAGGCAAAAGGGGTGCAGAAAGAGGCAAAAGGGGTGCAGAAAGAGGCAAAAGGGGTGCAGAAAGAGGCAAAAGGGGTGCAGAAAGAGGCAAAAGGGGTGCAGAAAGAGGCAAAAGGGGTGCAGAAAGAACCAACAGAGGTGCAGAAAGTCGAGAGGTGCAGAAAGAGGCAAAAGGGGTTCAGAAAGAGGCAAGTGAGGTGCAGAAAGAAGCAAAAGGGGTGCAGAAAGAAGAGAGTGAGGTGCACAAAGAGGCAAGTGAGGTGCAGAAAGAGGCAAAAGAGTTACAGGAAGAGGCAAGAGAGGTGCACAAAGTCAAGAGAGGTGCAGAAAGAGGCAAGAGGGGTGCTGAAAGAAGCAAGAGAAGTGCCGAAAGAGGCAAGAGAAGTGCCGAAAGAGGCAAGAGAAGTGCCGAAAGAAGCAAGAGAGGTGCACAAACAGGCAAGAAAGGTACAGAAAGAGGGAAGAGGGGTGCAGAAAGAGGCAAGAGGGGTGCAGAAATTTGCAAAAGAGGCAGGAGGGATGCAGAAAGAAGCAACAGAGGTGCAGAAAGAGGCGCGAAGGGTGCAGAAAGAGTCAAGAGAAGTGCAGAAAGAAGCAGAGGTACAGAAAGAGGCAAGAGAGGTGCAGAAAGAGGAGAGAGGGGTGCAGAAAGAGGCTAGAGAGTTGCGCAAAGAGGGAAGACAGGTGCAGAAAGAGGCAAGAGGGGTGCACAAACAGGCAAGAAAGGTACAGAAAGAGGGAAGAGGGGTGCAGAAAGAGACAAGAGGGATACAGAAATTTGCACGAGGTTCAGAAAGAAGGAAGAGAGGTGGAGAAATAGGGAAGAGGGATGCAGAAAGAAGCAACAGAGGTGCTGAAAGGCGCGAAGGGTGCAGAAAGAGTCAAGAGAAGTGCAGAAAGAAGCAGAGGTGCAGAAAGAGGCAAGAGAGGTGCAGAAAGAGGCGAGAGGGGTGCAGAAAGAGGCTAGAGAGTTGCGCAAAGAGGCAAGACAGGTGCAGAAAGAGGCAAGACAGGTGCAGAAACAGGCAAGACGGGTGCAGAAAGAGGCAAGAGGGGTGCAGAAAGAGGCAAGACGGGTGCAGAAAGAGGCAAGACGGGTGCAGAAAGAGGCAAGACGGGTGCAGAAAGAGGCAAGACGGGTGCAGAAAGAGGCAAGAGAAAGAGGCAAGACGGGTGCAGAAAGAGGCAAGACGGGTGCAGAAAGAGGCAAGACGGGTGCAGAAAGAGGGAAGAGAATTGCTGATAGAAGCAACAGAGGTGTAGAAAGAAGCAAGAAAAGTGCAGAAAGAGGCAAGTGAGATGCAGAAACTGGCAAGAAAGGTAGAGAAAGAGGGAAGACGCGTGCAGAAAAAGACAACAGAGGTGCAGAAAGAGTAAGTAATGTGCAGAAACAGGCAAGAGATGCAGACAGAGGCAAGAGATGCGCAGACAGAGGCAAGAGATGCGCAGACAGAGGCAAGAGATGCGCAGACAGAGGCAAGAGATGCGCAGACAGAGGCAAGAGATGCGCAGACAGAGGCAAGAGATGCGCAGACAGAGGCAAGAGATGCGCAGACAGAGGCACGAGATGCGCAGACAGAGGCACGAGATGCGCAGACAGAGGCACGAGATGCGCAGACAGAGGCACGAGATGCGCAGACAGAAGCAAGAGGTGGCGCAGACAGAAGCAAGAGGTGGCGCAGACAGAAGCAAGAGGTGGCGCAGACAGAAGCAAGAGGTGGCGCAGACAGAAGCGAGGTGCAGACAGAAGCGAGGTGCAGACAGAAGCGAGGTGCAGACAGAAGCGAGGTGCAGACAGAAGCGAGGTGCAGACAGAAGCGAGGTGCAGACAGAAGCGAGGTGCAGACAGAAGCGAGGTGCAGACAGAAGCGAGGTGCAGACAGAAGCGAGGTGCAGACAGAAGCGAGGTGCAAAAAGAGGCAAAAGAAGCTCAGAAAGAGGCAAGAGGTGCAGAAAAGAGACCGAAATGCATAAAGAGGCGGAGAAAGAGGCAAGAAAAGTGCAGAAAGAGTAAGTGCAGAAAGAGGCAAGAGAAGTGGAGAAAGAGGCAAGAGAAGTGGAGAAAGAGGCAAGAGAAGTGAAGAAAGAGGCAAGAGAAGTGGAGAAAGCGCAAGAGAAGTGGAGAAAGAGGCAAGAGAAGTGGAGAAAGAGGCAAGAGAAGTGGAGAAAGAGGCAAGAGAAGTGGAGAAAGAGGCAAGAGAAGTGGAGAAAGAGGCAAGAGAAGTGGAGAAAGAGGCAAGAGAAGTGGAGAAAGAGGCAAGAGAGGTGCAGAAAGAGGCAAGAAAAGTACAGAAAAAACAAGAGAAGCGCAGAAAGAGTAAGAATGTGCAGAAAGAGGCAAGAGAAGTGGAGAAAGAGGCAAGAGAAGTGGAGAAAGAGGCAAGAGAGGTGGAGAAAGAGGCAAGAGAGGTGGAGAAAGAGGCAAGAGAGGTGGAGAAAGAGGCAAGAGAGGTGGAGAAAGAGGCAAGAGAGGTGCAGAAAGAGGCAAGTGAGGTGCAGAAAGAGGCAAGAGAGGTGCAGAAAGAGGCAAGAGAGGTGCAGAAAGAGGCAAGAGAGGTGCAGAAAGAGGCAAGAGAGGTGCAGAAAGAGGCAAGAGAGGTGCAGAAAGAAGAGTGATGTTGTATTCCGCTTTAGGTGTCCGTATATAGGCTTTCCTGAAACATGTCCTTATATAGGCACAATTCGCATTGCCCTTATATAGGCATAAGATCCCAGTACTTATTTAGGCATTAGCCATGCTATCCAAATACAGGCATGGTCACTTACATCCGTCCACCCTAACATCACAACGAGTTCTTAGAAACCAGACCCTTAAGCTCTTGGGAGTTCCCCTAGCACAGGATTATTGATTTCTCCAATAACTCATTTATTATGCATGAACCGCTATACCTTAAGGGTTCATTCCAGACGTCTTCCTCTGCCCGACTTTACGTCAATGCTAACATTCCAAGGCGCCTACCAGGTATAAATATACCTTCCCTTGCCAAGCATGTAGGAGGAGACCTCGACTTTAGAGGAGCCCGTGTCCCGGCCTGACGCACTGACAAGAGACGCTGTCATCCCTGCTCGCAGAGAATCCAGCTCCCAGTGTTCTGACTCCCTTCGCGGGGTGTTAGAGTTCGAGACCCGGAAAGAGATTCCCACCTCCCTCATTCTCAAGGTATGGAGCTGACTAGAACCTAGAGGTACTCTTGGCATACTAGACTATAGCATACTTTACCTACTTCTTACCTTGCACTACACTTAGGTTAGTGGGGTAGAACTAGCTTAGAGAAGCATCTTATGAGTACTCGCATTTTTAGCTTATGTTATTTATGTATATGAATATATGTGCATAGCTAAAAGATAATGCTAGCGCAGTATTTCTTTCTACTGCTTACGCTGTACATTATATATCTTGCATACTGTCATGTGATCATGACAGCTCATATCTTACACGAGAAACAAGACTGTTCAATAAATCCTTTTATTGACACGCCCGTCTATTCTTTCTGTGTAACTCTGAAGAAACTAAGCATGCACGATTAGCTGAGTGAAACTGTTATCTGTTGTTTCCACGATTCTGAGAGTGTTCCGATTCTAAAGGGAAACAAAGTTGTCATGTTTATGCGGTTGCCAGAAACTACTCCCTTCTTGTTTAGAAGGAGTTTCTAGTGGCCTCTGAGTTAGCTGGCACAAAGTAATTAAGTTTAATATACTCGAGAGGGACATACTGACCTCAGTCCTATGTCAAATCTATAGGGTATATTATTACAATGCGCAGAGCCTATTAGGGAAATAGGAACTACAGTACAGTGAGGTGCAGAAAGAGGCAAAAGTTACAGGAAGAGGCAAGAGAAGTGCAGAAAGAGGCAAGAGAAGTGCAGAAAGAGGCAAGAGAAGTGCAGAAAGAGGCAAGAGAAGTGCAGAAAGAGGCAAGAGAAGTGCAGAAAGAGGCAAGAGAAGTGCAGAAAAAGGCAAGAGAAGTGCAGAAAAAGGCAAGAGAAGTGCAGAAAAAGGCAAGAGAAGTGCAGAAAAAGGCAAGAGAATTGCAGAAAAAGGCAAGAGAACTGCAGAAAAAGGCAAAAGGGGTACAGAAAGAGGCAAGAGGGGTGTAGAAAGAAGCAAGGGAAGTGCAGAAAGAAGCAACATAGGTGCCGAAAGAGGCAAGAGAGGTGCACAAACAGGCAAGAAAGGTACAGAAAGAGGGAACAGGGGGGCCGAAAGAGGTAAGAGGGATACAGAAATTTGCACGAGAGGTGCAGAAAGAAGCAAGAGCAGTGCAGAAAGAAGCAAAAAAAGTGCAGGAAGAAGGAAGAGAGGTGGAGAAATAGGAAAAAGGGGTGCAGAAAGGCATGAGGGATGAAGAAATTTGCAAAAGAGGTGCAGAAAGAACCAACAGATGTGCAAAAAGAACCAAGAGGGGTGCAGAAAGAGGCAAGAGGGGTGCAGAAAGAGGCAAGAGGGGTGCAGAAAGAGGCAAGAGGGGTGCAGAAAGAGGCAAGAGGGGTGCAGAAAGAGGCAAGAGGGGTGCAGAAAGAGGCAGGAGGGGTGCAGAAAGGAAGAGAAGTGGAGAAAGAAGCAACAGAGGTACAGAAAGGCAAGAGCGGTGCAGAAAGAAGCAAGAAAAGTGCATAAAGGAAGAGGGGTGCAGAAATAGGGATGCAGAAATTTGCAAAAGAGGTGCAGAAAGAAGCAAGAGAAGTGCAGAAAGAACCAACAGATGTGCAAAAAGAGGCAAGAGGGGTGCAGAAATAGGTAGGAGAGGTGCAGAAAGAGGCAAGAGGGGTATAGAAAGAGGCAGGAGGGGTGCAGAAAGGAAGAGAAGTGCAGAAAGAACCAACAGATGTGCAAAAAGAGGCAAGAGGGGTGCAGAAAGAGGCAAGAGGGGTGCAGAAAGAGGCAAGAGGGGTGCAGAAAGAGGCAAGAGGGGTGCAGAAAGAGGCAAGAGGGGTGCAGAAAGGAAGAGAAGTGGAGAAAGAAGCAACAGAGGTGCTGAAAGAGGCGCGAAGGGTGCAGAAATTTGCAACAGAGGTGCAGAAAGAAGCAACAGAGGTACAGAAAGGCAAGAGCGGTGCAGAAAGAAGCAAGAAAAGTGCATAAAGGAAGAGGGGTGCAGAAATAGGGATGCAGAAATTTGCAAAAGAGGTGCAGAAAGAAGCAAGAGAAGTGCAGAAAGAACCAACAGATGTGCAAAAAGAGGCAAGAGGGGTGCAGAAATAGGTAGGAGAGGTGCGGCAAGAGGGGTATAGAAAGAGGCAGGAGGGGTGCAGAAAGGAAGAGAAGTGCAGAAAGAATCAACAGAGGTGCAGAAAGAAGCAACAGAGGTGTAGAAAGAGGCAAGAGAGGTGCGGGAAGAGGAGCAGAAAGAGGGAAGAGAGGTGTAGAAAGAGGCTAGAGAGTTGCACAAAGAGGCAAGAGGGGTGCAGAAAGAGGCAAGAGGGGTGCAGAAAGAGGCAAGAGGGGTGCAGAAAGAGGCAAGAGGGGTGCAGAAAGAGGCAAGAGGGGTGCAGAAAGAGGCAAGAGGGGTGCAGAAAGAGGCAAGAGGGGTGCAGAAAGAGGCAAGAGGGGTGCAGAAAGAGGCAAGAGGGGTGCAGAAAGAGGCAAGAGGGGTGCAGAAAGAGGCAAGAGGGGTGCAGAAAGAGGCAAGAGGGGTGCAGAAAGAGGCAAGAGAACTGCAGAAAGAGGCAAGAGAACTGCAGAAAGAGGCAAGAGAACTGCAGAAAGAGGCAAGAGAACTGCTGATATAAGCAACAGAGGTGTAGAAAGAAGCAAGAAAAGTGCAGAAAGAGGGAAGTGAGATGCAGAAACAGGCAAGAAAGGTAGAGAAAGAGGGAAGACGAGTGCAGAAAGACAACAGGGGTGCAGAAAGAAGCAAGACAGATGCAGAAAGAAGCATGGGAAGTGCAGAATGAAGCAACAGGGGCGCAGAAAGAGGCTAGAGAGGCGCAGAAAGAGGCTAGAGAGGCAAGAGGCGCGCAGAAAGAGGGGCGCAGAAAGAGGGGCGCAGAAAGAGGCGCGGCGCGCAGAAAGAGGCGCGCAGAAAAGGCGCCCAGAAAGAGGCAAGAGAAGCACAGAAAGAGGCAAGAGAAGCGCAGAAAGAGGCAAGAGAAGCGCATAAAGAGAAGCGCAGAAAGAGGCAAGAGAAGCGCAGAAAGAGGCAAGAGAAGCGCAGAAAGAGGCAAGAATGATTTGCGCACCATTATTACCAATTTAACACCCACATTTAGCAATAAGTAACAGTTGACCATTCCAGCTTTGCAAAGGACCTTCCACCACGCTGTAACACTTGTCGCTGCATTTTTGGTAACGTTTGAGCTCTATGGGCTAGAAACAAGATTTTTTTGTTCAAGTCTGCAGATTATACAGCAGATGATGTATTATGCGGCAAATGCGGAAAATGGATAATTATGCGAAAATCAGTGCAGCCAAACAGTCGCATAATTCCAGTGGCCTTGCTCATACCTCTGACTAGGTCCGTAAGTGCTCCTCAGTGGCTCCTTTTTTTTGTCTCATTGAGTTTATAGTTTAACTTCTATAGAGACAAGGAAGACTAAACCGGAGGTTACCACTCCACAACACAGACTACCATACCACATAATTACTCACTTTAACACATAATCCCACTGTACATAATTCCTATACACTAAATACCACATACTTTCTATCCACATAATTTCACTGCACAACAAACCACATAATTCCACTACATACAAAGTACATTAACTCCAGTCCAAAAAACATTAGTAAAAATCTTTTACATTTACAACGCCAATAGCTCTAACTCTCGCAAATGCGAAACCTATCACATTGCAAATGCTTCTTTAACGACTAGTCGCGTTTGCAGAGTGGTGGAGAAAGGGGGCTGGGCCTCCGACCAGCGCCCAGGAGGCCCCCCGCATCTTATTAAGCAAGCCCCGGGGAGGTGGCGCCCCCGCATATAATTAGTATGGTCAGCCCGCACTTCGTTTTTTTTCTTCCCTCGGCAGGATTCGCGCACCCAGCGCGAATCCTGCCGTTTTTTTAATGCTCTGAGCAGGCCTAGGGGGTCAGGGTGTTTTTACCCTGCCCCCTTTTCTTGTTTTTTAAAATCTTTTTTTCAACTGATTTCTTGTGACTCGGTTGGCTGCCAACACTTCCTGGTTTGGAGTGCTGACAACCAATCAGATCTCACAATGATGTGTGGTTATGCTCCGCCCAGATAGATATTTTTTTTTTTTTTTTTTTTTAGAAACTACTGAACGGATTTACACCATTTTAAAAAAAGCACGCTTTCTAGACCAAGACCTACCTTTTTGCCTAATTTGGTGTAATTCTATTCAGCAGTTCGGGCTGTAACCCGTTTCAAAATTCCTTTGGAAATTAACATAGGGAAAACGCGTTTTGGCACCCCTCTTTTCTCGGCCCCCGCTTGACCAATCACCCAGAAACGTTCAAGACAGGAGCTGACCGGTCCGCCCCATTAGTTTTGAAAATTTCGCGAATATTCGTCAAACGGCGCCAAAGATATTGGCAAATCAAAAAACGCTTTTCCTATGGAAGCTAGGTCCCAACTATAACTACCTACTGGCGACCGCCAGTAGGAGATATATATATATATATATATTCACTGAAAAAACCATAGGTTTTAGGGACAGTTATAGTTAGTTGGACATTTCACTCGTACAAAACCATAGAAATTCCCCGTTATAGTTAGTTCAGCTAACTATAACTCGCGCCTCGCAATGCACTGCTGATGACGTCACATATTACATCACTCATGACATGGTCAGTGACATCACTGATGACATCTCAAATGACATCACTGATGACATCACTGATGACATCACTGATGACATCACTGATGACATCACTGATGACATCACTGATGACATCACTGATGACATCACTGATGACATCACTGATGACATCACTGATGACATCATCCAGTGTGTGTGTTTCTGTAAAGTTTAAATATGTTTAATATATATAGGGAAAGGCGTATTGAAGAATGAGTGGGTGTATAAGTGTCTGAATGGATGATTTAGTACGTGAGTGACTGACTCTACAAGTGAGTGATTAAATGTATCTTACTGAATGCATGGGTTAGTGACTAAACTGTGTGAATGTCTGTATCCGTCTGTCTGTTGGTTTGTAAGCGGCTGCATGGCTTTCTGAATAGCTACATGAGTGTCTACATGGGTTATTGATTGATTGTCTGAGTATCTGTATGGGTGCCTGAGTGTTTGTGTGGGTGGGGTGTGTGTGACTGTGCATAGATGTGTGAGTTGGTGATTCACTGGGTGCATGGTTTCAAGAGTGCATCTGTGATGGACTGTATGGGTGGGTGAGTGTGTGTATGGGTGTGTTAGTGATTGAATGTATATCTCAGTGGTACATGTGTGAGTAACTACATATGTGAAAGGCAGTATATATGTGTGTTGGAGTATATAAATGGCTATAAGTGAGAGTGTGTGATTGTGAGAGTGGCTGTATGGATGAGTGTGTACTTGTATCAGTGATTGTATAAGAGCGTAAGAATGTGCTAGTATTTGTATGAGTAAGTGAGCTGGTGTGTGTATAACTGTATAGGTGAGTAAATGGGTGTGTGATTAAGTTTTTGCATGACTGACTAGGTGTGTGAGTACCTCTATGGATGAGTGGCGGTGTGTGAGTGTTTATATAGGTGTATGAGTGCATATGATAGTCCTGTACTGAGTGACTAAGTATGAGTGACTGTACGGGTGAGTGAGTGGATGTGTGTGTAGACCTAAGAATCAGTGAGTGGGTATGTAGTTTTTGGTGTTGGAGTGTCTATGGTTTTGAAAATGGCAGTCTGTAATTTAGAGTGGGTGTATCAAAAGTTATGTTAGGGTGTGAGAAGATGCATGAAATCACAAGGATGATGTCATCAGTGATGTCATTTGAGATGTCATCAGTGATGTCACTGACCATGTCATGAGTGATGTAATATGTGACGTCATCAGCAGTGCATTGCGAGGCGCGAGTTATAGTTAGCTGAACTAACTATAACGGGGAATTTCTATGGTTTTGTACGAGTGAAAATGTCCAACTAACTATAACTGTCCCTAAAACCTATGGTTTTTCAGTGAATTTCAAAGGTTTTTTAAATGCTAATTTCTAACTATAACGTGCCTGAAACCTATGATTTTTTAAGTGAATTTCAAAGGTTTTTTTAAATGCTAGTTTCTAACTATGCCTACAGAGGCAGGACATGTGAAGAAAGAAGAAAAAACGCACAGAAAGAAGCAAAAGATGTGCAGAAAGAACCAACAGAGGAGCAGAAAGAGGCCTTGTTGCAAAATCATCCTGTGCCCACAACTTTTTCAGACGGGTACTGGTGGTAACTGACTCTGACTAACCAGAGCCAGTGCTATGCTAAAAGACACTTAGAATACAGTGAAAATACCTAGATACACTAGGGAACACTATGCGTTGGGGTACCCCTGTGATTAGCATGACCCCCTCTGCAAGTCCCTAGTACATAATAGGGCAGGGGGATTAAAACTACCTCTTAAAACGCGCTACAGGGCGCGTTTGCACAGTGGTGAAGGGAGGGGGCCTGAGGTGACATGTGTGCAAACGCACCCCGTGGCGCGTTTTAAGTTGCGGGATTAAGTCCCCTTGAATTCTGAGGGTCCCTGGGGCACAACTAGCCCCCAGGTACATACAGTTAGGACCACAGAGCTGAGTTGCAGAGAGGCGTTCCGAGGCCACGCACCTTTTTTCACCTCTCTGCAACGCAACTCTGTTGTGCTTACTGAAGGTGCCTGGTGGGCTAGTTGGCCCCCAGGGTCCCTCAGGATTCAAAGGGAATTAATTCCCCAACTTAAAACGCACCACAGGGCATGTTTGCGCACATGTCACCTGAGGCCCCGCCCCCTCCCTTCACCACTGTGCAAACGCGCCCCGTGGTGCGCTTTAAGTTGGGGGATTAGGTCACCTTGAATCCTGAGGGTCCCTGGGGCCCAACTAGCCCACTAGGTACTTCCAGTAAGCACCACAGGCCTGCGTTGCAACGCCTGTAACAAATTGTGCAGTTGTGTTTAGGTAGTGAAGAGGGTCGTGCTGGGGGTAGTGTTTTAGGGTTTAGGGTAGTGCAGTGGTGTTTGTGTAGTGTAGGGGGTCATGCTGGGGGTAGATTTAGGGTTTAGGGTAGTGCAGTGGTGTTTGGGTAGTGTAGGGAGTCGTGCTGGGGGTAGTGTTTTAGGGTTTAGGGCAGTGGTGTTCGGGCAGTGTAGGGGGTCGTGCTGGGGGTGGTGTTTCAGGGTTTGGGGCAGTGCAGTGGTGTTCGAGCAGTAAAGGGGGTCGTGCTGGGGGTGGTGTTTCAGGGTTTAGGGTAGTGCAGTGGTGTTCGGGCAGTGTAGGGGGTGCTGCAGGGGTGGTGTTTCAGGGTTTAGGGCAGTGCAGTGGTGTTCGGGCAGTGTAGGGGTCATGCAGGGGTGGTGTTTCAGGGTTTAGGGCAGTGCAGTGGTGTTCGGGCAGTGTAGGGGTCGTGCTGGGGCTGGTGTTTCAGGGTTTAGTACAGTGGTGTTCGGGCAGTGTAGGGGGTCGTGCTGGGGCTGGTGTTTCAGGGTTTAGTACAGTGGTGTTCGGGCAGTGTAGGGGGTTGTGCTGGGGCTGGTGTTTCAGGGTTTAGGGCAGTGCAGTGGTGTTCGGGCAGTGTAGGGGGTCTTGCTGGGGCTGGTGTTTCAGGGTTTAGGGCAGTGCAGTGGTGTTCTGGCAGTGTAGGGGGTCGTGCTGGGGCTAGTGTTTCAGGATTTAGGGCAGAGCAATGGTGTTCAGGCAGTGTAGGGGTTTTGCTGGAGGTGGTGTTTCAGGGTTTAGGGCAGTGCAGTGGTGTTCGTGCAGTGTAGGGGGTGGCGTTTCAGGGTTTAGGGCAGTGGTGTTCAGGCAGTGTAGGGGTCTTGCTGGGGTTGATGTTTCAGGGTTTAGGGCAGTGCAGTGGTGTTCGGGCAGTGTAGGGGGTCGCGCTGGGGGTGGTGTTTCAGGGTTTAGGGCAGTGCAGTGGTGTTCGGGCAGTGTAGGGTGTCGTGCTGAGGGGTGGTGTTTCAGGGTTTAGGGCAGTGCAGTGGTGTTCGGGCAGTGTAGGGGTCTTGCTGGGGGTAGTGTTTCAGGGTTTAGGGCAGTGGTGTTCGGGCAGTGTAGGGGGTCTTGCTGGGGGTGATGTTTCAGGGTTTAGGGCAGTGCAGTGGTGTTCGGGCAGTGTAGGGGGTCTTGCTGGGGGTAGTGTTTCAGGGTTTAGGGCAGTGCAGTGGTGTTCGTGCAGTGTAGGGGGTCGTGCTGGGGATGGTGTTTCAGGGTTTAGGGCAGTGCAGTAGTGTTCGGGCAGTGTAGGGGGTCGTGCAGGGGTGGTGTTTCAGGGTTTAGGGCAGTGCAGTGGTGTTCGGGCAGTGTAGGGGGTCGTGCTGGGGGTGGTGTTTCAGGGTTTAGGGCAGTGGTGTTCGGGCAGTGTAGGGGGTCTTGCTGGGGGTGATGTTTCAGGGTTTAGGGCAGTGCAGTGGTGTTCGGGCAGTGTAGGGGGTCGTGCAGGGGCTGGTGTTTCAGGGTTTAGGGCAGTGCAGTGGTGTTCGGGCAGTGTAGGGGGTCGTGCTGGGGGTAGTGTTTTAGGGTTTAGGGTAGTGCAGTGGTGCTTGTGTAGTGTAGGGGGTCGTGCTGGGGGTAGTGTTTTAGGGTTTAGGGTAGTGCAGTGGTGTTTGTGTAGTGTAGGGGTCATGTTTTAGGGTAGTGCAGTGGTGTTTGGGTAGTGTAGGGGGTCGTGCTGGGGGTAGTGTTTTAGGATTTAGGTTAGTGCAGTGGTGTTTGGGTAGTGTAGGGGTCGTGCTGGGGGTAGTGTTTTAGGGTTTAAGGTAGTGCAGTGGTGTTTGTGTAGGGTAGGGGTCGTGCTGGGGGTAGTGTTTTAGGGTAGTGCAGTGGTGCTTTTGTAGTGTAGGGGTCGTGCTGGGGGTAGTGTTTTAGGGTTTAGGGTAGTGCAGTGGTGTTTGTGTAGTGTAGGGGTCATGTTTTAGGGTAGTGCAGTGGTGTTTGGGTAGTGTAGGGGGTCGTGCTGGGGGTAGTGTTTTAGGATTTAGGTTAGTGCAGTGGTGTTGGGGTAGTGTTTTAGTTTTTAGGGTAGTGCAGTGGTGTTTGTGTAGTGTAGGGGGTCATGCTGGGGGTAGTGTTTTAGGGTTTAGGATAGTGCAGTGGTGCTTGTGTAGTGTAGGGGGTCGTGCTGGGGTAGTGTTTTAGGGTAGTGCAGTGGTGTTTTTGTAGTGTAGGGGGTCATGTTTTAAGATGCAACGCTCCAATACCTGACCAGTCTGCACTATATAAAACTGCAAAAAAATAAAAAGTGGTTTGCACACTTTTGTCATTGGGCTATATGTGGGCTACATCTGGGTAATAATTGTGCTACATTTGGGCTCTTTTTTCACTGGTGGCCATCTTGGAAGACTTCTTTGTTATGAAGTTTCCTAATTTCCTCATTTACTGCAGTCTCCTCAGTAGGAAATGCTTTCAGTTTTTACTTTGATTCCATCAAGAAGGCATTCAGATGTGTCACACATTTGCCATAAATTCAAAATGTTATTACTCTAGTTGTTCATTAGATCACTGTAGTAAAGCTACTGCTCACCAAGGAGTTAACTGGAAGTCTACTGCTGGTATTGAAAGTGATTGTTTCAGTCTGCATGTCAGAATTTTCTAATGAAATAGAAGAGGATTTGAGATCTCACTTAAAACATGCACTAAATTTTCTTTTTGCAGCACTAACCATAATTTCTATGGCAAAATGAACCCCCTCATTTTCTTCCTTTTTAAATTAAATGTTTTAAGTGTTACCAGTTTATTCCAATCAAGATGGCTTCAGGTGTGCCATACTTTTGTCATAAGTAAGGCTGTTAGCACTCTAGTTGTTCTTTAGAACACTCTGGGAAGCTGCAGTAGAACACAAAGGCATCAACTGACAGGCTGCTCCTGTTGAAATATAACAGGAAGATATTTGAGATCACACTTGAAACATGTCCTAATTTTTCTTTCTACAGCACTAACCATAATTTCTATGACAAAATGAACCCCATCATTTTGTTCCTTTTTAAATTAAATGTTTTAAGTGTTACCAGTTTATTCCAATCAAGATGGCTTCAGGTGTGCCATACTTTTGTCATAAGTAAGGCTGTTAGCACTCTAGTTGTTCTTTAGAACACTCTGGGAAGCTGCAGTAGAACACAAAGGAATCAACTGACCGTCTCTGCCCTTGTTGGATGTACATGTTTTACTGAGAATGTCAGACTTCATTCTCACATGACTGAGAAAGATAATGTGAATTTACAGAAAATATGCTCTCATTTTAGCTTCTGGAGCACCTTCCAAAACTGTATGGGACAAGCATGTGAAAATAGTTCTCTCAAACATGATTCATGATATCCCAGCAGAAGGGTTTTTCACAGGGTAAAATCACCTTAGAACACACCACAATTCCTGAAATTAGTATGGTACCATCAACAAATGAATTCTAATGTAACTAAAGTCTGTTATCACCCTTTATAGTTCTCCTTTTGGTAACCCTCAAAATCTTCGATTCACTACAATGCATTTCAATGGGGTACTATCATTTATATTGGTCCCAAGATGGCTGCCAGCAATTCCAGGATGAAGTGCTGACAGCCAATCAGATCTCACGATGACATGTGTGGTTAGGCTCCGCCCAGATATATATGTGTTTTTACTTTTGATTTTCTCAGCAACTACTGAACGGATTTACACCATTTAACAAAAAGGGTTCTTTTTGAACCAAGAACTACCTCTTTGCCAAATTTGGTGTAATTCCGTTCAGCAGTTCGGGCTGTAGCCGTGTCTAAAGTTTCCTATGGGAAAATGAATGGGGAAAACACGTTTTGAGACCCCCCTTTTTTCTCGGCCCCCGCTTGATGAATCACCCTGAGACTTTCAGGGTCGGAGCGGGCCATAAAGTTGGAAAATTTCGCGAAGATTCGTCAACCGACGCAAGAGTTATTTCAAATAGAATGTCGCGGATTTCCTATGGAAAATAGGTCCTAACTATAACTATCTACTGGCGACCGCCAGTAGATAATATATATATATATATATATACACATACATACATATACACACACACACACGCATATATACACACACGCACACACATATACACACACACACACATACACACACACACACATACATATACACACACATACATATACACACACATACATATACACACACACACACACGCACACATACACACAAACACACAGGCGATGGCTGTGCCAACCAACCACCATTATTGTGATTCCCATTATATTTAGTCTGTTAACAATAACTTATTACTCCCCAACGTCACTTAAATGCGGATCTTGATAAATATACATCTGAAAACTGTTCAAGAATTTAAAATTGAAAGAGAAAAATAAAAAAGTTGTTTTCAATAGAACTGTGGTCAGATTTTAAGTTCTACAGTCAAGTCTTTGTTGAGGCATTTACATCACATCAATAAAATGTTGGAACTACCGTTTAAAGGATTGATCACCTCTTATGGATGAGCTCAGGAACTCGATTCAACCATTATCTGCAAACTGAAATGATAGGCACCAGTTATTGCTAAGGGGTGATGTGATCAAGAGCGTTTGAGGGTGTTAAGATGTACCTTCTTAAAAAAAGTTGGTTGGGTTACGGCTGTCATCTTCTTTTTGAAAAATGTAAGCTCCTCCTATTGTGAAACATACTTGTCTCCTTGACGACTGACCACTAGCAGAAGTGGCTTTCTCTTGGGCTCCGCCTGGAAAGAAAGCTCAGACCCTAAGACCAGTCCAAACTGGGCAGATGTTAGACTCCCTGCGCCAGAAGCCTGTAAACACAAGCGGATAAAAAAGGCAAGCTTCACCGTCCCGATTGACGAGGAACTCCAAATTTGCAAAAGGTAGCACTTAGGTTGGTTCTGCCTTTAAAATGGCATCAATACTACAGTCATAGGCCCAGAACCTAATAAATACATCATTCAGACATTGAGGAGACCCTTCATAACACTGTTAGACAACTGAGAAGAGCTGAAGCTTTGCTTGTGGTTGCTCTCAAGCAGAGCACAAGACTGGAGTCCTGGGCACACTACTACTCTGAGCTGTAGGAGACACAGTGGAGAGGCTTGCAGGGAGAACTTACTTTTTTTTTTTTTTTTTAATGCCAGTCCCCACTTTCCCATCTATGCATTCTTCCCACTCTCTAGTAATGTGAAGCACTTTATGGCTGTAGTTCTACAGTGGTGAAAACAAGGGCCCTGTGCATTTTAGCGAGCCTCGCAATATTTTGCTACCATTATTGCGATGGCTAGAGGGCGTCATCTAATGAACTTACATCCAACAGGTTAGAAGTGTTATACATGGAATTACACTAAAGTAACCGGCGTTACAATAACAGAATTGCAGCTTAAACAAAAAACATGTGGGAATACGTGCTTGCTTTCTTAACATGTACTGAATGGGCATTGCTTTTTTTTAGATTTCATGTTAATGCCAATTTTAACGGCATTACATAAGCTTACATTTAATCAACACATGATTAAGGAACAGATCAATTAATTTTGTCTGAAGGGTTAGATCCAAAGATTAAAGTAGTGTTAGTGGTGTAGGAGACATGCAGGGCTCAGCTAAGGTATTTTCTCAAGGCTTTTTCAGAGTGCTACAAAATGGGGTTTAAGCAGTGATCGAGAATGATGGGGGTTGGAAACAGGTTCCAGAAATTGGGTTTAAGTCCTCGCCAAGGTTGTGTAGAGAACATTTTTTTTCATTAACAATTTGTAAGCAATAATTTCCTTTGCTTCTGACCACACAGGAACTCCAGGTGATAGTTTGCAACAGTAAGATTTTGGGTATTTAGGGAGCCGTGGTTGGAGTGGTAATCCACTAGATCAGGAGTCCACTGGTAGGAATTGCCTGAAAGAGGCAACTTTTGATTTTGTATATTGACAATTTTCTTCTGCTTTACACGATATTTGGTTACACGCATTTTGTAGTAGCACACGAGGTCCTGAAGAAGGCTGCTACACCTCTGAGGGTACTAGGCTGAAACATGTCGACCTACTCTTCAGTCTATGACAGGTTCAATCCCCTCCTGTTATAGCCTGGTTAGAATTCTGGTCTAGGGATGCCCTATTAAAGTCTGTTGCGTACTCTGGAACTAGGTTTTACTTCACACCCATTTTTGTTTTGCACCTCTCATCACACCCATCTCACCTAAGGTATTTAGAATACCGCTCTGTCAAAGAAAACATCCCTGAATCCGCCCTCTCAGAGAGGGGTTATATCCTGCATTATGACTAGGTTCATAATACAAGGAGCTACCCTATGATGAAGCATGCCACCTTTGGGTGGGTGAAGGAAACCGTCCTTCAAAAGGGACACTCCGTTAGCACTCTTCTTCACTTTGTAGACCTAGGGGTTCTTTTGTGTTTTTAGTTTCTACGTTGGGGAGTCAACCCCTGAAGGTCTGTAACCCTCCTCTGGCCCTTTTTGTGTTTTGACACTACATGGAAAGCCAGCTTCTTACACACCACTCCACTTGACTACACTGCAACAGTTTAAGCCACTATGCCACTCCAATGTACGCCGCTCCTCTAGCAACACTACTCTATTAAAGTGCAGTTTACAACCCTCTGCTACACTCTATTCCACTATACGACACCATAATATAATGTATGCCCCTACACTCCACAACACTTTCCTCTATTCTATGCCATTCTACGACAATCTACTCAATGACACTCCATAATACTACACTGTACGAACCTCAACTGTACGACATGCTACTCTATGATACTCCACTATACGACACACCACTCCACTATATAACACTTTACTCCACTACACACTGTTAGATTTGAAAATCCCATTCCTACTATGCACTCGTATCATGCTATATTAGGTTAGCGATGTGTGGCTAAATATACGCCATTTGTATTCACGTTATGCAACCCACTGAGTTATCCCTGCAAACGTGCAAGCTTTCTGTAGTTAGCCAGTGTGACTCCATTTTATATTTCGCAATCCCTATTGGGCCGCTTAGGCCATGTCTGAACTAGGCCTCATCATTCGTATTGCTTGCCTCAGCAGAACACTGTATTTTGTTATTTTCTCTCTGTTCAAGGTTTTTTTCTGACTTACTAATGAATAGGCCATTCTGCCCTCGCATACCTATCTGAATGTGTAGTTCTGCTCCCACGTTGGGAGACGGTGAGACTCAGCTCGGTGACCTCGAAGCACAGATAGCATGAACCCATCTGGCAGGTGGTAGCCCATCCTCCTGGGCCTCCTTTGTTCATGTTCGGCCCAGGCCGGTAACTTTCCACTATGGGCGTGGTTGGAGGCTCCTTGGGAAGAATGATTACTCACTGCAGACTGTTGGGGGGGGTCAGTCTCTCGGCAGACATCTTAGGGTGCAGGTCAGATTGGACTCCTCTGCAGAGCATTGCTAATAAATGTATGTTTGTATTCTCTACTGTCTGACCGACTCTTCATTCTTGGGAAGGCATAGCAGGTGGTTGTAAGAAACCAGAGTGGCCCCCAAGGGCCACTTCCTTCAGTTGGTGCCCGAACAGGGACCCCGCAAGGTGATCTGACTCGCCCGTAATCGGGTTGTAGGGTCGGGGGTGCGTTTGGTCGGATCGGGGTACCCCACACAAGACATAGCTTGGTTCTCGCGGCTGCCCCACCCGGCTGATCGGGCGACTCCTCGTCTAGTGGTCACCGGCTGGGGTCCTGAGAAGGCGAAACCTTGGAGTTGACCGTTTGGTCCGAAGAGTCGGCAGTGGAGAATAACTTGACTCAACCTGTGTGTACCAGGTGAGTGATTTGATTCTGGGAAAAATGGCGCCATTCTTGAACGGCATGAGCCTACGGGCTGTGTCTTGGTACAGTCTCCGGACTGTCTTGGAGCAGTTTTCGGACTGCCTTGCTTGAACGGCACGAGTCGACGGGCTGTGTCTTGGTACGGGCTTCGGGCTGTCTGGTCTTGAACTTGGTGGGTTTGCGGACCCTTGAAAAGGCACAGTGCTTGTGAGCAGTCTACCAGAACAACTGGAAATTTGGTCCGCGCTTGAAAAGGTCTGGGGCTGTTCGCGAACAATCTGCCAGGCCAACTGGTAATTTGGTCAATGCTTGAAAAGGTCTGGGGCTAGAGCCTGCCTTATTGAACTTGGTACAGTCTCCGGGCTGTAGGGAGTGGTCTCTGGACCGTTTGGTTTGGTTCTTGAATAATTGTTAATATTTTATCTTTTCTTTTATTACTGTTGCTGGTGTTAAACTTGTCCGTTAGGGACAGTGCATGTGTCTTATATTAATAAGCCTTGTTTAAGCAAATTGGGGTGTTTTGGATGTCGGTGTTGTTCTACTGAGGCTCGATTGGAAGTGAGTCAGCCTGCGCCTCCGGAGGGTACCCCAAATTTTGATGTATATGTCAAGCACGGGATTGGCCCCATTATGTTTAGCACATTGTGGAATAAATAGACGAGGGACAATGCTGAGTTACAATGGCCACTTACTGGCTCGTTTGATGAGAAAAAATTGAATATCTTGCAAGACAAATTGTTCGCCAAAAAGAGCAGGCAGTCGATGTTTGATTCTTTAAGAGTATGGCAGAAGAAAGCAAATCAGCGGTGTATGAGAGCAGAGAAAGAGGCCCGGAAGAGACAGACTCAGACTATAACGCAGAAAGCAGTGGCCTATGAAAGGGAAAAGATAAAAAAAGGCATAGAATGTGCACATAGAAAATTTCGATTGCAGACAGATAAATGCTATGTTACTAGGGAGGAAGGTGACGTTTTCGTTGAAGAGCTATTGGATTCTCGCCCTCCTCCACCTTACGCTCCCGAGCGGATATACCCAAGAGTTCCAGCATCTCAGCCCCCGGCCTCTGGTGCCGCTCTTTCTAGTATTTCTGCCTCTAGTCCAACTGCTTCGGCCCCAGCCCCGCCTGCTTCCTCTCTGCTCACGCCAGTAACAGGGGCGGGAGCCGTTAGCTCTCCTGTTCCGTCTACTGACTCTGTATCTACCGCTACACCCCCTTTCACTCCTACAACACTGTCTCCTTACATGAGGATACCGGTCTCATCTGCTCTTTCTCCCTCGAGTATGACGCCCCACACACTGCTGAATGGCGAAACCCCTTTACGTGGGATTCATGAAGGGAATTGGGCGGCCGCACGGGACCGTATGGACAAAGTGTTGGTGCGTTCTGCTGTGGGTGAGGAGCAGCAAATGGTGGCGAATCAGGTGGCTCAGTGGGCTCGGAGCCCGATCTATAGTGTGGAAGATGTGTGGAGTGTGATGAAAGATTATGAGCCTTTCATACGCAGCATGCCCTGAAGCACATGTCGGCCACGTTAATAGGACTGTGGGAACAGTGTTTTCAGGGTATTGCACCGCAGATCATCTATGACATACGAGACAGAGTATATGCTGCAGGTATGGCTCCTAATGAGGTTTTTAGCAATGTATTGACATTGGTGGGTTATCGAGGCAGATTGCTCCAAAAGGTTCCGACTATGGTGACCCAGTGCCCCATGAGGGAGGTCCATCCCATTTATCATCCTGAGATACCAGAACTGCGCGACTCCACGAACGCTGTAATTAGGGCATGAGTTGGTGCTCGGTTTCAGGAACAGTGGATCTATACTCCATGGAAGAGGAGTGAGGTAATATCCCTTAAAAGTCAATTGCCGGACCCTCGGAAAAACCAGACTGCGTACTACAAACAGTTGACAGAGGCGGCTTCCTCCACAGTGATGACGTTAGCAGATATGGAGTTGTTTTTTGGCTTGTTGGTACTGGTGGATATATGGAGGCAAGTGCATACACAGGACCATGTGGTGGAATTGGGAGGAACATGGGATCAGATCAGGGCGTGGGATAAGGACCGCAAGCCCGGTGACAAGCCGAAGGCGGAGATATTGGCTTTACCGGGTAGCGTTATCACATATATGCATTCCCTTATCCCGCCGAGACGAGTAGATTGGGACAAGTTGATTGCATGTCGGTCAGAAGAAGGACAAGAGTGTGTGATTTCTTTACTAGGTTTGAAGGGGTGTTTCTTGACTTTAGCGGCCAGGACCGGTCATTGGAGGGTGGTGTACGGTTGTTTGTCAGCAGGTTTGCTAACAACTTGCTTCCTGAGATTGCAACTAGGTTGCAGGCTTCAGAAAGCACTTGGAGCACCTCTTCCCCATCAGTGAATTTGAGTATGGCACAGTACTACGAGCATAGAGAGAATGAGGACAAGGAAAGAGTGGAGAAAAAGTCGAAGGATTTGAAGACGAGGGTGTTGATGCAGCAAGTTGCGAGGGGAAGAGGAAGAGGTTCGGCCCAGCAGCTGCCCCGGACTAACAGGGGTGGTACTTCGAATGCACCCCTTGGGCTCAATCAATGTGCATATTGCAAGCGGGAGGGACATTGGCGGAATGAGTACCCGGAGTTGTCGCAGAGAGGTGGGGCCCCGAGAGGTGGGGGGGTTTGGAGGACGTGGAAGGGGAGGAGGCGGCCGTGGGGACATGCGATCAGAGAACACATCTAATAGACAGAGCGGGAACTACTTTGACGAGCCCCGAGGGAGACAGTACTATCATGACGACTATGACATGGACGAAGTGACAGGGATGTCTCACAGCTAGGACAGCCAGGGACAGGTTAAGGGACCAGTTTCGGTGCCTGTAGATCAGTGTGGACCCTATGTCACTGCAGATTTACATAGTATGACCAAGAAATTCTTAGTTGATGCAGCTCTTTTTCCCGTTCACTGGTCCCGGGGGCAGCTCTGTCTGGCCAAAACAATGTGTTGGTGGGTTTTTCAGGCGTGCCGGTCGTTAGCCCCATTTCCAAACCTCTTGCTTTTGACTATTGGCCCCTTTACGGTAGACTCACCATTCCTATTAACGTCAAATTGGGAGAATTTGTGGGGATTGGATTTGTTAAAAAGGTTGCATGCGACAATTTTTTGTTCCCCAGACGGTGTTTACATGACTATAGGACCACGAGTGGCCCGTGCCAAGCAATGCCTTGCAAAGGATGCCCCACTTCCCGTCGAGTTTAAAGATGTGCCACGCTCATTATGGGCTACAGGAGACACGAATGTGGGGTTGCTCCAGATCCCACCAGTCTCTTTACAGATCAAAGACAATGCTAAATTGCCGCGTATTCCCCAGTACAAGATATCCCAGGCAGGAGAAAAGGCCTTATTGCAAATAATACAGGATTTGATTAAGTCTGGTGTGGTTGAAGAGACAGTAGCGAATGTGTGTAATAGCCCTATCCTTCCTATACTTAAAAAGACACCTTTGGATTCTTCTGATGCCCATCCTGATGTTTACCGTTTTGTCATTGACCTTAGAGAGGTTAATAAAATTGTGGTTCCCCAGTATCCTGTGGTTCCAGACATTACCACAATCTTGACAATGATTCCTCCATCAGCAAAATTCTTTTCGGTAATTGATTTGAAGAATGCTTTCTTCAGCATTCCAATCCATACAGATAGCAGATATCGGTTTGGATTTGCAATAGCCGGAAGGAGCTTTAGATTCTGCCGTGCTCCACAAGGCTATACAGAAAGTCCTAGTATCTATAGCCAAGCTTTGAAAACTCAATTGGATTCTTTGGAACTTTCCCCTGGTAATGTGCTGTTGCAGTACGTTGACGATCTCCTTGTGGCTTCTGACACCGAGGATGGTTGTAAAGAGGCTACGGTTAAATTACTGTTACATTTGGCACACCATGGACACAAGGTGTCACTCAAAATTTCAATATTGTTGACAGGAGGTCACCTATTTAGGTCACCTACTGTCGAAGGAGGGTCGCAGACTAACACCTGAACGCATAGCTGTTATTACTAATATGCCTGTTCCTAAGACCTAAGGCGAGGTACGCGCATTCATAGGTACAACTTCGTATTGTCGGCACTGGATCCCCAATTACTCCTTACTAACAAAACCCCTTCTTTACCTGACCACCAAGGATGTGCATGAACCCTTGCCTTGGACACCTGCATGCCAGCAAGCTTTTGAGCAATTAAAAGGTTGCGCTTTGCTCTGCTCCTGCGCTTGGTACTCCCGATTACCAAAAGCCTTTTGTGCTCTACGCACACGAGGCGGACGGTTGCGCGCTTTCTGTTCTAACACAGGGTTTCGGTGGAAAGCAGAGACCCAGCGCTTATTTCTCTGCTATTCTTGATTACGTCGCCAGAGCTCTCCTGAGCTGCCTGAGAGCTGCTGCGGCGGTGGCAGTTTCTATCAGACAATCGGCAGGGCTCGTCCTTAATACGGATCTCACAGACATGGTACCTCATGCTGTGGACACACTGTTGAATAAGAGAAAGACAAAGCACCTTACTAGTGCGCGTCTCACTGGATACGAGTTAACCCCGTTTGCTCCGCACATTACCATCAAACGATGTGCTACTCTGAACCCAGCCACGTTACTACCCCTCCCTTCGGAAGAAAAGGACAATGATGTCCATGATTGTTTATTTCGGACTGAGGAAGAAGCGAAGGGACGGGTAGACCTGACTGATGTTCCCTTATCTGACCCCCAAGGGGAACTATATGTCGATGGCTCTTGTTTCAACCTACCAGATGGCACTACCACTGCAGCTTATGCAATCACAACGTTACACACTGTAGTTGAGACATCCCGTATCCCATACCAATCGGCTCAGGCTGCAGAGTTAGTTGCCCTCCTTAGGGCTTGCGAGTTAAGTGAGGGACTGATTGTCAATGTCTACACCGACAGTCAGTACGCCTTTGGGGTGGCCCATAATTGCGGGCGCCTCTGGGCGGAGAGAGGGTTCTTGACTTCGCATGGGCTGCGAATACAGCATGGTCCATTGATGCATAGACTGTTGTCAGCACTGACACTTCCTGATAAGTTGGCAATAATAAAATGTAGCGCTCACAAAGCAGTAACAGACAATGTTGGAAGGGGAAATGCTTTTGCAGATCAGACAGCTAAGGAGACAGCTAGATCAAAGACGAAAAAGATGTTTGAGGCAGGTCCAGCTAGGTGGGTTCCAGACAATGGAATGTTCGAGGACACATTGGAAAATATCAGGGAAATACAGGGTGAGGCGACAGATGAGTTGGCAATATGCGAGGAGAGGACAGGGCGTTTGGATGAGGATGGGTGTTGGACTGACTTGTCTGGGAAGCAGAGATGGTTGCTGCCGAATGCCTATGTGCTCCCTGTTGTCACTATGGCCCACGGCCCAGCACACATAAGTGCCAAAGGAATATGTAAGCTACTAGACCCAGTATGGCTAAACACTGCATCATTTGTTTGAAACATAATCCTGGGAAAGGTACTCCTACACCCGCAGGTAATTTTGCACCGCCTTTCTTCCCTTTCGAGGTTCTCCAGATGGATTTCATCGAAATGGAACGAGTTAACAACTTGAAGTATGTGCTAGTAGTAATTTGTGCATTCAGTAAATGGATTGAGGCTTACCCCACTGAGGAGAATACGGCCATGGCGACGGCAAAGGCGCTCTTAAAAGAGTTCTTCCCGCGCTATGGATTGCCACGTGTGATCTGGAGTGACAACGGAAGTCACTTCAACTCAAAAGTCATTGAATTGGTGTGCAAGGGCTTGCATATTAAGCAGAAGTTTCATGCAGCGAACCACCCCCAGTCAGCAGGCCTGGTTGAGAAGTACAATGGTACTCTCAAACTGAAGTTAGCGAAGATCCAAGAAAGCACAGGATTGCGATGGCCAGATGCATTACCTTTGGCTTTGTTATCTACCAGGGCGACAGCGCATTCTAGAACAGGGTTGTTCCCGTACGAGGTGGTCTTTGGGCGCCCCGCCAACGTCTGGGGCGTCCCAAGACCCAAGCGCTTCTCCGAGATAGAGTACCCCCTGTTGATAGATTATCTGTATGAATTGTCTAAAGATCTCCGTTCTGTCTACCAACAGATTCACGCCACGCTGCAACCAGTACCAGGGGGGCCCGGGCATCAACTACAACCCGGGAATTTTGTTATGGTCAAGAATTTTCAACGGAAGAACTGCCTGGAGCCGAGGTGGAAGGGGCCCCTCCTTGTGTTGCTTGCTACCTGCACTGCCGTAAAGCTAGAAGGCCGGAAGAACTGGGTGCATGCATCGCACGTGAAGAGGGTACCTCTACCACTTCCGTATGATCAGTGGGCCCTCGAAGGCATCGGTGACCAGGAAGGGGAGCGAGTGCCCCGTTTCGTTCCTTTCTCCGACGCCAGATGGAGGTGGGCGCAGACAGACGAAGAAAGCGACGAGGCCTTACTTGAGGCGGTCCCCCCAGAGATCAGGGCCGCCCCGGATGCTCCCACTTCTAGTGCACAGACACCCGAGTCTCAATGCCCTGCTGAGCCTGAATTTCTTCCCCTTTTTGCTGATGAAGTGCCTGGTGTTGTCAGGTATAACTTGCGACCCCGACGGAAGGACAGTACGCCAGTAGGACAGTCCAGGAGTTAGGGAAGGACTTGAGCTTAGGGCGGAGGTGCTATGTCTATAGTGCCTGCTTCAGATTAGAGTGAACAGCACTGGTGCACTGCCCTAGACACTGGACAGGATCGTTGAGGGTATTTGCCCAGGAGGGAGGGTGCCCTATCCTGAAAGGAGGATTTGTTTTCCAGCAAGGGCTGCGATCGCGCAGCTCCCCCGTGGGAGTGCTTCATAGCACCGCCGCTGATGAACAATATGAGCCTACTAGTGAGGCTCTGAAGGACACTGGTTGATTTGTACCCCTCTGGTCGGTTGTGTTTTTGTGGCTCCAATTCCTAAGGTTTCTTTCTATGTACCCATTTGGCCGTGCAGTCATGAAGGAGGAACAGCCTCTGGTGGCCCCACCATTACAGCAGAATAGTCCAGGGTGGTCTAGTTGGTCCACTGGGAGTAGGGTAGTAGTGGTAGTGTTCCTTCTCATAGTAACGATAACACTATTCAGGGTGGTGTGGTATTTAGAAGAACAGCATCCGGTACACACTTTGATAGGGACTACTCCGGCCCCACCTGAGCATTCGTTTGTTACACTGGCCCCGCATAAGGAAAGACGTAGACAGACTTATGCCCAGAATGCATTCCTGCAGATGCTTCATCAGGTACACAGCACCACCAATGCCACGAACTGTTGGGTGTGTGGGTTACTTCCCTCAGTTATGCACAAGAATGATCTACTGGTGTCATTGCCCCCGTCATATTTGGGTAGTTGTGAGGCCTGGTTCCAGTTGCTTTCTATGGTATATATGCACTATCATGCCGACACTATGAATATGGTACAGGCTGATTATGAAGCAGTATTGGAGTATATAGTGGTACACCAAGGATACACTCCATGGGCAGATGGAAAGGAGGGTACCCTACATCCAGAAGCCTGTATGAATGTTTTTGAAACTAATAAGAATGTCACTTGGTTACAAAATGAAATGTTGGATTTCCAAGGATTTAATGTTACCGAATATTTTAAATGTTTCCAGGAACGAAATATAACTGAAGACAAAGCCATGCCCGTCCCTGTGATCAATACAGCAGCTAGTTTTTGTGTTGAAGGTTCAGGGACTGTTCCAGTAGGATAAAGCAGTTGCAACTACACATACCGATTGAACACTACTAGTAGCCCACCTTTGCTCACGTCTCCAAATGTATACTTCGTTTGTGGGGAGCAGGCCTATACATGGCTTCCCAGGGGATGGTCTGGTCGGTGTTATATCTCTTTTCTTTTACCTCCCGTTTACATTGCACCATCTAATTATCAAAAGGATCATAGGCTATAGCGTAGGGATCTACATTTGCATCGGGCCAAGAGAGTTGTCAATCCAGAAGATATAGACCAAACAGATACTTCCTTACAGCAGTTTACTGACATCATGAGGGCATTCTGCCGTTCTGGGGCCCCATGTTCAATAGTCGTAATATACGTCGCCTTGCCCGAGTAGTTATGGGAGTTATTAATACTACTGCAGGTATACTGACTAATATTACAGTTGAGCTTCAGGCTACGAGACTGGTTGCTCTTCAAAACCGGATGGTTTTAGACGTCATCCTTGCTGATAAGGGTGGAGCCTGCCGTGTCATCGGCAGCAGCTGTTGTGTTTACCTTCCTGATCACGCCCCTAATGTATACTCCGCCATACAAAAATTACACAGGCTTGCTTCAGATATCCATCAGGATAATGGATCATGGTCCCTCACAGGATGGTTCTGGGGTCTGCGGACATCATGGGGTTGGAAGATGCTACTCGGCCTCGTAGTTATTGCAGGTGTCATCTTCACATGTTGCCTATGTATTAATTGCCTTCCAGCATTTTGCACCTATTGTGTGAGCAAGCTCACCCCTACCCCTAAATTGTCAGGACGTGATACTAAAAGGTCTCTACTATGATGATGCAGGATATCCAGGATATCATGCTTATCGACGAGGGAATTTTTGAATATTAAGTAGATGTTGATCCTCGTGTGTTGTTTTATTCTCCCGGATAGCTTGAGTGATTATGCATTTTCCTCCTTCCCACTTAGAATTGTAAAGACCCTACCGGATAGTATCAATAAAGCATTTAGCCACCCACGCTAAAAGGAGGGTCTGTTTGATTTGAAAATCCCATTCCTACTATGCACTCGTATCATGCTATATTAGGTTAGCGATGTGTGGCTAAATATACGCCATTTGTATTCACGTTATGCAACCCACTGAGTTATCCCTGCAACATGCAGGCTTTCTGTAGTTAGCCAGTGTGACTCCATTTTGTATTTCGTAATCCCTATTGGGCCGCTTAGGCCATGTCTGAACTAGGCCTCATCATTCGTATTGCTTGCCTCAGCAGAACACTGCATTTCGTTATTATTTTCTCTCTGTTCAAGGCTGTTTTCTGACTTACTAATGAATAGGCCGTTCTGCCCTAGCATACCTATCTGAATGTGTAGGTCTGCTCCCACGTTGGGAAGACGCTGAGACTAAGCGCGGTGACCTCGAAGCACAGAAAGCATGTACCCATCTGGCAGGTGGTAGCCCATCCTCCTGTGCCTCCTTTGTTCATGTTCGGCCCAGGCCGGTAACTTTCCACTGTGGGCGTGGTTGGAGGCTCCTTGGGAAGAATGATTACTCACTGCAGACTGTTGGGGGGTCAGTCCCTCGGCAGACATCTTAGGGTGCAGGTCAGATTGCACTCCTCTGCAGAGTATTGCTAATAAATGTATGTTTGTATTCTCTACCGTCTGACCGACTCTTCATTCTTGGGAAGGCATAGCAGGTGGTTGGGTGGGTGAAGGAAACCGTCCTTCAAAAGGGACACTCCGGTCTTCATTTGTAGACCTAGGGGTTCTTTTGTGTTTTTAGTTTCTACGTTGGGGAGTCAACCCCTGAAGGTCTGCAACCCTCCTCTGGCCCTTTTTAGGTCGAGCCTAGCGTTGCAGCGCATGCGCTGCTCGCTTTGCGAAGCATGCAGTATTCAGTATAGCTGGGAAGCTTTGTGGAAGCTCCGCCCATCTTTTTCATTGGCTTGTATCTTAAATGCTGCCTTCCGATTGGTTGTAGGCTTGTTAGTCCCTCCTTATGATGGCCATGTTGTCATTGGTGTCCTTCCATGGCTACTGGCCCCTTTACTGCACAGACTACTTTCTTCCCGTGCCTCCCCCCCTCCCTCCCGCAGTCCGATGCCTTGTCGCCCCCAACCCCCCCGTTCGCAATATGTCGCCCGCATGCATTCCCATTTGCAACGCAATAGGTCTCGCGTAAATGCGAGTCCTATTGCATTGCCTTGCCAATGCTTGTTTCTGTTTAAAGCACTGACTCCAAGACCAAACAAAACTGAAAGTCAGCCCAGCACTGCTTCGTTTGAGTTCTGACCCCCCCCCGGCCACGCCCACACTCCAACCCCTGGAGAGTGCAGAGTCCTATGCTGCAGCGAGAGTTAATATAGTGAACGCGGACGTACCTCCTTGCCAATGCTTGTTTCTGTTTAAAGCACTGACTCAAAGACCAAACAAAACCGTGTAAACAGTTTAAGATGTAATTTGACAGTTTTGGACGCATCGACATCAGGTTGTAAACATATTAATATATATATATTTTTTTTAACTGAAATGTCTGTTTGGAGCGTCCCCACGGCGTGACAAACATTGCACATTTAATTTATCTGCGAAATGGCTGGCGGCCACTTTGTATCTCTTTACTAACTCAAGATGGCCACGCGCTGTACATGCTGAAAAGCTGAAAGTCAGCCCAGCACTGCTGCGTTTGAGTTCTGATCCCCCCCGGGCCACGCCCACACTCCAACCTCTGGAGAGGGCAGAGTCCTATGCTGCAGCGAGAGTTAATATAGTGAACGCGGACGTACCGCAGCTGGACTGTATGGATGGTGGAGCGGAGGAACGAATGGACAGACAGCAAGTGAGTGTTATTAATGTATAGCACAGGCATACTAATGCAATCCGAATCACGAGCCACTTGAGAAAATGTAGGACGACTGAGTTGGTGCTGGAAAGCATAGAGTACCAGTAATTTACGGCGTAACTAATTATGAGCGCTATGAAATCATCCCGGGTGCCAAGCGCTATTAACCCCTTCGATGCTCATGACGGAGCGTTCCGTCATGAGCATCGGTTGGGCTGTGCTTATGACGGAACCGCTCCGTCATGAGCACAGCCCCTGGGGAAGCGCTGGCGCCCCCTGGGGCATCGATCTTGCCCCCACAGAGGGGGTGGCAGCAGAAGAGTTTCCGCTGCAACCCCCGACCCCCCCCCACGCTTTCCCATGACGTCAGCGCGCGCCAACATCAGGAAGCGCTGGGACGCCTGGAAGCCGTTTGCTTCCGGGCATCCCGAGGAGCAAGGTGAGTTTTCTCTGCTCCGGTGGGGCGGGGGGCATTTGGGGACGCATTGAGGCTTCGGGGAGAGGAAAGAGTATTTCCTTTCCCCTGATGTCTCAATGCAGGGCATTCCTGCTTCACGATCGCGCACAGCGTCGCGAACGTGCAGCAGGAATGCCCCACTAGACACCAGGGATGTCCTTTATTGTTCAAAGGAAGCGACCCCTTGGGCAAGGGTCGCTTCTTATGGGGGCCAATTATTTCAAAGACTTTTCTGCCCCCCCTGGGGACAGATCGGACGTTTTTTGGGCCGTTTCTGGACCCCGGGGGGGGTGGGGGGGGAGAGAGAGAAAAGCCCACTAGACCCAGGGATTATTTTTAAATGTAAATGGAAGCGACCCCTTGGGCAAGGGTCGCTTCCAGGGGGCCAATTTGGTTAGTTTGGGAATTCTGCACCCCCCTGGGGGCAGATCGCCACGTTTTTTTGGCCTTTCTGCCCCCAGAAAACCCCACTAGACACCAGGGAATTTTAAATTGTAATGGAAGTGACCCCTTGGGCAAGGGTCACTTCCAGGGGGCCATTTTTTTTTGTAATGGGAATTCTGCCGCAGATCGGCCCGTTTTAACCCCCACTAGACACCAGGGACTTCTTTTAAATTAAAATGGAAGCAACCCCTTGGCCAAGGGTCGCTTCCAGGGGGCAGATTTTTTTATATGTGTATTCTGCCCCCCAGCCACCAGGGATTTTGTTTTGTGAGTAATGGAAGCGACATGGTTGCTTCCTGGGGACAGATCTGCCCTTTTTTTGGCCTTTCTGCCCTAGGCGGGAGGAAGAAAACCCTACTAGGCACTAGGGATTTATTACTTTTGCAAGGGGGGCAAATTTCTGTCTGCTGTTTTCTGCCCCACCTGGGGGACAGATTGGCCTGGCAGACAACCTCACCCGATCCCTTGGGCAAGATCACCCCCTATTTTTCTCAGCCCTATTTGAAGGCCCATCTGGCCGATTGACCATTTGGGTAGTAACATAGCGTGTTATAATGTTAATTGTTTTATTTTTTGTGAATTGCAATGCTTTATTTCTCCTTTCTTGTTCTAGTTGAAGGCTTTTGCTCTTTAGACTGTTCCAGGTTGCGGTTTCGTTACTGGTGGTTCTGCTGTTTGTGTAGTTGCATGTGTTTGGTAAGAGACTTTTTTTTGTACAATGTAAATGTTTTTCATTTCTCTGCATCAATGTGTTTTTTGCAAATGGCGTAATAGCAGTATGTTTGGCTTCTATTTTTGAGTGTCAAAAACTTTTTGCATTTGTGCTTGGTGTGTATTTTGTTGTCTTGTGAGTAATTGGTTTTGTTCTTTCTAGTGGGATATCGTTGGTTTTTGCTGTGTCTCTGTAGAGTAGGTGCTGGTGAGGGTAGCTGTCTCTTGTAAGTGAATTGTATTGTTTTTGAGTATATAGATCTTTGTGATAAAGGCACACATTTTTTTACTTACTTATTTTGCACAGTGTTGGTTGTTGTTGACTTGTTTGTGCAGTCTCCTTTCTTAGTAAGGATAATGGCTAGCCGCAGGATTACTGCTCAGCAGGTTGTTGGTATGCTTTTGGAGTCTTCCTCTGACCATGGTTCAGAGACTGACTCTGCATCTGAGGCAGAGGAGGCAGGGGAAGATTCAGGCAGTGAGTTTTCTCTCCACATGGAATCATCGGATGATGAAGCTACTCTCAGTGCGGATGAAGCTACTCTTAGTGCGGATGAAGTGCCTGTGTTAGAGGAGGACATTGATGTGCAGATAGTGCGGCAAGAGGCATCTGGGCTGCAGCCTGGGGCTGCAAGGCTTCCCGTTGGTATAGTGCGGCAAGAGGCATCTGGGTTGCAGCCTGGGGCTGCAAGGCTTCCCGTTGGTATAGTGCGGCAAGAGGCATCTGGGCTGCAGCCTGGGGCTGCAAGGCTTCCCGTTGGTATAGTGCGGCAAGAGGCATCTGGGCTGCAGCCTGGGGCTGCAAGGCTTCCTGTTGAAAGTGCTGACCTCTGGGTTGCCCCAGGCATGGTGCAGCCGGCATTGCCAGACTTTACTGGTGTTCCAGGGTGTAGAGTAAATACTGAAAACTTTTTGCCGATAAATCTTTTTCAGTTGTTTATGGACGATGTATTTTTGGCAGAGATTGTTGAGCAGCCTAATTTGTATAACGAACAGTTTTTGAGGGACAACAGTGCCAGCCTTAAGCCCCACTCTAGAGCTACCCGGTGGACTCTCACAAATCTGGAAGAGATGAAGAAGTTCTTGGGTTTAACTTTTTTGATGGGCTTGCTAAGGAAGCAATCAATGTCTTCATATTGGTCTACTAGTCCCTTGATGGCAACTGCTATATTTCCGGCAGTCATGAGTCGTGATAGGTATTTGCTTCTGCTTCGGACGATGCATTTTGTCGATAATGGTTTAGAGTTGCCACGAGATCACCCTGATTGTGACCGTCTTTTTAAGATTCGGCCTGTCATTGATCACTTTGTTGATCGATTTTGCTCCAGGGAAAGAAATTGCAGTGGATGAGTCTTTGGTGTTGTTCAAGGGCCGCTTGGTTTTTAGGCAGTACATTCCTAGTAAGAGGGCACGCTATGGAATTAAGCTGTATATGCTGTGTGACAGTAGGACTGGATATGTCTCTAATTTCAGGGTGTACACCGGTAAGGAATCCAGGATTAACCCCCCTGGTTGTCCGTCCACTTTTGGAGTGACTGAGAAAATTGCGTGGGAACTTAGTAGAGGATTTTTTAACAAAGGCCACCATTTATATGTAGATAACTTCTACACTGGTGTGCGGTTGTTCAGGGAATTGGCCAAAGTGGACACTGTTGCTTGTGGCACAATCCGCTCTAACCGTAAAGGTTTCCCAAAAGAACTTGTTTGTCAAAAGCTTGCGCGGGGACAGTGCAGTGCGTTGCGAGGAGCTTCTAGCTGCGAAGTTTTCAGACAGGAGAGATGTCTACATGCTGACTACCATCCATGATGAAAGCACTGCACCTGTGACCGTTTGGGGTCAGGTTGCTGAAGCGCGCAAACCTGTGTGCATTTTAGACTATAATAGGCACATGGGTGGCGTTGACAGAGTAGATCAGAGGTTGGAACCTTACGCTGCTCTTCGTAAGGCTTACATTTGGAATAAGAAGTTGGCTATCCATCTTTTCCACTTGGCAACCTTTAATGCTTTTGTTGTGTTCCAGGATTCTTGTCCTGAGTCAAAGATGACTTTTGCGAAGTTTCAGGAGTCTAATAGGCAGCCTTGTTTTAGTAGAACAGGCAAGTGTTCCTAGAGTTGGAGTGGTGGAGGATGTTGCTAGATTGAAAGATCGTCACTTTCCTGATCACATTCCTCCCACACCCTCAAAAGACTTTCCCAGTAGGAGATGTAGAGTCTGTTGGCGAAGAGATATGCGGAAGGAGACTCGTATGTACTGCCCCGAGTGTCCTTCTAACCCTGGGCTGTGTGTGCCTGCTTGTTTTAGAATGTACCACACGCAAAAGAATTTTTGGGAACATCCATGAGTGGTAAAGTGAACTGCCTGGCCTCTATTGTTTAATATTTTTTGTTCAGTTTCAAGGTTGGCATTTGTGTAGTGTATTTAGTTTCAGATTTTGTGTTAGTTTGCAATTTGTTTGTGTTTTCTTATTTATATAAAAGAAATTCCTAAATGTGATGGCGGAGTGCGTGGAGTGGCGCTTGGCTGGCGGTGTGTTTGGATTGGCGCTTGGCTGGCGGTGTGCGTGGACTGGCGCTTGGCTGGCGGTGTGTTTGCACTGGCGCTTGGCTGGCGGTGTGCGTGGACTGGCGCTTGGCTGGCGGTGTGCGCGGACTGGCGCTCGGCTGGCGGTGTGTGAGTAGTGACTAGCTGCTGGTCACTACACACACTGCTAGCCAAACGCCACTCAACGCAATCCGTGAGCTGGTGTGGTTGCTGTGTCAGGAATGTGGGCGTGTGAAAGTGATGGGCCCTTGAATGGCGCTGTCTGCTGGTGTGAGTGTTGTAATGTGCTGGGCCCGCGGCTGGCGTTGTGAATGGTTTTGTATGTGTCACACGTATGAAAGGTGTATGAATGGCCTGTAAAGAGGTTGGTGCCTTGTCGTGGCTTTACAGCTCACGAGCTGTGAGTCAATGGTTCAGTTTCTCGCCCTTTCAATTAACAGTGCATTTCATGTTTGTGAAATCTCTGGTTAATACAACTGTATATACTGAACCATCACTCACCCTTGTGACAAAGTGTGTGTGAGAGAGTGTGAGAGTGTGAGAGTGTGAGAGTGTGTGTGTTTTTTTTTTTTTTGAGGAATAGGTGGTTGTGCATAAAAATGTGTCTTTTCTGTTTTTGTCAAGCAGGGTGTACCTTGTCCTTTTTTGTGAATGTTGTAATGTGTTGGTTTTGTGCCTGGTGGTGTGAATGGTCTTGTGTGTATCATGTATGAAAGGTGTGTGAATGGCCTGTAAAGCGGTTGGTGCCTTGAAGTGGCTTTACAGCTCACGAGCTGCGAGTCACTGGTTCAGTTTTTTGTCCTTTCAATTATTGATAGTGCATTTCATTTTTGTGAAATCTCTTGTTAATAACATTTTATATACTGAACCATCACTCGCCCTCGTGCCAAATCCAACCAGTATGTGTGTGTGCTTGAGGAATAGATGGCTGTGCAGTAATCTATCTGTTTTGTCTCTCTGCCAAGCTGTACATTTCATCTAAGAATAACCTAACACCTGTAGTTTTTGTCGTAAACTAAACACCCATGGGAGTGCATGGTGATGTCTCTCTTGTGGATCCCAACAAGTTATCTTACCCACAATGTCCTGCAAACCTCAAAATGTGACTGACATTTTCCTTGAATTATTGTGCCCAAATGTTCACACTGCAGAAAGTAACAACAAATTTCCAACCCCCAGCATTTCTTCAAGTATCCCAATAGAAATGGTACCTCACTTGTATGGGTGGGCCAAGTACCCGCGGCAGGGAAGGGCCCAAAACCTATTGATGCAACATCAAAATTACCTATCACAAACCAACCTGGTTTTGCAAGGGGGGCCCATGAGTTTTTGGCCCGGGGCTCGGCGGCCATCAAGGAAAACCTACCTAACCCACACATTTCTGGAAACTAGACACCCGGGGGAGTCCAGCGAGGTATGGCTTGTGTGTGTCCCCCATCATTCTCTTACCCAGAATCCCCTGCGAATCTCAAATTTCGCCGAAAAATTCACTTTTTTCTCAAATTTCTGTGTGGGAAAGTTCTGGAATCTGCGTGGATCCACAAATTTCCTCCCACCCAGCGTTCCCCCAGGTCTCCCGATAAAAATGGTACCTCACTTGTGTGGGTAGGCATAGTGGCTGCAACAGGAAATGGCCCAAATCGTACTGTGGAGACTTCAAAATTACCTATAGCAAAACTACCTGGTGGGGGGGGGCCTGAGATTTTGGCCCCGGGCTCGGCGGCCATCTTGGGAAAGTACCAAACCCAAACATTTCTGAAAACTAGACACCAGGGGGAGTCCAATGAGGTATGGCTTGCGTGGATCCCCCAACGTTTTCCTACCCAGAATGCCATGCAAACCTCAAATTTAGCTGGAAAAAAACCACATTTTCCACATATTTTTGTGTGGAATCACCATGCCGGCACAAATGTCCAACCCCACAGCGTTCCCCTTAGTGTCCCGAGTAAGATAATACCTCACTTGTGTGGGTGTCCAAAGCAGAATTGGCTAAAAACTTATTTTTTTAAAAATGTAGCGCTTACAATTCTCGGTGCTATACTCTAAATCCCTATGTTTTGGGCTCTTCCTAGCCACAGGCCTTTGGCCCACCCACACAAGTGAGGTATCATTTTACTCGGGAGAACAAGGGGAACGCTGGGTGGCAGGACATTTGTGCCGGCACGGTGATTCCACACAAAAATGTGGAAAATGTGGTTTTATCAGCTAAATTTGAGGTTTGCATGGCATTCTGGGTAGGAAAACGTTGGGGGATCCATGCAAGCCATACCTCATTGGACTCCCCGGGTGTCTAGTTTTCAAAAATGTATAGGTTTGCTAGGTTTCCCTAGGTGCCGGCAGAGCTATGGTTCAAAAACTACAGCTAGGCACTTTGCCAAAAAAGGGGCATTTTTCACTGCGAAATTGAAGTGTGTCCATGTTGCGTTTTGCGCAGTTTCCTGTCGCGGGCACTAGGCCGACCCACACAAGTGAGGTACCATTTTTCTCGGAAGACTTTGGGGAACGCGGGGTGGGTGGAAATTTGTGGATCCACGCAGATTCCAGAACTTTCCACCACTGAAATGTGGGTTTATGACAATTTTTAGGTCTCGCCTAGCGACGCAGCGCCATGCGCTGCATGCGTAGGCGAGATCTATTGTTGTCGACTTGCTTAGCGATGCGGGACAGGACATGTGCACACGTAGAAAGTACAGGAGTTGCGCACGCGTACGGCGGCGTTAGCACAACTCTGAGGACAGGAGATGTGCACGCATACGGCTTGCGGCTGCTCGCTCGCGATCACAACTCCTGCTCGCTCGCGACGCTTCCTCCCTCTTCATTTTACTTTGTACCCATCCCCCTCCCGCTGTTCCTGTTCTCCTTCCTCCCGCTGTCTGCCAGCCTCACTGGACTGTTCGAGGGAGGACGCGCGCGCGTTGCACTTTTTGCGGCTGCTGTATGCCGATTGCTCCACGTTCCCTTGTAGAGAGTGTGTGCGCGCACGGAACCCCCCTCCCTGTTCTCCGGTAGTTTATACCCTGTGTCTGGTGCGGGAGTGCGCTAGGTATCAGTGGTGTATTACTGGGTTTAGCGCCCCTACGCGAAGCTCTCAGTGCCGAACCCTCTCCATTCTTGGTCGGTGTCTTGTGCGTCTTCCTTCCATTTCCGCTAGTGCTATAATGATGATGAAGCTGCCCTCACAGCAGGCCCCGCCCGGGCGGAAACCAGTCATGCCTGGAGCAGGGATACTCTCACCCGGGAGCCCCAATGGTGCGGTGAGCCCAGGACTGCGGCAAGACTGTCCCGGAGGTGGTGGCAGGTAAGTGCGAATTTGAGGTGTGAAGAGAGCGGCATCATATGGTATTGCGGATGAGTGACATCAAAGCTCCATGCTGTTCGCAGTCTTCGTTAACTGTTCGATAAAATGCAGAGCATTTTCTAATGTGTCACACAATATGACCCGACTCCGGATTTGAAAGAACAGCTTTCCGTGACTTTAAACTCCGCATGGTTAGGAGGTGATAAGTACTGCTATGCCATACAATGATGACATTCAGCGCGCCCCTTACGCGGCTCTTAAAAGTCCCGGCATTTTCTCTGCTTCACTTTGCAGTTTACGTGTTTGTTCTTTAAAAGTCGGGTCAGCAGCTGAGTGACCGGAGCTTGGGTGATGCGGCTCGCTCTCAAATTACGCCTCTATTGCGCCATGTTCGAGCAATTTTTAATTCTAGAAAAAGTTTTAAAAAAACGAAATTATGAGCCAGGTAGTCAAACACGTCCTTAGCTTGCTTTGTTCTATACAGGGCACAAGTCCAAAACAAGCATTGTTAATGCAATAGGTCTCGCATTTACGCGAGTTTGAGCTATTGATATTGCAAATAACAATGCCTTTTATTTTTGCTTTCGTTTTAAAAACATTAATAAAAGGCATTGTCATTTACAATGCCAATAGCTTAAACTCGTGTAAATGCGAGACCTATTGCATTGCAAATGCTTGTTTAGGTTTGCAAGGGATTCTGGGTAACAGAACCTGGTGGGAGGCAGTCAAGTCACCCCATCCTGGATTCCCCTGGGTGTCTAGTTTTTAAAAATGTATAGGTTTGCTAGGTTTCCCTAGGTGCCGGCAGAGCTAGGGTTCAAAAACTACAGCTAGGCACTTTGCAAAAAAAGGGTAATTTTTCATTGTGAAAATGTGGTGTGTTCACGTTGGGTTTTGAGTCATTTCCTGTTGTGGGCACTATGCCTACCCACACAAGTGAGGTACCATTTTTATCGGGAGACTTAGGGTAATTCAGATTTGTAAAGCAACTGTTATTACCTATTGACTTTCGATGCATTTCTGCCTTCCAAATGAAAGACATTGTGTAAAAAAGAAGTCATTTTGAAAAATGACCGATAATTCTCATGCTAGTATGAGTATTCCCAATTTCGGAAATGTGCAAATATCTACTGTTTCTAAACTCTATATTTTGTTCCCATCTCAGAAATACATAGGTGTCTTTCATACCGATTTTTCCATGTATACATTTTCCCACAATAATTGCTATATACCCGGTACATAATAAAAAGCCATTGCAAATTGCTGCTCAGTTTTTGACTTTGGGTTCGTCGGGTTCTTGGTGAACCTACAAGTCCTATATATCCCCACAACCAGTAAGGTCCAGCGGATGTAATGGTATATTGCTTTCAAAGAGCGGTCATAATTAGAAGAAGTTACAGGTGAAAACGTTGACACAAAAGGCTGTTTTTTCCAACTAATTTTCAATTTTTCCTATATTTAACTGTTAGTTTCTATAAAGAAACCTTGATGGATCTACACAAATGACCCCTTGCTGAATTCAGAATTTTGTCTACTTTTCTAAAATGTATAGCTTTCCAGGATCCATTATTGCTTTCATACCCATTTCTACCATTAACTGGAAGGAGGTTGAAAGCACACAAAATAGCAAAAATAGGCTATGTCCCAGAAAAATGCCAAAACTGTGTAAAAATTTTTGGTTTTCTGACAAAAGTCTGTCATTCCCTAAAAGCTGGGAAAATGGTGATTTCAGCCCCACAAACCCTTTTTTGATACCATTTGCAGGGAAAAACCCAGACGCTTTCATTTGCAGCCCTTTTTCCCCAAAAACACCAAAATGTAGCTGTATTTTGGCTAATTTCTGGGACCCCTCCAGGGGAATCCACAAACCCTGGGTACCTTTAGAATCCCCATGATGTTGGAAGAAAAGGACGCAAATTTGGCGTGGATACCTTACGTGGTCAAAAGGTTACAGGGGCCTAAGCGCGCACTACCCCAAATAGCCAAAAAACGGCTTAGCACAGGGGGGGGAAAAAGGCCTAGCAGCGAAGGGGTCAAAGACCAATCTCTCAATAAGTTTACAAACAAACAAAAACTGTAGTCCAAAGACAACTTAGTGTTAGGTGACCCCCAATAACCCTACACAAGGGAACAGTCACAGGCTGTGTGTTTTTTTCTTTCACGACATTGGTTACAGGCCTAATTTACAAATCACCTAATCCTCATGTGCCGAAAAAACGTGCATGATGTTTGGTTCTTTGTAAAGTGCTCTAATGCCCTCGGGCCTCGCTCGTGCTATAAAACAAATGCTAAAAAAGAAACGTTCCTGTAATGGGAATTGCCCTCACTAATGCGTTTAGCACCAGTGTTAATGTTATTGCTGTTAGGGTACTCTGGAGTGACTTTGTCAGGGCAAAATATTTTCCCTAAAAAAAAAAGTGGCGAACACCATCAATGTCATTCCTAACGCTCTTTATATATAAAGGCTTTATTCTGTTAGTGCGCTTGAGTATATTGCCCTCCGTTTTCCAGGTTGGCCAGCATCTCGATTTTAACTCATCCATCAAATATGCGCTTGCGCCTTCACTTTCTTTGTTTACTTTCACTTAAGTATATTTAACACATGGGCTGCTTTTAACCATATGTCAGACAGCAGGCAGGGCATGCACAACACCCCCCCGCACAACGCGCCCCTCCAGTAACTCACTGAGTTAATGAAGGTCAGTGGAGTGACGCTGATGCTGCCCGTCATGACTACATTGTAAAGTTGTGTTCAGCCTCATTGAAACCGGGGCTTCTACAGTATAGTGTGAAAACCAATATACTGACTGACAAAAAAGACAAAGGATGTTAGGTGAGAAGTTTGGATCACTGAAGATGGGGGTTTCTCCTCCAACACACAGGATCAGCTGACAGAAGGGACACAAGGGATATTGATGATGCGCTATGCTAAATATGGTGGACATAAAACAAAGAAGGAAAGCGTGGTGGATTGAGATACAGGGGGTTAAACTTGGTCAGTAAGATTGAGGTGGTGTGAGCTTCAGGTTTTACAACAATCGCGCAGGCATATAATGTTAAAATACATTATTGGACAAGCATGGCGCATGAGAGGGCCTTAAGTGGCAGTGGAAAGGGAAAACAAAATGTTTTGTAAACTAGTCAACATTTTTTAAGACTTTCAAAACAGGGAGAGGGAGCGAGTGTGTGTGTGTTTTGTCTGTGTATGTGAAATCCGACAGACATCACCATACCTGACACGTCTGTGCGTTTACTTGTGTTTATTCTTCCTTTTAAGCATTCTCTATCCCTCCACTATCCTTCTCAATCCAAATAATCTGACTAACATATCCACCACTCAAATTACTTTCATATTTTTCGCTATATTAATTCACCACTAATCCCTTATGGGTTCCAAAGTAGCGTGCTACTCACCGAAAAAAAAAAAACTAAAAAAAACTTCAACCCCCCATTAGGGGTAGCAAGCACTATATACCTAATGTACTGCATAGCTAAATTCTTATAAGGTCCCAAAAGCGAGACCGTTTGCATTGCAAATGCTTGTTGTATTTTGACACTCCATAAAAAGCCAGCTTCTTACACACCACTCCACTTGACTACACTGCAACAGTTTAAGCCACTATGCCACTCCAATGTACGCCGCTCCTCTAGCAACACTACTCTATTAAAGTGCAGTCTACAACCCTTTTCTACACTATATTCCACTATACGACACCATAATATAATGTATGCCCCTACACTCCACAACACTTTCCTCTATTATATGCCATTCTACGACAATCTACTCAATGACACTCCATAATACTACACTGTACGAACCTCAACTGTACGACATGCTACTCTATGATACTCCACTATACGACCCCACGCCACTCCACTATATAACACTTTACCCCACTCCACAGTTAGATTTGAAAATCCCATTCCTACTATGCACTCGTATCATGCTATATTGGTTAGCGATGTGTGGCTAAATATACGCCATTTGTATTCACGTTATGCAACCCACTGAGTTATCCCTGCAATGTGCAAGCTTTCTGTAGTTAGCCAGTGTGACTCCATTTTGTATTTCACAATCCCTATTGGGCCGCTTAGGCCATGTCTGAACTAGGCCTCATCATTCGTATTGCTTGCCTCAGCAGAACACTGTATTTCGTTATTTTCTCTCTGTTCAAGGTTGTTTTCGGACTTACTAATGAATAGGCCATTCTGCCCTCGCATACCTATCTGAATGTACTCAATGACACTCCATAATACTACACTGTACGAACCTCAACTGTACGACATGCTACTCTATGATACTCCACTATACGACGCCACGCCACTATATAACACTTTACTCCACTACACAACGCTACTCCACAACACTAGACACTATGACACCACTGTATGACACTGTCTTTTACTATACTTTACAAGTGTCCTTAACACTCATATAAATGACAACACTATGATTTGAAACAGATTTCGCTACCACTCACTGTGTTCTGAGAAATTGTGTTATTTCAGATGTCATAAATTATTCTGACTGCTATGATTTCACATGCACTAAGTTATATAATAAGCAAGGATATAAACAGTGCATGGAGAAATGGTGGGTTATAGTTAAAGCAGAGTGGTGATTGATGCATGAACAATGTGTACGGAGGTGTGTGAAGTATAGTAAATTTAAGATTGCGCGGAAATTATAAATGTAAGTTATACCTAATGGTTCCCCTTAGTGTATCATCCACATATACAAGTGATCCAAGAATCGGCCTTTAAGTAAATCATGTAAAAGACAGATATGTTGGGGGGGGACTTATTGGGGTGTGGAATTTAATAAAATATTTACTTGTCCATGGGGCAGGTTGCTTCATAAATCTACTTGTCCTGTAACAAAATCTACTTGTCCCTTTTGTGCCATGTAATGCGGCGACAAATTATGGCAGCAATCTCATTATATAAGAGTTCTGATATAGCCTCTCTAATTATGCCAGGGCTCGTACCATAGTAGGGTTTGAATACTAGCAATTCCCGTATGTTGCTACGTTTCTGCAGGTCTACATACTGGGGCTGACGGTAGTGGTAAGCAATAGTTCAAGGGTTGGAATGCCCTTTTGAGTCTATGCAAACCTACTAACTTGCATGTGTTAAGGGTTTTCACCAACTCTTTTCTAATCTTTTCCCATACTGAAAAAGGTTGGACATTTACTCCTGACAGTGGCAGACATAAAACTTTTTCCAGGGTTGGGAAAAAAGTGATTGGAGGAAAAGTGAACTTGAAACATTCAGATGTTCACATGAGCAAATCTACGCATGCACATTTGCTCGTGCTAAAATGCAGTTCACAAATATTTTCTAGGAGTCTTATTTCTAGGCCTACTTCTGTAAATTCTTGTGAATTCACGGAAACTGTATATATGCACTTAATGCAAGGATATATACCATGGATGCACTTTTGAGACTTTCTTTAATAATTGGGCCTCTAATTAGGCCTGGCGTTAACCATGACCTTTTGTGTTTAATAAAATTCTCTCTATTTCTCTCGGCCTATCAGCTGGCTTCACTGTGAGTGGCCATATTCTGCTCTTTTACAAGGAGCATATTGGCACACAAAGTAGTTTTGTTCAGTGCCAGGAACTGCTGTGGCAATGTGTGCTTTTTGAGACCAAAAACAATTTTTGCTTTTGCCATTGCTTGTTAGAATGGTGAGGGCCCAGCAGCTCCCACACCGATAAGGTTTTGCAAAAACCATGCCTAAACAAGTCACACATTGACAAAACCAAAAGGCTGACCACCAATTTCAGACCTACTGGCTTTGCCAATGCTTGTTTACCATAATCGTATTTAAACTGGTTACACTAATTTTCCATTATGAATATTTTTGGGAAATACAAGCATACATCAACATGTTACTAAATGATGCTGCAAAGATATTGTACCTAAAATCTTACAGTAGTTTAGCAAAATGTTTTTTTCCTACTTGCATTTTTTTGTGAACATTGTATTTTGAAAGCAAATAATCATCACTATTGCTTTCAAGCTTCTGCAAATATTTGCATATAATATAATCAAGAGCATTCTGGGAGCATTATACATAGCCTCATATTACTAAACTTTGAAAACGTGTGTACACATTTATACTGGAACCACCATCAGTAGTGCAGGCCGAGCTTACAACATTTACTTTTAATGCACACCCTAATAATAAAGGCTTTGCATTAATGAACCATAAATACAAGTTTGAACAGCATGAACACATGGACACACATATTACCTTAACTGTAGACAATGCTCTTCCCTGATCCATAATGTGGTACTGAAAACTGGGAGCCAAAGGGTTTGTGCAGTAAGGGGTTGGGCCTACTTGTCCCAAGGACAAAATACACATGAAAACGTGTTGCCCTTGACCCACAACAATATGTCCCGGGCGTCGGGCTATGGGAATTCCACATCCCGGTTATACCAAGATGGGAAGGTCCGTACATTAGAACAGATGTTTGTCAACTTGATACCCACCCTCATGGATATATTTCTATACGTAAGGTTGAGACAAGGCATTAAAGATAACACACCCTCTTATCCACTAGAACCACCGACTATCCCCATTACATATGCTGCTGCAATCCTAAACACCTGCTCGTCGTTTCTGCATTATATCATACTATACATACCACTCAGGTACTAGGCCAATGCCCTGCAAGGGGACAATGGGATAGAGATCTTGGCCATGAAATGCCAGATAAACAATGGGCATAGTGTTGTACACAAACAGAACAGGTGTCTGCCAGCAGTCATTTGCATATCATTCACTTTAAATTTCTGCATCGCACCTACTACACGCCTGTCAAGATGTACAAATATAAGTTGAGAGATGACCGGAGTGACAGGTGTGGGGTGGAAGGCGAAGATTTTTTGCACCTTGCCTGGAGCTGCAACAGAATTATTATTGGCAACAAGTTTTTAGAGCAATGGCGCAGATGACGTCACTGACGTTAGCAGCATCTCCGACACTGGCTTCATTGGGGTACACTGAACAAATTGATGCAGGATATCGAAGATATGTGTCGCTTGGGTTCCTATTGGCTAAGCGCAGAGTTGCATGTAGATGTGGACGAGGTAGGGCCCCTAAGTTTAAGGAGTGGATCAGGGACCTATTATTCTGGCAGGAACAAATGCTCGCTTATGCAGAGTTGCTCCCACTTACCTCACGTCCAGAAGACATATAGGAACCTCTTAAAATATATCTACTGTCCCACCCAGTGGAAAATGCTGCTGATCATATGTCAAGATAAAAGATACTATTTAGGGAGATGCCCTAGAACTAGATGGAGGAAGTTAATATTTACATAACATAAAGACCAAACAGTAGTCGAAAGCACAAGTCGGAGTTAGGATCGCTCCCAGGCCACATATGAGACTGTACTGATAGATGCTTATCAGAGCGAATAATGACAAACATCAGCCTATTGATGCAAGTAATTGTTTAAATTGGAAACTATGAATGATTTACTGTCTAACATTATCATATATGTATAGACCAAAGAAGAATTACGAAATACTAGATATTGTACATACTGGATGCATACATGTAATTGACATTTATATATCTGCCTATGTATCATTTGTTCCATCTGTGATTAAGACTCAATAAAAAATAATAATTAAAAAAGCTATACCTAATGGTGCGTAAATTGGAAATTTAAGTTATAACGATATGTTTACAATTTCTCAAGTTTGTATATTTTAAATTGGGCTTGTATAGAAAGAATAAAGTTCTTAACTATTGCAAATATATAATTATGCTGGCCGATTCAACCACCAGCTGCATGAGCCACCCAGTCAAGCTAGTAACTTATTAATAAGCTGGGCCCTGCACTGCTCGGCGTGCAAAAACTTGAAGGCTGTGCTAACCCTCGTGTCTGAAACAAATAGGGTCTAAGTTCAACCGGAAAGCGCATGGACTAGATTGCTGGATAAAGACACTGAGCAAGCGGAGTTGGTTTTCACTGCTCAGCGACATAGAGGAAGTTAGAGTCAGCGTTGCCCAACACACCACCTCCTTTTTAAGAAGAAATGTCTACCTCTAGTTTACCCACCGATACGCTTTCTTCTTCCCAAATGCAGCATCATTAGTGTTTGGTCATATAAAGTACATTACTTTCCGAGTCACCAACACAATCAAACACTAAAACGTATGCTTTTAAAATGCCCCCCCCCCATCTCACAACAAAGCCCAGACTTTTTAAAGGCAAAAAATACAAAAACACAGAAGGAAGCCAAAATGTAAGATCTGCAAACGAGGAACACCACAAGCCCCTACTCATTCTGTAATTTGAAAGCATGCGACTTAAACCGCAAGACTAACAGCAGGGCTGCAAGACATGCCCTTTAAAGTACAACTGGATATGTCCAACTCCTAAAAATAGATAATGCAGCGTTAAAACCTAAGAGATGCATTGCACTACTCAATTTAAAGGAGAACCAACGTTTCAAAACTGTCTGGAGTTCGGTGGACTACTTACATTTGAACACAACTGCTCAAACAGACATCCTAGAAATTCGTCACCATATGCGATTGCAGAAATTACATTTAACGGCAAAAGTCAGGCGAAAAACATATCCAGGGAAGAAATGTAACTATACTGGCTCCCATAGACCATCCATACGAACAGAGCTAAAGAACAATAAATGAGGAAACTGGATTTTTTAAATAAGCTCGAATTTGTATTACGCAGCACTGAAGTTCCTCAGGACTTGCGTCGACTTTGCTTACTCTTTTCACATAATCCTTAACACCCCACACACACTTCTCCAATAAGCATTCTCAGCCACGGTGCTCTACTGTCACTCTCACCCACATGCTCGTGTCACAGCACTCTTTTTGACAAAGCTTTCCCTCACCAATAGAAACCCTCTTTTCAACAACTCTATAAGAAATGGCAGGCTAAACTCTCCGTAAATGACAGCTTATCAACCGCTGTAAACTTAAACTGATGGTCTACAACAAACTGGCACCCTGTCAGCCACTCCACCATCCACTCACAAACGGGTACATCGCCTCCCTCAGCAACTGATACCACCACCATCCGGCTCTCAGCAACTGGCATATACTTTCCTTACCGCTCACTCCACTGCAAATGGCACTCCCCCACCCCTGGCCCTCCCTTCAGCAAATGGTACACGTTCCATCACCGCTCCCCGCTCAACACCTGACAGTCTGCTTTTGGCTTAGCCTCAGCAACTGTCACCCCCATCTCTAATGATCTGTCAGCAACTAACATCCCTCCTGCAGGGACCTCATGTCAGCAACCCGCACTCTTCTCGACTACGCTCCACCCGACAGCTGACACATCGCCCACAATCACTTCTCGTCCAGTACGTTGCTTCTTTTCACCCACTCTTGCCTATCAGCGGCCGGTACTTCCTTAATGCAGCCACTTTGCAGCCTCAACAACTGGCACCTTTCCTTCTCGAGGTCCTGCCTCCTGCAAAATTAACTAGCTTTACTCATGCGTAAACCTCTGCTTAAACCATTATCCCCCCTCCCCCCCAGTCTTTGCAGCGCACGTACTACCCTATTAGCACACAGTTGGCCCTTGGGTCCATGCCCTCTTCCGTGAGCGCCTACTTACTCATTCATCACAAACTTCCTTACTATGCCCCTCACCTCTCCCCACTCGGCCCTCCAGCGGGTCCTTCTTGTAGTGAATCCCGTGCACGTCCACGTGTGACTCCCCACCGGCGTTAATGGCCCAAACCGCCTTCTCCGCCAGTCCGGAGCTTGCAGTCCCCGAGCCGGCCCCAAGGAGTAAGAAGAGTCCAAGGAGTGGGGCCTGAAATGGCGCCATGTCCAAGGCTCGGTGATTTTAGTGGTTCCGTGATGGCACCATGCCGCGCTCCAGCATCTCCCCCTTAGGGCTCATTCACTCTTCGCTGGCACTCAGTTTCACCAACGTAGTGTAGCCTAACCCGGCGACTTCCAACGATGACCAATAACATTTTTCCCCGGCCACCAGTTCATGAATAATTCACACCCCCACCAGCCCGGGGGCGTGGTATTACCGGCGCGACGACCATTAGTGTGTAGACACTGGTCGATAGGGCGTGGCCGAACCAAGCTTAGTTGAGGCCTCGCATGTACTGGTGGAACTGGTCGGTTCGGGTTGCAGTGGCGGTTGGATGCGGAAGTACAAGATAGGCGCGCGCACACGGGAAAGGGCGGGGAAAGCTTTCGTTACAGTGTCAGACAGATGGCGCAGGCGCGCTACATCGCTAGCCTTTCCTGTGCACATTGCTCTCTGCATTGCAGTTTTCACATGAATGCCCCTGTTCGGCCGGCAGACATGTTGAGAGGAGCAATCCCATCGAAGCTCTATGGAAGGAGGGGCGGGGTCTTCGGCTCGCTCTTTTCTTTACGTTTTACAATACGTAACATGGCTACGAGTTTACGTTTCTACGCTATCCCGTTCGAAAGACTGACGTTGATCTTTCCTCTCGAGCGCTGCCACGGCTGTGATATTTTACACCAATGAAAGAAGTACAGCGCGCGAATCACGGTGCATCATGGGAAGACGGTAGTTCTTTTCCCCCGCTCTATTTTGCTTCAGGTTTGTGCATAGTATTGCTTTCTATGCACGTGCCTATCTGAAGCAAGTAGGGTTGCCACTTGTCCACAATTGGTCCAGCATGACCGGTTTAAACTTCCCTGTCGGTACAACATTTGGAAAATCACTGAAAGGATGTGTTCAGAATCATGAAGACGCTCCTTTTGGTAAGATTGTTATAATTAGAGCTCCCGGTTTTATGATATTAATTTTTTTGACATTTCCGTCTGTATTTATCCATATTTTTTTTCAACTTTATCTGTATTTATCCATATTTATTATGTGTTTTGTGAAAAAAATAAAAACTGAAACTGGTATATTTCCACATTTATTTAACCGATAAATATGCAGTCATGCTTGAATGGCTGCCAGGTTTCAGTGATATGAACACCCGCAAAAGATAAATCAATGCACTTATATGAAAATATGCACATTTCAGTATCAGCCTTGTGCATATCTTCTGTTTAAGCCTCTTTACTAAAAATCCTTTCTTTTTTTTACCCCTTTACCTATCAATTCACACAGTTATTGGCCTGGCAGTCATGGCAAAGTGTATTTAGAATCACTCAAAAAGCACCCAATTTCCGTTTTTATCCACATTTAAAAATAAATACAGACAAATAAATAAATGGTTTTCTGTCTGTATTTATCTGTAAAAATCAGTAAAAACGGAAAACAGGGAGCCTCAGTTATAATTTATTTACCAAGCTCCAGTAATTACAAGCCAACAGAGCAACAGAGAACCTGCAACTGCCCAACCCTTCAAAAGCAAACATTCTCCCTATCCCCAACATTCCTATTCCACCCCACGTCTTCCCTTTTACAACAACAAAACCCAAAGTAACAAAAAGGAAACAAAATAAATACATAAATAATGATAGGGAGAAGCATGCACTTGCATATGTACCTGTACCAAGAACTATTATAATATACTGAGGAATACACATATCAGGACACATAATCTTGCAACCACTTAGGTTGTACCCTCTCCCTGCACGGTCTCACAGACAATAACTGGGGCAACATACTTCCACTGCATGACCTGCCACAGGACAAAGATCGTGCACTATGAATGCCAGCATTTTCCTTTTCCCGCCCATCGGTACAGCATCATCACATACAAAATTTGATCCCTATTGTATAGCCAACCTATCCTTATTCCACCCCTTACCATCCTCCAACCTAACCACATTCCTTTTCACACGCACAACCTTTTTAGGGTCGGAGAATTTCGAATGCCCCTTATCAGTGATCCCCGGCAACCTGACTCGCACCCGCTCCCCTTCTTTGACCTTCAAATGACAATCACACTCCTTGGAAACATACCTACTTTATGTACACTCCCTTTTGGCACCCACACTAGGCCACTTTTCATCCGACACCATAGAATGACTCATCCATGGACGCACCAGTCTATTTGCCACTAGTTTCCATTTCAACACAGCAACACAACAAAAGGCGACAAACCAGAGGAGATACATGATGTGGTATGCAAAGCCCATATAAGATCTTCCAATTTCATATGCCTATCCAATCCACTTCCCAAAGACAATTGTATATTGTCTTTATTTACACCATTACACCTTTCCACTAAACCATTGCTTCTAGGATGATTCAGCAAGGTTGTCACACTTTTTCATGAACTTGCCAAACTCTTCAGACATAAACTGAACGCCATTATCCGTAATAGTTTCCATGGGGGCACCTTCACGCATGAACAACTCATGTAAGAATTTGATTACTTCCACAATGTTGGCATCCCGAACAAATTTCATCTCATGCCAACGAGAACAATAATCAACTAACACAATACCATATTTCTGACCTTCCCTCAACACATTCAATGGTCCAATTATATCCATTCCTAATTTGACCCACGGTTTATCCGGAACTGCCTCCACGGGACTGGGAACCCTTACTTGAGACTTACCACTGAGGGCACACGCAAGACACTCCCTCACCCAGTGCTTCACATCCTTGTCTAACCCAGGCCACCAAAACGTATCGCTGATTCTTTTTATGGCGCTCATCCCTACATGACCTTCACGGGCCAATTCCAAAACTTTCTCACAAATCATTTGTGGAACAACCAACACACATGCTCTTCTTACTATGCCATCCGACACACTCAATTCCTCAAGAACTTCCTTGTACATTTTACACACATCCTTCACATTTCCTTTAGGCCACCCCACATCCAAGTATGAAATTAACTCTTGCATTGAAATTAACTCTTGCATTGCAATAATGGCCTCCTGAGCTCTTCGGGGTCTCAGGATAAAAAAGAGCAACCAATATGTCCAAACCAGTGTAGACTATCCTGTTTCCAGACAGTTTCAAATGATGAAGTACAAAAACTTCTTCTCTCAATAAAATCTGGCTCACCTACAGATCCTTGTCCCCCTACTATTATGCATTTGGCTGCCCAGACAATTTGTAATAATCTTACACCTCTTATTAACCAAGTTCTGGAATCAGGCTACTATCCAGAAACTTGGAAAAAAGTATCTATTAGACCTCTTTTAAAAAAACCAAACCTGGACCCAACCGAACTAAAAAATTATCGTCCCATTGCTGGTCTACCAATAGTGGCAAAAATTTGGGAAAAATCACTAAACATAGCGCTGACTGACTATTTAGATACAAATAATCTATTGGATACAACACAGCATGGCTTTCGGTCATGCCATTCCACTGAATCAGCCTTGATCACTGCAACTGAGGAGATCCGCAGGGTGGTGGATGGGGGGGCGGTCCTCGTGCTCCTGGATCTATCGGCCGCTTTCGACACCGTGAATCATGCAGTGTTAGTTCAGCGGCTGAGGGATGTGGGGGTGGAGGCTTCCGCCCTGGCCCTCTTATCCTCCTTCCTGGAGGCAAGGGAGCAGAGGCTGTTTTGGGATGGACTGCAATCGGATAGTTTCCAACTTCCATGCGGTGTCCCGCAGGGATCAGCCCTATCCCCGACAATGTTCAACATCTATGTCACCCCGTTGGCTAGACTTATCAGGAGGCATGGTTTTGCCCTGGTCTCTTATGCTGATGATTCTCAACTTATCATCTCTATTACTAATCAGCCTGAGAATACAGCTACCAGGTTTCATGTTTGTCTCACCGAGATCATGACCTGGATGAACCATAGCTTCCTGAAAATCAACACCGACAAGACGGAGGTGATGGAGTTTGGTCCGGGCCCCCCTTATGGAACAAGTCCTGGTGGCCAACCGAGGCTGGTGAATGCCCATGCCCTGTCCCCAAGGTCAAGAACCTTGGGGTCATCTTTGATGATCAATTGAATTTCTCTGCCCAGGTAAATAGCCTCACTTCCTCCTGTTTTTTTCTATTAAAAACTTTGAGGAAAATCTTTCCATTCATTTCACAAGAGCTGCAAAAGACGGTGATGGTAGCACTTTTCTTGTCTAAGTTGGACTATTGCAATGCCCTATTCTTGGGCATTGACAAGTCCCAGATGAGAAAATTACAATCCCTACAGAATGCTGCAGCAAGACTACTTCTGGGTATTCCCAGAGGACAGTCAACTACAGCAGGAATCAAATCACTACATTGGCTTCCTGTTCAGCAGCGGGTGGTCTCAGCCGGGCCGCACAGGCGAGATCTTCACTGGCCGGCGTGGGGGCGGCGTACACCCCTGGTCGCATTGCTGATCTTAGACTCTCTCAGGTGAGAGCTGTTGGGAGCCACATTATTCGCAGGGGTGTTGGTTGCGCAGGCTGAATCAGCATAATGGGCAAACTGGATAAATCACAACTAAAACTGCATTTCGAACAGTGTAAATCCCGGCATAGGGATGAGACCTCGGATACAGCCACAGCTATGTCGGGTGAGGAGTCCGAAGGCACCAGCGGTGATATCAGGCAGATATTGGCAGCAATGCAAAAAAGCCTTCTACCATCGACGTGAAAATTGACTCATTGTCTTACAGAATGGACCACCGGATGTCTGAAAGGCTGGACAAACATGCAGAATGCCTGGATATGGCTTAACGACGTGTCTCAGAGGTGGAGGAAGCGCAGACAGACACGCATAATTCCAGAGGCAAATGGAGAAAATCTTGACTGTGCTGTAGGGCAAGACTGAAGATTTGGAGGCAAGATCGAGGCGCAGTAACCTGCACATCGTAGGTCTTCCAGAGTCCACGGCAACGGGGGTCATGGAAGTATTTGTGGAGAAATTACTAATCACCTTGCTGGGTAACGAGACCTTCTCATCTATGTTTGCCCTAGAATGTGCTCATCGCTCCCTGGGACCTAGGCCTCCCCCAGGTGCTCCGCCGCCTCCTGTCATTGCTAAATTACTCAATTACAGGGACAGAGATGCTGCATTGAAAAGAGCTAGAGAACTGGGTGAGCTGAGGTTTGAGGGTTCCTCCATCTTGTTATTCCTGGACTTTACTCTAAAGGTGCAAGAGGCAAGGAGGCAATTTGCTCCCCTGAAGCCGAAGCTAAGAGAACAGCACATAGAGAATGCATTGCTGTACCCCGCTAAGTTGCGAGTTGTGTTTAACGGTAAAGCCAGAATTTTCACAGACCCTAAAATTCTCCAAAAAGCTCTTAAAGATATGAACGTGGCGGGCGCACAAAAGAAGGACCCGGTCTTGGCTGACGGAGCAGTGGTCTCTGCTGGGAATCTTGAGGAAAATTATTGATGCTGAACTGGTGTTTCCAATTTCCCTTTCTATACTTGGCAATCATGACAGAGGTTGTGACCAGACTGGTTATTTTAGATACTAAGAATGCTGTCTCGAACTAAACCTACAGACTGAGTGGGGCATGAATAAATGGGTAATCGTTTGTACCCTTTGCAGTGAAGCTCGCTGCCCACCTGGTCTGCCCCACAGCTCGCCCTGGTTGGGTGGTCTTTCCCCTGCGGAGTGACTCATATCCTCTTAAGGCGGTTGGAGTAACATTGGCAAGCTAGAGGATATTGCTGGTAACATCCGCCCCTGCGTGTTACCGCCTGTTGGCATAATGCTATTATCGTTATTTATGTAACAGTTATTGCTATTAGAAATGTTATGCAGTACGATGGGAGAGTGGGAATAAGCTTGCATGTGCACAGTTGGGTTTGGCATAGCGTGGGAGTGGGAGGGTGGGGTATTTGTTCTGATTTCACAGCGCATATTGACAAGATAGATATGATGTTGGCAGCAGAGGGCTCGGAATGCTGCGGTTTACAGGCGATTAGGAAAAGCAGATCCAAGTGATGCATGGCGACACGAGGGGTTGTCATACAGGCAAAGTCCGATTTATAACTTGGAATGTAAGAGGGCTGAATGATTTCAGAAAACTACCTAAAATTTTGGCCTACCTTAAACGACATGAAGCAGATGTGGCTTTGCTCCAAGAGACACATCTAGCCCCTAATAACAGCATGCTCAATAAGAGGAGACTCCAAGGCAGATTCCAAGCGGCAGGATTCTCCTCTCACGCTAGAGGGGTGATAACCTGCGTTAACCCTAAGTCAGGGATCTCTTTGGTAGATCATAAGGTGGATCCTAATGGCAGGTACGCCATTTCAAGATGTCATGGGAAAGGTTTAGACTTGCAAGTTATCAATATATACGGGCCGAATTATGACAACCCCCAGTTTTACAAGACCTTATCAACACACACAACAGACTACCTGAATCTGCCACAGTTATGGGGAGGTGATTTGAATTGAGTTTTAAACCCACTATTGGAGAGGTCAGGGGGCCCTGTTAGGCGCCCGTCGGCGGCAGCTAGAGCCATATGTGACATAGCGACGCAGTTTGATCTGGTTGATGTCTGGAGGGCTAGACACTCAGGGATGGGGGGTTCACCCACTACTCTGCCCCCCATGATATACATACCAGAATAGGTTACATGCTTATTTCAAGTTCACTATTACCACATGTCCGTGAATGCATGGTGCAATTAACTAAAGGCAAACCTGGTGCTGATAAGAAAGGAGCAGGAGGATTCAAAGAATGTTGCATGTTTGCAACTTGATGATAAGGGGAACAAAATTACTGAGCACTTAAATACACTGTACAAACAGTATAAATTCAACACAGTACCTTTGTCGAATTGACACTACTGCTGCAAGAGGTCACAGAGAACGATAGGCTATCAAGAACAAGGCATGCCTATCGCCGAAAAATCGTGCTCATCAGCGGTGCCAATGCCTTAAAGTGAAAAGCGTGCCTATCGCCGAGAAATGCGTGTAGCTTAATTCCCAAGCGCTGCTAATGATAGGCTTTCAAAGTGAAAGGCGTGCCTATAGCCGAGAAATGCGTGCTTATCAGCTGTGCCAATGCTTTAAAGTGAAAGGCGTGCCTATCGCCGAGAAATGCGTGTAGCTTAATTCCCAAGCGCTGCTAACGATAGGCTCTTAAAGTGAAAGGCGTGCCTATCGCTGAGAAATGCGTGCTCACCGGCTATGCCAATGTGCGTACCCCCGTTCATTTAAAATGGCTGCCGACGTGAAGAACACTGCGTTCATGTAGGTGATGGAGAAGTTCGTTACGTCAAACGCAGCTGAAACGCACCCGTGCGTTCCAGTGACGTTTCCTCCATATTTTCAGTGAGAAAATGCTCACACACAAGCGCGCGACTCACCGCTCCGCCGAACACCCCCGGCCTGGAACAGACCTGCCGATCAAAGGAGAACTTCAGGTTGAGACGGCGGTGTTAGTGTGGTGTCGTCTGCAGAAGGAGCTGCGAAGTCCCACACCAAACGGGACACCCTGCTGGCTAAGAGGTTCACTCCAGTCGTCGCCAATGAAAGGATGTGGTCAGAATCATGAAGACGCTCCTTTTGGTAAGATTGTTATAAGTTTATTTACCAAGCTCTAGTAATACAATCCAACAGGGCAACGGAGAACCAGCACCTGCCCAACCCTTCAAAAGCAAACATTCTCCCTATCCCTAACATTCCAATTCCACCCCACGTCAAGACCCAACAATCACCGTAAGCAGATACATTTTCCCCTTATCAGTAATACTTTAAACAGAGAATGTAAGAAGAAAACACTTTCAAATGTGTTATACAGCTGTGTTAATGAGCCCTTACTGATAATTGTAAAGAAATTGTAAAGACTTCACCACTCGGAATGCAGGTAAATTACTTCCTTTATTGAGAGCAAGCAGGTAACATCTTATACCTCCTGTAACTTCCACCAACTGCCTCCCACTCACTCTACATTCCAGAACCTGTGGCATCCTGTTACCTAGGAGCAGGTAACCAGGATACCGCACCTCCCTTCTTTACACAACAATAACAACACTTTATACTGAGCACAATAGAACTATTGCACTGCGAGATCCAACAGTAAGAGGCAAAAATCTCCAACTTATACATTTGCATTTTAACAATAGCTAAATAGAAATAGAATACCCTCAGGATACCCAAAAGGTTAAATAAAAAAATAAAAATTGACACAGTCTAAAGGTCTTCCAAAGTGGTGTTCAGTACATATCAGAGGTTTCACCCTAAAAGGCCAACCACCCATGATCTTCCTTCATACAATAATTTACATGACATAACTCTCAAATCTCTTGGGTAGAACCACTGGTCTACCCTTGTGTCTAGCAGTTACCCCACCACACAGGCCAGAAGGCTGTAACAAAAGATCACTTGCTGCATCCTCCCCTGAAGAAGAGACAGTTTCTTTCCCTGCAATATTTGTTACAACCTCCCACATCCAGTCCATAGACGGTGGTGTGCTGTCTCCCTTAGTAATCTTCCAGTCCAGTATACTATTGCATTTTGCCATTCTGCTAAAATGCCACACTCCCGGGTCCCTGCTCTCTAGCACGCAGCTCCGTGGCCCACCTGGGCAGTGCTCTGCCTCTGCAGCCCTTCAGACCATGGTTCTAGCCCCGCGTCTGCCATCAGCTATTGTTTTGCCTTAATTTCTCTTGCCAGGTTTTAGCCTCGCGTCTGCCGTCAATTTTCACCAGGTGACTCCACTATTAGAAAGTTTCAGTGGGTTTAGTGGGACAGGGACCTTTATTTTATTTATTATTATCCCTACTCTGCCCTCAGCCCCAGCCTTCCTCCGTTCCCGCCACTGCTGCCCCTGCGGCCCTACCCGCGCTCCCTCTCCCAATCACGCTTCCCGACTCCAAGCTGCCCTGCCCTCCCCCGACCTCTACTTAATGGAGGCCGCTGCGCGGCTGCGCAGCGGATGCACGCAGCGGGCACGCCACCGGCACGCCAAAGGCAAGCCCGTCCCCGACCGCGACCAGCGCCTGGGATCTCCGACCTCCCACTGCTACGACTCAGCTGCCCTCTTCGCACTCAACCCCGGAAGGAAAAACAACTGCCAGCTGTCCACACCGAACACCACCCACGGCCAGTTCTCCTGCCGCAACTGCCGCCAGACATTCACCACCGCCCCCGCTGCCAACACCGCCGATGCCCTGAGGTGCATCCTCCTCAACGTGCACTCCCTGCACAGACACGCCGTAGAGATCTGGAACCTTCTGGACAACCTCTCACCCGACGTCGCGTTCTTCACAGAAACCTAGACTAACGCCTCCTCTGCCCCTGCCATCGCCATCCGGGACAGGTACAAGATCCAGAGGAAGGACCGCCACAAACACCCAGGGGGAGGACTCACCATCGTACACAAAAGCTCCCTCTGCCTCACCACCTCGAGCGACGCCTTCCCCACCGCCGAACACCTACACTTCCAGGTCCAGGGAAGCCCCAGAACCACACTTCGCGGCACCCTCGCCTACAGCCCCCGCGCCCCATTCGCCACCACCATCACCGACTTCATCGCACTTCACGTCACCGCTTCCATGGACTACATACTCATCGGAAACCTCAACTTCCACCTCGACAACCCCAGCGACCCCAACGCCACCTCCCTCCTGGGCAACCTCGCCAACATCGGACTAAGACAACTCGTCACCACGCCTACCCACAAAGCAGGACACACCCTGGACCCCATCTTCACTGGAGGAAACAACATCCAGTTCAGCCACACCACGCAACCCCCCTGGACGGACCACCACTGCGTGCACTTCCTCGACAACAAACCCAAGCCTCCCAAACCTGCCCGCGCCCTCCGCGAAGGAACTGGAGCAAAGTCACAGAGGATCAGCTCAACTCCACATTCAACCGCGACACCCCCACCACCTCGACCGACGCAAACATTGCAGCCAATGAACTGCATAAATGGATCCTCCACGGCGCAGACAAACTCACACCCCTACGCTGCTCCGACAGACAGCGCCCCAGGAAGGCCACCTGGTTCACAACCGACCTCCAAGAAGCCAGCCGTCTACGCAGACGTCTCGAAAAGAACTGGAGGAACAGCAAAACGCCTGAAGACCACACCACCTACAGGACCGCCATGACAGAATACCACCAACACATAAGAACCACCAAACGGACTTTCATCCAAAACAGAATCCTCGCCAACTCTAGCAACTCCAAGGAGCTCTTCAACGTCATCCAAGAATTCACCAAGCCCCCCAGCGAAACCACGCACATCACCTCATGCCAGGACCTCTGCGACAAGCTCGGATCATACTTCCATCTGAAAATCAAGAGCCTCTACGACAACTTCAACGACCAGACATCGGACCCCGCAGCCACCCCCTCCACCGGCAACACCAGCCACCCCACCATCTCCACCTCGACACTGGCCACAACCGAAGAGACCACCTCAACCATGAAAGGGATCCACTCGGGGGGCCCCTACAGACCCCTGCCCACCACACATCTACCACAGAGCCGCCATCGCGCCAGAACTACAACGCACCATCAACACCACCTTCAAGACTGGCACCTTCCCCGACGACTGGAAACACGCTGAAGTCAGACTCCTCCTCAAGAAGCCCTCAGCAGATCCCACCGACCTCAAGAACTACCGGCCCATCTCACTCCTCCCTTTTGCGGCAAAAGTCGCAGAGAAGACCGTCAACACACAACTAACAAGGTTCATCGAAGACAACTCTGTCCTTGACCCCTGGCAATCCGGATTCCGCAGCAACCACAGCACCTAGACCGCCCTACTCGTCGCCACAGACGACATCCGCTCCCTCCTCGACCAAGGACACACCACGGCCCTGATCCTGCTCGACCTCTCAGCATCATTCAACACCGTCTCCCACCGCACACTCGCTGCCAGACGCTGGCATCCAAGGAACCGCCCTCGACTGGATCCGCTCGTTCCTCACCGGCAGAACCCAAAGAATCAGACTGCCACCCTTCCTCTCCAAACCCACAGAAATCAACTGCGGAGTACCCCAGGGATCATCGCTCAGCCCAACCCTCTTCAACATCTACATGGCCCCCCTCGCCGCCATCGTCAGACAGCACGGCCTCAGCATAGTATCCTACGCAGATGACACCCAGCTCATCCTCTCCCTCACCAAAGACCCCACCACCACCAGACTCAACTTCCAGGAAGGAATGCAGGACATCGCATCCTGGATGAGAAACAGCTGCCTCAAGCTCAACTCGGAGAAGACAGAAGTCCTCATCCTCGGAACCTCCCAGTCAGCTTGTAACAACACCTAGTGGCCCACCTCCCTCGGCAGCCCCCCGACCCCCACGGACCACGCTCGGAACCTCGGCATCATACTCGACTCTTCCCTCTTCATGAACCGACAGGTAAACGCCGTCACCTCCAGCTGTTTCAACACCCTCCGCATCCTCCGCAAGACTTTCAAATGGATCCCCCCGAATCAAGGAAGACCGTCACCCACGCACTCATAACCAGCAGACTGGACTACGGAAACGCCCTCTACGCTGGGATCAACAAGTCTCTCCTCCGCAAGCTCCAGACAATACAGAACACCGCAGCCAGACTCGTCCTCGGCATCCCACGACACGAACATATCACCCAACACCTACGGGACCTCCACTGACTCCCCGTCGAGAAAAGAGTCACTTTCAAGATACTCACCCACGCCTACAAATGCCTCCACAACACCGGACCCCAATACCTCAACGAGAGAATCTCCTTCCACGCACCCAAAAGAAACCTCCGATCCACCAAACTCGCCCTCGCCGAAACCCCGCGCATCCATAGAGCCAGAACAAGAGGAAGAGCTTTCTCCTACATCGCGACCAAGACCTGGAACGAGCTCCCACTCGACATCAGACGCGCCCCCTCCCTGAGCATCTTCAGAAAGACACTCAAAACCTGACTTTTCGGCTGAACGGAGCTGCTCCACCTCACCCCCCTCCCTCCAGCGCCTTGAGACCCTCGCGGGTGAGTAGTGGGCTTACAATCCCTTGATTGATTGATTGATTGATTGATTGATTGATTGATTGACTTCTACTACTCGCATGGGTTCTGAAAACTTGCTTTCTCCTTTTTTAGTCTTGAACCCCAACTTTACTCTCACCCATTCACCTGGAGATACATATATATCTTTTATACCATATTTCTTATTATAATAAGTATTGTAGACTTTCTGCATCTTCCTCAAGTTAGATTTTACCACAGTAGGTGACCATTTACTGCAAATCCTCATATTGTTCCATCCTACACTGTCCTTAGTGAAAGGTTCCCTCCCTCTCAAGATCCTGAATGGACTGTAACCCGTGCCTGTAGGTGTTTTTCTAAACACCCAAATGGTGCTGTGAAGTTCCTCCACCGAGTCCTTACCAACATTAATAGATGCCTGAATGTTCCCTATCACAACTCTGTTAAAGCCTTCAACAATGCCATTTCCTGCTGGGTGGTAGACAGGAGTTTTCTTTCCAATAATGCCATTCCTGTTCAAGAAACTCTCAAATCTCTCCAAAACAAATTGTGGTCCATTGTTGCTAAGTATGGACTTGGGAATGCTCTCCTTCAAAAATATATTCTCAAGGAAAGTAACAATTGTTTGCTGTCACTGTTGCCCGTCACCTCTACTTCAGGCCATTTCGAAAAATTGTCAATAGCGACTATAACATGTTTGTATTCTCCCTTGTCATCCAGAATGGGACCCAACAAATCTATACTTAGGTCCTCCCAGGGATGTTCAGGATACGTCCTTCACCCCAACAATGGTCTTAACACACAAAGTGCTTTGTCTGAATTGACACAAATTTGACATTCCTTTACAAATCTTTCAATGTCTGCGTCCATACCTGGCCACCAATATATTGATCCTACTCTCTTCTTCAATTTAACAATCCCCAGGTGTCCCTCATGATTTATATCCAGAACTCTGGCTCTCAAAATTTTCAAGACCACCATTCTCTCACCCCAAATACATAACTAGCATCATTGACTGACAGTTCGTCCTTGATCTCCCATAAGCCTCTGTACTCCTCTTGTAACTCTTTCTTACTGGGCCATCTTTTGGTAATGAAACTAATCACCTTGCATAACATAGTGTCTTTGTCATATTCTGAATCCTATTCGTCCTTTAAATTCGCCCCAATTACAGCATTGCTGATTGCCACAATTAGATCTCTCTTTGTTGATATACTATCCCCTCCTACCTCATGGCCCAAATAAGTGACAGACCTCACAGCAAATTTGCATTTTTTAAAAATTCCGCTGTCAATCCATTCTCCATTAGTTTTCCTAGACCTGCTTTTAATCTCTCATCATGTTATGATTTGTTTCGGCCCATCACCAGGATATCATCTTGATATCCCCTTTATGTCTTAAAAAATCCTAATCATTAAGCGTTGGAATACTGCAGCTGCTGACGCAAGATCGAATGGCATGCACACTGTGAGAAGTTGGCCTGGTATATGCTGTCCACTAATTATAGTGGGCACCTTGCACCAGTCCAAACAACCCCTTATTGGAGATAGGTTAAAGACAACCTTATTGAAAGCTATCCTAGTGGTAGCTATGGAGAGCAGCCTTCAGGCTAAGTCTTGAAGGAATGTAAAGCAGCTTGTTTTACCAGTCTATAATCTCTTGAGTGACCAAATGAAAGAGCACCACACCAGGTATATATTCAAAATATATGTATTTATTGCTAAACACACCCCTCTAGTCTCTTTATGAGGCTAGAGTTCGAAGTACATAAGTTAGAAGTTATTTAAACACAGTAATAGCACAAATACACGTTTGGGCCCTAGGGCGTACCAAACCATATACCAATAAAGTGGTATAAGAACCACGACTGAACTAGACACTAGGCCTAGAGCCTCTAGAAGTGCTTGGACCACAAGGAACCACCCAAGGTAGTGACACAGGGGACCCACGGGGACGCGTGCAGTGTAAATACACAACCGCGATACGCCGTTGACTTCTATGGAGAAAGTTGTGATCGGGAAATTAGAGAAAAGGGACACTTAAAAGAGGACTTGGACCAAACCCTTTGAGATCTAGGACTTTGAAGAGTCTCTACCCACGGGAGCACCGGGGTACTCGTGTTACCTCACCCAGGGAAGCCGGGTGCATAGGTGCCTTTCGGGGTCGGGTTTCGTCGTCGATTTGAATGGCGATCTGCTGCAAAGTGCTGCTGGCGACCAAGAGAAAAGTGTCCGGGTGGATCCAAGAGTGGATCGGAGTTCTGAAGAACCTGAAAGCAGAGTGGACAGAGTCTGGGTCACTAGCCAGTGACCAGGAAGGTGATGGACAGATGCCCACCGATGTCGAGTGCTTCAGGTGCGATGACGGTCGTCTTGACTCTTCAGCCACGAGGTCCAGGAGGCGTTGTCGGCGACCAGGAGCAGGATTCGGGCTGGTACACGATGTCTGTCGAGTGCTGAGGTGTCGGCGACCGGATTGGACCCCACAAGCCTTGGCAACGGCAAGTCTCGATGCAGAGGAAGATCGTCGATGGTGCAGACCAGCAAGGTCTGGGGAACTCACCCAGCGAGGGTAAGTGAGGGCAGGCCTGGAGCAACCAGGATGCCAAGTTAGGAAAAGATTGGCCTTCGTTAAGGACTACTAGTCCACGGGCTAGCGACCGCGAAGGAGCCTCGTGACGCCGCACGTGGATCTGGCTTACGGGACACTCGTGGAGTGGGGGCCAGTGATCTTCGGTGCAGTTGGTGCTGGAGGCTAGGGCTACTCGGAGCCCAAAGCACGACTTCTTGGGAGACCAAGAAGAGGATGCACTTGCAAATGTGCTCGGTGTCCAGGGGTCACGGTCTCAAGTCACCCACGATAGCCACGGGCCTCAGCTTTGCTGGGGACTCAGGGTAGCCTCGGGGAAGTCTGAGAATCCACCTCTGGTGATGCGATGACTTCGGCGTCCGACGGGAGCTTCAGAAATGCGAACCGGACAGATGCTTCTTTGGTGCCTGCCAAGCAGGGGAGTCACTCCTTGACCCCAAGGGAGATTCTTCTGTCCTCTAATCGTGAGTAGAGCGTCGAAGGTCCAGGATTCAGTTTCAGAGTTTCGTCCAGGGATAATCTAAAGTCCTAAGGACTGGGTTCCTATACTTATACTAAGGATAGGGGTTGGACTACTCTGTGGCCCCACCTATGGGTGGGTCAGGGCAGAGGGGTGGCTACACCCCTTTCCCTTTGTCCAGTTCGCGCCAAAGCAGGGGCTGCAAGCCCCTGATCCGGTTTGAACTGGGGTATGCACAGGGACACCAAATGTGCCCCCAGTGCAGGACTTCAAAGCACCCGAAAGTGCTCCCGCCCAGCCCCAATACACATTATCCTGTCTGGGGAGGTGGTCACACCTCCCTGGGACAGGAAACCTATTGTCCAGGCCTCCCCTGCCGGAGTTTCGTCCAGCAGCAGGAGGCCAGACTCGTGTCTGTGGCAGCAGCATCCATTTTGTGATGCCAGGGCTCTGGAAAGAAGTTACCGGACTAGTCAGAGTTAACATGTCTTTCCCTCTAGAAGGGTGGAATGCTACCCCCGCCGCCAGGATTGGCGGGGGGGTAGTATTCCAAGATGTTTGACACCAAACACGACATGTTTAGGTGCAGCCATTCCAAAGTTAGCATTTTACTGCGAGGATATAATGCGCTTAAGAGTATATGGTCAGGCTGCACTACAAACAGCATCAGAGATGGTCTCCGAATGCTGCAGAGGGGCCCTGCTCATGCAGGGGCACCCTCTCACATAGGAACCACGCACTCTGCCTTCAGGATTGATAAGGCCTGCCTTAGGAGTGACTTATAGGTTTATATGTGTGTATGTATTTAGTGATATAGGTAACCTATATCACAGTAAGGGGTGCATGCACCACCTTACCCAGGCTGCAGTAGCAGACCCGTGGTGTCAGTTTGGATGGCCTTCCAGGGGTGGCATAATACATGCTGCAGCCCCTGGTAGGCCTCTGAGGTACCTATGCCCTTGGTACATAGTATACCATATACTAGGGACTTATAAGGGCACTCCAGATTCCAATCAGAGATGTGCCTAAGGCACCTGGAAACCTTTTACAGAGAAAGCAGATAGACTGGGGCCCTGAATAGCAGGATCCCAGTCCAACTAAGTCATAAACCAGCAAAACACCATAAAAAAGTGGGGGCAACCATATAGTCAGATTCCACCTTCCTACATAACCCCCCCAAACGAAAGGAGATAAGGCTAACCTTGGCCAGTTGAGCCTTCATTGACTAAGTGGTCATATAAGGAAGCACCTGCACTAGCATGGTTGCCCCCTGTCTTATGGCCCACTAAGCAATCCCTCACCCTAAGGGTATGAGAGGGTCTCCACCATGGGGAATCACTACCTGTGGTGTGCTTAGGTAAAGTACAAGGCTGGTGAGGTGTCTGAGTAGGGAAGTGAGGCCCTAGGAATGTTGGCCTCAGCTTCCTCAGATCACTGGTCACCATGTATGCCTGTCTTTCCATGACTGAGTTGCACTTTGCTCTAAGGGTCAACCTTTGGCTGCCTACAGCTGGGGGTTGGTCCCTTTGGATGGACTACTGGAGGGACAGGGCAGGTTTGGAACCTTGAGGTCCCAGGTTTGCCCTTGCCTACCAGAGTCCTTCTGGGGAGGTCCCTACATAAAGGCATGGGGCATCCCTCAGTGTGTAGAGGAGTTTTCACCTGGCTAGGGCTACTAGACTGGGTGCCCCTAATCTGCTGATGGGGGGTTCCTCTGGACAGGGGGCCCTGGGGGTCCACTGACCTCCCTGACCTCTGCAGCCCTGGGCTGACTGAGGCAGGGTAGAGAGGGGCAGGTTACCTGCTCCAGACTGGGTACCACCTTGGAAGGGTCCTCTGCCATCAGGGGGTGGTCAGGCCAGGCCTGACTACCTCTGTGGCAGTTCCTTCACTAGGGGTAGGGTCAGTTCCCTGAGGAGGCTGACCCTTACCTACTGTCTGGGGGAAGAAGACTTTTCTTCAACCCTTGTGCTCTCTTTTGGGGAGAGTGGGCCATTCTTTCAGGCTCCATCTCTCCAAATTCTTGGGCTGGGGCTGTGGCCATCACAGCCCCACTAACCTTTACAGGGACGCCCAACATCCTAAGATGGGTTTGGTGTTCAACTTCAGCCCAGGCTGAAATTTACAGATCATTGCCCATCAGGCAATCTACAGGTAAGGTGGGGGACACTGCCACTCTCTTTGGGCCTGTGACCCCCTCCCAGCTGAGATTGACTATGGCCATGGGGTGATCTGTTCTGACACCATCAATGTTGGTCACCTGGTACTTAAACTCAGGTAAAAACTGGTGAGGGGGACTAGTTTCCCTGCCACCATGGTGACACTAGCCCCTGTGTCCCTAAATGCCACAGCTTTCTGACCATTAATTATTGGCTCCAATCTGTACCTGCCCAACGCTGTGGGACCCATGGTAAAGGTGGCAAATCCTATACCACCATCAGAGTCAGAGGAGTCTGTTGAGGGGTCCCTGTCTAAACTAGGGCTCACCTCTGTTCCTCTTGCAAAAGCACCTAACTTTTTGGGTGCACTACTCCCAACTGGAGGATTACTACTGGTAGTACCAGGAGGGGTGGTAGTAGTTGTGGGAGGAACATTTTCTTTATTGCCAATCCTGGGGCAACTGGGATCAGTTTTCCAGTGCCCAGGCTTTTTACAGACATGGCAATATGGTTTCTTTTCAGGAGAGGAAGGAGTTTGGGACCCACCCCCAGAAGAGGAATTTTGGGGCCCTGTAGGGGACTTATCCTTAGATTTATCCCCACCTTTCTCTTGGGACTTAGTAGAATCTTTCTTCTGGTCACCACCCTGATTTCTAGTTTTTACTCTGGTTCTGACCCATTTGTCTGCCTTCTTTCCCAATTCTTGGGGAGAGGTCAGATCAGAGTCCACCAGATACTGGTGCAAAAGCTGGTTTTGACAATTATTAAGGATCTGCTCCCTCATAATCAAATTGTACAATCCTAAAAAGTCATGCACTTTGTTGCCATGTATCCAACCTTCCAGAGCCTTTGTAGCACAATCTACAAAATCAACCCAGTCTTGAGTCTGAGCTTTTGGGTGTCTCTGAACTTCAACCTATACTGTTCAGTGGTTAGGCCAAACCCATCTATCAGAGCACTCTTCAAGACTGTGTAATTGTCAGCATCCTCTTCTCTTACAGTGAGGAGCTTGTCTCTACCTTTGTCTGCAAAGGAGAGCCACAAGATTGCTGCCCACTGCCTCTGGGGGACCTTCTGAACTTTACAGGCCCTCTCCAGTGCAGTTATCCATTTGTGGATGTCATCCCCACTCTGGTAGGGAGGGACAATCTTGTTTAGGTTTCTATGGTCATAAGACCTTTCCCTATCTCTAGGGATATTGCTGCCACCATGGGACTCTAGTCCCAACTTTCTTCTCTCTCTAAGGAGATCTAGGGATTCCCTATCTAAAGCCAATTGCTTTTTTCTGATTTCCAGCTGAGTTTCCTCATACTGGACCAGTCTGGCTCTCCTCTCATGAGAGGATTCCCTCCTGTGAGAGGAGACAGAGCTCCCTATAGAGGTGCCAGAGTGGTTAGACTCCTGAGAAGGAGATCTAGACTTCCTGGGCACACTCTTAATCCTTCCTGGGGGGACAAAGAGGGCATCATCCTGATCATCCTCAACATCGTCCACAAGAGGGATTGGGTTATCCAGGTCAGGGTCATTGTCACCCTCCTGGCCAGTTTCAGAGGGGGGGGCTGGGGGTATTGGTACCCCAGGCCTCCTCCTCTTCTCCTGCCCCACCCTCAGCTCCTACCCCTTCAGTCCCCAAGGGCTTACTAAGGTCATAAGCCACCAACAACTCCTTGAGGTGTTGGGTGGTGGGGCTTTGGCCTGTCCTTATTTTTCTCAAGTTACATAAAGCTCTCAATTCCAAGAATGGGAGTGTATCATACTTGGAGGGTGGAAGCTCAATGGCTTCCTGCAAGGATTCTTTGGATCCTGCCCTTAAAGACATTACTAGTGTGGTGTGGTGTATGCACTACCTACTCTAGTGTGGCCTACTAAACTCTCTTGAGTTGTAGAAAGGGTTGTGCTATCCCTTAACACACAACTCTAAGTTCAGTAGAACTTACTGTATTCTAAGCTTAAATTATATGTACCTTAGGTACCTTTAGTGGTTTTCAGTTGATCAATTCAATTGAGATTATCTGGTAAAACAATAGCAAGCTGGAATCCCACACGCTGCACACCAATGTGAGAAGTTGGCCTGGTATATGCTGTCCACTAATTATAGTGGGCACCTTGCACCAGTCCAAACAACCCCTTATTGGAGATAGGTTAAAGACAACCTTATTGAAAGCTATCCTAGTGGTAGCTATGGAGAGCAGCCTTCAGGCTAAGTCTTGAAGGAATGTAAAGCAGCTTGTTTTACCAGTCTATAATCTCTTGAGTGACCAAATGAAAGAGCACCACACCAGGTATATATTCAAAATATATGTATTTATTGCTAAACACACCCCTCTAGTCTCTTTATGAGGCTAGAGTTCGAAGTACATAAGTTATAAGTTATTAAATCACAGTAATAGCACAAATACACGTTTGGGCCCTAGGGCCGTACCAAACCATATACCAATAAAGTGGTATGCGAACCACGACTGAACTAGACACTAGGCCTAGAGCCTCTAGAAGTGCTTGGACCACAAGGAACCACCCAAGGTAGTGACACAGGGGACCCACGGGAGACGCGTGCAGTGTAAATACACAACCGCGATACGCCGTTGACTTCTATGGAGAAAGTCGGGATCGGGAAATTAGAGAAAAGGGACACTTAAAAGAGGACTAGGACAAAACCCTTTGAGATCTAGGACTTTGAAGAGTCTCTACCCACGGGAGCACCGGAGTACTCGTGTTACCTCACCCAGGGAAGCCGGGTGCATAGGTGCCTTTCGGGGTCGGGTTTCGTCGTCGATTCGAATGGCGATCTGCTGCAAAGTGCTGCTGGCGGCCAAGAGAAAAGTGTCCGGGTGGATCCAAGAGTGGATCGGAGTTCTGAAGAACCTGAAAGCAGAGGGGACAGAGTCTGGGTCACTAGCCAGTGACCAGGAAGGCGATGGACAGATGCCCACCGATGTCGAGTGCTTCAGGTGCGTTGACGGTCGTCTTGACTCTTCAGCCACGAGGTCCAGGAGGCGTTGTCGGCGACCAGGAGCAGGATTCGGGCTGGTACACGATGTCTGTCGAGTGCTGAGGTGTCGGCGACCGGATTGGACCCAACAAGCCTTGGCAACGGCAAGTCTCGGTGAAGATGTAGATCGTCGATGGTGCAGACCAGCAAGGTCTGTGGAACTCACCCAGCGAGGGTAAGTGAGGGCAGGCCTGGAGCAACCAGGATGCCAAGTAAGAAAAGGATTGGCCTTCGTTAAGGGCTACTAGCCAACGGGCTAGCGACCGCGAAGGAGCCTCGTGACACCGCACGTGGATCTGGCTTACAGGACACTCGTTGAGTGGGGGCCAGTGATCTTCGGTGCAGGTGGTGCTGGAGGCTAGGGCTACTCGGAGCCCAAAGCACGACTTCTTGGGAGACCCAGAAGAGGATGCACTTGCAAATGTGCTCGGTGTCCAGGGGTCACGGTCTCAAGTCACCCACGATAGCCACGGGCCTCAGCTTTGCTGGGGACTCAGGGTAGCCTCGGGGAAGTCTGAGAATCCACCTCTGGTGATGCGATGACTTCGGCGTCCGACGGGGGCTTCAGAAATGCGAACCGGACAGATGCTTCTTTGGTGCCTGCCAAGCAGGGGAGTCACTCCTTGACCCCAAGGGAGATTCTTCTGTCCTCTAATCGTGAGTAGAGCGTCGAAGGTCCAGGATTCAGTTTCAGAGTTTCGTCCAGGGATAATCTAAAGTCCTAAGGACTGGGTTCCTATCTTTATACTAAAGATAGGGGTTGGACTACTCTGTGGCCCCACCTATGGGTGGGTCAGGGCAGAGGGGTGGCTACACCCCTTTCCCTTTGTCCAGTTCGCGCCAAAGCAGGGGCTGAAAGCCCCTGATCCGGTTTGAACTGGGGTATGCACAGGGACACCAAATGTACCCCCAGTGCAGGACTTCAAAGCACCCGAAAGTGCTCCCGCCCAGCCCCAATACACATTATCCTGTCTGGGGAGGTGGTCACACCTCCCTGGGACAGGAAACCTATTGTCCAGGCCTCCCCTGCCGGAGTTTCGTCCAGCAGCAGGAGGCCAGACTCGTGTCTGTGGCAGCAGCATCCATTTTGTGATGCCAGGGCTCTGGAAAGAAGTTACCGGACTAGTCAGAGTTAACATGTCTTTCCCTCTAGAAGGGTGCAATGCTACCCCCGCCGCCAGGATTGGCGGGGGGTAGTATTCCAAGATGTTTGACACCAAACACGACATGTTTAGGTGCAGCCATTCCAAAGTTAGCATTTTACTGCGAGGATATAATGCGCTTAAGAGTATATGGTCAGGCTGCACTACAAACAGCATCAGAGATGGTCTCCGAACGCTGCAGAGGGGCCCTGCTCATGCAGCCGCACCCTCTCACATAGGAACCACGCACTCTGCCTTCAGGATTGATAAGGCCTGCCTTAGGAGTGACTTATAGGTTTATATGTGTGTATGTATTTAGTGATATAGGTAACCTATATCACAGTAAGGGGTGCATGCACCACCTTACCCAGGCTGCAGTAGCAGACCCGTGGTGTCAGTTTGGATGGCCTTCCAGGGGTGGCATAATACATGCTGCAGCCCCTGGTAGGCCTCTGAGGTACCTATGCCCTTGGTACATAGTATACCATATACTAGGGACTTATAAGGGCACTCCAGATTCCAATCAGAGATGTGCCTAAGGCACCTGGAAACCTTTTTACAGAGAAAGCAGATAGACTGGGGCCCTGAATAGCAGGATCCCAGTCCAACTAAGTCATAAACCAGCAAAACACCATAAAAAAGTGGGGGCAACCATATAGTCAGATTCCACCTTCCTACACTAGGGACTTATAAGGGCACTCCAGATCCCAATCAGTGATGTGCCTAAGGCACATGGAAACCTTTTTACAGAGAAAGCAGATAGACTGGGGCCCTGAATAGCAGGATCCCAGTCCAACTAAGTCATAAACCAGCAAAACACCATAAAAAAAGTGGGGGCAACCATATAGTCAGATTCCACCTTCCTACATAACCCCCCCAAACGAAAGGAGATAAGGCTAACCTTGGCCAGTTGAGCCTTCATTGACTAAGTGGTCATATAAGGAAGCACCTGCACTAGCATGGTTGCCCCCTGTCTTATGGCCCACTAAGCAATCCCTCACCCTAAGGGTATGAGAGGGTCTCCACCATGGGGAATCACTACCTGTGGTGTGCTTAGGTAAAGTACAAGGCTGGTGAGGTGTCTGAGTAGGGAAGTGAGGCCCTAGGAATGTTGGCCTCAGCTTCCTCAGATCACTGGTCACCATGTATGCCTGTCTTCCCATGACTGAGTTGCACTTTGCTCTAAGGGTCAACCTTTGGCTGCCTACAGCTGGGGGTTGGGTCCTTTGGATGGACTACTGGAGGGACAGGGCAGGTTTGGAACCTTCAGGTCCCAGGTTTGCCCTTGCCTGCCAGAGTCCTTCTGGGGGAGGTCCCTACATAAAGGCATGGGGGATCCCTCAGTGTGTAGAGGAGTTTTCACCTGGGTAGGGCTACTAGACTGGGTGCCCCTAATCTGCTGATGGGGGTTCCTCTGGACAGGGGGCCCTGGGGGTCCACTGACCTCCCTGACCTCTGCAGCCCTGGGCTGGCTGAGGCAGGGTAGAGAGGGGCAGGTTACCTGCTCCAGACTGGGTACCACCTTGGAAGGGTCCTCTGCCTTCAGGGGTGTGGCCAGGCCAGGCCTGACTACCTCTGGGGCAGTTCCTTCACTAGGGGTAGGGTCAGTTCCCTGAGGAGGCTGACCCTTACCTACTGTCTGGAGGGAAGAAGACTTTTCTTCAACCCTTGTGCTCTCTTTTGGGGAGAGTGGGCCATTCTTTCAGGCTCCATCTCTCCAAATTCTTGGGCTGGGGCTGTGGCCATCACAGCCCCACTAACCTTTACAGGGACGCCCAACATCCTAAGATGGGTTTGGTGTTCAACTTCAGCCCAGGCTGAAATTTCCAAATCATTGCCCATCAGGCAATCTACAGGTAAGGTGGGGGACACTGCCACTCTCTTTGGGCCTGTGACCCCCTCCCAGCTGAGATTGACTATGGCCATGGGGTGATCTGTTCTGACACCATCAATGTTGGTCACCTGGTATTTAAACTCAGGTAAAAACTGGTGAGGGGGACTAGTTTCCCTGCCACCATGGTGACACTAGCCCCTGTGTCCCTAAATGCCACAGCTTTCTGACCATTAATTATTGGCTCCAATCTGTACCTGCCCAACGCTGTGGGACCCATGGTAAAGGTGGCAAATCCTATACCACCATCAGAGTCAGAGGAGTCTGTTGAGGGGTCCCTGTCTAAACTAGGGCTCACCTCTGTTCCTCTTGCAAAAGCACCCAACTTTTTGGGTGCACTACTCCCAACTGGAGGATTACTACTGGTAGTACCAGGAGGGGTGGTAGTAGTTGTGGGAGGAACATTTTCTTTATTGCCAATCCTGGGGCAACTGGGATCAGTTTTCCAGTGCCCAGGCCTTTTACAGACATGGCAATATGGTTTCTTTTCAGGAGAGGAAGGAGTTTGGGACCCACCCCCAGAAGAGGAATTTTGGGGCCCTGTAGGGGACTTATCCTTAGATTTATCCCCACCTTTCTCTTGGGACTTAGTAGAATCTTTCTTCTGGTCACCACCCTGATTTCTAGTTTTTACTCTGGTTCTGACCCATTTGTCTGCCTTCTTTCCCAATTCTTGGGGAGAGGTCAGATCAGAGTCCACCAGATACTGGTGCAAAAGCTGGTTTTGACAATTATTAAGGATCTGCTCCCTCATAATCAAATTGTACAATCCTAAAAAGTCATGCACTTTGTTGCCATGTATCCAACCTTCCAGAGCCTTTGTAGCACAATCTACAAAATCAACCCAGTCTTGAGTCTGAGCTTTTTGGGTGTCTCTGAACTTCAACCTATACTGTTCAGTGGTTAGGCCAAACCCATCTATCAGAGCACTCTTCAAGACTGTGTAATTGTCAGCATCCTCTTCTCTTACAGTGAGGAGCTTGTCTCTACCTTTGTCTGCAAAGGAGAGCCACAAGATTGCTGCCCACTGCCTCTGGGGGACCTTCTGAACTTTACAGGCCCTCTCCAGTGCAGTTATCCATTTGTGGATGTCATCCCCACTCTGGTAGGGAGGGACAATCTTGTTTAGGTTTCTATGGTCATAAGACCTTTCCCTATCTCTAGGGATATTGCTGCCACCATGGGACTCTAGTCCCAACTTTCTTCTTTCTCTAAAGAGATCTAGGGACTCCCTGTCTATGGCTAGTTGCTTCTTTCTGAGTTCAAGCTGAGCTTCCTCATATTGAATCAGCCTTGTTCTCCTCTCATGAGAGGATTCCCTCCTATGAGATGAGACAGAGCTCCCTATGGAGGTGCCAGAGTGGTTAGACTCCTGAGAAGGAGATCTAGACTTTCTGGGCACACTCTTAATCTTTCCTGGGGGGACAAAGAGGGCATCATTCTGATCATCCTCTTCATCTTCCTCAGGAGGGATTGGGTTATCCAGGTCAGGGTCATTTTCACCCTCCTGGCCAGTTTCAGAGGGGGGCTGGGGGTATTTCTACCCCTGGTCCCATCCTCATCTTCTGCCCCACCCTCAGCTCCTACCCCTTCAGTCCCCAAGGGCTTACTAAGGTCATAAGCCACCAACAACTCCTTGAGGTGTTGGGTGGTGGGGCTTTGGCCTGTCCTTATTTTTCTCAAGTTGCATAAAGCTCTCAATTCCAAGAATGGGAGTGTATCATACTTGGAGGGTGGAAGCTCAATGGCTTCCTGCAAGGATTCTTTAGATCCTACCCTTAAAGACATTACTAGTGTGGTGTGGTGTATGCACTACCTACTCTAGTGTGGCCTACTAAACTCTCTTGAGTTGTAGAAAGGGTTGTGCTATCCCTTAACACACAACTCTAAGTTCAGTAGAACTTACTGTATTCTAAGCTTAAATTATATGTACCTTTGGTACCTTTAGTGGTTTTCAGTTGATCAATTCAATTGAGATTATCTGGTAAAACAATAGCAAGCTGGAATCCCACACGCTGCACACCAATGTGAGAAGTTGGCCTGGTATATGCTGTCCACTAATTATAGTGGGCACCTTGCACCAGTCCAAACAACCCCTTATTGGAGATAGGTTAAAGACAACCTTATTGAAAGCTATCCTAGTGGTAGCTATGGAGAGCAGCCTTCAGGCTAAGTCTTGAAGGAATGTAAAGCAGCTTGTTTTACCAGTCTATAATCTCTTGAGTGACCAAATGAAAGAGCACCACACCAGGTATATATTCAAAATATATGTATTTATTGCTAAACACACCCCTCTAGTCTCTTTATGAGGCTAGAGTTCGAAGTACATAAGTTAGAAGTTATTTAAACACAGTAATAGCACAAATACACGTTTGGGCCCTAGGGCGTACCAAACCATATACCAATAAAGTGGTATAAGAACCATGACTGAACTAGACACTAGGCCTAGAGCCTCTAGAAGTGCTTGGACCACAAGGAACCACCCAAGGTAGTGACACAGGGGACCCACGGGGACGCGTGCAGTGTAAATACACAACCGCGATACGCCGTTGACTTCTATGGAGAAAGTCGTGATCGGGAAATTAGAGAAAAGGGACACTTAAAAGAGGACTTGGACCAAACCCTTTGAGATCTAGGACTTTGAAGAGTCTCTACCCACGGGAGCACCGGAGTACTCGTGTTACCTCACCCAGGGAAGCCGGGTGCATAGGTGCCTTTCGGGGTCGGGTTTCGTCGTCGATTTGAATGGCGATCTGCTGCAAAGTGCTGCTGGCGACCAAGAGAAAAGTGTCCAGGTGGATCCAAGAGTGGATCGGAGTTCTGAAGAACCTGAAAGCAGAGGGGACAGAGTCTGGGTCACTAGCCAGTGACCAGGAAGGCGATGGACAGATGCCCACCGATGTCGAGTGCTTCAGGTGCGATGACGGTCGTCTTGACTCTTCAGCCACGAGGTCCAGGAGGCGTTGTCGGCGACCAGGAGCAGGATTCGGGCTGGTACACGATGTCTGTCGAGTGCTGAGGTGTCGGCGACCGGATTGGACCCCACAAGCCTTGGCAACGGCAAGTCTCGATGCAGAGGAAGATCGTCGATGGTGCAGACCAGCAAGGTCTGGGGAACTCACCCAGCGAGGGTAAGTGAGGGCAGGCCTGGAGCAACCAGGATGCCAAGTTAGGAAAAGATTGGCCTTCGTTAAGGACTACTAGCCAACGGGCTAGCGACCGCGAAGGAGCCTCGTGACGCCGCACGTGGATCTGGCTAACGGGACACTCGTGGAGTGGGGGCCAGTGATCTTCGGTGCAGTTGGTGCTGGAGGCTAGGGCTACTCGGAGCCCAAAGCACGACTTCTTGGGAGACCCAGAAGAGGATGCACTTGCAAATGTGCTCGGTGTCCAGGGGTCACGGTCTCAAGTCACCCACGATAGCCACGGGCCTCAGCTTTGCTGGGGACTCAGGGTAGCCTCGGGGAAGTCTGAGAATCCACCTCTGGTGATGCGATGAATTCGGCGTCCGACTGGAGCTTCAGAAATGCGAACCGGACAGATGCTTCTTTGGTGCCTGCCAAGCAGGGGAGTCACTCCTTGACCCCAAGGGAGATTCTTCTGTCCTCTAATCGTGAGTAGAGCGTCGAAGGTCCAGGATTCAGTTTCAGAGTTTCGTCCAGGGATAATCTAAAGTCCTAAGGACTGGGTTCCTATACTTATACTAAGGATAGGGGTTGCGGGGCGTGGCTTCGCGGCGAACGAACATGGCCGCCTGTTAGAGCGTCTCCGAGGCCCCCTCTCCTGCCCCATATATCCGACCCACATATCCGAACCTCCGGTACTAGAATCGCGCGCCGGAGGAGTAGCGGTGCGCATTGCCGTGATCCCGGGTGCTGGGAACCCCGGAAAGCGGAGAAATCTCGCCCGGAATTTGCGGCCTTCAGCCCTGGGGAAGCCGGGACCTCGAGTGGGCACGTCTGCCTGGCTGGGTGCCGGAAGCGACGGCAAGACCTCCCCCGCATACATCCACAGAGGGACGCAGGCACCTGAGGCGGAGGGGCATCCACACCTTGCCATAGCCTGCGTGGTGGGGCGCTGCCCGACGGAAATACGGCCTGAAGTCTACCGATGGGGCCGACTGCATCGGGGCCAGTCCCGGAGCACTGACCTGAGGGACTCGCATGATCGGCAGATATAAGGTACATCGGCGCGCAGGGGTAGAGGAGGTGACTGATATATAAGCCCAGCGCCGGTGAGTGTGCCTGAGATTGGACCTGTGGCCAGCATTCTTGGGGGGCCCTCCCCCTGGCGGTGCGGAGCGAGCCCTAAGCCGGGTGTGCAAACGGAGCCTACTCCTCGGCGCCTGCAAGAGATCCACCGTTGGGCTGCGGCACAGGCACTCGACTGCGCAGACTGTTACCGGGAGAAATATACTCGAAGGCCCACAGCTACAGCGAGGTGAGAAAGACACAAGCCAAGCAGAGCCCCCAGAAACTGCGCAACGCGCTGGCGGCGCGGGCCCGGCCCTGATCATGGCTAACCCGAGAAGTACGAAAACGTCTCAACAGAGCAAGCTGGACCGCTACACCTGCCCGAGGGCGGACTTGCCCGAACGAAAGGGACCTGGCGACACACAGCAAGGAGGGCCAGAACACGATCCCCCTGAACCCACTATGAAAGACCTGATGGCGGCGATCACTGGGGTGCGCACATCTATAGACACCCTCTCCTCGGAAGTAACGCTGATTAGAGCTGACCTTACAAAATACAGGGAGAAAGTCAAGCAACTGGAGCTCACCACCACGAATTTAGTAGACGACACCTCACAACTGCGGAAGGACATTGTGGAACTCCAAGCGTTCCGTAAAATCGCTGAAGACAAGCTGGACGATTACGAGGGGCGCTCGAGACGCAATAACATACGCGTTATTGGAGTGCCGGAGAAATCGGAGGGGCCCGCTGCTGACCTGTTCATTGAACACCTGGTGACGACGAAGCTACAACCAAAGGGTCTGTCCAAGCTGTTTGTGGTGGAGAGGGCGCACAGAGTACCTGGGGACGCCCAAAACCGGGAGCCCCCCGTCCCATACTGGCCAGGCTATTAAACTACAGAGACAGAGACACGATCCTACAGGCCGCCAGGGTCGCCCCGCCTATAAAAGTGGACAACTCAGAACTCGCCTTCTTCCCTGACTTTACACAGGCAGTACAGAGGCGTCGACGCTCTTTCCAAGAAGTCAAACGAAAACTGCGCGACAAGGGCCTTAAGTACGCTATGCTTTTCCCGGCGCGTTTGCGAGTTGAGGCGGAAGGAAAAGCGCATTTCTTCGACCAACCTGAGTTGGTTTCTGACTGGCTAGACGGCTGGAGGACTTCGCCGGAACGTAACCCAAACAGCCACTGAACAATAAGAATGGCATTTCTTGATATGAAGCTTGAACGCTCTATTCCGTGTGTTCCTCCCGATTACAGAACAAAATACGCAACCTCTTAAGGGCCCGAGGGCCTTGACTAAGAACCTCTGGTTTAAAAAGATGGATCAATGTGACACGGGGCGCAACACCATAGGAAAGTACCTATGTCTAGTGATGGCAGGAGGGGGGACCAGAGGGGCACTGAGGCCTCCCCTCATTTTCTATTATTAGTACATGTTGGGCGATAGGCACTCTGCATTTGATTAATATGGGTAGTTTGGAGCCCAGAGTGCAGGGGAGCAGGGTGGGGGGTTGTTGGGAGGGATTCTTGTGTTTTATGGGTTTTTTTTGTTTGTGTTTTTTTAATGGTACAGTCCGAATTTGTGCAAGTAACAGTCAGTATGCGGCACTAAGACACCCATGGGTAAGCAATGGAATAAGGAAGTCAAAATGTTAAGTTGGAATGTGAACGGGTTGGGGGACAAAATCAAGAGAAGTGTAGTATTGCAATATATTAGGAGATTGTCGCCAGACATAGTAATGCTTCAGGAAACACACCTGGTAGGTAACACATGCAAGGCCATGCATAGATGGGGTTACGCAATGGTGGCACATGCAGGCTTTGCATCGAACTCCAGAGGGGTGGGCATCCTGCAAAAGAATTCATTCCCCTAACTCTCACGTCCACCTATACAGACGACCGTGGCAGATATGTCGGGGTCACGGGCTCTTGGGAGGGCCGAACGATCACATTCATGTCCATCTATGCTCCCCCGGGCTGCAAGCTGCAACCTTTGCAGACCTAAGCGCCGTATTGATAGCACTGCCAGAGGGACACCTAGTGCTCGGGGGTGACTTCAATTCAGTACTTTCGGGCTCCCTAGACAGACACCCACCCCGCACACTCCCACACACAGCGCATTCTTTCTCCAGCTTCCTAGAGGCAATGGGGCTGGTGGACGGGTGGAGAACCTATAATCCTGATAAGATCCAATACACCTTCCACTCAGGGGCACATAGCAGCTTTTCTCGCCTGGACTACATAGTCATCCCGGCTACTCAGGTGATGGAAATCCAGGAGATCAGACATCTGGCTAGAGGTATTTCAGACCACTCCCCGATCTGGGTCCATATGGCCCTGGAGAGCGCACAAGTAGGACGCATTGCTCCCATCAACCCATGGTACTTAAAACACCCCAAAATACGCAAGGACCTCACTAAAGCCGTAGATAACTACTTCCTAGAGAACGAGAATTCGGTAGACTCCCCGCAAATACTATGGGAAGCCTTTAAAACGGTGATCAGGGGCCAGGCACTCTCTCTGATTACGGGAGCAAAAGAGAAAACATAAAAGACGTAGCAGAGGTAGAACACGAACTTTATCGGCTGGAACAAGAAGTGAACACTGACCCGTCCCCTGAAATACTCCATACGCTTCGCCTCCGACAGGCAGAATACCGAGCGCTGGTCACTAACCGAGCCAAAATAATGGGGCAAAACAGGCTGGGCCGGATCTATGAGTGGGGGATAAGGCTGGAAAACTAATCGCCTGGCTAGAAAAAAGAGAACATGCTAATCGGCTGGTTCCAGAAATCAGGAGCTCGGATGGCCTCCCCATAACTGACCCCCAAGACATAGCCGAACAGTTTGCAACACACTTCCACACAGTATACAGCGCGGTGAGCCCACACACTGAAGAGGAGTCTACGGAACTCCTACAGGATATCTCCCTCCCGGGGCTATCAGCCACTGATCGGGAATACTTAGACAGTGAGCTCTCCCACGATGAAATAGCGGCTGCAATCCGAGCGCTCCACTCGGGTAAGGCCCTTGGCCCCAATGGCATCCCGATTGAGCTCTACAAACTCCGTCCGGATAAGTTGGCCCCACATTTGAAAACCATGTTCGAAGACAGCCTTGAAAAGGGATTGCTACCCCCAGATCAGAGGATAGCAACTATAGTGACAATCCACAAGGAAGGGAAGCCCAAAACAGACTGCGCCTCCTACCGTCCTATCTCGCTGCTTAACGCAGAACCAAAAATCCTTGCCAAATTACTAGCCAATAGGCTGATTAAAGTAATAGGGGACTTAGTGCATCCTGATCAATCCGGGTTCATGCCGAGGAGGAATACGGCGTTAAATCTGCGTAGAGTGCATGGAGTGTTGGGAAGGGTGCCGACCATACGAGAAGATGCAGTCATCGTCTCCTCGACGCCACAATGGCCTTCGATACACTTGAATGGCCCTACCTATTTGCCGTGCTCAAAAACTGGGATTCGGAACGAACTTTAGCCGATGGGTACGATTACTATACGCCACACCGATGGCACAAGTGGTAGTGAACAACAAAAAATCCGAGGCCTTCACACTTGGCCGAGGGACACGGCAGGGATGCCCCTATCTCCATTACTCTTCGCTTTGGCCCTGGAACCGCTTGCCGCCTGGATCCGCAAAGATGTGAGGATCCGTGGAATGCGATGGTCGGCAGATTGGGAAGACCGTATTTCCCTATACGCGGACGACATCCTTCTATACCTCACGTCACCACAGAGATCCCTCATCGTAGTATTTGATATCCTATCCGTATTTGGCCGATTCTCTGGGTTCCGTATCAACTGGCAAAAATCTCTTCTGTACGTCCTCTGTGGAAACTCTCCGCCCCTTCCCCGGCACTGCCCCGTCCCGATAGCAATAGACGGATTCAAATATCTGGGTGTATTTGTCTCCCTGGACCGCACACTCCAATATGCTCGGAACCTGGCTCCCCCACTGCAAAGACTCAAAAGTGACATTGCGCACTGGAAGACCCTCCCGCTTTCTCTCCTGGGCAAAGCGGCCCTTTTAAAATGCTGTCCTTACCCCGCTTCCTATATGTACTGCAGAACTCGGCAAACCCTGTCCCAAATGCGTACTTTGCGGAAATAGAAGGACTCCAGCGAGACCTGCTTTGGAATGGAAAGCCACGTATTGCTCTGCAAAAACTCACGCTCAGCTGGTATGACGGCGGAATTGGACTGCCGGACATTAAAAAATACTACTGGGCAGCACAATTGATAGCAATAAACCATGGCACCTATGGGCAGCCGGACAACCCGGGGTTTACTATGGATAAATGGATTCTCCCAAACGGGACATATGCCAGGGCACTGTACTCCAAACCAAATAGATTCCCACTCACGGGTCCAACCAACCACACAGTCAAAATTTGGCATTCGGCAACCAAAGAGTTAGGATGGCACAATAAATTAACCCTCGCCACGCCACTATGGGACTCCCAAAAGCTCGGTGACCTAAGAAAGTCCAAGGGCTTTAGCAAATGGGACTTAATTGGCATCTCTCACATCAGAGACCTTTGGGGTAAAGAGGGTGTGCAAAAATTTGAAGCCCTACAGGGTCAATATGCCCTAGCGGATTCCGAGCGTTTCCGGTACCTGCAGGTCCGACACGCACTACAAACAGTATTGCCCAATGACACGGCTCTACCAGACGCCTCCCCACTGGAGGATAGGATATTGGATGGGCACTTACCTGAAAAAGCCATCTCCCTCACCTATCGAAAACTCATCCACAATATGGAGAATCCCCTACAATCGCTACGAGAAAAATGGGCGGGGGACGGGATGGAGGTAGACGATGAGGATTGGCAGGTAGCGGTCTCCTCCCCCAGAACTGTTGCTATTTCTGCACGTCTGCGGCTGGTGCAACTAAAGGTACTACATAGAATGTACATGACAGGTCCCCGATTAATACACATGGGCTTTTCAACAGATGGGTCTTGTAGGAGGGATGCACCCAGCTGGGCACATTTATCCACATACTGTGGCAATGCGAACAGATCCAGGAATATTGGCGCAGGATACACGAGGTAATGAGCGTAGTAACGGGAATCGAACTCACACCACTAGCCCCTAGATGCCTCCTCAACATCTGGGAACCCACTGACCTTACCACACACGCCACAATATGGGCCACACTTGGTTACACAGTGGCCAAGAGAAACATTGCGCAGCTGTGGGGGGCTACAAAGGCACCTACGAGTACTGACTGGGAAAGAGACCTGGATTGGTGTATGCTGCGGGAAAAAACGGTGTATATGACAAGAGGTTGCCCGCGCAAATGGTCTAAGATTTGGGCCCCTGGAACGAATACCGAGGCAATATATGCATTCCTCCCCGACTGCTGGAGTCTGATGATCCCCTCTCCCCTTGAATTCCAATGCATTAACTTGTAATATTTATGTGTGTAATTGAACTCACAGTACTTCCTTCAAGTGAAATATGTGGAACTGTACCATGTTTTGAAAATTGTTCAATAAAAAGAGTTATAAAATAAAAAAATAAAAAAAGGATAGGGGTTGGACTACTCTGTGGCCCCACCTATGGGTGGGTCAGGGCAGAGGGGTGGCTACACCCCTTTCCCTTTGTCCAGTTCACGCCAAAGCAGGGGCTGCAAGCCCCTGATCCGGTTTGAACTGGGGTATGCACAGGGACACCAAATGTGCCCCCAGTGCAGGACTTCAAAGCACCCGAAAGTGCTCCCGCCCAGCCCCAATACACATTATCCTGTCTGGGGAGGTGGTCACACCTCCCTGGGACAGGAAACCTATTGTCCAGGCCTCCCCTGCCGGAGTTTCGTCCAGCAGCAGGAGGCCAGACTCGTGTCTGTGGCAGCAGCATCCATTTTGTGATGCCAGGGCTTTGGAATGAAGTTACCGGGCTAGCCAGAGTTAACATGTCTTTCCCTCTAGAAGGGTGGAATGCTACCCCCGCCGCCAGAATTGGCGGGGGGTAGTATTCCAAGATGTTTGACACCAAACACGACATGTTTAGGTGCAGCCATTCCAAAGTTAGCATTTAACGCGAGGTTATAATGCGCTTAAGAGTATATGATCAGGCTGCACTACAAACAGCATCAGAGAAGGGTCTCCGAACGCTGCAGAGGGGCCCTGCTCATGCAGGGGCACCCCCTCACATAGGAACCACGCACTCTGCCTTCAGGATTGATAAGGCCTGCCTTAGGAGTGACTTATAGGTTTATATGTGTGTATGTATTTAGTGATATAGGTAACCTATATCACAGTAAGGGGTGCATGCACCACCTTACCCAGGCTGCAGTAGCAGACCTGTGGTGTCAGTTTGGATGGCCTTCCAGGGGTGGCATAATACATGCTGCAGCCCCTGGCAGGCCTCTGAGGTACCTATGCCCTTGGTACATAGTATACCATATACTAGGGACTTATAAGGGCACTCCAGATCCCAATCAGTGATGTGCCTAAGGCACATGGAAACCTTTTTACAGAGAAAGCAGATAGACTGGGGCCCTGAATAGCAGGATCCCAGTCCAACTAAGTCATAAACCAGCAAAACACCATAAAAAAAGTGGGGGCAACCATATAGTCAGATTCCCCCTTCCTACACACACTAACCTGTAGCAACCAAAGGGGGTGATGAATGCTGTCAGGTTCCTACTGGAAAGATGTAACTGAACCTGGTAATAGGCCGATGCCAAATCAATGGTGGAAAGCCATTTTACCCTTTTAGACTGTGCCAAAAGTTCATCAATTCTGGGCAATGGAAATTTATCAATCACAATCCACTTGTTTTTAATCTCTGAGGTCAGTTCATAAACGCAGACGGCTGTCCGATTTCCATGCTGCGACCAAGGGAGCCAACCATTCTGCACTCTTTACCGATTCTATTATGCCTTTACTCTCCAATGCAACCAACTCCGCCATTACCCCTTCACGCACACCAATGGGAATGTTCCTAGCCTTGTGACACAATGGTACTGCTCCTTCCTTTAGTACTGTTTTGTGGACAAACCCACAGATCTTCCCTACCTTGCCCGAAAATACATTGGGAAATTGCTCCATAACTTCCTTTACCATAGATTCATCATTTTCACCAAGTAACATTACCTGGTCCCTCCTGTTGGGATCTAGAGTCATTTCTAAAGCTTCCTGATCAACCCACCCTAACACAGATGGTCCTTTTTCTGCCACACATAATTTCCCTCTAGCGGGTCTGTCTTTGAACCATAATTCTTCTTCCACAAACCCAACCATGGTAATCTCCTCCCCCGTAAACGTGAGTGGGTATACATCTGTAGGTCTCAAGCACTTGCCTAGCACCCCCACAAACGTATCCTCCCACACAGAGCGTTGTATTATTGTGTAAGGAGAACCTGAATCAGGAACAACTTTTATGTGTACCCCTCCCCCCCCCCCCCCCCCAATGGTTATGTGTTGCCCAGAGGTTTCCTCTTTGATTTGGGGCACACATCGAGAACTACCTCATCATAGCAAACTGCATCATCAATGCACAAAACCCCATCATTACTCAATGATTCATTACCACCCTCCTCTTCATCTTCATTATCCACCACTCACTTCACATATTTCATGTCTCCTTTGTTCAACTTCTTCCTGCAAACCTTGACAAAGTGGCCCATGATCCCACAGAAGGCGCATTTAGATTTAATAGCAGCGTAACACCAATATCTGGCAATATGGCCCTTATTTCCACACCTAAAACATTCAGGACGCTTGTCCTCCATTTCTGATTTGTTTTTACCCATCCCTTCCCATCTAGGGTCTTTGTTATTGCGTTTCTCACTTTTCTTTCCCTCTTCCTTAGAACTAGACACTTTACTAACTACTTCTCCCTCACTATTGTTCTTTAAAGCTGCTTAAGCACATCATTTGGACATTTCTGCCTTCTTTATGATCGCCACAATTTAATTCAGCGGAGACTCCCCACACGTGCACAATTTTTCTTGTATCCCTGCATTATTAGAGTGCATTACAAGTTGATCCCTTATAAGATCATCGTGCAGAGATCCAAATGTGGAAGTTATAGCCAGTTTCTTTAACGCCGCCACATAACCTTCCACCAATTTAGTTTTCATTTGCTTCCTTTGAAAGCACGAGTACCTGTCAATGGCAGCGCAAACTGTTGGATGATAATGAATATCTAAATCCTCTAACGCTTCCCAAAAAACATTTGCGTCCGCTGTGGGCCTAGTCTTTTTTTCCATCTAATTTTACTCACGCAATCCTTCTGGTCCCAGACTGTGTAGAAGAATCTTTTTCTTCCTGGAAGGTGTGAACTCATCCTCATTTTCCTCCTTGAGTGCAGATACATAATTCAAAAAGTAATCCTTCCAGTCAGCCCATTTCAACAAAGGATCACCTGGATGAGAAAGAAATGGCCCAGGTGGTGTGAGCCCACAGCTTTGTGAACTCATGTTAACCAGGCATGCAGATGAGAGAAAGAAAAAATTAAGTTTTGCTCAAAATTATGACCAATTGTGATTCTCACAATAACCTTAAACATCACCAGTGTGTGTACCCACAAATGGTCAACATGTGTGAGGGTATGACTCAACTGCTCTCCGTACCTTTTCCTTTTTATAGTTCCCTAAACACGTGCCCAAAAAACCACAGGAAGTGCACTTACTGCCGGGGTGTGCACATCAACGAAGCTCACCACTTGCACCAAAATAGTGTGCACACACCTAAACTTTCAAGTAGCTGTGGTGTGCTCATCACCAAAATGCAGGCCACATAGAAATTCCAAATGTTTAATGTTATCGTATTATGGTGTGCACATCGCCGGAATGCGCTTTGCTGGTCTAACGACCCGATCTCCCGTAGATTCCTCTTCACCTCCTTCCTACACACACCTGCGCCAACCAAAATGACGCCAACGTCGCGTATGGATACGTAATGCCGTGCCTCACTTTGCGCTGTAAAAATGCTACTCCGTAGCTTGGAACATTGCCAAGGCTACAGTGGCGTTGCTGAGCTGTGTCGTTGCTAGGAAGCCAAGAATGTAATGCCGTCACTCCTGAGCGCGAGCCTGGCAACCGACCACGTGCACTACTCAAGCGCTGACTTCTCGCCTGGCAACCAAACCAATGCTCGCTCACGGTCCCAAAATAACCCGAAATCCTCCTACTAACATGACTGCACCGCCACAGGACAGCCCCCAGTTCTGCTCGCTGCCACTTTGTAAAGACTTCACTACTCGGATTGCAGGTAAATTACTTCCTTTATTGAGAGCGACCAGGTAACACCTTACAACTCCTGTAACTTCCACCAACTGCCTCCCACTCACCCTACATTCTACAACCTGTGGCATCCTGTTACCTAGGAGCAGGTAACCAGGATATCACAGAAAATAAAGTAAGCAAAGACAGGAAGGCTATGTTAAAAATGGATACAAACCATTTCATATGAAGTTCTATTTAAGTAGCATGCCCCAAACTCAGCAGTCTCTTAAAGTGTGAACCGATGGCAGGTATTTGTCTCTGGGAAAAGTAGCAACCTTAGAAGCAAGATCAAGCTAAAGGAAGACTTGACTGGAGACTGCACTGTACAATGTGAACACCAAGGGCTGCAAGTACACTATTAACAATAAATTATTAAGATTTGTTATGTATTCCTATGTTATGTGCTGCTTCTTTTGTAAAGCGCTCTAACACCTTTGGGCATTGCTTAATTTGAGCCTGTAGTTGCAGGTGGGGCCCACTGGCCCTAATTTGTGGAGACCAGAATGTATCTTTCCTCAACAAATGTTTATCACGAGCAAGATAGAAGAACACAAAAGGAGAAAGAGAAAGACAGAAAAACTGTGACACAGGAAGAAAGCCGGGATGAAAAAGCCTGCAAGAGTGATATAAAGAGTCAGGGAGTGACTGGTGCTGAATTATAGAGATACAAGGAGGAATTAACAATATCCAGGCTTAGTATTTGGTATCTCAACCTTAAGTAATGCCGACTGTGGGCTTCTGAACAAACTTTGGGCCTGGCACTTATTCTGTTACAAATTAAACACTGCCTATGGGTAATATATGCACTATATAAATGTGCATAAATAAACAATACATTTAAATATTGCATGCAATAGGATTATATTTAAAGTACCTTTTTTGCAGCAAGAGTGTTGTATACAAAGACAATTTCTTTTTCTGGTGGAACTTTGATAGCAGAGGCCTCGCCCTTTTCCAGTTCATCAAATGGTATAAAACAAAAACAACGGGGTCACGAGCTTCCGGCTTGCATCACCAGACCCTTGTGTGATTGGTTATTGGTCTGACACACAACTCCCACACACACTGTTCCCTTAAAGGTGGGCGCGCTCGTGTGCACCTCTCTTCCCCCGAGCGTGCACTGCCGTGTGTGGAGCGCGCACACACACAGGACATCCCGCGAGAGCGTTCGCGCCGCCGCTTTTAAAAGGCGAGCGGCGCGAAATACAGCCATTTCCTGGATGTGGACGGCAGAGGAAGAGTCAGGAGCGGCAGGTAAGTCTGTCTCTTGGGGCCTGTTGGGCTGAGGGCACTTGCTATACTCTTTTGTTAGTAAAGCGCGGCTGCGGGGCAGATTGTGTGCTTTTGTTTAAATATTCATGTTAATTGCAGCCCCCTTCACGAGCCTTGATTAACATGAATACTTAAACAAAAACACACAGTCTGCCCCACAGCCGCTCTTTAGTAACACAAGAATACAGTAAGTTTAAAAACACGGCGTGTGCTTTCAGATTAATCTCTGCTCTTTTGCTTTTTAATATAATTTGCTCCATTTTTTGCAGATATAGGGTTTCACTGTTTATGCCATGGGCTGTCTTGTACCATTGCTTGTTCAACTTCCATATATTTCTCAGTCATCTGTTAAATTTAGAATAGTCATCCTGTTTATTGATTAAACATTTTCCATATGTGTGGATGTCCCCTTCAAGTGGGTTTTGGTGGGACCACATTTCTTAAATCATTTCCCATCTCATGACTATTTTATTACTTTTCATACTCAGCACATTAATGTTCAGAGACATAGTTTTATTGCTTCATAGATCACTCTTGGTGTATAATTTATATTTCTATATTCCACTGATATACTCCATATATTTTGCTTACAAGTGCCTGGAAACTATTGTTGGGCTATATATGGTGAAAAAAAGCACGAATTAGTTTTTGGAATTCTGAAGAGATGAGTATATCGAGTCATGGTTAGATAATTTTTGTTTTAGGACTCAAGTAAAATGAATTGGCAAGTCAGGCCAATTATTGATTGGCCCATGCAACACATAGAAGCACCATCACTATAATTCTTCATTGATATGATGGTTGGTAAACTTTGTAACGATGCCTAAGCTTAATTGAGCAGCAAGCCCGAATCACTCTTTAGAATATGTAATTCAGAAAATCAGTTTCCATATCTCTCTATTTAATTTATACAATGGACATGTGAGTTAAACCACTTTGTTCATGGTCTAGGTTGCCATGTTCACCGTATAAAAAAGTCATTATTTTAATTTGTATTAAACCTGATTGGTTGAACTTGTGCTACTTTTTGATTTGGGATGCTGTTGGTTTACTTTCAAAGTTGTGTTTTCTTCAAGCAAGAGTTGCCATTTTCCTATTCCCATTCTTGCTATTCCTTTAATGAATGTGAACATTGTGACCCTTTGCTGTTGCATAATTCTTTAGGTAATATAGTCCTGCATTTGAATAGCCTTTGGCTGCTTGATGAAAAGATGAATATAATACAGTTTGATTTCCTGGTTTTAAACGGAAAAAACTGTCAGTCGTACTTACCAAGACACACGTTTTATTCCTGGTGAGATGTTATTTTTGTAATACTGGAATCAATTAACCCACAAGTCCCTGTGTTTGTCATTTCATTTCTTTCATTACAAATGTTTTCTTTTCCTCAGAATTCATTCATTTTCAACAAGGCTAAAAACATATTTCCATTAAACTTGCTGAATTTCTTTCTTTAGAGAGCGGGCTGATTAAGTGCCTTTGTTAAAGTTTTCAGGCTAATTGCAGCTCATGACAGGCACTGCTATTAACCTGAAAACTTCAACAAAGGCACACAATCACCCCATAGCCCAGCTCTATTAAGAAAGGAAATGCAGCAAGTTTACAAACGCGGCGTGTGCTTTCAGGTGATTCTGAAAGCACACGCCATGTTTTTAGATTTGCTGTATTTCTCTTCTTAATAGAGCTGGGCTTTGGGGTGATTGTGTGCCTTAGTTAAAGATTTCAGGTTAACATAGCTGCCAAGGTTTCAAATTGCTAAGGGTGACATTTTCATGATTTCAGTGTAATTATGAGTGACATTCAATGACTATGAGCGACACTTTCTTGCAAGCAAAATCAAGCAATGAAGTCGAGGGAAACCTATAAATATCAGAAATTACACCCATTTGGGCATGGAGACCGTGCCACCCCAAAGCAAATTTTCATAGCATAGCAAGTCATTGCAACAGTAGGAGATCATGACTTACACTGAGGTCATCCTGGCCACAGAACCATCTTGTAGATTTGGGTTTCGTGCTTCTTGTGAAACATGGCAGGTGGCAGCCTTCATGTCATATGTGTAAAGCATACTTTGTGTAGGGCGTATGTCTCAAACATGCTGGACGTGCCTGTCGACTTTCTGCTGACTGCCTCCCATCAGCCCCTGGGAATCCAGCTAATGGCATGGGCTGACGCAAGAGGGGGCGGTGGCCTCTCTGCCAAAGTGCTTGTTATGAAAAAACTTTTCATGGATAGAAAAAGGTAGAGGAGCCAAGAGCGGGCCCAATACAACACGCAGAAAGTTGGAAGTCGAATTAAAAAGCGTTTAGGGGTTCTTTTGGGGCTCCTCTGCATCAACTGTAAATGGGGCCGAAGATATTCAGCAAATTGAGCTGCGGTGTTCTCTGTCTGTGTCTCTTTGCATTTTGGGTGAAAATTTAGCAATACCCTAAACTGAGATGAACAAATTTTCTGCCCTTCAGTCATTTGTTCCACTTGGAAACAAGTGTTGTGAGGAGACAGCTATCCTGAAACAAGTGCTTCCAAGACACAAGGATGTTCGGACTTCAGCGAATTATTAGTTAAAATCGACACGGGGTCCTTTAACTAAATGTACAATCTAGCTTGGTATTAAAATTATCCTAACATAAAATAATAAAAGGAGGATACACTGAACTGCTTTTTCTCCTTTAGTTAGATATTCCGCCAAATAACATTTGGCCTGTCCTTCAACTTTTGCAGCGACAGCAGGCAGCTGCAATTAACACTGCCTGGCTCGCCTCTCTGCGCCTGGTAGCCGGCCTCTGGGCATGATGTGGCGCGCACAACTCAGAGCTACCTGCACAGTCAGTGGTCCTGGTGCTCTGGGCAGCTGACCTGCGAAGGAGCCACCACCACCACCGCCGCATTGAATCTGTGCTGTAATCTATACCTTGCAGTTTGCATGCAGCTCTTTGATAGTTAATAGCTCACTGTTCTATATTAGGATTTAAACTTATAAACTGCAAGTAACAAAAGAGGCTCTCTCACAGAAGCAGTAATGCACTGACCTATTTACATTGCAAGCAATTTGTGATCTGCATGGTTCACCAGCTTCTTTGCATCAGGCATTTTAACCTCCTCCGCTACTTTATGATGAGTCAAAACTTCCACTAGACAAAACTCAGATCTCTCTGCAGCAGGTCCATCAATCTTCAGAGTTATCTTGACATTTTTATGGTTGCCTGGAAATTGCTGGAGGCAAGGAACGCAGCAGGTGCTTGTAAAACTGTATTGTACTTGAAAGCACTGTGCCCTTCCAAAGTCAGCGCCCGGTGCGGTGGCACCGATCGCACGGCCCTAGAGCTGGCCCTGCATTTGAACGACTGAGTGACACCTTCTTGCAAGCAACGAAGACGAGGTAAACATATAAATATCAGAAATAACACCCCTCTCTCCTCCTTTGGAATTCATGAGAGACTATTTTAAAACACTTAAAAGTTTGTCATTACACATGCACTTTGGTATGTCATCAATGCTTAATAGAGGCACAGCAATTTATTTTAAAGGCACTGCTGTGAGCATGTTTTCTTTAGCTGGAGTTAAAGATTGAAACATAGTTCCATTGCAAAAGCTTGCTTTTATTTCATTTGCAACTGTTTTTGAGAGGTTTTAGCCTTTCCAAGAGCTGCTCAATCACTAATGCCGTTCACCAAGCAGAAACCCTAGTAAAATGCAGGTCGTATCGTCCCTTCTTGCCAAGTACTATTAATGTTGCAAATTAACTTGTCAAAACTCATACATTACCATACCTGAGCGGCCGACTCAACTAGTGAGCTCTTCCTTTCAGCACGGCGCTGGAGGCTGTCACATCTTTTGATATCCTGCCTCTCTCTGTAGAGATGACTGCGACATCCTCTTCTCTCCCAATAGTCACGCATGAGGGCAGGCAGTGGCGACAAATGGACACATTTACATGACGCCAATGTCACGTGATGCGGCCGGCTCTGACTGTGTGACTCTCAGCAGCAATATGCAGCCAGCCAAAGTCAAGCGGAGAAGCCAGTATTGATCCCAAGTTTTCTGGTACCACATTGTGCAATTTAATTCAGCCACTAAATGTACATGCTTCTCTAAGCCCACCTTAACACCTCCCAAATCCCTGACCACTACATTGCAGGCATCGATGTGGCCCTCTGTCACACCACGACCAAATATTTTTGGCCCCTGGGAAAATATTTGCGAGTACCCATTGTAATTGTGATTACATGCTAATGTGTGTGAATGAAACGCATAGCTTTTAATACATTGACATGGCTAAAGGTAAAGAAAATGCAGGTGAGTGGGTGGATTGTGGGGGGGGTTGGTGTAGTAAAGGTGATACAAGAAAATGGAAGTGTTAGAGAAATAAGTCTTTATCATATTTTTTGCACGCCACTGCATCATCTTCAGGTGGGATCTTTTGATGGCTTGTGTGCTGCTCAGTCCTCCTTGTGAATTTCCTTGTTCATCCAACTCAATCATTTGCGTAGTTTGAATGCCAGGGAAAAGCTCCATCACAGAAGGTGTAACACACAATCCAGATTTATAGACCAGTTTAGCATAATGGATGCTAATAATGAAGCACATGGGCACGTGCCTGTTTGGCCTAAACTGGAATCCCAGGTAACTATTTGGTTGTTTTTCATTTTGGAGTCTCTGGACCAGTCCCATTCATAGTTTGTAACTCTTAGAGCCTTTGCTAACGATCTTGTCTTCAATTGCAGGTTTGCAGTATGTAAGGTATTTGGATTTGAATAGTCAGGCGTGAGTACCCACAAAGACATGGTAATTCTGTTTACGTTCCTTGTTGGATTGGGGGTTGCTGGGTAAATAGATTCAAAATCTGCGCCCCTTTTCTTTTGCAGGTTTGTGAGACTGTACTACTAATACAATTGCACAGGCAGACGTGAGTACAGGCAGAACAAACAGGTAATTGTTTGGTAGAGTTAAACTGGTGCATCTTGTACATTGTAGTATAACAACATACCTTACTCATGTTTTCTTCTGTTGCAGGTTTCGCAGACAGTACCCCACACATTTGAACAGGCATACGTGAGTACAAGCAGAACAGGTAATTGTTTGGTAGAGTTAAACTGGTGCATCTTGTACATTGTAGTATAACAATATACCTTACCCATGTTTTCTTCTGTTGCAGGTTTTGCAGACAGTACCCCACACATTTGAACGAGCATACGTGAGTACAAGCAGAACAGGTAATTGTTTGGTAGAGTTAAACTGGTGCATCTTGTACATTGTAGTATGACAACATAGCTTACCCATGTTCTCTTCCGTTGCAGGTTTCGCAGACAGTACCAGGCACATTTGAACGGGCATACGTGAGAACAAGCACAACAGGTAATTGTTTTAGTAGAGTTCCCTTATGGTGCACATGGTATATTGCTATATTACAATGTGTTGTATCACAATGTGCTGTATCACAATGTGCCGTAACAATCTTTACTTCTATTTAAAGGCTCTAAGGACAGTGCTAAATATAAGTTTGGCAGAGCAGAGAACAGAAAAATCCAGGTAATTACACTCTACTTTTTGCCGGCGATGCCTCAGTACTATGTGACAGATTGTATTCATGAGCATAGGCATCAACTTAAGCCATGTTCGTTTATTTTGCAGGTTTTATGGCACAGCAGGTTAAAACCGGCTGGCACAAAAATGTTCAAGCGCAAAGCTGTAACTTCAGGACAGTGCGGTGCTTCACCACAAAGGAAGAAATGTTGCCTTGTATTCAAGGAAGAGTGGATGAAAGAAATTGGGGAGGCTGAGACACAAAAATCACGAAGCAAGGTGCAACTCGGGGAGCTATTTCAATAAAGTCCAGACGTGGGCTTGATTTGCAAAGCATGTGCTGAAGCCAAGATTGTTGGGGACTTTTCTACAGGGAAGAAATGGAGTGATGGCTGGAAACTGGATTACAGGAAACACCATCTAATTAGCAAAGTTCTGCCTTGGTGATATTGAGAAACAGAAGTGCTGCTGCCAGGTTTGGTTATGGAGTGCGGGCAATGCTGACAGAAACTGCCACTGACAAAGCAAATGGAATGGAAGTGGTTGAACGACAAAGATCCCTTCCTGAGGAGATAAAGATTCTCATCAGTCAGTCAGTCGGTCAGTCATAAAACTTTATTTCGATCGTATATAGATCTTAAAAAGTACAGAACACCTCATAAAAATGATACAGTAAAAGGCATAGGAATCATAAAATACAATATATACAATAAAAATATAGGAGTATTTCATACAATACATTTAGCACGCTTTATCCAAAGTGCATACCAGAATTTAGCCAGGGAAAAAACAATTAACCTGCTTGTATCGCTAGACAAAATTCTTAGTACCTCCAAGTAGTGGCCGGGGCCAACCAGTTTGCACAGAGGGATAATACACTTGGCCCTCAGATATTGATAGTGAGGACAAAAAAGAGCAAGTGGACTAAAGACTATGCACTTGATTTGCAGGATGGGCAGAGATTATCCAGAGAAACATTACGGCTTCATGTACTGCAGAACAGTCTGGTTGGCAGAGTCGTATCAGGAAATTGTACAAATAGTTTGCGAGCCAAAGGAGGCACAATTTCATCAATTGTTTCTTCATAACTTGCAGTTGGCTTAAAATCTAAAGAAAACCCTGGTCAAGGAACCCACCAGATTAGAAGATTCCTTCTCCATGACTTTTTCCCAGTAGATCGATTTGACCCTTGCCTTTGGTATTAACGATATACTTTCCAGATTTAACCAGTAAGACTCCAGCCCTAAACGCCGGAGTAGGCCTCTCAGAGAATTGAACCAGGGGATCGAATTTATCTGTGAATAGTGCAAAAGGCCAGTCAATGCTACTCTGTATGAGACTAACTCATCAACAAACCACAGGCGATGCCAGAACATAAGTAATTTGTAGTCAAGCTTGTGAGTCAATTTTCTCTGGGCAAAATCTAGGTACAAAGGAGTCAAAGGGGTGCTAGGGGATAAGTTTAAGAGAGATCTTAAAAAGCTATTTTCTACAGCGATAAGACAGTTTGTATTTCAACTCCCCCATAGTACAGCCCCATATAGAGCCCCCCCAGAGTTTTGATGTTATAAATCTCCAGTGCGGGAGCCACTTTTCTTGACACTGTTTTTTTCTGAATTTTAGAAAAGTGGGCAGTCTGCTGGATTAACATTAGCTTTGCTTTGTCAATATGGGGTGCCCAATTTAGGCTAGGTGTGAGGCAAATACCCAGGTAATCAAAAGCGGATACTTGCTCCAAGGGGGTGCCTACTACAAACAGACATGCTCGTTGCAAAATCTTAAAAAATTGTATAGCAACAGTTGGAGGCCTTGGGGGGATTTGGAAATTAATAAACTATCTGCAAAAAGGAGCGCTGGAACTCTTTTCTCCGCTATTTTGGGGGCGTCACATCCGTCCCTATCTAGAAAATCAACCACCCCATTTATAAAAAGTGAGAAGAGCGTGAGCGCCAGGACGCACCCCTGCCTCACCCCGTGTTCGATTCTGAATTTCTTCGTTAGTTGGTTGTTCGTGCCTCATCTCACTTGGGCAGCATTATTTGAATGCAATCTGATTAAATAGTCTAGGAGGTTGTGAGGTAAGCCCATTTCTTTCAGCACTCTCCAGAAAGTGGCTCGGGGAACTAGGTCGAATGCGAATCGTAGGTCAACAAAGGCCACATATAATTTCCCACCTTTGATGGTCACTTCCTTTTAATATAGACAGAGGAAGCGGAAGACCTGGTCCACCATGCTAATATTTGCACGGAACCCAGCTTGATAGTCACTTAGAATACTGGACTCTATGATCCAATCCTGGATTTTTGCTAGGACCTGCTTGCAAAAGACCTTCTGGAGAGAGTCAATAAGGCTTATGGGCCTATAGCTGGCAGGGTCCGCTCGATCGCCCTTCTTGTAAATTGACACTATTTCAGCTAATTTCCACGATGGTGGAATCTCCATGCCCAGTGTAATGGCATTTGTTAGCATGTTAATGTACAAACCTCAGACTGTTGGGTCCTCCCTGTACAGATCATTTGGAATTTTAGCCGGACCGGGAGCTCTAGCAGGGACACATGAGTGAATTGCGACTAGTGTTTCTTCCAGAGAGAAGACTAGAGCATCATCCGCTCCTGATGAGCCCACCCCTCCTTTCTATAGAGTCTTCTAGCTCTAAATTGTCCACTGCATAGAGAAGTTCGAAGTGAGACACCCATTCGTCAGGCTGTACAGTGAACTCCAATGTAGTCCTATTGCCATTGGGCCCCCTTTTCCCAAAAGGTCTTGGAATCTCTATCTGCTAGTGCCGTGTGCAATGAGGACCATAGAGAGTCTTCCCAGTTTCTCTTGGCTAGCTTAATAACTTGTCTATATCTAGCGCTACAGGCAACTACCTCAGGGCGTACATTAGATTTAACAGCCTGTACCAGGTCCCCCTTTGTTTTCCTACATTCCTGATTATTCCACATTGCATGTGGATCACTATTCGGCTGTTGCTTTTTTTAAAATCCGAATTTTGGTCTGAACACGGTTTGCCTAACAGATCTCTAATCTCGTTATACAGAAGTTCGTGGCAAATGCCCAATTCCCTCGAGACTACGTCGTCGGGTTTTTGGGCCAGGTCTTCCACCACCCAACGAACCTTGCCTTTAGCTGTTTCCAGGGCCCTTGGATTGGCCTCTACCCAGTTCCATCTAATTGACCTCTGATTGTTGGAGATAGATAGGGCACCCAGATCAGGCCTGCTCTTGACACTAAGTTCTGGATGGCCCTGAATGTTAAGGGTAAGAGTAAGGGCATTATGGTCGCTGTCTGTTCTTTTAACTACCAACATATCATGGACAGTAGGCGAAAGTTCATTAGCCACCAGGCAATAATCGATTCTACTGGCGTGGCCAGGTCTATTAAAGGTAGGTTCGCCCATTAAGTCAGATTTCGTCCTTCCATTAGTGGCTCTCAGATCATGCTGGAGAGTGAGGGCCAGCACCTGGCCACCTCTCTTTGTCCATCTCACTGAGGGAAGATCGAGCTGGGGGATTTGCCACTTACAATCCCACTCCTCAATGAGATCTAACGGGGCAAAGGAGAGTGGCTCAAAAGTACAGTTAAAATCGCCGGCTACTATGGCTGGTATGTTAACAGGGAGTTCAGTTAATGCAAGGTCTAAGGTACAAATAGCACTGGTTTCCTCCGAGCCATGAACGACTCTATTGTATACATTAAAGATCATGGATTTCCAGCCACAGTGGAGAGCCAGATCTACTCTAAAATATCTTGGGAATCTACATGGACCTGCTTAACTCTAAAGCCCAGAGCGTTTTTGACCCAGATTGCTAGACCTCCTGAAGGCCTCCTCCGTTCTTTTCTAGTGACACTTAGATGATATGAGGAAAACCCATTCCTATGGGGGGTATGTAAGCTCCAGGTTTCTTGGAATAGGATCACGTCATAAAGATCCACAAAGAAGCACCAGTCGGAATCTACTAACAATTTGGCGATCCCAGCCACATTCCATACCAGGACCTTCAAAAATCTATGAGGAGTATTGTTGTTGCCTCCAGCATTACCAGGGATACTCGGGCCTCCCCTGCCTCACTAACAGGTAGGTTGACTGTCCCTTCCCTCCCTAGGTCGACATTTGGAGGCCCGCATAATACCTCTGAAGATGTAGCCTGCCTTGGAGACGGGCATACTTCTGGCTGATATGAGAAATCGTTTTGCCCAGCAACCCCTGCAGTGTCGGCTATTTGTAACAATCCACCTAACTGGGGTAGTCATCCCTGCCCAGCATAGCCTGAATTTATATGGGGCCCCCTTTGCAATGTACCCATGGCGGGGGGAGTAGCCATCCCTTCTGGTGGTTTATACCTGATGGCAACTGAGGTATTAACAGTGGGGATTGTGCGAGAGTCGATTGCCATAAGGCCGTCGACTGTTGCAATATGGGAGAAGGTGACTTTAATCACATCCTTTAGCTTCCCCGGGAATGTTAGTCTTTCAACAAACTTGATGTCGTCTCTTATAATTGACTGGCAATGTCGGGTGGTCCTGAACCAGTAGATTACTTTGTTCTTAAGGGAATAAAGATCTTCAAACCCCCTACTTTCAGATTTTGGTACCTCCATTAAATAAATTTCTGCTTTCCTCCCTTGCCGATCAAATCTATTGTAGATACCATCCCTCACAATCCCCCTTTCAAGAAAAACCCAGAGGCCATGCGCACTTTCACACCTCTCAGTCAATGTAGCTTCTCCCTTTGCCCTGTTGAAGATTCCTTGGTAGTGCAAGGTTGTAGGCATGAACATTATGCATAACACGACCACTTGGGAGAAGTGGGGTAATGGGGAATGGGTGGAGATCAGGGGCACAATATATTGATCTAGCCTCAACTTTGGAGGATGTACCTATACACATGACATCAGCTCTCTTGGTTACACTAGTCAGGGATTCTACGCTAGTCTCTGTTTGGACGACTTTGTCACACTTTGGCCTCCTCTTTAGGTTGGCAACCTCTAACCTCAGCAAAACTACCTCCTCCTTCAGGGACTCGATAATTATTTTTAAGGCCTGAAGTTCAACAGCACAGGCATTACTGTTGTCACAAAGGCCAACAGACCCCCCCCCCCCTCTAGGACCCCGGTCTCCTCTACTGCAAGGACCTCGAATCTATTGTGGCATTCTACATGTATAGAGTGTGCCTTGGCTGGGAGGCCCTGCGTCCCACTAGAAGGAGAACAGGAATCAGCTTCTATTTCGGGGGCATTAAGCCCACTACTACGGCCTTTTCCCCAAGACTTGATGGAATATTTGAACACCAGGGGGATACATTTGGCTGATTTTTTAGCCGGAGGGGGAACGAGCGATGGGTCGCTTTCAACCCCATTGTTGGATGGTGGACTAGAGGAACATCTATTTTGGGGGGGGCACCGAGGTTCCCCTTGGGAGGCTATTTCATGACATTCAATAATTAAAGAATCAATCCTGTCCATTGCCTCATTACAGACAGCATCCTTAGCCTTCTTTTTGGGGCAGGGCGGGCCCTGGACTTTATCCTGTCCCTTTCTCTTTCCCATAGTTATGTGAGTCTAATACAGGCCCTCCAGGACCACCTATAAATGAGGCTAGACTCGACCACCTGTAAATTAGGCTGGACTCGGCTAGGCTCGGCTGGAAAACAGGGAATAGCAATTCTTGATACACCAATATGCCTGATAGGGTGGAGAATTAAAGCAAGTCAATGGGACGGCTCAGGCCGGAGGCCGGAGGCTGGGGCACAGAAATCGAATAGAAGTCACAATACAAATGCTTCCAGCCAACCCCCCTGAGTCCAAACCACACAGATTAGATTATTTTCCCTGCTAGGGAGATACCTGTGGTGCGCAGACTGTCTCTGCGTGGAGAACTCTTGCTGTCGGCCGCTGTTACCAGTGATGAGTCAATACCTCGCAAGCTAGGGGTACACTAATACTCCAACGAACAAGCTGTCCCTGGTCTGCCGACAAAAAACCAAGGGGTGTGGCCCCACCTCTTCCAGTAGCTGATGGGCGCAGATGGGCCCGCCCTTGGCCCGGGCATGCCCTTTCGCGTCCCGCGTTGCGGGAGCCCCGAGCTGCCTTTATGTGCCTTCTGGTGCAGATGGAACACGTTGGCGCCTCCTGGCGCTGAGACTGTTGGGGGATGAAGTCCCCAGAAAAAGTGTGGCGCGCAGAGTACTTGGTATGCAATGAAGGGCTCCCGTGCTGCGGGAGCCCCGAGCTGCCTTTATGCTCCTCCTGGCGCAGGTGGAACACGTTGGCGCCTTCTGGCGCAGAGACAGTTGGGGGATGAAGTCCCCAGAAAAAGTGCGGCATGCAGAGTACTTGGTATGCAAGGAAGATTCTTATCAACAACGTGTTGCTGGCAGTCAAGATGAATACTTCAATGTTGTCTGTACAATACATCCATGACCACCTAGCTTTGTATGTGAATATACCAGACAGCTGGAGGAGCAAGAACTATGCCTTTGAGTTCCTTGAGGCCATCAATAGCGTGATACACTGTGAAGCTATGGCAGAACTTCGTAACGCTTTGTATCACACATTGATAATTGATGAGAGCACAGATATTTCTGTTACAAAAATGCTCATCCTGTACTTCAAGTTCCGACCTGTAACATCAACAGAGCACAAAACACTGTTTGGGGGCAAAGTGAAGCTGACTAGTTGTAATGCTGTGGCTATCACTACTGCTATGAAAGAATTCTACACTGCCAATGAACTGGACCTCATGAAAATGGTCATGTTCACACTCGATGGTGTGTCTGTAATGTTGGGTAAGAATAATGGTGTTGCTACTCGCCTTAAACAATTAATTCCTCATCTAGTTGAGCAGCATTGTTTCGCCCATCGAAAAGATTTGGGAGTTGATGATGCCTGGAAGAGGGTTCAAATGATTAAAGAGATGGAAACATTATTGAGGACTGTCTTGTGAGAAGTTGGCCTGGTATATGCTGTTCACTAGTTAAAGTGGACACCTTGCACCAGTACAATTCGACTCTTATGGTAGGTAGGTTTAAGACAACCTTTATAGAAAGCTATCCTAGTGGTAGCTGTGGAGAGCAGCCTTCAGGCTAAGTCTTGGAGGAATGTAAAGCAGCTTGTTTTACCACACAATCTCTTGAATCACAAAATGAAAAGACACCACACAGGTATATTTATCAAATATATATGTATTTATTACTAAACAACTCTCTACTAATCTCTTGTGAGATTAGAAGACAGGAACATATGCATAAATCAACGTTTCACAATAAATTAAGCACAAATATGGCTGGGGCCCTAGGGGCGTACCAGACCATATACTAAAAAAGAGACTTATGAACAACGACTTGCAAGGAGACAAGGCCCAGGGCCTTCAGAAGTGGTGGGGGCTCACGAAACCACCCAAGGCAGGTAAGTAAAGGACCCACGGGGGACGCGTGCAGTGAGAGAACACAGGCACGGGTCGCCGTAGACTTCAATGGGGCAAGTCGCGGTTGGAAATTAAGAGTTTAAGGGCACTTCGGGAGTAGCTACAAGCAAGTCACTTACAGGGTAAGTAGTTCTAGGGCCAACACCCACAGGAGCACCGTAGTGCTGGAGTTACCTCACCCAGGGAAGCCGGGTGCATAGGTGTCCTTTGGTGTCGGGTCGCGGCGTCGTTTTCAATGGGAGCCAAAGAAGACTTGCTGCTTGTGAAGACAGGAGAAGTGTCCAGTGGAATCCAAGCCTGGATTCGGAAGAAGGAAGACCTGAAAGCAGAGGGGACAGTGTTCAAAGTCACTGGGCAGTGACCCGGGGCAAGGAAGATGAATGCCCACCGTCGTTGACAGATTCAGGTCGTTCGCGGGTGTCTTGACTCTTCGGCCACGAGGTCCAAGAGGCGTCGAGGACGACCAGGAGCTGGATTCAGCATGTCCCACGAAGTCTGCAGCTGACTGCGGTGTCGGCGACCCGATTGGAGCCAACAAGCCTTGGTAGCAGCAAGTCTCGTGGAAAGCGTAAAAAGTCAATGGTGCAGACCAGCAAGGTCTGGGGAACTCACCCAGTGAGGGTAAGTCAGGGCAGGCCTGGAGCAACCAGGGGAGCCCTTTGGTTCTGTAGAAAAGTCTTCAGGGGACCCACAAGCCGGCTGGCAAGGGATCGCGAAGACGCCTCGGGAGGATTCCTTCAACAGGGGCCCACGGTCACTCGGGACGGGGTAGGCCTCTGATCTTCGGAGGGATTCCTGCTAGAGGCTGGGACCACACGTGGTCCAAAGCACAGGTTCGTAGAACGTCGTGAAGGGGTTGCACTCGACAATAGTGCACGGAACCCAGGGACTGCGGTTCCTCGTCACTCGTGGGGTCCACTGGCCTCAGCTTCGCTGGGGACTCACGATGGCCTTGGAGAAGTCAGGAAATCTTCGTCTTGGGCTGCAGGGACCTCAGGCTCCGGCGGGAGCGGCGTAGTTTGCGACCGTCGTTTCAGCGTTTGGTGCCTGCCAAGCAGGGGAGTCACTCCTTGACTCCAAGGGAGATTCTTCAGTCTTCCAGAGGTAGTGGAACGTCGAAGGTCCAGGATTCTTCTTCAGAGTGTCGTCCAGGGATATCTAGTTTGCAATGGCAAGGGTTCCCTACCTTATACTAAAAAGGAAGGGAGGGACTAGCTCTAAGACCCCACCTATGGGAGGGTCAGGGGAGTGGGTGGCTACATCCACTTCCCTTTGTCCAGTTTCGCGCCAGAGCAGGGGCAGGTAGCCCCTGAGCCGGTTTGAACTGGGGTATGCACAGAGGAGCCTTTTGCTCCCCCAGTGCAGGACTTCAAAGCACTCTAGGAGTGCACCCACCCAGCCCCAATACACTAAACCCTGTCTGGGAGGTGGTCACACCTCCCTGGGACAGGATACCTATTGTTGGGCTTCCTCCACTGCGAGTTTCGGTCATCAGCAGGAGGGCAGCCCCGTGTCTGTGACTGGTGGCATCCATTTTGTGATGCCAGGGCTCTTCAGGATTCTACCGCGTTTGCACAGTAGGTACATGTCTATCCCTCTAGAAGGGTGGAATGCTACCCCCGCCGCCAGAACTGGCGGGGGGGTAGTATTCCAAGATGTTTGACACCAAACACGACATGTTTCTGTGCAGCCATCCCAAAGTTAGCATTTAACGCAAGGTTATAATGCGCTTAAGAGTATATGGTCAGGCTGCACTACAAACAGCATCAGAGAGGGGTCTCCAAATGCTGCAGAGGGGCTCTGCTCATGCAGGGGCACCCTCTCACATAGGAACCAAGCACTCTGCCTTCAGGATTGATAAGGCCTGCCATAGGAGTGACTTATAGGTTTATATGTGTGTATCTATGTAGTGATATAGGTAGCCTATATCACAGTAAGGGGTGCATGCACCACCTTACCCAGGCTGCAGTAGCAGACCTGTGGTGTCAGATTTAGTCTGCTTCCCAGGGGTGGCATAATACATGCTTCAGCCCCTGGTAGGCCTGTGAAGTACCTATGCCCTTGGCACCTAAGGTACCATATACTAGGGACTCATAAGGTACCACAGTATCCAATCACTAGTGCACCTAGAGTGCACTCCAAGTCGTTTAGAGAGAACAGAGAGGCTGGGGCCCTGATTGGCAGGGTCCCAGCCTGACTATAGCCAGAAACCAGTGTAAACATCAGAAAAAAAGTGGGGGCAACATAAGAGGCAGATCCTACTCTCCTACACAACCCCCCCAAACGCAGGGACACTAAACTAACCTTGACCAGTTGAGTCTTCGTGCTCTAAGTGGAAATACCTTGAGAGTCCATCTGCATTGGCATGTTGGGTCCCAGGCCTATGTTCCACTGTATAGTCCATCCCCTGTAGGGAAATGGACCACCTCAAAAGTTTTGGGTTTTCACCTTTCATCTGTTGAAGCCATAGGAGGGGCTTGTGGTCAGTCTGAACTATGAAGTGAGTGCCAAACACGTATGGCCTCAGCTTCTTCAGGGCCCACACCACAGCAAAGGCTTCCCTCTCTATAGCTGACCAACGTTTCTCTCTAGGGGTCAGCCTCCTGCTAATAAAAGCTACTGGCTGGTCTTGACCTTCATCATTCAGTTGAGACAGTACAGCTCCCACACCCAACTCAGAAGCATCTGTTTGGACAATGAACGTTTTGGTGTAGTCTGGACTCTGTAAGATGGGGGCAGTGCACATGGCCTGCTTTAGGTCTTCAAATGCCTTCTGACAGCTAGCTGTCCACTGAACCTTTTTTGGCATTTTCTTTGAGGTCAGATCATTCAAGGGGGTCACTATAGATCCATATCCCTTCACAAACCTCCTATATTACCCAGTCAGGCCTAAGAAGGCTCTCACCTGTGTCTGGGTGGTTGGAGCAACCCATTCCAGTATGGTTTGGATTTTACTCTGTAAAGGCTGAACCTGGCCTCCACCCACAAGGTGGCCCAGGTATAGAACCTGACTCTGCCCTATCTGGCACTTAGTGGCTTTGATAGTGAGGCCTGCTTTCTGCAGAGCCTCCAAAACATTTCTGAGGTGGACCAGGTGATCCTGCCAGGAGGAACTAAAGACAGCAATATCATCTAGATAAGCTGAGCAATAAGTTTCCATCCCTGCCAGAACTTTGTTCACCAACCTCTGAAAAGTGGCAGGTGCATTTTTCAATCCAAAGGGCATCACCACAAAGTGGTAGTGCCCACCAGGGGTCGAAAATGCTGTTTTGGCTTTTGCATCATCAGCTAACCTGATCTGCCAGTAGCCAGCTGTTAGGTCAAATGTACTCAGATACTTGGCTGAGGCCAAAGTATCAATCAGCTCATCTGCCCTTGGTATGGGATAGGCATCAGTCCTGGTGACTGCATTGAGGCCTCTGTAGTCTACACAAAACCTCATTTCTTTCTTACCACCCTGGGTATGAGGCTTGGGTACTAGGACTACTGGGCTAGCCCAAGGGCTATCTGAAGGCTCAATCACACCTAACTCCAACATTTTCTGGACTTCAGTCCTGATACAGTACCTGACATGGTCAGGTTGCCTGTAGATTTTACTCTTGACAGGCAGACTGTCCCCAGTGTCCACCTCATGGGTGCACCAGGTAGTCTGACTAGGGGTCAGGCTAAACATATGTCTGTACTGCTGCAGAACTTGTCTGCACTCAGTTTGCTGATGGACAGTGATGCTGCTTGCCAAAGCAACACCATCTACTGACCCATCATCAGGGTTCTGTGAGAGCAGGTCAGGGAGAGGGTCACTCTCCTCCTCCTGTTCCTCATCAGTTGCCATGAGCAAGCCCATGTCAGCCCTGTCAACATATGGCTTTAATCTGTTGACATGGAGCACCCTCAGGGGGCTCCTGGGAGTTCCAAGATTCACCAGATAGGTGACTTCTCCCTTTTGCTCAACTATTGTATGGGGGCCACTCCATTTGTCTTGGAGGGCTGCTGGGGCCACAGGCTCCAACACCCACACCTTCTGTCCTGGCTGGTACACAGTCAGCACAGCCTTTGGTCATGCCAAGCTTTTTGTAATTCTTGGCTGGCCTCCAGGTTTTTGGTTGCCTTTTTCATGTATTCGGCCATCCTGGAGCGGAGACCAAGTACATAGTCCATCACATCTTGTTTGGGGGTTTGAGAGGTAACTCCCAGCCCTCTTTTACCAAACATAATGGACCTCTTACAGGATGCCCAAACAGAAGCTCAAATGGGCTGTAACCAACCCCCTTCTGTGGAACCTCTCTGTATGCAAACAACAGGCAGGGAAGAAGAAGGTCCCATTTCCGCCTAAGCTTCTCTGGGAGTCCTTTAATCATTCCCTTCAGGGTTTTGTTGAAACGTTCAACCAACCCATTGCATTGTGGGTGATAGGGGGTGGTGAACTTATAAGTTACACCACACTCCTTCCACATTGCTTTCAAATATCCTGACATGAAGTTTGTATCTCTGTCAGAGATGACCTCCTTTGGGAAACCCACTCTGGAGAAAACTCCAATGAGGGCTCTTGCCACCACAGGGGCTGTGGTGGTCCTCAGGGGAATTGCCTCTGGGTACCTGGTGGCATGATCCACTACCACCAGGATAAATCTGTGCCCAGATGCAGTTTGAGGGTCAAGGGGACCAACAATGTCAATCCCTACCCTTTCAAAGGGCACCCCCACCACAGGTAGTGGTATCAGGGGGGCCTTTGTGGTGCCACCTGCCTTGCCACTGGCTTGGCATGTGACACAGGAGCGACAAAACTCCTTTGTGTCCTCTGACATATGTGGCCAATGAAAATGTGGAACAAGCCTGTCCCAGGTCTTGTTTTGGCCCAAGTGACCTGCTAAAGGGATATCATGTGCTAGGGTCAAGAGGAACCCCCTAAACTTCTGAGGTATTACCAACCTCCTGGTGGCTCCAGGGGCTGGATCTCTACCCTCAGAATATAGGAGTCCCTCATCCCAATAAACTTTATGGGACCCACTAGCACTCCCAGCAGCCTGCTGTCTGAGGGGTTCAAGAGAGGGGCAGCACTGTTGCTCCTTACTCAGATCTTCCCTAGAAGGGCCCCCTGCCGCCAAGAACTCAACCTGATCAGGCTCAAGTTCCTCTGGGGCAGTTCCTTCTTCAGGCTCAAGTTCCTCTGGGGCAGTTCCTTCTTCAGGATCTGCTCCTCCTCCCTTAAGAGGGGAATCAGTGATCTGAGACAGAGGGGAAGGCACTGCCTTAACCCTACTGCTCCTCTTCTTGGGAAGCATCTGGTCCATGGTTTCAGGATCCAGAGCTGGTTCAGTGTCATGCATTTTGGCCTGTGACCTGGTCACAGCAAATACCTGTGCAGGGATGCCCAGCATCTCAGCATGAGTCAATAACTCTACTTCAGACCAGGCTGAAGTTTCTAGATCATTGCCCAATAGACATTCTACAGGGAGGTCTGCACTGACTACAACCTTCTTGAGGCCAGTTACCCCTCCCCAGGAGAAATTCACAACTGCCAGACTATGGTTGGTCCTGACATTGCTTGCATTGGTCACCTGGTACATTTCGCCCAGGATGATCTGTCCAGGGTCCACAAGATCCTCTGCCACCATGGTGACACTAGCACCTGTATCCCTAAATGCCAAAGCCTGTTTGCCATTTATTACAGGCTGCTGTTTGTATTTGCCCAGATTACTGGGGCTTACCAGGAAGGACATGCCAATGTCTCCATCACAAATCAGCATTGCCTGAGTGGGTACTCTGACTAGGCCAGAGTCCACTTCAGAACCCAGGGTCAACCCTACTTGTTAGACTTGGCATCTTTTGGCGTGTTTCCCCTGACTTTTTGCTTTCTGACCTCCCGGTTTTGACTCTGTTTTTGCTGGTGTAATGATTCTGCGCACTTTCCTCACTGCTGTCCAGTGGGAAAGTGCAAGTGCTCCTGTATAAAATGTGTTATGGATTGGCGTTTCCATGATTGGCCTATTTGGTTTATGTGTCAGTCCCTTGTAAAGTGCACTGCGAGTGCCAGGGCCTATAGACCAAATGCTGTTGGTGGGCTGCAGCACTGGATTGTGCCACCCACGCAAACAGCCCGTAAAGTGTAACTCGGGCCTGCCATTGCAGAGCCTGCGCGCAGCCTGGGGCTGCCATGTCGACTTGGCAAGTGCGCACACTTGCAAGTCCCTAAACCTTCCCTTTTCTACATGTTACTCACCCCTAAGGTAGGCCCAAGGTACCCCTGTGGGCAGGGTGCGTTGTATGCGAAAGGTAGGACATGCCCTGGTGTGTGTGGCATGTCCTGATAGTGAATTACAGCCTAGTTCGTTTTTCACTATTGCAAGGCTACCTGTTCCCCATAGGCCAGAACGGGCAGTTTTGATTATTACAGCTTATAATCCTAACTGACCCCGGGAACATGGTAGAAAGTCGAGTTTAGTATGCCTGGACTCAGAATGATAAAATGCATCTTTTAGTGAAGTTGGTTTTAACATTCTGTGTTTGAAAATACCACTTTTAGAAAGTGGGTATTTTCTTGTCTAACCATCCAGGCCTGCCTCTGCGAGGTTGTGTATTCCTTGTCTGGAGTGTGAGTGACAGGGGCTGGGGGATGCCAGGAGACAGGGTGAGTCAGCACAGGGCTGAATAGCAAGATCTACATGTAGATGGGTGGGAGGAGTTGCACCTGGGCCCTGAATAGGACAGTGCCTTCCCTCCACAATGCTGGCTCACCTCATGTGGTGCGTCTGATGTCCCTGGCCTACTCTCTGAAAGAAGGGACGGAGACTTGTCAACAAAGTGCTCCAGAACTGGTTTGGACTAGACAAAGGCCTCTCTGCCTTCAGAGAACAAAGGAATTTGGGATATAAATATTGGGGCCCTGACCCCATGAATTTAGATCTCGCTGGAATCAAGGAACCTGCCAAGACGAAGATCTGGAAGAGCTGCCAGGAGGAGTACTGCCCCTTTGCTGTGTTGTTGCTTTGTTGGGTTGGCCTGCAGCTGCTGCTTCTGCCTTGGGCAGTGAAAGGACTGAACTTTCTACAAACTTGTGCTGAGTATCTCCAAGGGCCTGGAACCGAGCTGGCCTCCTGTTAAGAAGTCTCAGGGACTACAAAGACTTCACAAGCCTCTGGGTACCGCTTCTGGAACGCTGTTTCAGTTGCCACAGAGGAAGGGAACCGCAACCGACTCCGTCAACCGAATCCATCCCTGGCCGGTGACCTGTTTGCACCGCAGACCGCATCGCCCCGCTTCGCATCGCAACCCTGGTCTCACCGTAGGCGACGTCCGACGCCGTCAACACCGAGCCGCTGCTTGCACCGTGACCTGTGGGCACCGCAGTTCGCATCGCATCGCTTCACTGAACCAGCCGGACCCGACCGACGCGGACGCTGCAACTGGCTCAACAGTCGTGACCGCATCGCATTTGGGGCACCGCTCGCACGTTTGCGACGCACCGCTCCGACTCGCACCGCTGTCCGACGCCAGCTCCCGCACTCCGGCTTGGTCGCCTGCATCGCAACCTGTCAGCACCGCATCGTGCACCGTCTCGCCCTGCACCGCACGCCTTGGACTCACCGCATCGAGGGACACCGCACCTTGCATCGCTCCGTCTTGCACCGCTACCGCGACGAACGCCGACCGGCTTGTACACTCCGTACCAGCCACAACGAGAAAGGTACTGTGACCGAGTCTGTTCACGACTCTGCTGGCCCGTAGCGACGCGGTCGGCTGGAACTGTTGGACTCTGTGTAATTCAGCATCGCGGTAGACCCGGACGGGGCTACCGACTCGTACGAACTTTGCTTTTGTGCTATTCCTGCAAAGAAGAAGTTACCTTATCAAGCATTCATTTTTAAAGTATAGTATTGTGGATTTTTGTCGTAATTGGTCTTGTCTTGAGTATATAAAAATATTGGTTATTTTTCTAAACTGGTGTGGTGTCCGTTTGTAGTGCTTACACTGTATTACTGTTGGTTATGTGCAAATGCTTTACACACTGCCTCTAGAATAAGCCTGACTGCTCGTGCCAAGCTACCAAGGGGGTGAGCAGGGGTTAGTGTAACTCCCTTACCCTGACTAGGAAGAAGGGTCCCTACTTGGACAAAGGTGCAAGCCCTTGCCAACTAGAGATCCCATTTCTAACATTACACCCTTATTCTGCGTACCACCTCCACCAGTAGCTGAACTAGGGGGAACAGTTGCCTTAGGGGCAGGAGTGGTGGTGGTTTGGTCTTTGGACTTGTTACAATCAGAAGTCCAGTGCCCTTTCTGTTTACAGAATTTGCACCAGGGCTTCTTTTGGCCTTTTCCCTTGTTGGATTGTGACTCCCCACCAGATGCAGATTTTTGGGGCCCTTGTGAAGACTTCTGGTCTTTTGACTTATGCCCACTTTTCTCAGAGCCCTTAGAATCCTGCTTCTTTGTGCCACCCCCTTGGTTCTGGGTTTTCTGCCTCACCCTGGTTCTGACCCACTTGTCTGCCTTCTTTCCCAATTCTTGGGGAGAGGTCAGATCTGAGTCCACCAGGTATTGATGCAACAACTGGTTCTGGCAATTATTAAGGATCTGTTCTCTCATCATTAGATTATACAATCCCTCGAAATCAGTAACCCTACTGCCAACCAGCCAACCCTCCAGAGCCTTGGTTGCACAATCTACAAAGTCAGTCCAGTCCTGAGTCTGTGCCTTCTGGGTGTCTCTGAACTTCAACCTGTACTGCTCAGTGGTTAAGCCAAACCCATCTATCAGTGCACTCTTCAGGACTTCATAGTCATCAGCATCCTCTTCTCTAACAGTGAGGAGCTTGTCTCTACCTTTGTCTGAAAAGGAGAGCCACAAGATTGCTGCCCACTGCTTTTGGGGGACCTGTTGTACTCTACAGGCCCTTTCCATAGCAGTTACCCACTTATGGATATCATCCCCACTCTGGTAGGGAGGAACAACCTTGCTCAGGTTCCTATGGTCTGGAATATATTCTCTGCCTCTAGGGACACTGTTGCTGCCACCAGGGGGTTCTAACCCCTCTTTTCTAGAAGCTCTCTGGAGCTCCAGGGCTTCCTTATCTAATGCCAACTGCTTGGTTTTGAGGGCAAACCTTGCTTCCTCATACTGCAGCAGTTTGTACATTCTGTCAGAGGAGGTCTCTCTTCTTGAGAATTAGGAGTTCCTCTGGTAGACAGATTCTCTGCCAGAGTGATAGGAGTGTTCAGATTCCCTAGCAAGGGACCTGGGCCTCTCCTCCACTATGTCAGTTCTCTTAGGGAGAATTCCTCTGTCCTGTTCAGACCCCTTGGGACCTGGCCCTACAATCACAGAGTCTTGGTCATCCAGATGTTCATCATCTGACCCAGACACTGTAATTGACCCACTCACTGATTCAGACCCATTAGCTCCTAGAGCTAATCTAAGATCATCTGCTGTCAGCAGATCTATCAGGTGTAGTGTGGAGGGACTCTGTCCTAGCTTCAGGTGCCTTGCAGCACACATGGCTCTCAAGTCAGAGAAAGCCATGTCCTTATACTGAGGCTGAGTGGATCCACTGGGTCCACCCTTTAAGGACATTCTACTGTTGTGCAGTGTTGTACTACCTACACTAGTTTGTGGCCTACTGATACTAGCTTGAGCTGTAGAAAGGGTGTGCTATCCCTTGGCACACAGCTCTAAGTTCAGTAGAACTTATTGATACTAAGCTTGACTTTATATGTACCTTGAGTACCTATAGTGGTTTTCAGTTAGTAATTCAAATAGAGATTTTCTGGTAAAACAATAGCAAGCTGGAATCCCAAACGCTGCCACCAATGTGAGAAGTTGGCCTGGTATATGCTGTTCACTAGTTAAAGTGGACACCTTGCACCAGTACAATTCGACTCTTATGGTAGGTAGGTTTAAGACAACCTTTATAGAAAGCTATCCTAGTGGTAGCTGTGGAGAGCAGCCTTCAGGCTAAGTCTTGGAGGAATGTAAAGCAGCTTGTTTTACCACACAATCTCTTGAATCACCAAATGAAAAGACACCACACAGGTATATATATCAAATATATATGTATTTATTACTAAACAACTCTCTACTAATCTCTTGTGAGATTAGAAGACAGGAACATATGCATAAATCAACGTTTCACAATAAATTAAGCACAAATATGGCTGGGGCCCTAGGGGCGTACCAGACCATATACTAAAAAAGAGACTTAAGAACAATGACTTGCAAGGAAACAAGGCCCAGGGCCTTCAGAAGTGTTGGGGCCTCACAAAACCACCCAAGGCAGGTAAGTAAAGGACCCACGGGGGACGCGTGCAGTGAGAGAACACCGGCGCGGGTCGCCGTAGACTTCAATGGGGCAAGTCGCGGTTGGAAATTAAGAGTTTAAGGGCACTTCGGGAGTAGCTACAAGCAAGTCACTTACAGGGTAAGTAGTTCTAGGGCCAACACCCACAGGAGCACCGTAGAGCTGGAGTTACCTCACCCAGGGAAGCCGGGTGCATAGGTGTCCTTTGGTGTCGGGTCGCGGCGTCGTTTTCAATGGGAGCCAAAGAAGACTTGCTGCTTGTGAAGACAGGAGAAGTGTCCGGTGGAATCCAAGCCTGGATTCGGAAGAAGGAAGACCTGAAAGCAGAGGGGACAGTGTTCAAAGTCACTGGGCAGTGACCCGGGGCAAGGAAGATGAATGCCCACCGTCGTCGACAGATTCAGGTCGTTCACGGGTGTCTTGACTCTTCGGCCACGAGGTCCAGGAGGCGTCGAGGATGACCAGGAGCTGCATTCAGCGTGTCCCACGAAGTCTGCAGCTGACTGCGGTGTCGGCGACCCGATTGGAGCCAACAAGCCTTGGTAGCAGCAAGTCTCGTGGAAAGCGTAAAATGTCAATGGTGCAGACCAGCAAGGTCTGGGGAACTCACCCAGCGAGGGTAAGTCAGGGCAGGCCTGGAGCAACCAGGGGAGCCCTTTGGTTCTGTAGAAAAGTCTTCAGGGGACCCACAAGCCGGCTGGCAAGGGATCGCGAAGACGCCTCGGGAGGATTCCTTCAACAGGGGCCCACGGTCACTCGGGACGGGGTAGGCCTCTGATCTTCAGAGGGATTCCTGCTAGAGGCTGGGACCACACGTGGTCCAAAGCACAGGTTCGTAGAACGTCATGAAGGGGTTGCACTCGACAATAGTGCACGGTACCCAGGGACTGCGGTTCCTCGTCACTCGTGGGGTCCACTGGCCTCAGCTTCGCTGGGGACTCACGATGGCCTTGGAGAAGTCAGGAAATCTTCGTCTTGGGCTGCAGGGACCTCGGGCTCCGGCGGGAGCGGCGTAGTTTGCGACCGTCGTTTCAGCTTTTGGTGCCTGCCAAGCAGGGGAGTCACTCCTTGACTCCGACTCCAAGGGAGATTCTTCAGTCTTCCAGAGGTAGTGGAACGTCGAAGGTCCAGGATTCTTCTTCAGAGTGTCGTCCAGGGATATCTAGTTTGCAATGGCAAGGGTTCCCTACCTTATACTAAAAAGGAAGGGAGGGACTAGCTCTAAGACCCCACCTATGGGAGGGTCAGGGGAGTGGGTGGCTACACCCACTTCTCTTTGTCCAGTTTCGCGCCAGAGCAGGGGCAGGTAGCCCCTGAGCCGGTATGAACTGGGGTATGCACAGAGGAGCCTTTTTCTCCCCCAGTGCAGGACTTCAAAGCACTCTAGGAGTGCACCCACCCAGCCCCAATACACTAAACCCTGTCTGGGAGGTGGTCACACCTCCCTGGGACAGGATACCTATTTTTGGGCTTCCTCCACTGCGAGGTTCGGTCATCAGCAGGACGGCAGCCCCATGTCTGTGACTGGTGGCATCCATTTTGTGATGCCAGGGCTCTTCAGGATTCTACCGCGTTTGCACAGTAGGTACATGTCTATCCCTCTAGAAGGGTGGAATGCTACCCCCGCCGCCAGAACTGGCGGGGGAGTAGTATTCCAAGATGTTTGACACCAAACACGACATGTTTCTGTGCAGCCATCCCAAAGTTAGCATTTAACGCGAGGTTATAATGCGCTTAAGAGTATATGGTCAGGCTGCACTACAAACAGCATCAGAGAGGGGTCTCCGAATGCTGCAGAGGGGCTCTGCTCATGCAGGGGCACCCTCTCACATAGGAACCAAGCACTCTGCCTTCAGGATTGATAAGGCCTGCCATAGGAGTGACTTATAGGTTTATATGTGTGTATCTGTGTAGTGATATAGGTAGCCTATATCACAGTAAGGGGTGCATGCACCACCTTACCCAGGCTGCAGTAGCAGACCTGTGATGTCAGATTTAGTCTGTTTCCCATGGGTGGCATAATACATGCTTCAGCCCCTGGTAGGCCTGTGAAGTACCTATGCCCTTGGCACCTAAGGTACCATATACTAGGGACTCATAAGGTACCACAGTATCCAATCACTAGTGCACCTAGAGTGCACTCCAAGTCGTTTAGAGAGAACAGAGAGGCTGGGGCCCTGATTGGCAGGGTCCCAGCCTGACTATAGCCAGAAACCAGTGTAAACATCAGAAAAAAAGTGGGGACAACATAAGAGGCAGATCCTACTCTCCTACATGTCTACACTGTGTTCTCCAGATCTCCTGCAAGGAAGTCCAAGCTGGATGAAATTGCATTGGTCACTGAATGTGAAATGGTCTCTTTTCGACCACTGAATGAAGTTTGGTGGCTGTCAAGGCATTATGCAGTTGGTGCACTAATTCGGAATTACGAGGCTGTTCTTAAGTACTTTGAGCATGAGAAATTTGAGGAGAATGATCCAGTTGCTAAATATTGTTACAAAAAGCTATCTGACTCAAACTACTATATTTCCCTTGGAAACTTAATGACATTCTGGGTGAATTTGCATCTTTGTGCAAACTATTCCCAAAAAGTTCTTTGACTACTGTTGAAGCTGTACAATATGCAGGAGCAAAGAGTGGCCAAATTAAGGAACAGTATTTGGGGGACACTGTCTTTTGGAGCAGCACTGTAAGAGATCTGATGGTGTTGTACAAGGAAAGGCAAGAGTTTGACAGTGGGCCTATTTTGTCTTTTGTTTCCCTTCTTTGTGAGCACATGCAAAAAAAGGTTCACTGAAGATGAACTGAAAGAATGGGCAAGTTTTGAATTTTAGGCAATAGCAACACAATCACATTTTGATTTTGGGACTGAGAATGTACAAAGACTTGCTGAAAAGTATAAAAATGTCTTGGTCCTGGGTGATTGTGAAACACTGGAAGATGTTAAGCAAAAGTTTGGAGTGATATTTGGCGCTGCACACACGCGCGGTCTTGTTCCTGGCGCACATTGCCATGGTTGCAGCGCACAGAGACCCTCCACTGCTGCACACAGAGGAAAAAAATTAGAGGGAACATTGCCCACACAACACACAACCTGCCGACGATATGGATCTGCTCACACCTATGTTTGCCACCTGCTGCTGACAGCCATCCCCAGTGCCCACACAGCTGCTCTGATGCAGTTTGCTCCTCTGGTGGCCTTCAGAGTGAGTGCAGCACATGCCTCACCTCCCAGGACTACACTGCGCATCCAGCCACAAGAAAGGAGGATTCAAATGCTAGGTCCTTGAGGGGCAATGACTGATCCAGACTGAATTCACACTGTGTGCTACCAAATCCAATTTACATGTACCAGATGCATTATTGATGTTGAAGGGTGATGCTTACTAGCTGAAAGTGAGAACTGCTCCCACAACTTCATAAAACTGCTGCTGAAATTTGTTTATTCCCATTCGTCCTGCGAGTGACACATCTGCCACGCGACCAGAGCGATACAAAAGGGGATGATGGACGGAACGCTTGAGCCAATCAAACACTCACCCCCAGTCAACTGATCTGGGTTTAATCCATCATCATTCTTTAGCTCACTCCACCACCCCAGTTCAGACATGGCCATATGCAAATCAGTCTGACCCTGTGCCTCATGGGAACAGTCCAGCCCGAACTGCCAAGCCATGTCTTCCCTGGACCGGAAACAAGCATCCTAGGACCGGTTTCTGGCATTTCAGCCGTCATCAGCCAGGCTTGCTTGAATCCAGTGGCAAAGTGAGCAAGGGACCCACGTCTGGGCATACCCCCGCCAACTTAGGGCGACCAAAGCGATACAAAAGGGGATGATGGACGGAACGCTTGAGCCAATCAAACACTCACCCCCAGTCAACTGATCTGGGTTTAATCCATCATCATTCTTTAGCTCACTCCACCACCCCAGTTCAGACATGGCCATATGCAAATCAGTCTGACCCTGTGCCTCATGGGAACAGTCCAGCCCGAACTGCCAAGCCATGTCTTCCCTGGACCGGAAACAAGCATCCTAGGACCGGTTTCTGGCATTTCAGCCGTCATCAGCCAGGCTTGCTTGAATCCAGTGGCAAAGTGAGCAAGGGACCCACGTCTGGGCATACCCCCGCCAACTTAGGGCGACCAAAGCGATACAAAAGGGGATGATGGACGGAGCAGCTGAGCCAATCAAACACTCACCCCCAGTCAACTGATCTGGGTTTAATCCATCATCATTCTTTAGCTCACTCCACCACCCCAGTTCAGACATGGCCATATGCAAATCAGTCTGACCCTGTGCCTCATGGGAACAGTCCAGCCCGAACTGCCAAGCCATGTCTTCCCTGGACCGGAAACAAGCATCCTAGGACCGGTTTCTGGCATTTCAGCCGTCATCAGCCAGGCTTGCTTGAATCCAGTGGCAAAGTGAGCAAGGGACCCACGTCTGGGCATACCCCCGCCAACTTAGGGCGACCAAAGCGATACAAAGGGGATGATGGACGGAACGCTTGAGCCAATCAAACACTCACCCCCAGTCAACTGATCTGGGTTTAATCCATCATCATTCTTTAGCTCACTCCACCACCCCAGTTCAGACATGGCCATATGCAAATCAGTCTGACCCTGTGCCTCATGGGAACAGTCCAGCCCGAACTGCCAAGCCATGTCTTCCCTGGACCGGAAACAAGCATCCTAGGACCGGTTTCTGGCATTTCAGCCGTCATCAGCCAGGCTTGCTTGAATCCAGTGGCAAAGTGAGCAAGGGACCCACGTCTGGGCATACCCCCGCCAACTTAGGGCGACCAAAGCGATACAAAAGGGGATGATGGACGGAACGCTTGAGCCAATCAAACACTCACCCCCAGTCAACTGATCTGGGTTTAATCCATCATCATTCTTTAGCTCACTCCACCACCCCAGTTCAGACATGGCCATATGCAAATCAGTCTGACCCTGTGCCTCATGGGAACAGTCCAGCCCGAACTGCCAAGCCATGTCTTCCCTGGACCGGAAACAAGCATCCTAGGACCGGTTTCTGGCATTTCAGCCGTCATCAGCCAGGCTTGCTTGAATCCAGTGGCAAAGTGAGCAAGGGACCCACGTCTGGGCATACCCCCGCCAACTTAGGGCGACCAAAGCGATACAAAAGGGGATGATGGACGGAACGCTTGAGCCAATCAAACACTCACCCCCAGTCAACTGATCTGGGTTTAATCCATCATCATTCTTTAGCTCACTCCACCACCCCAGTTCAGACATGGCCATATGCAAATCAGTCTGACCCTGTGCCTCATGGGAACAGTCCAGCCCGAACTGCCAAGCCATGTCTTCCCTGGACCGGAAACAAGCATCCTAGGACCGGTTTCTGGCATTTCAGCCGTCATCAGCCAGGCTTGCTTGAATCCAGTGGCAAAGTGAGCAAGGGACCCACGTCTGGGCATACCCCCGCCAACTTAGGGCGACCAAAGCGATACAAAAGGGGATGATGGACGGAACGCTTGAGCCAATCAAACACTCACCCCCAGTCAACTGATCTGGGTTTAATCCATCATCATTCTTTAGCTCACTCCACCACCCCAGTTCAGACATGGCCATATGCAAATCAGTCTGACCCTGTGCCTCATGGGAACAGTCCAGCCCGAACTGCCAAGCCATGTCTTCCCTGGACCGGAAACAAGCATCCTAGGACCGGTTTCTGGCATTTCAGCCGTCATCAGCCAGGCTTGCTTGAATCCAGTGGCAAAGTGAGCAAGGGACCCACGTCTGGGCATACCCCCGCCAACTTAGGGCGACCAAAGCGATACAAAAGGGGATGATGGACGGAACGCTTGAGCCAATCAAACACTCACCCCCAGTCAACTGATCTGGGTTTAATCCATCATCATTCTTTAGCTCACTCCACCACCCCAGTTCAGACATGGCCATATGCTGAACACCACACAACCTGAACATTACCAACCATGCTGCCCAATGCTGCTTCCGTAATTCACCTCTTTGCCATGCTCCCTTCTCCACTGCAGCACTTTGGCAGACCTGCGTTGTAAGGTTTGAGAATTACTTTGTAGCAACAAAGAAAACTAATCCCACCTTGAAACATGCTCTGCTCCTCGACTTTGCTTGTTTTATAAAAACATTTTTAAAAAAATGTTTTTATTGCAAAAATGTTGATCTTTTCTCCCACAACACACGAGGAATACAATACATATATAAATATCAAAATACAGCAGTATAATAACAAATTCATATTATTAATGACATTTCTGTTTGTAATTCATGGATTTGCTAAACAAGCTTTACTATACAAAAATGTGCTTAGTGCAAGAAATTCATTGTTTCAAACCCTCCAGAGGCCGGTTATTGCCAAACACATAAGCCAAGTAGGGTAGGGGAATCAGACCTGCACCCAAAGCACAGACCGGATAAAGTCCCACCTAGACACCCGGTCAGTTTAGACCATCATTTCAGCTCATTGGTGCGGGCCCCTACGCTACCCGCTGGTCTGTAATCCACTCCGCCAGGGGAGCAGAAATCTGCAGCGCCTTTTCTCTTGCTTTTTTGCCTTTTCGTGAATACAAAGCACTTTCAAGGTTGTGAATTTCTAAACGTCGAGCCAACCATTGATGAAAAGTCAAGGGCTTAAGGTCAAGCCAGGCTGAAGGAATACATTGCCGAAATGCCATCATGGCAACAAACACAAATGATTGTGTGTGCTTAGGAACAACTTCCTAGTGTATGCCTAGCAAGATAAGCTGGGGGGGTTACAGACATTTTTAATTTGAGTTTAGTGTTACAAAAAGTGTAAATTTTATCTTTAATCCCAGCCAAAGAGGGGCGTGTGGCACATTTATGGTTTAAATCTGCCCCATAAAGTTGACACAGTGGGCAACACGTCCCTTTGTCCCCACCCCACGTGGCAATTTTCCCAGGAGTATAATACAGATCAAAACACGTTTTGTAAAGTTGGGCTTGGACATTTTCTATGCCCACATCTGAGGTTTAGCCAGCAAATGTGGTTTCAGAAACACAGAAGAAGGAAACAGAGCGTAGATCATTCAAGGGTGCCACTCAAACCAGCTCGAAAGTGTTTTGAGGCAAAGAAAAATGCAGTTGCCATCAATGCTTGCACTAGCCAAGTCGTACGAGTTGTCTGAAGAGCGGATTGCATACACCGTAGCATCTTTGCTCACCAGATCTATCAAAGCTGAACCACCCGGCCTGGTGGCTGAAGTGAGTGGAGCTATGAAAAAAATCTGTGAAGAAGGCTGGCAAAACTTGTAGGTACTCCAGCAACCGTGCCCATCAGGATGGCCAGTGTCCGGCAAAAGAAGACTTGCTCAGCATGTGGCAAACTCCATAATTTTGATAAAGTTTGCCAATCGTCCAACACCAGTAGGAACTCCAGATGCCTATAGAACTGATCACAGAAAAGGGCAGTCAAAAACCTTGACTCCAAGCTTTAGAAAGTTACACCTGAGGATACAGGTAGAAAATCTGAGTATGAAGAGTAACATATCCACCTTCATTCAGCAGATCTGAAACTGATCAGCTGAAGCATCACGTTCAACCACGTTGTCATCTCAACATCCGGAGTTCCAAGATAAATTGCCTTAGTGACATAGGCGCCAATATGTGCGTCATGGCAAAGCAAGATTCTGATTCACTGCAGTTTCGGCCCATTCTCGTGAACACTACCACCAGCATATATCCTTACGCCAGCAGATAGCTGTTTGAGATAGCAGGAATGTTTCTCACCAAGATAATATATCACACCTTGTGGGAAGGTGGAGTATAATGCGGTGATGCTGTTTAAGTTTCACCATGCAATACTCTCACAATACCCCAAAGATGTTCCTTGGATTCATAATAATAAATCCGTAGCTCAGTCCTGGTAGAGTGGCAAAGAGCAGTCAGGCTTTACTAGAGGAACATGTGCTAAGCATTTCAGAGTACCAACATGGACGATAAGTAATTGACATGGCAGAAATCCGACACCAATTTATAAAAATAAAGCAGATTTTAAATAGAAATTTAGACACCAAAATGAAGTCAATCAGATAAGTATAAACGGAGTTATAGATTTTAGAAGCAAAATTGAATCAGTTCAAAATAGTTCTGCAAAAGTTTATCATTGCGGTCATTGGTAAAAACCACTAGTGACAATCGGTCACTTACAGGTCAAATTGAGTGGAACCCAAGGAGGCTTAAGGGGATGCAGGTCCCAGGACCAAGCCACGACAGTCAGTTCAGTTTTATCTGACTCTAGAAGCCTGGGTACAGAGTTGTCCTGGCTGTCCAAGGTGCTGAAGCGAGAGCCGCGGGGGAGCTGGTTTTACAGCTTACACGTGCTGGTGGGGAGCCAGGTGCAAAAAGTCGACAATGAAGCCACTGCTGACATCGGATGAAGGTTTTGTGGGGTTCCCTCGAGGTGCAGCGTCGAGTAAAGGTGGTGGTTGCCGGACTGGCGACCAATGAGCCTTGGCAGCGGTAAGCTCAGCAGGAAGTTGTTTCGAGTTTTGGGGGAACACAGTAGACGCCTGTCACTTGGTGAAGGTCAGGACTAAGTTTCCCACAATGCACTTTACCACCTACTTCTGGGCGATCCCTCGGAGGGCCCAGTGGCCAGCGATTCTTTGGTTCCGTTGCGATGTGTTTACCTGCGGTGTGCAGGGGCAAGTGCCACTAGTCCAGGGGAGTCTGTAGTTGCCTTTGGCTCTCAAAGGGGGTCCCTCTATCTGGGGGAACCGCGCTTTGGTCCAGGACGAGTCGCAGTCATGCAGTTCGAGGAAGGTTGCTACAGGTTCAGAGTATCACGCCTTTGCTATGTGCAGATCCTGTTGTCACAAACAAGGATCTCTTCTTTGTCGTTTTGCAAGTCAGATTAGAACTGAGGTTCTGGTGTCAGGCGTGGACCTTAAATCCTAGATTTAGGGGCGTTAGGGGAGTGGGTGCAGTGGCCAGTGGGCTACCAGCCCCAATGGCTAATCCTCCCCTGAGGTGACCACATCGGAGGGTGTGTGTCACAATTTATACCCAGAAGCCTCTATTCTACCACTTTTAAAAATGGCAGACGTCTTCCTTAGCTGTATAGACCAGGTAGCCCACCCTAGAGGTGTGACTAGCCTTCTGTGGTAAACACCTCTTGACTACATAATTTTCCCACCTGCACGGGATGGCTGTTCCTTCCTTTGAAAGGCAGCCTGGTTGCATATCAGAGGCAGTGAAATTTTTGAATCATCGCCTTGATGTGCCACATCACTAGCCATCCTGTCAGGGAGGGAGGCGAGTCCGCCCAGGCCATTGTTTCTGACTCCTCGGAGAGTCCACACCTCCTGGCAGGGGGTCAGATTCCTGTCTTGGCGGTATCAGATGCGGGCTGCCAGCCAGAGCAAAAGAACGGCTGTGGCAACCAGGTGGGCAATCTCTAAGGTAGCCACCTGAGTGCATGCCACATCACCTCTGGCACGAAACTCATGCCAGGGGTGAGGAGGTAAGCTCTTTGATATGAAACATGACATATTTCGGCGGTACCATAATGGAGCTGGCATCACAGAGGTTGCCCAGGTGCCACCCCATGTTATCCCATGGACTGCTGATGACTTATAGTAGTCTGTAATTGAAAAGGCCTTTATAGGGGCATATAAGCTTGCACTTTTATGTCCTCATCCTTAATATAATGCACCCTGCCTCCTGGGCTAAGGAGGCCTTCTTTAAGGGTGAGTGACCTTTATTAAAGATAGTGCTTTGACTATGCCAAACAGGGTGAGGACAAAGCCGAGTTCAAGCAGTTTGTACTGCTGTTGCAGTCTGCAATGCAGGACGGCTGTCATTAGTTTACTTGGGTCACTCAGGGTGGCACAAACAGTGCTTCAGGCCCTGGTGACCCCTTTAACACCCATGCCCTGGGTACCACTGGTACCATATACTAGGAACTTATAAGGGGATTAAAGCCCTTGCAATTGGGGTTGCCAATTCACAAGTATCAGTTTTAGGGAGAGAGCACTGGCACTGGGGCCTGGTTAGCAGGCTTCAGTGCACTGTCAGAGTCAAAAACTAGCATCTAGAAGTCCAAATGGGGAAAAAAACCATGGGGGCAAAAAGTAGGGGGACATCTGCAAAAAGGCCTGTTTTCTTACACATCTGATCGATGATAGCTCAGTTCTTTGTAACTGCGTTAGTGAAACCATCCTGATTAGGTGGCAAGCAGTGGAAGCCGTGTGCCGCATTCAAGGCACAAGAAAACACAAGATGACATGTTGCAGGAGTTCACCTGGGTTTTCAAAGACATAGAATATCTGAGAAGGAAAAGCATAGGGCTACACATAAACCATTCTGTGCAGCCAGTAGTGCTGTGCCATCGATAAATTGAAATCCACTTAAGAGCGCAAGTTGAAAAACAACTAGAAGCCACAGGCATCATTGAGAAAGTAGAGGGGCCTTGGATCTCACCTATGGTAATAGGCACAAAAAAAAACATGCAACCTGGAACTGTAAGGGTGTGTCTGGGCATGAGGCTGCCCAGCGAAATCATCAAAAGGGAGCTCCACATTACCCAAACAATGGGTGATATTGTAGCCGAAGTCAAAAGAACCAAGTGGTTCTCCAAAATTGACCAATTCCAAATAGGTACCGACCACAAACCGCTCATTCCCCTATTCAAAAGGACTACTTCAAAACCACTGCCTCACATTGAGAAGTAGATGCTTCCACTCCAGGAATACTTATTTTGAGGTCGTGTATGAGCTTGGTCAAGGGAACCAAGCAGACTACATATCCAGGCATCTATGGAATTTCACTAGATTGAAGCAAACCATGCGGAAGAAACAAATAAATACGTTAGTCTGGTCATTGATGAATCGAGGCATAGCCCAGTAATAGCAAAAGAGTCGATAACAGCTTCCCAAAACAATGAATACCTGGGACTAGTTAGATAAGAAATTATTTCCAATGAGTAGAGTTCACTCATGGTCGCTATGTCCTACAGGAGCAACTCCTCACCTAGCGCAAGACAAATTGTCCCTCTCTGACAATGGTTTGCTCTTAAGAGGAATGTCAAAACTCTAGTTCCCAAAGATCTAGATCAGGCACATCGTAAATATCAGGGAATCACAAAGACCAAAAGGAGAATACGTCAGAAAGTGCGGTTCCCGGAAATTGACTCTCAAGTAGATCAAGTTGTGACATCTTGTCTCTCATGTTAAGTAACTGGGCCACCTGAACCTCCAGCCCAGGTTATCTCAGAAGAATCACCTGATTATGACCTGTTTACTAAAATCCTTGCTTCACTATGCCAATTTCAGAACAAGACTACGCTTTGGCAACAGGGTGTTGCAGAATTGGGCAGTATACAACATGGAGCAATATGACTATTGTGCATTTAAAATGCGTGTAAATGTGCAACAATACTAAGGTTTTAGTGGTCTTCAAGTTGGTACAAAAACAACATTGCAACTTTTTATTGAAATATAACAGCTCATGTTAATATGCACACATGCATTAGCATTTTCATAGTAAACATATATGTGTAAGACGTGTATTTACATAAATTTGCTTTCTCAAGCCCCCTTTTTACCTGGAGGCAAAACCTTTACAGTTCATTGGCAAACAATTTATACTTTTTGTTTTAATTTCTCCATTGGCACTGTCTTCAACAGGATAAGCAGGGACTATGCCTTTATTACTGTAAGCATGTTGGATGATGCACATAGTCAGTTTAACCAGCACATCTACAGTTTCTAATGATCAGAATAATTGCAATCTCATGTTTTCAAAGATTTTCATTTCCAATGCCTGAATATCCCAGACAGCCAAGACCAGATGCTGCTTATGTTGAAATCAAAGCCTAACTTTAATAGGTCTATCTGTTTGTGTATACTAAGTGAGGTATTAGGGTGTGTGTGTATAACATTCAGAGCCTACTATTGCACACCCCGCCCCATTTGGATTGCAGGAGGTAATCTAAAGTCATTCTTTTCTGCAATAGCATGCTTTTTTGGGTTTCTATCTGATCTGTAAACAAATCTATAGAAATTGCGGTTGCATTGGCTACTTCTTCCAGTATTTCAGCATTGTGTCTAGTCTCTCAGATAGCTCAATTTAGATTTTGCAATGATTTCCCATTCCACAGCAATACAATATCCTACCAAGAGCCAAAGACTGTTGCCAGCAGCAAGGATAGCAAGCCAAACCCACAGAGGGATCCAGGAGATGGCCATTTACCTCGGCGGAGGTAGTAAAAATGAGGGGTGATAAGCGCAGCATTGCAGTGTAGGACCAGATGAAAAACGAGGGCTCTTAAAAGTGCTTTGCAAATGTAATGTCATCTTTTCTTGCTCAGGGGTAAACTTCCCCCACCCAGAAAACATACAGACTGTTACAAGCACGTATTAATATGAAACACACCTCAGCACCTTGATAGCAAACATCTGCAGATGTACGAATGGGCCCCAGGGTGGGGAGGGGGAGGAGGGGGGTGAGCAGAGGGGTGGTCTAGTTCTCTTTCCCAGCCTTATGGCACCAAGAGGTGACACAAGAGACACAATAATTTTGGGTCATAGAGGAAACAAAGGGTGCATACTAGTGGGTAACATGCCATCCCTACCAACTTGTGCAGCTCGATGATACAGCAGCACAAGGTTGGAAGTAGAAATTTAAGTGATACTACACACCTTGTTCTATCTGTGCACACTTCTTTGGTTTCCTGTGTGTATTTCTGTTTGATCCCATACTGTTTCTCACTCTCAGAGGCCCGTTCCTGCAACAGAGATCAATATTTTATGGAAGGTACGTAAAACATATCAGTTTGTACAACATACATAGCAGTATCAGCAGTGTTGGACAGAGCAGATTTTCTAGCAGCTAAATCAACCAGGGCATTCCCTTGGGACACTTCATCATAAGGATATAGGTGAGCAGCACACTTAAATATTGCATTATTTTGGGGTAACATCAGAGCGTTAAAATATTCTGTACATATTGACCATTTTTAATCGAAGTTCTGGCAGATATCGAGAATCCCCTTTTGCCTAAAGTTGTGCATCACTCCAAATGCCTACTTTGAGTCCGTGTGCACATAAACAATCTTTTTCTCAGCCATGATACAGGCCCAAGTTAGGGCAATGAGTTTGGCAATCTGAGCAGACTTTATATTAGGTAATGAGCAGCTCTCTACAATTTCATAAACAGCACATACAGTGACCAGGACGCCTTCACCATTTCTGAGACATGAACAATCAACAAAATACATCAATTCACAGCTTGGTATGGGAATTTCAGTCTAATCAATATGAGGTTTGGTGACGTAGGAAGTTACAATCAGGCATTCACAGGGTACTCCCTCTTTAATGGGGGGCATCAGAGATGCAGGGTTCAAAGGGAGAAAACAATCAAAAGTAATATGAGAAGTGGACAGTAATAGCATCTCACATTAAGAACTCTTGCAGAGGAGAGGTGTTGGGTATTGGTGGTGGCAAACAACAGCATAGAGCACAGCAACAATTAGAGTGGTAGAGGGTGTGGTCAAGATGGCGACCGGGCTGGTTGCACACCGAGGAGCTCCTGATCCTGGCCAGTGTACAATTATCCTGCAGATGGCAAGCGGCCCTCTCCCTGCCCGCAAACTGCAGGGCATCTCTCCCGGCGTCGCTGCAGTGATTTGTGAGGACTCCAACTGCCGGGACCGCAAGCTACAACCGGTGGGAGTCGCTGCGGCCTGTGATGCGTGCCACATCCCTGGGCCCAAGGGAGAGGGAGAGCTGTTGCAGTCACAGCAAGACAGGGCTAAGGAGCCCAGCGGCGGACAGGCAGAGGCAGCACAATATGCCGCCTGTGGGGTTGGGGCCCTTGCCCAGCCCTTTTTCACCGCTCACCAGGCTGCTTGCTGGACGCCCCGGCCCATTGAAGCTGCGGCCTGCACCTCTGAGTGTACGTGGAGTGTGGACCGGAGCAGGGGGTCTACAGGGGACCAAGCACCAGCGGTCCACTGAGAAGCTGGCAAACAGAAGGCATCCCCCCACCACTGGAGACGGAGTGAACTGGGTGGTGGTGCCGGGGGCCATATCGGATTGGCTGCCCCTTAGGGTCCGGGGTGGGGGTGAATCGGATAGTCACTACACCCTCCCGATCAAAGAAACCACAAGTCCTGATTGAGTCGGTGTGGGCTTTCTTGGGGCACGTCCTGTGGTGGGCACCGCTGGTGCAGAGCGCAGTGTGTCATGTTGAAGCCAAAAGGCCCCAAAGTGGGCGGCGCTCCGGAGCACTCACTCTTGACATGCACTGATGACCAGCAGCCGTTAAGCAGCACTATGGAACAGACGCTGCACCCCCACACAGGGAAACTGAGCATTCTTCTGCAGGCCATTAAAGATGTCAAAAGGACCCTGCAGGCCAGGCTTGATGCCCTCATCATGGAAATGGGACTCCTGTGTAAGGACAAAGGCAAATTAGTGCAGCAAGTAGACAATGCAGAATCAATGTTGGCCACCATGCTCCCAACGATGGCTGACATGCAAACTTAAATAAAGGATTTACAATAGGCCACCTTTGAGGTGAGATCAAACGATGCTGAAGACCTATCACAGCATAATAATGTGCGCATTATTGGGCTACCTGAGGGGGTGGAAGGCCCTAGTATGGAGCTCTTCCTCAAGGACCGGTTCGTGAACATGGTCCTGGAGGGGAGGAAGTTGCACTTTTTCTCAATTGAATGGGAGCACAGGGTTCCAGCCAAAAAAACACCTCCTGTCACGCCTCCCAGACCTGTGGTGGCGCAGCTCTTTAAATACTGGGACAGGGACCATATCTTGTTGGTCTCCGTAAGCAAAGGCCCATGGCATGTGGAAAATAGGAAGGTAGATATAATCCCAGATTACTATACCAAAGTGAGGTATATTGTGCACAGAGTCCAGTGGAACCCCAAAGGTAATTGAACGAAGGGAGACACCCTACTACTCAGAGAAGGGACGGGGTAACACCAAAGAAAACAACATAAGATTCCAACTCTTACTCTAATTCAAGTCTATAGATCATGTGTGGAAGGACAGTAAATAAGGGATTACACTATATTCATTGGGACAAGATAAAATACATACACATCATAAAAGCAATATAGTAGGTCAGAATCTCAAGCATAAAGACTTTTATTTATTTGAATGAGAGGATTTCATACATATTTAGCACCAATTTAATTAAAAACATCATATTAAAACTCATGAGAGATACAATTATAATACACCAAAAGATTGTTAAAAACAAGATTATATACACAAGCAAGAAAACTGTAAAAGTCGACGCGGCGTTTCGGCAAAAAACACTTCTTCACCTTCTTCAGGACAGAGTTTTCTAGAATTAATTATAAACATCAAACAAATCAGTTTTAATACTCATAAGTTAAAAAGTATTCAAGTTAAAAAAACATAAAATTTTACAAAAGCCAAATATGACCTTAATTCCCGTTTATCATATGTCATAAACTTTACATATTTTATCCCCCACTGCTGATGACTATGAATGCGATGTAGAAAACATAATGTGATCTATCGTCCCAACACATGATCCATAAATACTGTTTAGGCAAGAAAATTTTCTCGACCTACCTATTTCTAATACTGAGGTTCTTTTGGAATCACTCGAAAGTTGAAGTGAACATACTTATTCAACTATCATGATGAAATATCACCTATATCAATAGATAAAGACCCTTAAAACACAGTAAAATATATGTACATAAAAGTAACTTCATTTAAACGTTTCTCGTATTTGGACATACCTTCATGGTTGATTTCTAAATTTACAAATAACTACGTGCGTTGGAGCCACCGTTTACACTTGATTTCGAAGAGACCTTATGAAATAAAGACAAAAAAACCATTTGGGGACATATAGTAATCAATCAGCGTATTATTCCCAAGGGTTCCCAAGGACTATTATGATGGGCTTACCAATATTCAATTTCGTTCGTTGTGCAACGTAAATTATGTTGCGTCATGGACTAGATTAATCCAAGAAAACGTTGTGTTCAGTAATCGATGATAATATTCAATTCCGGTAATTTGCCGGTAGATGGACCTTGTGTGGTTCATACTATAAGGGTATAACCCAGAAAAAACACAGTTTTATTGATAATATCCTACTTTGGGGCAAGCTGGGCATTATTCCTACACTGCCGAACAATCATCTTGATACTATATCTGCATGTTACGTTATCATAGGGTAAAGAGAGGCCCTTGTTTGAAAAACTAAATAGTTGCTCAGTATTTTGATATTTATATCTATCTATGAAAGCTACTATTACTTTCAATTCTGTAAGACCGCTGAATAATATCAAATGTGCCCAAGAATACGGATGTAACTTCTTAAAAAAGGGCACCAAACCTTCTTAGTCACTCAGGCATTTTAAGAAGGGCATTTATTCATACAAAGCTATCATTACCTATAATTCATACTAACATCCTAACTATATATATGTTTTTAACAAACCGATAATACTATCAGTCGTTAATACCGCTTAGAAATATCGCTTAGGAGCATAAAACAAACCAGAGAATACAAATATAGTATTGTGATTATGCCCCGACATATATGTGACTATAACATCTTAGAACAGATGTCAGTTAAAAAAAGAGAGCTCTGCTCTACTGTAGATAACAAGAAATGCTAACTCGCACTTATTGCGGCGATAAACTCATCTAGGTTGAAGAGCTTACCGAGAGTTGCAGTGTCGGCCTCCCTGCTCCAACGTAGCGTCTTCCGGGTCAGGTTACAAAGTCGTAAAGACCCGGAAGTGGTTTTTATACACAAAGCCACTTGATCACGTGATTGTGAGCAGACCGGGTTGAGCGACTACTAATAAAGTTTTTAAATATTAAAGTCGTGAGAAGTTTCAAATGACTAACGCTAATTATATTTTAATATATATACACTTTGATGGTTTTATTCAACGGAACCGATTTACAAATACTAAAAAACCGAAATTTGTAAATCTAAATCATAACACTTGTCTTCAATCTATAAACATTATTTATGTATTTATAATGTATTATTGTTTTACTAGAAAATATTCCCAATCAGAAATGCCCTTCGTATTCTATCTACCTCATCTGCATACGAGGGAGGCCATCTTTAAGTGGTGATTGTGAATAATCTAAACCAGATATAAAACAAATGTAAAAGGATATAAAGAAATATGAAAAATAATAATAATGGTAGTAATATGGCGTTACATTCACAGTGTATGATACCTAATTCGGTAATCCATTCAATGAGCGTAGGATACATAGAACGCCATACCTGAACATGCATAGATAATTCATAATGGATAATGGAGACGAGTAGACTCCAATCGAGTCATTTTTAGCGACAGAGAAAACAAAATTAACTATATTTTGCATAAGATAGGCATCAAATTGGGTTTAGGGCTGCTATCTTATTACTAAAGTTGCCCCATTGGTAACAAGTACCTTTAGAAGGCAAAAAACTTTTCACTTATGTATAATGTAATGAAAGTGTTAGTACAGAGTGTAATATATAATATGATATGTGGATGCAGGTTACAGAATAATATCAAAGGAGGATCTAAATTAATTTTTCCCAATCTTCTCTGCTGTTAAGCCCCTGTCTAAATGTATCAAATTTGGACATATAGAATTCTTCACGTTTTTTTCTTTTCGTCGTGCAATCACCACCGCGGGCATTCATTTCGATGGGCTCAACAACACACCATTTAAGATCTTCTATTTTATGCCCTTTGTCTATCCAATGTTCCACTAGTGGTGCAGTTCTTTTCTTAGTGCGTATAGCTGATTTATGTTCTGTAATCCTGACTCTAATCTCTCTAGACGTTTCACCGATGTACCCCAGATTACAGGGACATACAATTAAGTAGATAAGATTTTTAGAACGACAGTTAGTGAATTTCCTAAAAGAATGGCTTACACCATTTTGGATCACCTTGGAGCCTTTAATAATATTATCACAATTGATACAAGAACTGCACGGAAATGTACCTATTGGTAAAGGGGCATGTTGATACTAAGTTGATTGTTCTCCCTCTTGCTCCTGTAGGTATGAACTAAGCAATTTCTAATAGTTCTATTCCGCCTAAAAGAAAACATCGGTTTTTCCAATCTCACCTTGCTCTGTGCAGTAATCAGATGCCAATTTCTATGTATAATGTTCTTGACTTTATTATTGATGTTACTAAAGTTTGTCACAAAGATTAAGGGCATCTTTTTAGAATTTGGTTTCTCTATCTTCTCTTCGAAAATCGAATCTCTATTATAATATTTTGCCCTTTTATATGCACTTCTTATTAACTTTTTTGGGTAACCTCTATCTAACAGTTTTTTCGTAAGTTTATCTGCGTGTAAATTAAAATCTTGTATTTTTGAACAATTCCGTCTTATTCTAAGGAACTGACCAAAGGGAATGTTATCCCGTTGGCAGGCCGGATGGTTGCTTTTGTAATGTAATAAGGTATTCCGATCTGTAGGTTTAGAAAAAAGTTCAACATGCAGCAAACCATCCACATATTTATTATTCTAATATCCAAAAAATCACAACAATTTTTACGAATAGATGATGTGAAATGTAAATTGACATCACCAAGATTAAGCCATTCAATGAACTCTGTCAGGGATTCTCTGGTACCTTCCCATATAAAAAAAACATCATCAATATATCGTGACCAATTCGATATATTTTCATAGAAGGGAGCCAGTGTGTTAAAAATATGTCGGTCTTCAAACCTTGCAACGTACAGACACGCTAAACTGGGAGCACAGGTGGCTCCCATACTAGTCCCCTTGACTTGTTTAAAAAAATCTGTAGTAAATAAAAAAATATTATTTTTAAGTATAATCTCAACACATTCGATAATAAAATTTGCGTGAGATGATAAATCACATTCGTTGCTGCTGAAGAGGTCTTTGATCATTTGTATGGTGTCATCCTGTGGTATGTTTGTATAAAGCGCTTCGATGTCTAATGTAACAAGCCATTGAGTATCTATATTGTATTGCAGATTTTCAACTTTACTGATCATGGAGGTAGTGTCCTTTATGTACGCTTTCTGTTGTGTTACTAAAGGCTGCAGAAAAACATCAACGTATTTACTAAGCGGTTCAGTAAGAGAGTTAATACTAGAGACTATGGGTCTCATAGGGGGATTTGTCACATCTTTGTGGACCTTAGGCAGGCCATAAAGGGCTGGAATCGTTGGATTTGTATTTTTAAGATAGTTATACTCATCTCCACATATAATACCGTCTTCCTTGGCCAAAGACAATAAGTTATTAACCTTATGGGTTAGGCTATTCCATTCGTCCCTGTTAGATTTCTGGTAATGGGATTCCACATTTAGAAGAGACAGCATTCTATTATTGTAGTCACTGGTATCCATCACTACAATACTGCCCCCTTTGTCTGCTGGTTTAATAGTTAGACTGTGGCACTGTTCTAATGTTTTAAGTGCTATATTTTGCTGAGGGGTAAGGTTCTTATCGACCCACATTTTCTTATTTAAAAGCTCCTCAATACTTTTCTCTACTACTTTCTCGAATAGCTCGATATCTTTATTGACCAAATGTACTGGGGGAGTCCATGTAGATTTAGGTTTCAAACCTGATTTATTCTCAATTATGGGTCTTTCTTTTCCCTCAAAGAAAAAATTAAGTCTTATTTTTCTAAAAAACTTTGTAGGTCTCTTTCTAAGTTATATCTATCTATGGGTGAGGCAATTGCAAACCCTAAACCTTTTCTAAAACTTTTGTTTCATCTTGAGTTAGTGGTCTATTGGAAAGGTTGATGACTGATGCTTTATCTGTTAGTCCCACCCTTTCTGACTCCGTGTCTTCATGTATGTGCGATTTTGGTTGGGGTTCAGGGGATAAAATCCCCCTCTCCCCTGCCCCTCCCTCGATTTTGGCCATAATTTGCTTGGCGTTGCTCTAAAAAGAGAAAGTTTCTCTGCTGGTGCCGGGAGTAGATTCCTTTTCCTTATTATTTTGATTGTCTTGTCTGTTATCTTGTGGGGCCTCATTTTCGGATTCGGAACTGGTATATGAGGTATCAAGAAATGTAACCCTCTTTGGAGGGAAATTCCGTCTTGGTTGTTGCCAATTCTTTCTATTGTGATAGTTCTCTCTAGGTCTCTCATAAAAATCTGTTTGTAGATAGGGGTAGACCCGTTCCGAACTATACTTCGTAATATCCTTTCTTATTTTATTCAATTTTTTATTAAGGAGGTATTCTTTATAGCCAGAGATATCTATCTGGATATCATCTAATTTCTTTTGGCTTCCTCTAAAGTAGTACTATCTCTCAATTTTAATTCCATTTCTTCTATTTCCTTTCTCTCAATGACCAGAACCTCATACGCTGTTTCAATAATCAGTAGCATCCAGTCTCGGCTGCATCTATTGGCTATCAGTGTCCAATTCTCAAGAAATGTACGAATTTTAATAAAAATGCCCGGTTCATTGGTCACCTGTAAACCCTTGGGTATAACCGCTGATCCACCAATGTAGGAAGCTGGCTCTGTATATACTATACCAAAGTGAGGTATAGTGTGCACAGAGTCCAGTAGAACCCCAAAGGTAGGCAGAGGTAAAAGTAGATAATACCTTACTCTCTATTTGTAGTAGTGTGGCGAGCAGTAAGGCTTTATCAGAGGGTAGTGTTAAGCATTTATTGTACACACTTAGGCAAGAAATGATGTCACACACTCAAAGACTGAACTCAGACCAATTTGTTTGTAAAAAAAAATATTATTTAGTTATATTTTATTTTATAGAACCAAGCCAGGCCTGGTTTAGGTAAGTATAATAATACTTTGCAATATTTATGGAGTGAAATACAAGTTGAATGCAGGTTGAATGCAGGTTGAATGCAGTTAGTTGGTTTACAGGTAAGTCAACAGTCAAAATTACTTTTCAGTTACTTTGTAGATTACTGTGTACGTTATTTCTTGGATTACTTTTTAAGTTACTTTTGCTACTCAGTGTGTTATGCTTAGATATCACACTGGGACATTTCCTAGACAAAATGTAAGTAATTCAGTTTTTATACATATGCAGTTTCTGCGATAAGCAAGCATGGCAAGAGGACATCCCATCCCTTTTGAGTTTTTCAAGGAGTCCCATGATCACGCTCTTCAATGTCTTATTGAACCTTTCAACAAGACCATTGGTTTGTGGGTAATAGGGTGTAGTAAACTTGTACTGCACGCCACACTCTTTCCACATATGTTTGAGGTATGCAGACATGAAGTTTGACCCTCTGTCCGAAACCACCTCCGTAGGAAACCCTACCCTGGCGAAGACACCAATGAGGGCCTTGGCTACTGCAGGAGCTGTAGTAGTCCTAAGGGGAATTGCTTCAGGATACCTGGTGGCATGATCCACTACCACCAGTATAAATTTGTTTCCTGATGCTGTGGGAGGTTCAAGTGGACCCACTACATCCACACCCACCCTTTCAAAGGAAACCCCAACCACTTGTAGTGGAATTAAGGGGGCCTTTGGTTGTACACCTGTTTGCCACTGGCTTGACAGGTGACAGAGAAGCTGACAAACTCCTTTACTTTCTGTGGCATCTGGGGCTAGTAAAAGTGGCTAAGAAGCCTTTCCCAAGCCTTGGTTTGGCCAAGATGTCCAGCTAAGGGGGATATCATGAGCCAAAGTGAGTAAAAACTCTCTGTACATTTGAGGCACTACCACTCTCCTAGTGACACCAGGGTTGGGGTCTCTGGCCTCAGTGTACAGGAGTCCCTCCTCCCAATAGGCTCTATGGGCCCCACTGACATCTCCCTTTTCCTGTGCAATGGCTTGCTGCCTCAGGCTTTCAAGAGTTGGACAGGTCTGCTGTCCAAGGCACTGCTGTTCCCTAGTGGGCCCCCCTGAGCCTAAGAGCTCAACCAGGTAAGTGTCAAGTTCCACGGGCTCAGTTCCCTCTGGGGCTTCCAAGTCCTCTCCCTGAGGAGAGGGGGCCTGAGTCTTTGGCTGTTCAGAAGCTGGTTTCGCTGCCTTCTTACCTTTTCTCTTGGAAGGTTGGGCCACTCTTTCAGGCTCCAACACTTCTTTTTCACCCTGTTTTCAGCTCTGTGCTCTAGTCTTGACACACACAATCTCAGGGATGTCCGGCATTGCTAAATGGGTTTTCAATTCTACCTCAGCACATGCTGAGGTCTCCAGGTCATTTCAAAGCAGACAGGCAGCTGGAAGCTTTGGAGAGACCACTACCTGTTTCAGGCCAGTAATCCACCCCCACTCCCCAGTCTAATGTTACCATAGCCATGGCATGGTTAGTAGTAACACTGTCAGCGTTGGTGCGTCAGTGAAACCATCCTGATTGGGTGGCAAGCAGTGGAAGCCGTGTGCCGCATTCAAGGCACAAGAAAACACAAGATGACGTTGCAGGAGTTCACCTGTGTTTTCAAAGACAAAATATCTGAGAAGGAAAAGCATAGGGCTACACATAAACAATTCTGTGCAGCCAGTAGTGCTGTGCCATCGATAAATTGAAATCCACTTAAGAGCGCAAGTTGAAAAACAACTAGAAGCCACAGGCATCATTGAGAAAGTAGAGGGGCCTTGGATCGCACCTATGTTAATAGGCAAAAAAAAAAACAAGCAACCTGGAACTGTAAGGGTGTGTCTGAGCATGAGGCTCCCCAACAAAATCATCAAAAGGGAGCTCCACATTACCCAAACAATGGGTGATATTGTAGCCGAAGTCAAAAGAACCAAGTGGTTCTCCAAAATTGACCAATTCCAAATAGGTACCGACCACAAACCGCTCATTCCCCTATTCAAAAGGACTACTTCAAAACCACTGCCTCACATTGAGAAGTAGATGCTTCCACTCCAGGAGTACTTATTTTGAGGTCCTGTATGAGCTTGGTCAAGGGAAGCCAGCAGACTACATATCCAGGCATCTAAGGAATTTCACTAGATTGAAGCAAACCATGCGGAAGAAACAAAAAAATATGTTCGTCTGGTCATTGATGAATCGAGGCATAGCCCAGTAATAGCAAAAGAGTTGATAACAGCTTCCCAAAACAATGAATACCTGGGACTAGTTAGATAAGAAATTATTTCCAATGAGTAGAGTTCACTCATGGTCGCTATGTCCTACAGGAGCAACTCCTCTCCTAGTGCAAGACAAATTGTCCCTCTCTGACAATGGTTTGCTCTTAAGAGGAATGTCAAAACTCTAGTTCCCAAAGTTCTAGATCTGGCACATCGTAAATATCAGGGAATCACAAAGACCAAAATGAGAATACGTCAGAAAGTGCGGTTCCCGGAAATTGACTCTCAAGTAGATCAAGTTGTGACATCTTGTCTCTCATGTTAAGTAACTTGGTCACCCAAACCTCCAGCCCAGGTTATCTCAGAAGAATCACCTGATTATGAATTTGCAATCAGTTATTGCTCTAGGGAAACCAGTGTGTCTCTCACCATGGTGACACTGGCACCTGTATCCCTCAGGGCTTCTATCCTAGTCCCATTTATCCAGGGATATTGTAAATACTTCTTTAAGTTGGGAGGCCACACAGCTAAAGTGGCAAACTCAACTTCACCCTCAGTGACTAGAACTGCTTCAGTGTGATAACTGATTTGCTCTGGTCACACTGTCGATCCCATCTGGAGATTGGCTACACCAGTAGTAACTGGAGGAGGTCTAGGGGGTTCTTGTTAGGGCAAGTAGCATCTCCAGTTAAGTGTCCCAACTTCTTAAAGTTGAAACACCAGGCCTTCTGGGGATCAAAGTTCTTCCCTTTGTACCTACATTGGACTGGGACGGTTTTGGGACTCACCCCCTGAGCAGGTTTTTGGGGCCCTTTAGAAGACTCTGGCATTTTGTCTTTGGGGATCTCACACCCTTTCCCCATGGGAGGTTTGGTAACCCCTTTCTTTTGGTCACCCACAGTGTCTGTTTTTGTGACCCTAGTCTTGACCCAGTGGTCTGCCTTCTTTCCCAATTCTTGGGGAGAAATTAGACTTAGGTCTACCAAATGTTGATGTAACTTTTCATTAGTGCAATTACTCAAAATATGTTCTTTTATAAAAAGATTGTAAAGTCCATTGAAATCATTCACATTATTTCCAGTTAACCATCCATCTAGTGTTTTAACTGAGTAGTCAACTAAGTCAACCCAAGACTGGCTCTGGGTTTTGTGAGCACCCCTGAATCTAATTCTATATTCCTCAGTTGTGAGTCCAAAGCCCTCAATCTGAGTGTTCTTCATGAGGTCATAAGACCCAGCATCTGCCCCTGTAAGGGTCAGGAGTGTGTCCCTGCAGTTATCAGTGAAAAGTTTCCAAAGGAGTGCCACCCAGTATGACTTCCTCACTGTTCTCATTTCACAAGCTCTCTCAAAAGCTGTGAACCATTTGGTAAGGTCATCACCTTCCTCAAATTTAGGGACAACCCCTTTGGGGATTTTGGGGGATCATAAGATTGCTTTCTGTCCCTATTTAGTATGTTGCTGCCACCATTGATGGGAGCTAAGCCCATCTCTCCTCTTTCTTTCTCTAGAGCCAGGAGACTGGTCTCTAGATCTAATCTCTTGGTCAACCTCACTAAGAGGTTGGTCCCCCTCATTGAGGCTGTCCTCAATGGACTCAGAAGCACCTGACCCACCTGTGTGGGATCTAGGTACTGTGAGTTGTATTCTTGAAGTCAGGGGCACAGGGGCCCTGTTCTCCCTAGGAAGTAAGGGGGGTGGGAAGGTATCCTCATCCCCTCCCTCCTCTTCCCCGTCTGAGACGTCTTCACCTTGCTCAGAGGGATGGTCCTTAGCATACCCTGCCAACAGCTCCTGGAGCTTTTGTTTAGAGGGATGGCTCCCCATGGTAATGTTTTTAATCTTACATAGAGACCTTAACTACCTAAATTCTAAGTGGCGATAAGGGGTGAGGTCGAGCTCCTCAACCAGGTTCTCTATGTCATTGGTGATATTTTCACTAATAGCTGAGTTCTTGTTAAGAGACATTCTAAAAAAAAGTTTCTTACCCCTAACTACAGTGAGCTTTTATTTTTCAAAAATTCTAAAGGGACTTAACCAAGGCCCTAACAAGACATTTAATAATTTGGAAAAATTTGTCAAATTCAAAAATCAGAATTCTAAAGACAATTTAAGAATTCTGTCATGTGATCAGGTGTTGACTAAGTCAGTCCAACAAATGCAAAGTTGTATATCCCACCGCTGATCCACCAATGTAGGAAGCTGGCTCTGTATATACTATACCAAAGTGAGGTATAGTGTGCACAGAGTCCAGTAGAACCCCAAAGGTAGGCAGAGGTAAAAGTAGATAATACCTTACTCTCTATTTGTGGTAGTGTGGGCGAGCAGTAAGGCTTTATCAGAGGGTAGTGTTAAGCATTTATTGTACACACTTAGGGAAGAAATGATGTCACACACTCAAAGACTGAACTCAGACCAATTTGTTTGTAAAAAAAATATTATTTAGTTATATTTTATTTTATAGAACCAAGCCAGGCCTGGTACAGGTAAGTATAATAATACTTTGCAATATTTATGTAGTGAAATATAAGTTAAATGCAGGTTGAATGCAGTTGGTTGGTTTACAGGTAAGTCAACAGTCAAAATTACTTTTCAGTTACTTTGTAGATTACTGTGTATGTTACTTCTTGGATTACTTTTTAAGTTACTTTTGCTACTCAGTGTGTTATGCCTAGATATCACACTGGGACTTTTCCTAGACTAAAGGTAAGTAATTCAGTTTTTATGCATATGCAGTTTCTTGGGGTTTTCATACAAACCAACTCCACACTTAAAAGATTTTTCACAGAAAAGCAGTCAATGCAGTCCTATGGGAGAAAACAGTGTTATTGGTTTACGGGTAAGTATTTGGTTTTGGGAGTTGGTTTCCTGGGGTTAGAAGCAGGGTTCCCCCAGGGTCAAGGATGCACTCTCAAAGCACCCTCAGCGGCACTAGGGCGGCCGGGTGCAGAGTGCTGATGCCCAATGTTATCCAATGGAGGATAGGGGGCCTCCGGTTGCTGGCTGCTCACAAGCAAGCCACAAGGTTGTGGGAGCAAAGCTCCTGGTGTTAGGCTCAGGGCAAAAGGGGTTCCGATTTAGCACACAAGGTGCACCCACAGCGGTGCAGGGGCGGCCAGGCGCAAGGCGCTGTTTTGGCGTCAGATGCCCTGTGGTTTCCAATAAGGATTCTCCGGTTGCAACAAAGACTGCTGGCTTGGGGACGAAGATCTTCTGGAGGCGACCACCGGTTGGAGAGGTAATTTGGGATATCTTGGGATGCAGGGACACCGTCGGTTGGGCCACCCAAGGCTGTGGGACGTCGGGTGCTGGGGTGTCTTTGGGCGTCGGGTTTTTCTCACCAGCTCCGGTCACAGTCAGGGGGATCCTCCAGAAAGGGTATGCAGGCGTCCGTTGGAGACTTGAGGCAGGTCAGGGATCACCTGATCCCAGGTCAGGATCGCCTGGGAAACATCGTGGTTTTGGGCCGCTCGAACTCGGGCCATGGGCGTCGGGTGCAGAGTGGTGCAGACTTACATATTTGGCCAGAGCCAGAGTCTGTGGGTGAGAAAATCCATTGCTCATGGGAGACAAAGTCTGGTTTGGGAAGGCAGGGCAGGTCCTCCGGGTTCTTGGGGGCTGCAGGACACACCGGGATTTTGCTGCAGTCGGTCGAGGTCGGGACAGGCCGGTAAGGCTGGGGCCAAGTCAGTTGGTGTCCTCCTCTTCTTCAGCACGGCTCTTCGGTCCTTCTTCTTCTTGTTTCTTCTTGTCTGAGGAGGCAAGGTTCAGGGTTGCTCCTAAATACTAAATTTAGGGGTATTACAGGTAGGTACAGGTTGGGACCAATGGGTCCCTAACTTGGGGTGGGTACACCCCCTATTATGCCACCCTCCAGTGGGAGGGAGGCATAAGCCTCAATATTGTTGGCTGGGTCCCCCCAACTTCAAGATGGCGGGGACTGAGAGTTGTGCTTCACCTCGCCTCCTCCACCTGAGGGGTGGGGTTGGCAAAGGTGGGCACACCTCTCCTCCTAACTTGGTTTTCCCGCCGATTCTCCTGCCCAAAGTGGGGGTCAGAACCGGTGGGGGCCAGTTGCTGGGAGCAGCAAATGGCTGTGGTAGCTCACGAAGGCGGCAAGCCTTTGTAGCTTCCCCTTTGTGGACCTTGCCCATCCTGGGGGAGGAGGCTTGGCACCTCGCCCCAGGATGTGCTTTGTTTCAGGACCCCGAGAGCGGCAGGCTCTCAACCCAAGGGTCCAGAAACATGTCTGGTGGTGGCAGCTGTCGAGCAGCCACTCAGCCAGGACACTAGAGTTAGGTCGTTTTTAAGGGGGCATCTCTAAGATGCCCTCTGAGTGCATTTTTCATTAAATCCCACACTGGCATCAGTGTGGGTTTAATGTGCTGAGAAGTTAGATACCAAACTTCCCAGTTTTCAGTCAAGCCATTATGGTGCTGTGGAGTTCGCAATGACAAATTTCCAGACCGTATACTCTTTATGGCATTATTGCACTTACAATGTCTAAGAATTGACTTATACACTGTAGGAGTACAGGGCTCATGCACCTGTACCCTCACCACTGGCATAGTTCACCCAGGTAGAGGGGTGGCTTACCTATGCCAGGGCAGTGGATTGTAGGCATGGCACACAGGGATGTGTCATCTAAACTATAGGAACCGGGAGCTTTTGATTAGGTCCAGCACACATACTCCCTTCTGTAGTAATTGAATACAAAGTTGTGCAGTTCCTGGGACAAGGGAGGTGATCAGGTCAGTGGAATAGCCTCCAATTGGAGTAAGTGCCCTCACACACCCCGAGAGGTGTCATGGTTCATCATCTGGGTGTACTCGTCGTGGGGGCGGCGCTGCAATGCCCGACCGGCACCCGCGAAGCGGCTCTTTGGCAGAGTTCTTTTTATGATAAGCCGTTGGGTGGCACAATAAGTGCTGCAGCCCTTAGAGGTCTTCCCTGGTCACAGTGCCCTTGGTACCATTTACAAGGGACTTACATGTGGCCAGAAAGTTGCCAATTGGGTTTTACAACAATTACAGTTTAGGGAAAGAACATAGGCCCTGGGTACCTGGTTGGCAGGAACCCAGGGAACACTCAGTCTAAGTACATCAACATTAGGCAAAAAGTGGGGGGCAACCATGCAAAAAGGGGGCACTTTCCTACATTCAGTACACCAGTTTGTTGGGTTGGAACATGGATGGGCTACTTTTTTTAGTCCCGAAGTGGGGATTGGGGTTGAGAGGTTTATAGTTATTATGGTTTATGTTGATATGACTTGTGCCACTGTCAGCACAGTTACTGACAGCTCCCTACGATCCTGGGGCAGAACACTGCGTACACAGATGGAGGGACAAAGGGGAAACCTGAAAGACCATGGTCACCTCACTTGAAAAAACATCCCCTAAATATACAATTCTGACCTGGAACGTGCAGTGGGTGGCTACTCCCATAAAACGTCATAAGATCCACGCATACCTGAAGCACAGGGGGTTCAAATTGCCATATTTACAGGAGACACATTTTTTACATTCACAGAACTCCAGAAAGAATCTAAGAGGTGGTGAGGACAGATGGTGGGCACTACATATTCAGAGTATGCCAGAGGGGTGTTGATTTGGATGTCCCCTACAGTCCCATTAGTAATAAATCGTAGAGTCATAGACAAAGAAGGGTTTTATGTGATAGTAGAGGGTACACTAGATGGGGAGGCGCTGTCAGTGGTAGTGATCCATGCCCCCAGTAGTACTCAACCAAAGTTTCTGAATGGACTCCCTCCATTACTATGGTACAGAACCTGACTGCCTGAGAATATGGGGAGGAGATTTCAACTGCATGTAGGACATTAGACTAGACATAGTGACACCCCCACTGGAGGGAACAGGGTACTAGATGGCCTTGCACCACTTCGCTTTATGGCCAGAGACAGACAACTTTATGATGTATGGCGCAGAATGCCCCCCAACACTTCAGAATTCTCATACTACTCCAGTAGATCAGCTGCACACTCGTATAGACCTTTTCTTGTGGAGCAAAGCCATGTCCAGCAGTGTCATAGACTCAGAATACCTGGGGCGGACGCCATGTGACCACTGCCCGCTGAAACTGACCCATGCGGTGGGGCAAGCACTGTGCGCGGATACCCACGTGGAGACTCAATATGCAGGCCCTACTGGGCATGCAATGCAATACTAGGAGACTATTGGGAACCACATTGATCAATATTTTACTGAAAGCACATAAAAAGGGGTATGGAGTGGGACGCCTTTAAAGTGGTGGTATGTGGGCTGTGCATGAAGACCTCATATGGTATAAAGCGGATGATGACCAAGGAAAAAATAGCAATGAAAGACCGCATTAGAGAGGTTGAGGTGACAATGGGGGAAGGCATTGGGGACGGACGCACTATCGTTGATCAGCGTCGGAATTACAAGGAACTGGAGGAACACATGGAGCAGATTTACTATAGGCAGTATGTCGCCCGGCAACACACAGAAGGGGATAGGGCAGGTCGTCTGTTAGCATGGCTCCTTTGCACAGAGCCTCCACTGGGGCAATAAAATCATTATCAGGTGAAATAGTCACCACACAAGCCGCAAAACAAGGCATTTGCGGCATACTACGCCACGCTGTATGCCCCCACAGAAGCGATGGATGACAAGACCTTGTGCTCCTATGGAGACAAGCCACTGATTCCTAGATTATACCCCCTGCAGAGGTCCACCCTGGACGAGCCACTTACGATAGCAGAAGTGCAAGCAGCAATGGACCAGATTGCATGCAGTAAGACCCCAGGCACTGATGGGCTCCCAACCGAGTTCTATCTGACATATCAAGCACAACAGCCCCCAAACTACTTCAAATATTTGAAGAGGCCAAAGATACAGTAATCTTACCCCAGATGGTAAGAGAGGTGCTGATAGTTGTTCTTCCTAAGCGTGTTGAGATCCCCTCAATGTGCGCTCTTATTGTTCCCTCTCATTAATAAACTCAGACTGCAACTACTCGAGAAGGTGAATGCCAATAGGTTGACCCAGTTAATGAGCACTCTGATTCACCCAAATCACAATGGGTTTATACCATGAAGGAACACATTCCTTAACATCAGCCGGCTATTCTCTATAATGGAACTCGCACCACTGGACGGCACACCTCCAGTGGTTATGTATCAAGACATAGAGAAAGCCTTTGATACTGTAGCTTGGCTGTACCTGTTGACTGTACTGGAGAGAATGGGGTTTGGCCCAGATATTAGTCGGTGGATCAGACTCCTGTGCATGGAGCCCACCGCCCATGTCCATATGGGTAAGGAAATCTCCAACTCGTTTTCTATAGGCCGGGGCACAAGGCAGGGGTGCCTGCTATCCCCCTTGATATTTGCGTTGGTCATGAAGCCACTTGCAGGCCTGTTCAGGAGCAGAGGCCTGGACTGGGGGATGCTGAATAATGGCTCTTGGGACACAATCTCCCTATATGCAGATGATGCGCTACTGTATCTGCGCAGCCCGCAGCAGTCCGTACGACCCTTGGTGAAGGTGCTGGAGGGCTTTGGGGAAGTTTTGGGGCTGCAAATTAACTCATCCAAGACGTGCTTGTTTCCACTAAGGAAACTGGCTGATGCTGAACGAGCAGGGTGGTAGGTAGCAGCCTAGAGCGGAGATTTGATATGTATAAATATTTAGAAATCCAAGTATACCACACTGATGATACCCTAATTCAGAGTTACTGCGTGAAAGTCTGGCAGCACCCACAGCAGCAGGTGTGAAGAATATGGTGTGGTGGGTGTCACTGAGAGCATGTACTTGTGCCAAGAGTATTTCGCCACCTTCGCCAGGTTTTTCATGGAGGCGTTCCTGGCGCGTGGGCCCATCAGCCATTCCAATAGCTGGCGACTGTGTAACCCATGTGCTATGGCTGTCTTCTTGAAATTGGGGCCGTCTGATATCAACTTCTTTGGGCCGCTTTGTAGTATAACTCAGAACTCGGTGCCCCCAGTCCACCCTTGGTCAATAGGTTATGCAACTTATGTAGTGCCACTCGCTTCCGACCGGCTCCCCAGATCAGGCATGTTAGCACACTGCCCAGTTCATGAAAGAAAGTACCAGGTAGTAGTAATAGTAAGGCCGAAAACACCAGTTATTTTGTAATAGCAAGTCTACCTCAAGGATCTACTAGGAAGCCCAAGAAAGAGAGGAAGAAACCAGTAGAAATCCAATTTCGCTTACAGGATATGTGAAACTGGTGCTAGAGAGCGAGGAAGGAACCTGGAGGAAGAGAGGTAGGAAAATCAGAAACCATGACAGAATAACCCCAGGGAAGAACCCAAGAAAGCGTCAGGAGCGAGGAAATATGGCAAAGTACTACTCGAAGCATTGGGACGCGAGGAGTAGAAGGCTCTCTCCCCTTTTACAGGCCAGAAGCAGAAAATAATGTAAAAACCAGCTTCCCTCCATCTTGATTTGAAAAGGTTTCTCTAGGAGTGAGGAAAATGGTGGCATCTTGGATTGGGAAAATATATCTTCACTAAAGCCTCTGCAGAGGAACCCTGGGAAGGAGATGTCCTGTTTGCTGGAAACGCTGTACGCGTCCCATGAGGTCAAGCCCCCCACAGAGAAGACTGTTTGGGGAGAGGTGTCAAGGTTCTATTCCAAACTCCCAGGATCGGTGTGTTGCTCAAATGGGTCCACCTCTCAATCGCTCCACTCTCTGATGCTATAACAGCGCAGAGGGTAGGAATGATTAAGCGAGGGAAGGAAAGGATGGGGACAGCGGGGAGGGAGACCTACAACACAAGAAACACAAGATAAGCCTATTTCACTTTCTGTAATACATATCTAAACTCATAACTTATACGGAGCAATAACTACCTGTAAAGGAAAAAAGAACGAGCATTCTTGCACCCATGTCTTAGATGAAGGTATCATATCTTAGGAAGGCTCTTTATATGCAAAAACGAGAAAAACACACATATCATGAGTTTCACCACACTATGGGTATACACATCTTCTCACTCAACGCTCACTCATACTGTACCCACCACAATGATTGTTGGTACTTGCATCACAGAGGGGTTGAACAAAACTCACACCAAAGCCCCTGCTAGGAAGAAAGATCATAAGCGCACATAAAGTATTTAGTAATACTCATCATCAGGAAACGAAATAAATGGTACTGGCATTAACTTCTCATGCCTAACACTCTTCTGCTGTTTCAGCACAGCCCATGTAATGTACAACAACTTTTCATGCCCAGCACTCTTCTGCTGTTTCAGCACAGCCAATGTAATGCATAACACTTCCGGTAATGAGGTATTTTCGCAGGCGTAAATACCATGAATCCAGACTCAGTACTTGATGAAGGTATAGCTTCCTTCATCTACTATAATGTTAAGAAACAACGATAGAACACATAGATCCAATTCACCTCTTCGTGAGCATACAAGTTATGCCCCCAAAGCGGTGACAACGTCACCCTTACCGCCCTGTATGAAAGCGTTTCCAAAGGTTAAGGATTCTCGTAGCGCGGGTCTTCCCTGATCCGGCGTCCCGGCCGAACAGAATTCGCAGCACTGATCACCGCCGCCGCCCTGCTAGAAGAACTCGTAGTAGGCGCGTCATCAGCACGCGCGCGCGCCTACCCGGAAGCAGGATTCCTGGGTAATGTAGTTCTTCAGTGGCGCGAGCGTACTCTGATTCTACGCTCGCCTCGCGCCCTGAAGCAATCGCCCGTGGACTCCAGGTGAGTGTGACAGTACATTCCCCCTCCTTAAAGGGGCCGACTAAGACGCGGTTTACCTGGAAACCGCGCATGGAAAGCGCGTATCAACCTGGGAGCATGAACACTCCTTGCGGGTTCCCAGGAATTCTCCTCCATGCTATATCCTTTCCAGGAAATCAGATACCATAATGAGGATCCCCTCATTTTTGAGTCCAATATTTTAGATACCTCATATTCAGGTTCACCATCCACCCAAACTGGGGAGGGCGATTTCTTCACCGGCGTGTAGGAGGGTTTCAGCAGGGATACATGAAACACTGGGTGTATTCTCAGGGTCTTTGGCAAGGATAACCGGACTGAAACTGGGTTAATGCATTTTGTCACCTTGTAGGGCCCTAAATAACGAGGGTTGAATATACTGTATCGGCGAAACCTGAGGTTCCTCGTGGATAACCAGACCACATCACCTGGCCTGTATGGGGGACATTCCCTACGGCGTACATCTGCATGTTTTTTGTAGCTTATTTTAGCTTTCTGAAGATTCAACTGCGTCTTTTTGATAGCGCTTTGTATTCTTTTCACTCTGTCCTGTACCTCAGGTAATTTATGATCCATCCCAGGGTGGACAAAAGGTAGGAATCTAGGATGAAATCCATAATTGCTGTAGTACGGGGTGTGCTTGGTGGACTGATGGGTCGCACTGTTGTAAGCTGTTTCTGCCACCCACAACAGATCCACCCATTCATCAGTGTTTTCTTTTACATAGCAACGTAGATATTGCTTTAAGTTTTGGTTCAAACGCTCAGTCTGCCCATCCGTTTGTGGATGATAACTTGTGGATTTTGCTGATTTTATTTGCAAGGCCTCACACCACACCTTCCAGAAATGAGCCGTGAATTGGGATCCACGATCGGATACAATAGTGGATGGCACGCCATGTAATCGCACTATCTGACTCAGAAGAATCTTGGCTAATTGCCCAGAAGTAGGTAGAGTCTTGCATGCTATGAAATGTCCCATTTTCGTGAGACTGTCTACGACTACCAAGATAACAGTGTGCCCTTGGTCTTTAGGCAACCCTACTATGAAATCTACGGATATAGTATTCCATGGAATCGAGGGTGTGGGTAACGGTTGCAACAACCCTTGAGCCTTTCTGTGATCTGATTTTGCCTTGGCACATATTTCGCATTTTTGTACGAAAATTGCCACGTCTGTCTTTATTGAAGGCCACCAAAAATATCTCAGGATTCTGTCTAACGTCTTGTCGATGCCATTGTGACCTGCACTGGGAACCGTATGACACCAATGAAGCACTCTTTCCTGTAATGCTTTTGAGGGAATCAACATCTGTTGATTTCTGATCGGCACCCCTTGTCTCATTTTCCATTGAGGATGTTCCTTGAGCCATTTCCTCCATAAGGGCGATGTGCTTGCACGAGCCACAGAACGTAAAAATTGTTCAGAGTGCACAACGCCTATGACTTGATCAGGGGCCAATATTGAAAGGGTTTGTTTCATCGGGCTACATGTAGTTTCCCGTCGGGTAAGAGCATCCGCTTTCCCATTCGCCGCACCAGGTCTATAGGTGACAATATAATTGAACTCTGAAAAAAACAACATCCAGCGCATTTGCCTAGGGGATAACATACGGGCAGACCTCATAAACTGGAGGTTACGATGGTCTGTGTATACTGTGACCACATGCTTAGCCCCCATCAAATGATGTCTCCATGTAGTGAAAGCATCCTTGATGGCCAGCAACTCTTTTTCCGCAATGGTGTACCTAGTTTCAGCCTCATTAAGCTTGCGAGACATGTAGGCTACTGGATGTAGCTGTCCTGTCGTTACATTCCTTTGCGACAGAATTGCACCCACCGCCATGTCAGACGCATCAGCTTCCACTACAAACGGCTTCTCAGGATCTGGGTGGGCCAAAACTGGGGCAGAGGTAAAGGCTCCTTTCAATTGATTAAAGGAGGCTTCAGTTTCTTGAGTCCATTCAAACGGAACGTTTTTTCTTAACAGTTTTGTTATCGGTGTCACTACCTTTGAAAACTGGGGTATGAACCTTAGATAAAAATTAGCGAATCCTAAAAACATTGGACTTCCTTCATATTGACTGGTTGTGGCCAATCTTTTACCGCTTTTATTTTACGATCAGACATTTCCAATCCCTGAGGTGAAAGAATCACTCCTAAAAACTCCACCCTCTGCACATGGAATTCGCATTTACTTAATTTGCAAAATAATCCATTGTCACGCAAGGCTTGCAGAACCAAACACACATGCTGATAATGCTGGCCCACGGAATCAGAATAAATCAAAATATCATCAATATAGACTACTGTAAAAACATCCAGATACTCCCGCAACACTTCGTTCAAAAAAAATTGAAAAGCAGCAGGAGCATTACACAGCCCAAATGGCATCACAGTGTACTCAAACAACCCAAAACGAGTGCGAAACGCTGTTTTCCATTCATCTCCCTTCCTTACTCTGACCAAGTGATAAGCACCTTTTAAGTCCAACCGTGTATATATTTGGGCAGTTTTAACCTGGTCTAAGAGAACTGGAATGAGAGGTAAGGGATACCTGTTCTTAATGGTGATGTGATTCAAGGCCCTAAAATCGATGCACGCACGTTTTTCCCCGTTTGCTTTCGGTATGAAAAACAAAGGGGAGGCTGCAGGAGACTTAGATGGTCTTATGAAGCCATTCGCCAAATACTGATCCAAATATGATTTGAGATGCTCGTTTTCCTTGTCCGTAAGAGCATAGATCCTGCTACATGGTACTACAGCACCAGGCACTAGGTCAATTTGACAGTCGTAGGACCTATGAGGGGGTAACACATTGGCTTGTTGTTCATTGAACACTTCCCTGTATTGTTCGTATTCCGGGGGTAAGGTAATATCCTGCTCTGCAGTGGTAGCTATGTGAAGAAGAGTGGCTAAGGCTTTTACTGAAAGATCACTGTGTTCCTGACTGCCATGATCCTTGCATTCCGGACTGTTAAATAGAACAGTCTTGGCAACCCAATCTATGGAAGGATTGTGCTTAATTAACCAAGGTAACCCCAGTATAATACCATACTGAGGTGCTCGTATTATATTGAAGGTTAGGGACTCTACATGTTGATGCGCACAGCGTACTAACAATGCACTTGTGGAGAAACTGATAGGTCCTGTGATCAACTCCCTCCCATCTATGGCCAAGACAGTCTCAGGCACATCTTTTTTAACTAAGGACAACTGTAAATCAGCAGCCAACTCCTCATCCATAAACAACCCAGTGGCCCCTGAGTCTATCATCGCTTCCATGTCTCTCCAGCCATCTGGCAACTGAATACCGATAGGGATCCTAAAATGTCCTGATGTGATCACCTGTATCTCCTGAGTTGAGGGGATTACTAAGCCGCTCAAAAAGCCCCCTCCTATTGCCTTTGAGCCTTCTAGTTTTCCGACTTAGGGAACACAGATGCACTCGTATTACCAAACCCTGGTTTGTTCTTGGGTTTAGCCAGGCAATCCCTTACAAAATGGCCTTTCTTGCCACAATACAGACATAATCCATTCTTACGCCTCTGCTCTCGTTCCTCCTGTGATAAAGGAGCTCTAACAGTACCTATCTCCATAGGTTCTGGCCCTCCGGCCGTACTAGGTTTAGAAAACCTGGGTTTTTCATACCTGAAAAAAATTCTATCAGGTCTTCTTCTATCGGTCCGGCGATCGTTCATCCTACTGTCTAACCTCAAAGCCAAATTAATGAGATCAGTGCACGTGGCCGGTTGAGGGTCTACCTGGGCTATTACGTCTTTGAGCTCATCTCGTAATCCCTGATGAAACAAAGCTGCTCTCTTATCCTCAGGCCATCCAGTCTCCGATATCAATCGCTGAAAGGTATTCAAGTACACAAGCAGATCTTTATTGCCTTGCCTTAGTTCCAATAACTCCCTATCGGCTGTGAGACTATGGGATCGTCTATCAAAGATATTCTCAAACTCTTTTCTAAATCCGTCCCAATCGTACAACAGGGGATCATCCTTACGAACAAACGGGACAGCCCACAAGGCAGCATCACCAGCTAAATACGAAATAAGGAAGGCTACCTTAGCTTGGTTAGTTGGAAATGCCCGAGGTTTACAGGTAAAATGCAACAACACCTGTGTCATAAAAACCTGTACTTTGCTCTCATCCCCTGTAAACCTTTCAGGGGCTGCCAAAGGTATAGGTGTGGGAAATTCCACCGACAATGGTGGAGCTGCTCCTGCAAAGGAACCTAACGGCCACGTAGCACCACTACCTCTTCCTGCGCTCACGTCAAACGGGTTCCTTTGTAATTTGTCAACTCTATCTTGTAAGGCCGCAGTTTCTGCCCTAGAGGCAGCTAACTCCTGTTGAACCATAACCAAGGCCGCCATTACATCGTCTAAGGTGGCCATCATCAACCAAACACCGATCAGGAGAGAATAAATTCTTGGGCTGCGAATTCTGTCAAGGTTCTATTCCAAACTCCCAGGATCGGTGTGTTGCTCAAATGGGTCCACCTCTCAATCGCTCCACTCTCTGATGCTATAACAGCGCAGAGGGTAGGAATGATTAAGCGAGGGAAGGAAAGGATGGGGACAGCGGGGAGGGAGACCTACAACACAAGAAACACAAGATAAGCCTATTTCACTTTCTGTAATACATATCTAAACTCATAACTTATACGGAGCAATAACTACCTGTAAAGGAAAAAAGAACGAGCATTCTTGCACCCATGTCTTAGATGAAGGTATCATATCTTAGGAAGGCTCTTTATATGCAAAAACGAGAAAAACACACATATCATGAGTTTCACCACACTATGGGTATACACATCTTCTCACTCAACGCTCACTCATACTGTACCCACCACAATGATTGTTGGTACTTGCATCACAGAGGGGGTTGAACAAAACTCACACCAAAGCCCCTGCTAGGAAGAAAGATCATAAGCGCACATAAAGTATTTAGTAATACTCATCATCAGGAAACGAAATAAATGGTACTGGCATTAACTTCTCATGCCTAACACTCTTCTGCTGTTTCAGCACAGCCCATGTAATGTACAACAACTTTTCATGCCCAGCACTCTTCTGCTGTTTCAGCACAGCCAATGTAATGCATAACACTTCCGGTAATGAGGTATTTTCGCAGGCGTAAATACCATGAATCCAGACTCAGTACTTGATGAAGGTATAGCTTCCTTCATCTACTATAATGTTAAGAAACAACGATAGAACACATAGATCCAATTCACCTCTTCGTGAGCATACAAGTTATGCCCCCAAAGCGGTGACAACGTCACCCTTACCGCCCTGTATGAAAGCGTTTCCAAAGGTTAAGGATTCTCGTAGCGCGGGTCTTCCCTGATCCGGCGTCCCGGCCGAACAGAATTCGCAGCACTGATCACCGCCGCCGCCCTGCTAGAAGAACTCGTAGTAGGCGCGTCATCAGCACGCGCGCGCGCCTACCCGGAAGCAGGATTCCTGGGTAATGTAGTTCTTCGGTGGCGCGAGCGTACTCTGATTCTACGCTCGCCTCGCGCCCTGAAGCAATCGCCCGTGGACTCCAGGTGAGTGTGACAAGAGGACAGCACCAGCACGCAAAAGGTAGGTCTGTTCAGGAAAGGCAGCGGTTCGCTGGAGCTCACAAAAACCTCCCCACACTTGTGGTGCGGAGGAGGGAGCACGTCCCACTCACCCAAGGCAGAATCAGAAAAGAACGGTGGGCGGGATCGTGGCAGCTGCATACACCATGCCACCTCAATTTGAACCCAGCTGCATGCACATCGGTCTTGACTTGGCTACAATAGGAACAATCCAGCCAAAACTGCCATGCCAGGCCGTGAACCGGAACACAAGCAACCCAAGACCTTGCCAGGTAGGTCGCTCCCCCACCACACAGCTCCGCCTGTGTTGTCTGCCCGCTGCTCCTGCAGGTAAGATCGCCCTCCGCTTGTGGCCCCGGTGCCCGTATTTCTTGCCTGTCTCCCCATTTTCCTTCTGTGCCCCTCGCTGCCCCATTAGCGTTGTGATCGTAATTTGTCTGTTTTATCTCCCATTTTTTCCTTTCTGTGCCCCTCGCTGCCCCATTAGCGTTGTGATCGTAATTTGTCTGTTTTATCTCCCATTTTTTCCTTTCTGTGCCCCTCGCTGCCCCATTAGCGTTGTGATCGTAATTTGTCTTTTTATCTCCCATTTTTTCCTTTCTGTGCCCCTCGCTGCCCCATTAGCGTTGTGATCGTAATTTGTCTGTTTTATCTCCCATTTTTTCCTTTCTGTGCCCCTCGCTGCCCCATTAGCGTTGTGATCGTAATTTGTCTGTTTTATCTCCCATTTTTTCCTTTCTGTGCCCCTCGCTGCCCCATTAGCGTTGTGATCGTAATTTGTCTGTTTTATCTCCCATTTTTTCCTTTCTGTGCCCCTCGCTGCCCCATTAGCGTTGTGATCGTAATTTGTCTGTTTTATCTCCCATTTTTTCCTTTCTGTGCCCCTCGCTGCCCCATTAGCGTTGTGATCGTAATTTGTCTGTTTTATCTCCCATTTTTTCCTTTCTGTGCCCCTCGCTGCCCCATTAGCGTTGTGATCGTAATTTGTCTTTTTATCTCCCATTTTTTCCTTTCTGTGCCCCTCGCTGCCCCATTAGCGTTGTGATCGTAATTTGTCTGTTTTATCTCCCATTTTTTCCTTTCTGTGCCCCTCGCTGCCCCATTAGCGTTGTGATCGTAATTTGTCTGTTTTATCTCCCATTTTTTCCTTTCTGTGCCCCTCGCTGCCCCATTAGCGTTGTGATCGTAATTTGTCTGTTTTATCTCCCATTTTTTCCTTTCTGTGCCCCTCGCTGCCCCATTAGCGTTGTGATCGTAATTTGTCTTTTTATCTCCCATTTTTTCCTTTCTGTGCCCCTCGCTGCCCCATTAGCGTTGTGATCGTAATTTGTCTGTTTTATCTCCCATTTTTTCCTTTCTGTGCCCCTCGCTGCCCCATTAGCGTTGTGATCGTAATTTGTCTGTTTTATCTCCCATTTTTTCCTTTCTGTGCCCCTCGCTGCCCCATTAGCGTTGTGATCGTAATTTGTCTGTTTTATCTCCCATTTTTTCCTTTCTGTGCCCCTCGCTGCCCCATTAGCGTTGTGATCGTAATTTGTCTGTTTTATCTCCCATTTTTTCCTTTCTGTGCCCCTCGCTGCCCCATTAGCGTTGTGATCGTAATTTGTCTTTTTATCTCCCATTTTTTCCTTTCTGTGCCCCTCGCTGCCCCATTAGCGTTGTGATCGTAATTTGTCTGTTTTATCTCCCATTTTTTCCTTTCTGTGCCCCTCGCTGCCCCATTAGCGTTGTGATCGTAATTTGTCTGTTTTATCTCCCATTTTTTCCTTTCTGTGCCCCTCGCTGCTCCATTAGCGTTGTGATCGTAATTTGTTTGTTTTATCTCCCATTTTTTCCTTTCTGTGCCCCTCGCTGCCCCATTAGCGTTGTGATCGTAATTTGTCTGTTTTATCTCCCATTTTTTCCTTTCTGTGCCCCTCGCTGCCCCATTAGCGTTGTGATCGTAATTTGTCTGTTTTATCTCCCATTTTTTCCTTTCTGTGCCCCTCGCTGCCCCATTAGCGTTGTGCCCGTATTTTTGTCTGTTTTCTCTCCCCTTGTACTTTGTGCCCCGCTGCCTCTCTCCACTCCCGCCGCTGCGTCCCTGCGGCCCCGCCCCCTGACTGCCCATTCGCTGCCCCTGCCTCCCGCCTCCCAGCTGCTCCTCCCTCCCACCTCCCCATAAATGGCGGCCGCTGCGCGGTGAGGAGAGCGACCCTTGACCTTGCCAGGTAGGTCGCTCCCCCACCACACAGCTCCGCCTGTGTTGTCTGCCCGCTGCTCCTGCAGGTAAGATCGCCCTCCGCTTGTGGCCCCGGTGCCCGTATTTCTTGCCTGTCTCCCCATTTTCCTTCTGTGCCCCTCGCTGCCCCATTAGCGTTGTGATCGTAATTTGTCTGTTTTATCTCCCATTTTTTCCTTTCTGTGCCCCTCGCTGCCCCATTAGCGTTGTGATCGTAATTTGTCTGTTTTATCTCCCATTTTTTCCTTTCTGTGCCCCTCGCTGCCCCATTAGCGTTGTGATCGTAATTTGTCTTTTTTATCTCCCATTTTTTCCTTTCTGTGCCCCTCGCTGCCCCATTAGCGTTGTGATCGTAATTTGTCTGTTTTATCTCCCATTTTTTCCTTTCTGTGCCCCTCGCTGCCCCATTAGCGTTGTGATCGTAATTTGTCTGTTTTATCTCCCATTTTTTCCTTTCTGTGCCCCTCGCTGCCCCATTAGCGTTGTGATCGTAATTTGTCTGTTTTATCTCCCATTTTTTCCTTTCTGTGCCCCTCGCTGCCCCATTAGCGTTGTGATCGTAATTTGTCTTTTTATCTCCCATTTTTTCCTTTCTGTGCCCCTCGCTGCCCCATTAGCGTTGTGATCGTAATTTGTCTGTTTTATCTCCCATTTTTTCCTTTCTGTGCCCCTCGCTGCCCCATTAGCGTTGTGATCGTAATTTGTCTTTTTTATCTCCCATTTTTTCCTTTCTGTGCCCCTCGCTGCCCCATTAGCGTTGTGATCGTAATTTGTCTGTTTTATCTCCCATTTTTTCCTTTCTGTGCCCCTCGCTGCCCCATTAGCGTTGTGATCGTAATTTGTCTGTTTTATCTCCCATTTTTTCCTTTCTGTGCCCCTCGCTGCCCCATTAGCGTTGTGATCGTAATTTGTCTGTTTTATCTCCCATTTTTTCCTTTCTGTGCCCCTCGCTGCCCCATTAGCGTTGTGATCGTAATTTGTCTGTTTTATCTCCCATTTTTTCCTTTCTGTGCCCCTCGCTGCCCCATTAGCGTTGTGATCGTAATTTGTCTGTTTTATCTCCCATTTTTTCCTTTCTGTGCCCCTCGCTGCCCCATTAGCGTTGTGATCGTAATTTGTCTTTTTTATCTCCCATTTTTTCCTTTCTGTGCCCCTCGCTGCCCCATTAGCGTTGTGATCGTAATTTGTCTGTTTTATCTCCCATTTTTTCCTTTCTGTGCCCCTCGCTGCCCCATTAGCGTTGTGATCGTAATTTGTCTGTTTTATCTCCCATTTTTTCCTTTCTGTGCCCCTCGCTGCCCCATTAGCGTTGTGATCGTAATTTGTCTGTTTTATCTCCCATTTTTTCCTTTCTGTGCCCCTCGCTGCCCCATTAGCGTTGTGATCGTAATTTGTCTGTTTTATCTCCCATTTTTTCCTTTCTGTGCCCCTCGCTGCCCCATTAGCGTTGTGATCGTAATTTGTCTGTTTTATCTCCCATTTTTTCCTTTCTGTGCCCCTCGCTGCCCCATTAGCGTTGTGATCGTAATTTGTCTTTTTATCTCCCATTTTTTCCTTTCTGTGCCCCTCGCTGCCCCATTAGCGTTGTGATCGTAATTTGTCTGTTTTATCTCCCATTTTTTCCTTTCTGTGCCCCTCGCTGCCCCATTAGCGTTGTGATCGTAATTTGTCTGTTTTATCTCCCATTTTTTCCTTTCTGTGCCCCTCGCTGCCCCATTAGCGTTGTGATCGTAATTTGTCTGTTTTATCTCCCATTTTTTCCTTTCTGTGCCCCTCGCTGCCCCATTAGCGTTGTGATCGTAATTTGTCTGTTTTATCTCCCATTTTTTCCTTTCTGTGCCCCTCGCTGCCCCATTAGCGTTGTGATCGTAATTTGTCTGTTTTATCTCCCATTTTTTCCTTTCTGTGCCCCTCGCTGCCCCATTAGCGTTGTGATCGTAATTTGTCTGTTTTATCTCCCATTTTTTCCTTTCTGTGCCCCTCGCTGCCCCATTAGCGTTGTGCCCGTATTTTTGTCTGTTTTCTCTCCCCTTGTACTTTGTGCCCCCGCTGCCTCTCTCCACTCCCGCCGCTGCGTCCCTGCGGCCCCGCCCCCTGACTGCCCATTCGCTGCCCCTGCCTCCCGCCTCCCAGCTGCTCCTCCCTCCCACCTCCCCATAAATGGCGGCCGCTGCGCAGCCGCGCAGCTGGCGCGCCAAAGGCGCGCCTAAGGCAAGCCCGTCTGCGCCCGTCCGCGACTGGACCGCGCCCAGCGCCAGAACCCCTGGATCCCACCGATGCAACACTACTCGACGGACCTACGACGCCGCCACCCTCACCGCACTCAATGCCGGCCGGAACCCTGCCTGCTACCGAGCCTCACCGAGACGCACCCACGGACCCTTCACCTGCCAAACCTGCCGATACACCTGCCCCCGGACGTGCACCACCCCCGCCAAGACGTGCACCAGCAGCAACCACCTGAAATGCATCCTGTTGAACACCCGCTCCGTCCACAGGCACGCCGTGGAACTCTGGGACCTGCTCGACGCAACAGCACCGGACGTCGCCTTCCTCACCGAAACCTGGATGAACGCCTCCTCAGCGCCCGACATCGCCATAGCCATCCCGGACGGATACAAGATCACCCGGAGGGACCGCGTCAACCAGACGGGAGGAGGCATCGCCATCGTACACAAGAACACCATCCGCATCTCGACTAACTCCGACGAGACCTTCACCGCCGCCGAACACCTACACTTCCAGATACACACTGACCCCAAGACCACCCTCCGAGGCACCCTCATCTACAGACCCCCGGGACCACGCACACTATTCAGCGAAGACATCGCAGACTTCATCAGCCCGCACGCCATGCCCTCCGCCGACTACATCCTCCTAGGGGACCTCAACTTCCACCTGGAGAACAACAACGACAGAAACACCACCGCCCTGCTGGACAACCTCGCCAACCTCGGACTCAAGCAACTGGTGAACACGCCCACCCACTACGCCGGCCACACGCTTGACCCCGTCTTCTCTTCCAGCAAGCACATCTCCTTCAGCCACGCCACCGGACTCCACTGGACCGACCACAGCTGCGTCCACTTCAGCTTCAAAAAGACTGCGACCCACCACCACCCGCAACAGGCTCCCCGCCGGAGCTGGAGCAAGATCACCGCCGAGCAGCTCACCGCCTCCCTCAGCCAGAACACACCCACCAACACAACGGACCCAAACGAAGCAGCCAGCAACCTCGCCAAGTGGCTGACCGCCTGCGCCGACGACCTCGCACCACTAAAAAACCCTCCCAGCAGACCCGGAAGCAAGAAAACCCCTTGGTTCACCAACGAACTCAAGGAATCCAAGAAGAACTGCCGCACTCTCGAGAAAACCTGGCGACTCGACCAGACCACAGACAACAGGACCGCCCTCAAGCACGCCACCCGCAAACACCACCAGCTGATCCGTGCCACCAAGAAGTCGGCACTCAAAGAACGACTGGACAACAACGCCCACGACAGCAAGGAACTTTTCAGCATCGTCAAAGAGTTCTCCAACCCCAGCGCCGGAAACAACGACATCACCCCTCGCAAGACCTCTGCAACTCACTCGCCGCGTTCTTCCACCGCAAGATCACCGACATACATAACAGCTTCGACGCACAAACCACGCACCCTACCGCCGAACCAACGCCCGCCACCACCACCCTCTGCAACTGGACCCCGATCAGCACCGAAGACACCACCCGCACGATGAACTCCATCCACTCCGGATCACCAACCGACCCCTGCCCACACCACGTCTTCAACAAAGCCGACGCCACCATCGCACCCCATCTCCGGGACATCATCAACTCCTCCTTCCACACCGCCACCTTCCCGGAGAGCTGGAAGCACGCCGAGCTTACCGCCCTCCTGAAGAAACCAACGGCGGACCCCACCGACCTCAAGAACTACCGTCCCATCTCGCTCCTTCCGTTTCCGGCCAAAGTCATCGAGAAGACCGTCAACAGACAGCTTGCCGCCTTCCTCGAGACGAATGGATCCCTCGACCCCTCGCAGTCCGGGTTTCGGGCCAACCACAGCACCGAGACCGCCCTTATCGCAGCCACCGACGACATCAGAACCCTAAACGACAACGGGGAAACAGCAGCCCTCATCCTCTTGGACCTCTCCGCGGCGTTCGACACCGTCTGCCACCGCACCCTAGTGAAGCGCCTCAGCAACATCGGAATCCGAGAGAAAGCACTGGAATGGATCATCTCGTTCCTCGCCGGAAGAACCCAGAGAGTCCGCCTCCCCCGTTCAGATCCAAGGCCACCGAAGTCATCTGCGGCGTTCCACAAGGATCTTCACTCAGTCCAACCCTCTTCAACGTCTACATGAGCCCCCTCGCAGCCATCGCACGCCAACACAACCTCAACATCATCTCCTACGCCGACGACACCCAGCTGATCCTCTCCCTCACCAACGACCCCACCACCGCCAGAGCCAACCTACACGACGGGATGAAAGACGTCGCCGACTTGATGAGGAACAGCCGCCTTAAACTGAACTCAGACAAGACGGAAGTCCTCATCCTGGGCTCATCACCCTCCGCCTGGGACGACTCCTGGTGGCCCCCGGCCCTGGGCACCGCGCCCAAGCCAACGGACCACGCACGAAACCTGGGCTTCATCCTGGACTCCTCCCTGTCGATGACCAGACAAGTCAACGCCGTCTCATCTTCGTGCTTCAACACCCTGCGCATGCTCCGCAAGATCTTCAGATGGATCCCCACTGAAACCAGGAAGACCGTCACCCAGGCACTCGTCACCAGCCGACTGGACTATGGGAACACCCTCTACGCCGGAACCACAGCCAAACTTCAAAAAGACTCCAGCGCATCCAGAACGCCTCCGCACGACTCATCCTGGACATCCCCCGACACAGCCACATCACCGGACACCTGAAAGACCTGCACTGGCTCCCCGTCAGCAAGAGAATCACGTTCAGACTCCTCATCCACGCACACAAGGCCCTCCACGACCTGGGCCCAAAGTACCTCAACGACCGCATGACCTTCTACACGCCCACCCGCCAGCTACGATCAACCAGCCACGCCCTCGCCACCGTACCACGCATCCGCAGAACCACCGCCGGAGGAAGATCCTTCTCCTACCTGGCAGCCAAGACCTGGAACTCCCTCCCCACTCACCTTCGGCGAACCCAGGACCATCTCTCCTTCAGGAAGCAGCTCAAGACCTGGCTGTTCGAGCAGTAACTTACCCCCTCCCCCAGCGCCTTGAGACCCTCCCGGGTGAGTAGCGCGCTCTATAAATGCCGTGATTGATTGATTGATTGATTGAAGACTATCTTTGCTCTGATTGGGGCTCAGCAGTCGGGTGTAATTTGGGTCAAACAGCATAGTGAGCTAGGGACCCACATCTGGGCATACCCTTGACACTATGGTCGTTACATCAAACGCACAAAAGGTAATAGGAGGAATGTTCCGAGAAAACTTCATTTTGGAACCAAAATGCGGAAAGATATTGACTACCCTCATAGAGGAACCATGCAAATTAGTAATGATGGGAATAGTAAGAAAAAAATATAAAGAATTAACATGCTTAAATATGTTAATATTCTAAAGCATATGTAGTAATATTATTTTAGTAGAGTATAGTAGTATTTTTACTTAATTGGGAATGTAGAATGGATAGAGTAATCTGTCATAATGATTTTTGTAATTTCATCCATTTTGAACAAGATGGTGTTGAGTCCTAGCTGAGGCCTAGTTAGCATAAGCATGGAAAGTGCACTTTAACAGGTCATCGTTTCAAAAACAATAGTATCACGTCAACGTACACTTGTGAATTTGAGTGTAAGTTACTACTCTGCACATTGTTAATAATGCATATTTATGATTAATACACAAAACCTTCCTCAAGTCTGTTACTAAGGAGTGTCCCTTGTGGTTGTGCCTGAGTTTCCCACATTATCTCTCGGGCTTGTCCAGAGACACAGTCAATATTTCTAACCAGCTTATTCGCCATCACATCTCTGACCCTGCTTCTATCACCCTCAGACCCATCACTGATAAACATCCCTTCTTACTCAATCCTAACTCACCAGATGATACGGTGAGGCAGGATAGCCTATTCAAGGTAAATCTACACAGTGTTTTGTATCCCCAGTTTAGAGTACATCACTATACCTCAACACCGTGAGAGTGAGTTTCCTACCTTCCTTTGCAAGAACACAAACTGTCTTCCTATAGAGAATAACAGAGGTGCACTCTAACCTAACCGATTTGCTTTCTCAGGTGCCTTCCACATTGTGGTCCACAGGGACCAAAGATGTGGGATTCTTAGCCTTAAAGTCAATCATGAAGATGAAGATGAACCCACAAAAGAAGCTGCCTCGACTACCTCAGTATCCTGTCAAGCCCGAGGCCGAAGCAGTGATTTGTCATGTTATAGCTGATTTGAGTAAACTGGTAATTTTGGAACCCATTGTCAGTATATGCAATGCTTCGAACTTGCCTATCAAGAAGTTGGAAAAGGCTAATGTATACAGATCTTTGCAGGACTTGCACACAATCAATAATGAAGTTATCCGTAGCCTTCCGGTGGTCCCCAACCCTGGCACCGAACTCTCCTGCATCCTGCTAACACCAAATGGTTCACTGTGGTAAACCTTCTGCCTACTTCTCCATTGCCATGCACAAAGAGACGCAGTTCCTCTTCTTGCTCTCATTCAGATTGTCCCAACCTTTGTGGAAGAGGTTGCCTCAAGAATTTACAGAGTCTCTGTCCATCTTTTCCTAGCCTTAAAGATTTGGCCTTTCTTTGGGGTCTACTTTGTTTCAGCATGTTAATGATTTGCTTCAGGTATCTATTACCTTAGATTACTGCAAGGTGGATTCACTCTACCCCTTCACTTAATGGGCTAAAAAGGAGCATAGGATTCGAAAGGCAAAATGCAGCTTTGCCTCCTCCAATTACGATACCTTGGCCATTAAACCTCAGCTGGCGAGAGCCATCTGTCACCGAACCACATTGAAACCATTTGTAAGTTGCCCTGTCCACTGACAATCTCCCAGGTATGAGCTTTCTTAGGTATGGCTGAGTACTTTAGATAAAGGACTGCTGTGGCAAAGTCCATGCAAGATTATCTCAGAGAAAACACTCCTGAACCCTTGTATTCGTCTAAAAAGGGCAGAAATGCATTTGTACAATTAAACAGTCATTGACTTCTGCACCTGCTTTGGGGCTCCCTGACTCTGCAAAGCACTTTAGTTTGTATTGCCAGAAATGGAATGGTTTTGCCCTTATGTTACTGGTCCAAGACAATGGAGATCTGAAAAGGCTTGGGGATTAAAAAAAAAAACCTTTTGCCTATTATTCTGCTGCTGCTTTGGACCCAGTCCAGGCTGGGCTCCCTCCATGCCTCCACTCTGTAGTCACTGCTGCTCATCTTGTCGAAGCCTCTGAAAACCTTTTACTGACTACCACTCTGATGTTTTTTTTTCCTGTATCTCTTTATTGGTTTTTGTTCAATCAAGCCAGGCAATAATAGAAAAAGAAAATTTGCATAGGAATGCACAAATGACATATAATTAATAGTGAAAACGTACTTAGGATATGTAAAGTTACAAGTCTGTAGTACTCTGTGTGGTCTCAGTGTTTCTTGTATGTGGGTGTTCCTCCCTACGTGGACGCATATCTCGTACCTCCTTGCACCCAATGTGATCGCAAGGCATAGCAGTGTCTGCTCCCTACACGTGGTGATGCGATCCCTGCGCCGTTTTAGGGCTTTCTGCTCCCTACACGTGGTGATGCGATCCCTGCGCCGTTTTAGGGCTGGTCAGGGGCAGCTCCTCCGCTAAGGCGGAGGAGCATCGCCCCACTGCTCTTTGAGCAGGAAAAATAAAATGATAATAACATATTTATTATCATTTTATTTTTCGCAGGTTCGGGGCTGGGTTAGGGCGGGGCGGGGCAGGAGGCACAGTGAGAAGAGTGGTTTGTACACTCCAAGTGCGCATGACTGCTTGGCAGGCCGTCTTGGCCCGGCCTAACAGTCATGCGCACTTTGCATGTTCCCCACCAGGCTGCATTACACAGCCTGGTGGGGAACATGCCCAGGCTCCTAGTCCCCATCTCAGCGCCGATCCATGGCACTCACACCAATCACAACACTGCATTGCAGCATTGTGATTGGCTATGGGAGCCTGGGTGCTTCCTGGTTCCGGGACTCGCCGGAGAAACGGAGGAGAGACGCAGTCGGCAGAAAAGATAAGTAGTATTTTTTTTTTATTGCCCCCCCGCCACTCCACCCTCATTCCCTGCCAGCCGCTACTGGGACCCCACTATGTTGCAACCCGTGTGACTGACATCCCAGTAAGCAGGGGGCGTGTTCATGTCCGCTTTTCAGGGGGGTTTGTCATTTGTTTTCGCTGCTAGCACTGTTAGATAAGTGTCTCATATGTCGCTCGCGGCCACCCAAGACCCTGTGCTTGCAGTTTGGCCCAAGCGTTGTGCTCTGCTGTCGCCCATTTACAGAGATTCTGCTACCACCATCGCATTGAAGGCGCAGCCAGTGACTTCCACACCATCGGGATCTGCCTCTTAGCTAAGATATACATCAAGGATATAAATCGTGCTACATATTTAGTTCTTTATGTGCATGGCACTAGCCCTAGCAAGCACTGTGCTGGGTCCCTCATAAATGGTTTACCCGTAACCTCAGTCACGTTTGCCACTGTAGCCTCCCAAAAGCAGGCAATCTCCAGACAGGACAAACACAAGGAGATGATGGACGGAGCGCTGAAACTTTTCAGACACTCACCCCGAGTCAGAGATCTGGGTTGAATCCATCATCATTCTTTAGCTCACTTTGCCACCTCAGTTCAGACCCACCTATATGCAAATCAGTCTTGACCCTGTGCCTCATGGGAACAGTCCAGCCCGAACTGCCAAGCCAGGTCTTCCCTAAACCGGAAACAAGCATCCTGGGACCGGTTTCTGGGTAACACCCTTCATCAGCCAGGCTAGCTTGAATCCAGTGGCAAAGTGAGCAAGGGACCCACGTCTGGGCATACCCTGCCAACTTAGGGCATACAAAGCAAACACAAGGAGATATTGGACGGAGCGCTGAAACTTTTCAGACACTCACCACCAGTCACAGATCTGGGTTGAACCCATCATCATTCTTTAGCTCACTTCGCCACCTCAGTTCAGACCCAGCTATATGCAAATCAGTCTTGACCCTGTGCCTCATGGGAACAGTCCAGCCCGAACTGCCAAGCCAGGTCTTCCCTGACCTGGAATAAGCATCCTGGGACCGGTTTCTGGGTAACACCCTTCATCAGCCAGGCTAGCTTGAAACCAGTGGCAAAGTGAGCAAGGGAACAACGTCTGGGCATACCCTGCCAACTTAGGGTGAACAAAGCAAACACAAGGAGATGATGGACGGAGCGCTGAAACTTTTCAGACACTCACCCCCAGTCACAGATCTGAGTTGAATCCATCATCATTCTTTAGCTCACTTCGCCACCTCAGTTCAGACCCAGCTATATGCAAATCAGTCTTGACCCTGTGCCTCATGGGAACAGCCCAGCATGAACTGCCAAGCCAGGTCTTCCCTGAACCGGAAACAAGCATCCTGGGACCGGTTTCTGGGTAACACCCTTCATCAGCCAGGCTAGCTTGAATCCAGTGGCAAAGTGAGCAAGGGACCCACGTCTGGGCATACCCTGCCAACTTAGGGTGAACATAGCAAACACAAGGAGATGATGGACGGAGCGCTGAAACTTTTCAGACACTCACCCCCAGTCACAGATCTGGGTTGAATCCATCATTATTCTTTAGCTCACTTCGCCACCTCAGTTCAGACCCAGCTATATGCAAATCATTCTTGACCCTGTGCCTCATGGGAACAGTCCAGCACGAACTGCCAAGCCAGGTCTTCCCTGAACCGGAAACAAGCATCCTGGAACCGGTTTCTGGGTAACACCCTTCATCAGCCAGGCTAGCTTGAATCCAGTGGCAAAGTGAGCATGGGACCCATGTCTGGGCATACCCTGCCAACTTAGGACGAACAAAGCAAACACAAGGAGGTGATGGACGGAGCGCTGAAACTTTTCAGACACTCACCCCAAGTCAGGCTAGCTTGAATCCAGTGGCAAAGTGAGCCACCCCCAGTCACAGATCTGGGTTGAATCCACCATCGTGGATGGTGTTTGCTTTGTTCGCCCTAAGTTGGCAGGGTATGCCCAGACGTGGGTCCCTTGCTCATTTTGCCACTGAATTCAAGCTAGCCTGGCTGATGAGAGCTGTTAGCCCGAAACTGGTCCCAGGATGCTTGTTTCCGGTCCAGGGAAGACATGGCTTGGCAGTTCGGGCTGGACTGTTCCCATGAGGCACAGGGTCAAGACTGATTTGAATATAGCTGTGTCTGAACTGGGGTGGCGAAGTGAGGTAAAGAATGATGGTGGATTTAACCCAAATCTGTGACTGGGGGTGAGTGTCTGAAAAGTTTCAGCGCTCCATCCATCATCTCCTTGTGTTTGCTTTGTTCGCCCTAAGTTGGCCGGGTATGCCCAGATGTGGGTCCCTTGCTCACTTTGCTACTGGATTCAAACTAGCCTGGCTGATGAGGGCTGTTAGCCCGAAACCGGTCCCAGGATGCTTGTTTCCGGTCCAGGGAAGACATGGCTTGGCAGTTCGGGCTGGACTGTTCCCATGAGGCACAGGGTGAAGACTGTTCTGCATATAGCTGTGTCTGAACTGGGGTGGCGAAGTGAGCTAAAGAACGATGGTGGATTCAACCCAGATCTGTGACTGGGGGTGAGTGTCTGAAAAGTTTCAGCGCTCCGTCCATCATCTCCTTGTTTGCTTTGTTTGCCCTAAGTTGGCAGGGTATGACCAGACGTGTGTCCCTTGCTCACTTTGCCACTGGATTCAAGCTAGCCTGGCTGATGAGGGCTGTTAGCCCGAAACCGGTCCCAGGATGCTTGTTTCCAGTCCAGAGAAGACATGACTTGGCAGTTCGGGCTGGACTGTTCCCATGAGGCACAGGGTCAAGACTGATTTGCATATAGCTCTGTCTGAACTAGGGTGGCGAAGTGAGCTAAAGAACGATGGTGGATTCAACCCAGATCTGTGACTAAGGGTGAGTTTCTGAAAAGTTTTAGCGCTCCGTCCATCATCTCCTTGTGTTTGCTTTGTTTGCCCTAAGTTGGCAGGGTATGCCCAGACGTGGGTTCCTTGCTCACTTTGCCACTAGATTCAAGCTAGCCTGGCTGATGAGGGCTGTTAGCCCGAAACCGGTCCCAGGATGCATGTTACCGGTCCAGGGAAGACATGGCTTGGCAGTTCGGGCTGGACTGTTCCCATGAGGCACAGGGTCAAGACTGATTTGCATATAGCTGTGTCTGAACTGGGGTGGCGAAGTGAGCTAAAGAACGATGGTGGATTCAACCCAGAACTGTGACTGGGGGTGAGTGTCTGAAAAGTTTCAGCGCTCAATCCATCATCTCCTTGTGCTTGCTTTGTTCGCCCTAAGTTGGCAGGGTATGCTCAGACGTGGGTCCCTTGCTCACTTTGCCACTGGATTCAAGCTAGCCTGGCTGATGAGGGCTGCTAGCCCGAAACCGGTCCCAGGATGCTTGTTTCCGGTCCAGGGAAGACATGGCTTGGCAGTTCGGGCTGGACTGTTCCCATGAGGCACAGGGTCAAGACTGATTTGCATATAGCTGTGTCTGAACTGGGGTGGTGAAGTGAGCTAAAGAACGATGATGGATTCAACCCAGATCTGTGACTGGGGGTGAGTGTCTGAAAAGTTTCAGCGCTCCCTCCATCATCTCCTTGTTTGCATTGTTCGCCCTAGGTTGGCAGGGTATGCCCAGACGTGGGTCCCTTGCTCACTTTGCCACTGGATTCAAGCTAGCCTGGCTGATGAGGGCTGTTAGCCCGAAACCAGTCCCAGGATGCTTGTTTCCGGTCCAGGGAAGACATGGCTTGGCAGTTCAGGCTGAACTGTTCCCATGAGGCACAGGGTCAAGACTGATTTGCATATAGCTGTGTCTGAACTGGGGTGGCGAAGTGAGCTAAAGAACGATGGTGGATTCAACCCAGATCTGTGACTGGGGATGAGTGTCTGAAAAGTTTCAGTGCTCCGTCCATCATCTCCTTGTATTTGCTTTGTTTGCCCTAAGTTGGCAGGGTACGCCCAGATGTGGGTCCCTTGCTCACTTTGCCACTGGATTCATGCTAGCCTAGCTGATGAGGGCTGTTAGCCCGAAACCAGTCCCAGGATTCTTGTTTCCGGTCCAGGGAAGACATGGCTTGGCAGTTCGGGCTGGACTGTTCCCATGAGGCACAGGGTCAAGACTGATTTGCATATAGCTGTGTCTGAACTGGGGTGGCGGAGTGAGCTAAAGAACGATGGTGGATTCAACCCAGATCTGTGACTGGGGGTGAGTGTCTGAAAAGTTTCAGCGCTCCATCCATCATCTCCTTGTGTTTGCTCGAACTCAGACAGGCCCAGACCATATGCTGAAAGTCAGCATCCTGAGAATCGCACCTGGGGAATTTTGGCACAGCTTCTGGGAACATATGACCTATTCGAGCCTGGGTTAGGTATACCTGGTGCGCGTAGTTAAAGTGTGTGTACCTACGTCTCGGATTCCTGGACACCCTCTTGACCTGTTCTAGTGTGGATTCCCACTGCTTGTCTGTCAGTTCCCACTTTAGTATTATGTTCCACTTATTTCTCATGGCGGAGTACCAATAACTCAGCCTCCCAGTAGCGCCTTGTGCATTAGGGGGACCGCTTTTCTGCCTTCACCATGACCTAGTAAAAGTCGTAGCGTGTCAGAGGGTTGCAGTTCAGCCTGATCTCGTTTCCATGTTTCCTTAATTGCATGTGTCATTGCATTGTATGTCAGGAAGTGGCCTGGGCCTATGCCATAGCTATCAGCCACCTCCTAAAACAGGAGGAAGATATTATGTGTGTACATGTCCCCAGAGTGGTCATTTCGCATCCCGACCAGTGCTTTGTGTTATGATGGAGGGTTATTGCTACTCTCTAACCCTTTGGGTTTTTTCCTCCTTGGAACTCCATACAGGGGGCACCTTCTGCTTAGTGCTTCCTAGTGTCAGCGGCAACGTGACTACTGAAAGTGGTCACCCTTACCTCTGGCAGACTGAGACAGTGAAGAACTGGATGTCGAGACCTAAAAACAGCCTCAGAGACTCTGCCAGGTGTCAGTCCTGTGACATGGTGGGCAAAGGAATGATGGATTGGAATACTACCCCGAGCGATTGCCAGTGGTTAGACTTATAGCAAGCATTCCTGCCATCACCTTTTGTGTGTTTCATCAATATGTACTCCCAAATTCTATGTTACATTCAGTGGCAACTTATTTGCATGGCCATACACATGTTGGGAGAGATGCCATGACCAGGTCTTTTAAAAAGTACTGTTATATTTTTTTAAAAAGTCAGAAGTGTAGCAGATGATTTGTGCCAGGGATGTGTTACTTGTCAGTGAAACAATAAGGGAAATAAATCATTTGTTTTCATGAGTCATAGAGGCAAATCAGAAGGTCCCTTTACTAGACTTTAAACAGGCTTTATTCAAATGACTGTGTGTAATAGCCCTAAATATGTTCTTATGATAGTCTGCTTGTTCTCTAAATAGGTTGAGGCCTGCCCAACCAGGAGAACTGACTGTATGGCAGTGGCCAAACATATTGAGAGACGTAATACCACAATTCGGCTTGACAACTTCTATTGAGAAAGACTGAGGAATTCATTTTAAGAATGAGATCCTAATGCTTTTGTGTAAAGCACTTCAAATTGAACAAAAGTTTCACTGTAGCTACCGTACACAATCATCAGGAGCCATGGAAAAGCTGAATTGCACCATCAAAAACGAACTTGCTAAAGCTTGTTTCTCCACAGATCCTAATTGGCCCGATGCTCTTCCTCTTGTTTTCATGACTATTAGAAGCACTGAAAATAAAGAAAAACTGGTCTTCCCCCTCATGAGTTTTTAATAGGCAGAGCTATGAGAGCGGTGTACATCCCTTTAGCAATACTTGTATCAATAACTGATAGCATCATATTAGATTACTGCAAAGGTCTGGCTGATGTTGTGAAATCTTTCTCTCATCAGGTAAATTTGGCTACAGCACCGACAAAACACACTAAGCATCATCCCCTACAACCAGGTGATTGGACCCTGACCAAGCAGCATGTTTGTGAAAGCTGCCTGGAATCGAGATGGAAGGGACCACACTAAGTTGTGCTTGTAATTAACACTACACAGTTTTCTCATCAATAATTTTGTTGTAAATGTTGCAGTGATATTATCAATGATGGTATAGAAGATGTCATGACTGATGTAATATGTGGGGTAACTAGCAGTGCATTGCAAGGACGTGAGTTATAGTTACCTTTAACTTTAGCTTTTGGCCTAGGGGACTCCATCCCCCAGAGCCTGGAAACATATTTCAGGTTGAGCTCCCCATTACTTACACAGCCAGGCCCCAGGGGATGGGGTCCCCGAGGCCGATATTGGCCATGGGAAGGGGCTGCATGCCCCACTCCCCCTTTTTGATATGGGCAGGCCCCAGGGGGATTGGATCCCCAGGGCTGAAATCGGCCTGGGGAGAGGGGCCACGCACGCCCCCTCGCCCATCTCATAATTGTCCAGGCCTCGGGGTTGGAGTCCCGGGGGCCAAAACTGGCCTAGAGAGGGGGGCCACAAGCGCTGCCCTCTCCCAAATATATGTATTATTCTCCCCCTGGGACCTGGCCCACCCAGGGGGCATAAAAAAAAAACAAGAGCGAGAGACCGCGCACACCTGTTTTTTTTAATTGCCACAGATCCTCCGCAAATTTGGGACAAAATTTAAAAAAAACTTTTTGGTCCCAGACGGGGTCCCTGCGGGACCCCCACCACCAGGTGGAGAGGGTCAGGGTATTCCTACCCTGCCCCCTTGTGTTTTGTTTTGCGTTTTTCTTAGCACTCGAGCGAGTCCCAAGAAGGTTTCCACCACTGCCTGGTTGAAGTGGTAACAGCCAATCACGGTGCTGCTGTTGGCACATGGATTGCGGTGGATCCGTGTCTCTAGATATACATAAATCTTTTTTTTTTTTAAATTACTCAAAAACTATTGAACAAATTAACACCAAATTACAAAAAGCACTCTTTCTGGACCAAGATCTTGCTTTCTGCCAAATTTGATCTAATTCCATTCAGCGGTTTGGGCTGTAGTTGTTTCTGCAAAACACACAAGATGATGGACGGAATGCTGCACATTGGCAAACATTCACCCCCAGTCACAGATCTGGGTTTAATCCATCGTTATTTTGCTTCACCACGCCACCCCAGTTCAGACATAGCCATATGCAAATCAGTCTTGACCCTGTGCCTCATGGGAACAGTCCAGACCGAACTGCCAAGCCATGTCTTCCCTGGACCGGAATCAAGCATCCTAGGACCGGTTTCAGGCTATCAGCCTTCATCAGCCAGGATAGCTTGACTCCAGTGGCGTAGTGAGCACGGGACCACGTCTGGGCATACCCTTCCCACTTAGGGCGAAATGCAAAACACACAAGATGATGGACGGAATGCTGCACATTGGCACACATTCACCCCAGTCACAGATCTGGGTTTAATCCATCGTTATTTTGCTTCACCACGCCACCCCAGTTCAGACATAGCCATATGCAAATCAGTCTTGACCCTGTGCCTCATGGGAACAGTCCAGACCGAACTGCCAAGCCATGTCTTCCCTGGACCGGAATCAAGCATCCTAGGACCGGTTTCAGGCTATCAGCCTTCATCAGCCAGGATAGCTTGACTCCAGTGGTGTAGTGAGCACGGGACCCACGTCTGGGCATACCCTTCCCACTTAGGCGAAATGCAAAACACACAAGATGATGGACGGAATGCTGCACATTGGCAAACATTCACCCCCAGTCACAGATCTGGGTTTAATCCATCGTTATTTTGCTTCACCACGCCACCCCAGTTCAGACATAGCCATATGCAAATCAGTCTTGACCCTGTGCCTCATGGGAACAGTCCGTCCATCACCCTGTGTGTTTTGCATTTCGCCCTAAGTGGGAAGGGTATGCCCAGACGTGGGTCCCGTGCTCACTACGCCACTGGAGTCAAGCTATCCTGGCTGATGAGGGCTGAAAGCCCGAAACCGGTCCTAGGATGCTTGATTCCGGTCCAGGGAAGACATGGCTTGGCAGTTCGGTCTGGACTGTTCCCATGAGGCACAGGGTCAAGACTGATTTGCATATGGCTATGTCTGAACTGGGGTGGCGTGGTGAAGCAAAATAACGATGGATTAAACCCAGATCTGTGACTGGGGTGAATGTTTGCCAATGTGCAACATTCCGTCCATCATCTTGTGTGTTTTGCATTTCGCCCTAAGTGGGAAGGGTATGCCCAGACGTGGGTCCCGTGCTCACTACGCCACTGGAGTCAAGCTATCCTGGCTGATGAGGGCTGAAAGCCCGAAACCGGTCCTAGGATGCTTGATTCCGGTCCAGGGAAGACATGGCTTGGCAGTTCGGTCTGGACTGTTCCCATGAGGCACAGGGTCAAGACTGATTTGCATATGGCTATGTCTGAACTGGGGTGGCGTGGTGAAGCAAAATAACGATGGATTAAACCCAGATCTGTGACTGGGGGTGAATGTTTGCCAATGTGCAACATTCCGTCCATCATCTTGTGTGTTTTGCATTTCGCCCTAAGTGGGAAGGGTATGCCCAGACGTGGGTCCCGTGCTCACTACGCCACTGGAGTCAAGCTATCCTGGCTGATGAGGGCTGAAAGCCCGAAACCGGTCCTAGGATGCTTGATTCCGGTCCAGGGAAGACATGGCTTGGCAGTTCTTTCTGGACTGTTCCCATGAGGCACAGGGTCAAGACTGATTTGCATATGGCTATGTCTGAACTGGGGTGGCGTGGTGAAGCAAAATAACGATGGATTAAACCCAGATCTGTGACTGGGGGTGAATGTTTGCCAATGTGCAACATTCCGTCCATCATCTTGTGTGTTTTGCATTTCGCCCTAAGTGGGAAGGGTATGCCCAGACGTGGGTCCCGTGCTCACTACGCCACTGGAGTCAAGCTATCCTGGCTGATGAGGGCTGAAAGCCCGAAACCGGTCCTAGGATGCTTGATTCCGGTCCAGGGAAGACATGGCTTGGCAGTTCGGTCTGGACTGTTCCCATGAGGCACAGGGTCAAGACTGATTTGCATATGGCTATGTCTGAACTGGGGTGGCGTGGTGAAGCAAAATAACGATGGATTAAACCCAGATCTGTGACGTGGGGTGAATGTTTGCCCATGTGCAACATTCCGTCCATCATCTTGTGTGTTTTGCATTTCGCCCTAAGTGGGAAGGGTATGCCCAGACGTGGGTCCCGTGCTCAGTACGCCACTGGAGTCAAGCTATCCTGGCTGATGAGGGCTGAAAGCCTGAAACCGGTCCTAGGATGCTTGATTCCGGTCCAGGGAAGACATGGCTTGGCAGTTCGGTCTGGACTGTTCCCATGAGGCACAGGGTCAAGACTGATTTGCATATGGCTATGTCTGAACTGGGGTGGCGTGGTGAAGCAAAATAACGATGGATTAAACCCAGATCTGTGACTGGGGGTGAATGTTTGCCAATGTGCAACATTACGTCCATCATCTTGTGTGTTTTGCATTTCGCCCTAAGTGGGAAGGGTATGCCCAGACGTGAGTCCCGTGCTCACTACGCCACTGGAGTCAAGCTATCCTGGCTGATGAGGGCTGAAAGCCCGAAACCTGTCCTAGGATGCTTGATTCCGGTCCAGGGAAGACATAGCTTGGCAGTTCGGTCTGGACTGTTCCCATGAGGCACAGGGTCAAGACTGATTTGCATATGGCTATGTCTGAACTGGGGTGGCGTGGTGAAGCAAAATAACGATGGATTAAACCCAGATCTGTGACTGGGGGTGAATGTTTGCCAATGTGCAACATTCCGTCCATCATCTTGTGTGTTTTGCATTTCGCCCTAAGTGGGAAGGGTATGCCGAGACGTGGGTCCCGTGCTCACTACGCCACTGGAGTCAAGCTATCCTGGCTGATGAGGGCTGAAAGCCCGAAACCGGTCCTAGGATGCTTGATTCCGGTCCAGGGAAGACATGGCTTGGCAGTTCGGTCTGGACTGTTCCCATGAGGCACAGGGTCAAGACTGATTTGCATATGGCTATGTCTGAACTGGGGGTGGCGTGGTGAAGCAAAATAACGATGGATTAAACCCAGATCTGTGACTGGGGGTGAATGTTTGCCAATGTGCAACATTCCGTCCATCATCTTGTGTGTTTTGCATTTCGCCCTAAGTGGGAAGGGTATGCCCAGACGTGGGTCCCGTGCTCACTACGCCACTGGAGTCAAGCTATCCTGGCTGATGAGGGCTGAAAGCCCGAAACCGGTCCTAGGATGCTTGATTCCGGTCCAGGGAAGACATGGCTTGGCAGTTCGGTCTGGACTGTTCCCATGAGGCACAGGGTCAAGACTGATTTGCATATGGCTATGTCTGAACTGGGGTGGCGTGGTGAAGCAAAATAACAATGGATTAAACCCAGATCTGTGACTGGGGGTGAATGTTTGCCAATGTGCAACATTCCGTCCATCATCTTGTGTGTTTTGCTGTAGTTGTTTCTAACATCCTTATGGGAAATTGCATGGAGAAAACACGTTTTGGGAACCCTCCTTTTTCTCGGCCCCCGCTTGACGAATTACCCTGAAACTTTTGAAACAGCAGCTGAAGTGAGTGGAAACTTGAAAAGTTTGTGAAGATTTGTCAAACGGCACCTAAGTTATTAGCAACACAAAAAACGATTTTCCTATGGAACAGCTGACCTAACTATAACTACCTAGTGGTGACTGAAAGGAATTCTCATGTAATTTATCTTTTTCAGTCAAAGGTCCATTATCCAGGTCATTAGCTGGGATAAACGTGCAGCAGGACGCACCGATCTTAGCACCCCCCCCCTCCATTGCGGTCATTAAGTCCAACACATATTGATGTTGCATCACCATGAGGCAGATGGGTCTCAGTTCTTCCTTGATTGCATTAAGGCAGAGCTCAGTGCTAGTCATCATCTTGAGCAGCTCCCACCTGGTTATCGTTAAACAGCAGGCGTTCACTTTCGTTTGCACTGTGAAGAAGGGTATGGACCCCCCTGCATTGATTTGTGTGTTAGAAAACAGTCTGAACTCATCCAGAATGTCCTTGTACTGAGCCCAGCCAAAATATTCAGCAGTTCTTTTCTCTTGAACCTGATGCAACAGAGTCGTCTTCTTCCTTAGTAGGTGTTGGTGCAATTCTGACAGATCTTCTCCAAGAATGACCAGGGTCGGGGTGTGTATGGTGAGAGGGAGCAGAGGCCACACCATCCGGGGATGAGCTGAGTATAGGCAAACTCGCCACGCGGTCAGTAGTTATCCATCAGCTTGGAAGTTCCCCATTGCATGTCCAGAATGTGCATCACTGTATCGCACTTCTCATTCGTTCCTAGTGGGATGGTTCCTTTTCCTCTGATACTCAAGGAACACAGTGTAAGTTTTCATACAATTAAGGGTTGCCCCTTCCCTTCTAACCGCGTATATTTATTCACCTCAGTGTCCCAGATTTCCTTACATGGGGTATCTACGCTGTTGTTTAGCCCTCCCCTACGAGACTCGTTTCCCTTTGTATCATCGAGGTGGATGGCCCTACACTGGCTCTCCGTGTCTGGGGTCCATTCGTTATTAAAGAAGACAGCCCCAGAAATGCTAAGGGCTACCCTGGAACCATAGACGGAGATGGCAGCGGATGTGTTTGTGCATCGGTGTGGCCATTTAACTACCTCCAAGAACCTCTTTTCTGGAAAGTCTCAGGCCAATCAGTATCCTCCCCTATGGTGCCCCTCCTGCAGCTCATATCGGGTCAGGTTCACTACTTCTCTATTGGTTTCTACTCTATTGGGTTGTATCTTGGCCCTAATCCTACATAGATATAGGTGGAGAAGACCTTTTGCTTTTTCGGGGGCTACCTCTTGGGACAAGTAAAGCCTGTCTGCGCCTACTGCGTGTGGTATCAGCAAACAAATGTAACATGACCTGGCTGTTGGCTGCGAGCCCACCGTGGTCATGTGTTGATACCACATTTTGTGTAAGAGGGCGCTATGTATCTCGTGTGGAATGCTAGTGTTGGTTTTAGTGTAATTGTAAGTGATGTGGGAGAGGTCCCTATGCAAGCACAGTGATAGCTTCAGGTAGACTCCATCAGATTAGGGAGTACATTGATGACGAATGGATGCGGAAACACCCACAGCAAACAGAGGGTACATAGAAGTGCAACAATACATAACTTATGAAACATTGCAGGTCTTGAGATGGCTTCCAGGGGAGAGTTATCTGTAGTCCTCTAGTGATCAAAGATTTCTTTACTTTTGAAAAAGTTAAAAAAGTTTTTTAGGGGCGTGGCCATGGGAGCAATGGAGTAGGACGTCTCTCCATCATGCTCCGTTTTCCCAGGGCCTGCCGTGCTGCATTACTAAGCACCGGAGTAACTGCGGCTGGCCCGAGGCCTCTCTGCCTGTTCCTGGAACCTGCCGGAGCCTGCCTGGTGATACCAAAGGGGATGATGGACGGAGCGTTAGAGCAAATCAAACACTCACCCCCAGTCAACTGATCTGGGTTTAATCCATCATCATTCTTTAGCTCACTCCACCACCCCAGTTCAGACATGGCCATATGCAAATCAGTCTGACCCTGTGCCTCATGGGAACAGTCCAGCCCGAACTGCCAAGCCATGTCTTCCCTGGATCGGAAACAAGCATCCTGGGACCGGTTTCGGGTTCAAAACCCTCATCAGCCAGGCTATCTTGAATCCAGTGGCAAAGTGAGCAAGGGACCCACGTCTGGGCATACCCTTTTTTGCCAACTTAGGGCGAACAAAGCGATACCAAAGGGGATGATGGACGGAGCGTTAGAGCAAATCAAACACTCACCCCCAGTCAACTGATCTGGGTTTAATCCATCATCATTCTTTAGCTCACTCCACCACCCCAGTTCAGACATGGCCATCAGTCTGACCCTGTGCCTCATGGGAACAGTCCAGCCCGAACTGCCAAGCCATGTCTTCCCTGGACCGGAAACAAGCATCCTGGGACCGGTTTCGGGTTCAAAACCCTCATCAGCCAGGCTATCTTGAATCCAGTGGCAAAGTGAGCAAGGGACCCACGTCTGGGCATACCCACAGCAAACAGAGGGTACATAGAAGTGCAACAATACATAACTTATGGAACATTGCAGGTCTTGAGATGGCTTCCAGGGGAGAGTTATCTGTAGTCCTCTAGTGATCAAAGATTTCTTTACTTTTGAAAAAGTTAAAAAAGTTTTTTAGGGGCGTGGCCATGGGAGCAATGGAGTAGGACGTCTCTCCATCATGCTCCGTTTTCCCAGGGCCTGCCGTGCTGCATTACTAAGCACCGGAGTAACTGCGGCTGGCCCGAGGCCTCTCTGCCTGTTCCTGGAACCTGCCGGAGCCTGCCTGGTGGCTGCCTGCGCCCCGATCGGCCTGATCTACAGCGAATCACTCCATGGGAGCACCGCGGCTGGGGGCAGCGACCGGCGGTCGCTATTTTGATGCTGGAGCCCGCGGCTTTTTGACTGGCTCAGGGTGTCACTATCTGCCCCCGAAACTCACTGGAGCCTGGTTGGTGTGTGCCCGCGCCGTGATTGGCCTGACAGGCGGCATTTTGCACTGCTGGGGCACTGAGATTGGCGGAGGGGACTGGTGGCTGCCATCTTGATTCTGGCACCCACGGCGTGCCCGTCCCCTCCAGCGGCGCAGAAACGCTCGGCTCCGCCCGACCAGCGCGCCAGGGGTGGGCTTGCTTCCATTTCTTCCCGGGGGGCCCCCCAGCGGCTGGGGAACGTGACGGAGGCGGCGCCCGACACGAAGCCGGCTGTGGCTGGCAGAACGGGGTGACGGCTGCACGCCCTGGAGAGTAGGTCTGGACTGGGCCCTATCACCCCCATCACCTGCGTGGCACAGCCTGAGACGTCCTCCACCTCCACGCGGAGCCACGGGACCAAGGAAGCGGGCGGCCCCACATGACCCATAAATTTGCTTGGACACCCTGGGCCGGACGGGAGCAGCCCAGAACATTGGCGCACAGAGGACTGCATGGTGGTAGGTGTAGGAGAGTAGGATCTGCTTCACATGGGTACCCCCACTTTTTGCTGATGCTTCACTGTTTTTCGACTTTAGTCTGGCTGGGGCCCTGCTAATCAGAACCCCAGCCTAGCTGTTTCCTCTCTAAAATGGTTTCCATGTGCCTTAGGCACATCTCTGATTGGAATCTGGAGTGCCCTTATAAGTCCCTAGTATATGGTATACTATGTACCCAGGGCATAGGTACCTCAGAGGCCTACCAGGGGCTGCAGCATGTATTGTGCCACCCCTGGAAGGCCATCCAAAATGACACCACAGGTCTGCTACTGAAGCCTGGGTAAGGTTGTGCATGCACCCCTTACAGCGGTATAGGCTACCTATATCACTACCATTGCACACACATATAAACCTATAAGTCACTCCTATGGCAGGCCTTACCAATCCTGAAGGCAGAGTGCTTGGTTTTTATGTGAGAGGGTGCCCCTGCATGAGCAGAGCCCCTCTACAGCGTTCGGAGTCCCTCCTCTGATGCTGTTTGTGGTACAGCCTGACCATATACTCTTAAGTGCATTATATCCTCGCGGTACAATGCTAACTTTGGACTGGCTGCACCAAAACATGTCGTGTTTGGTGTCAAAAATCTTGGAATACTACCCCCGCCAGTCCTGGCGGCGGGGGTAGCATTCCACCCTTCTAGAGGGAGAGACATGTACACACCGGGCTACCCGGTAACTTCTTTCTAGAGCCCTGGCATCACAAAATGGATGCCGCTGCCACAGACACGGGTCTGGCCTCCTGCTGCTGACTGAAACTCCGGCAGGGGAGGCCTGGACAATAGGTTTCCTGTCGAAGGGAGGTGTAACCACCTCCCCAGACAGGGAAAGTGTGTATTGGGGCTGGGCGGGAGCACTCTCTGGTGCTTTGAAGTCCTGCACTGGGGGCACATTTGGTGTCCCTGTGCATACCCCAGTTCAAACCGGCTCAGGGGCTTCCAGCCCCTGCTCTGTGCGAAACTGGACAAAGGGAAAGGGTGTAACCACCCTCTGCCCTGACCCTCCCATAGGTGGGTCCCCAGAGTAGGTCCAACCCCTAACTTGGTATAAGTATGGGACCCCAGTCCTTAGGACTTTAGATTTACCTGGACGAAACTCTGATACAGAATCCTGGACCTTCGACGCTCTACTTTAAGATTAGAGGACTGAAGAATCTCCCTTGGGGTCAAGGAGTGACTCCCCTGCTTGGCAGGCACCTAAGAAGCAATTGTCCGGTCTGCATCGCTGAAGCTCCCGCCGGACGCCAAAGTCTTTGCAACACCAGAGGTAGATTTCCAGACTTCCCCGAGGCTGCCCTGAGTCCCCAGCAAAGCTGAGGCCCGTAGCTGTCGTGGGTAATGTGGAACCGTGACCCCTGGACACCGAGCACATTTGCAAGTGCATCCTCTTCCTGGTCTCCCACGAAGTTGTGCTTTGGGCTCCGAGTAGCCCCCGCCTCCAGCACCGACTGCACCGAAGATCACTGGCCTCCACTCCACGAGTGTCCTGTGAGCCAGCTCTAAGTGCGTCCACTTGAGGCTCCTTCGCGGTCGCTAGTCCGTTGGCTAGTGGGCCCTCCCGAAGGCAACTCTTCTTCTGCTTGGGCTTCCCTGGTTGCTCCAGACGTGCCCTGACTTACCCTCGCTGGGTGAGTCCCTCAGATCTTGCTGGTCTGCACCACCGTCCTTCTTCTATTTCCACGAGACTTGCAGTTGCCAAGGCTTGTTGGGTCCAATCCGGTCGCCGACACCCCTGCAATCGACAGACATCATGGGACAGCTCGAATCCAGCTCCTGGTCGTCGTCGACGCCTCCTGGACCTCGTGGCTGAAGAGTCAAGACAACCGTCAACCTACCTGAAGCACCCGACATCGGTGGGCATCCGCTCATTGCCTTCCTGGTCACTGGCTAGTGACCCAGACTCTGTCCCCTCTGCTTTCAGGTTCTTCAGATCTTCGATCCACCTTTGGATCCACCCGAACACTTTCGACTTGGCCGCCAGCAGCACTTTGCAGCAGATCGCCATTGAAAACGACGACGAAACCCAACCCCGAAAGACACCTATGCACCCGGCTTCCCTGGGTGAGGTAACTCGAGTACTCCAGTGCTCCCTTGGGTATAGACTCTAGAACAACCTAGTTCTAAAGGGGTTTGCTCCAAGTCCTCCTCTAAGTGTCCCTTTGCTTTAAAACTCCAACCGCGACATTCCCCATAGAAGTCAACGGCGGCTCGCGGCTGTGTTCTCACACTGCACGCGTCCCCCGTGGGTCCCCTGTGTCACTACCTTGGGTGGTTCCTTGAGGGCCAAGTACTTCTACAGGCTCTAGGCCTTGTGTCTAGCTCAGTCGTGGTTCTTATACCACTTTATTGGTATATGGTTTGGTACGCCCCTAGGGCTCAAACGTGTATTTGTGCTATTACTGTTGATAACTAACTTATAACTTATGTACTTCGAACTCTAGCCTCATAAAGAGACTAGAGGGTGTGTTTAGCAATAAATACATATATTTTGAATATATACCTGGTGTGGTCCTCTTTCATTTGGTCACTCAAGAGATTATAGACTGGTAAAACAAGCTGCTTTACATTCCTTCAAGACTTAGCCTGAAGGCTGCTCTCCATAGTTACCACTAGGATAGCTTTCAATAAAGGTTGTCTTTAACCTATCTCCAATAAGGGGTTGTTTGGACTGGTGCAAGGTGCCCACTATAATTAGTGGACAGCATATACCAGGCCAACTTCTCACAGTAGGCCTGTGAAGCGGCCGGCCATGGAGCAGAGGCAGGCCCGCCTCTTTCTGGTAAGCAGACGGTACTGGCTGCACGCTGAGACACCGAGAGGGGAATCCACCATTGATGCGCACACCGGACACGTAGAAGGCCTTAGTGTGTTTGTGGAGGCCTGGGGGAGACGGGTGCCGGACCACCTCGCCTGCTGTGCGGCAGCCCCAAACCCCCCATCTTGAAGCGCCCTAACCTTGGCAGCGATCCGTATCAGCGCCACAGACATGGATGGTGAATGCAGTGGTGCCCCAGACGCGTGACCCCCGACTGGGTCTGGCAATGGGAGTGGGGTGGTGATGCACGCCTCTGCTTGACTCTAGCTGCCGCTAACTCCGGATACCCTGGGAGGCTTCTGCCCACCAATATTGGCCTGTCTACCGGTGGGGTGATTCACAGCGGCGCCCATCCCGTTAAACCTGGTTGGGCCCCTCTCCCACCCCAGCGGTATTTTCCGGGCCCAGAGAGCACCAGCGGTTGCGGAGCTGATGGCTGGTGGGCTGATTTGAAGGTGGGCCTCCAGAAGTGAACTCGGTACGCCTCCGCTTGCAATGCCCCGCTACAAGGCCTCTAAGGGCCCTTCAGTAATGTCTCTCTGGGGTAAAGCCTCACAATCGGAGGCGGCATCGCGTCCCTCAACTCTGCCGACGGGGGAGAGCCCTCAGCCCCAATCACCCATGGGTATATGGATCGCTTTCTCCAGGAGTTCGGAATGATATCTCATCTCTCAGAGACGACTTCAATGCGGGCCTTCGGGACATTCGTAAAGAGGTGTCAGAGATCGGTGATAGGGTAGATGACCTGGAGCGGACTGTCGACGCTCGGGCGGAGGACCAGGAGATGCTTTGGCGCCGCCTCAACGCGCTAGAAGATCAGCACATCAAGCTGCAAACCAAGCAGGAGAACTTAGAAAATCAGAGCCGCCGTAACAACATCCGCATCCGGGGTGTCCCACCAGGTGCGGAGAGATCGGACATTATGACTTTTACGGCAGACCTCCTACAAGCTGTTCGGGGGGATAACGATGCATCCCCACGCGTCATGCCAGCAAACAGCTAGTTGGTTACTCCTCCCAAGATGCCAAGCAGGACATAATTAATCACCTCCGAGCGCTTGGCGGAGAGTCCGCTCCTGACCACTCCACTGCTGGCTCCCTGAGGGCGCACGGTAATCCAGAGACGGACCCACACTGACCCAATGGCCATATCCTTCCTGTGCTGCCCCGGTATGGATGGTGACGGGCCCCGGGGGATTCGGGGGATTCGGGCAGCTCTGAAGATGGAATTTTACGGTTCCCCTGGGACTGCTGATGGTCGACCCCCATGGACTCATTCTTCCAGACGGTGACTCCTCTAGCGGGATCGGAGCATCTCGGCGCCGGTCTCCGCATATAGAAAAAGTCAGAGTTAGACCCAGTTGGTGTCTTGTTGTCACTTGCTCTTTTTTGTTTTTTCTTGCAGGTCGGACTCTAAGTAGCACTGACAAATGGTGTGGACACTCTGGTGGCTGTGGGGGTGGGGAGAGGGGCTGCGGGGCGTGCCTGGTGGCGTGGGGTTTTGGGGGGAGGGTAGATGTGGGGCTCCACACGGGTGGATTCCTACTGCAGGGGCTACAACTGATCAGGGTATGGGATGCAGGCGACAGGGATGGCCTCCCTCTCTCAGAATAATATGAGTACCCCTGCCCTGTCGCGGATCAGCCTCCCCACTGATAATCCCACTGAGCCCCCACTAGCTTCAGGCGGACTCAAATTACTTTCTCTAAACATGTGAGGCCTGAACTCCCCGAACAAATGCAAGCAATTGTGGAACTATGTACTGCAGCAAGACCCAGACGTCTTGATGCTCCAAGAGACCCATCTCATTAAGGCTGACCTCCACCGCATGACGCATCCCAGATACCCTAGACACTGGGCCAATACTAGCTCTAAGACCCTGGGAGTTGGTATCCTATGCAAGGCGTCCTTTTACACCACTGTAATCAAAGAGACACGGGATAGGGAGGTTCAGTTACAGCGGGGGCGCCAGTCACTCACATTGCTCAACATATACGCCCCCAACACCTCCCAAGACACCTTTATTAGGCGTACCCTACAGGAGCAACTGGGGGAGATAGAAGGTGATGTCATTGTCTGAGGGGATTTCAACCTGGTGTGGGACCCCTCCCTTGGTAGAAGTGCCGCGACCTTCCAAAATACAGGCGCTATGTCTGCGAATCTCAAACGGGACATCGAAAGCTACAGACTAATAGATGCGTGGCGATACAGACACCCTGGCGTGAGGGACTATTCCTTCTACTCCCATGCTCACGCCTCCTATTCCCGCATTGAATATGCCTTTGTCTCATCTTCTGTCCTACGACATCTATACACTGTCGAGCTCTCTGATATTTCTATATCTGATCATGCCCACTTGGCCCTCACCTGGGACGCTGGCGCCCATCAGGACCAAATCCCGCACTGGCACATGCCCCTACACTTATTGCATGTCCCCGTGGATGTGGTGTAGATACGCAAGGGCATAGAAGAATTCTTTGGACTCAACGCCCTACCTAAAATCTCCCTACATACACTTTGGGATGGCTTTAAAGCTGCCATCAGGGGCACAATCACGACCATAGCTATTGCACACAGGCGCGAGGTGCAGATAGTAGAAGCCAAAACTACTGCAGAGATTAAACAGCTGGAGCAACTGGATAAGGCAGCTCCTACCCACTGCACCAAGAGACAGCTGGCCCTATTACAGTGCCAGCTACGTGCCCACCGCACAGGTAGAGCTGAGCGCGCCTTACTGTCCATACGTTAACGATACTACAAGGGGGGGCGATAAAACAGGGAAGCTGCTGGCACGTAAACTACGCCACCAGCGTGCTAAGTCCCACATTGCTAAATTACGGGTGGGTGAAGCGGGCTGGGTAACGGCGGAGAGGGACAAATTGGAGGCTTTCCGGGCCTATTATCAGCAACTGTACTCCCGCGAAGACCCCTCCCCCACACGACTTCACACATATCTTACCGAGTGCAACTGGGAGCCCCTGTCCCCGCAACACATGGCCCTCCTGGACGCCCACATCACTGCAGATGAACTACGTGCTCTTCCCCTAGGCAAGGCCCCCGGACCCGACGGGATCCCGGTGCTCTTTTATCGCATGTTCTTCCCCAACTGCAAGAGCGCCTCCTGGCCCTCTTTAACTCCTTCTCACAGGACTCTGGACTCACCCCCACGACGGCAATGGTAGAAATCTTGCTTATTCTTAAAGCCGGAAAAGACCCCGCACAATGCTCCTCATACCGCCCCATAGCTCTTCTTAACACGGACACAAAACTCTTTACTAAAATCCTTGCGGCGCACCTCGACCCGTATTTACCAGGCCTTATCGATCTGGACCAAGTGGGGTTTATTCGTCAGTGACAAGGGGCTGACAACGTGCGGCGAATTGCCCATTTAATAGAGAAGGTCCGCAGACTCGACATACCCGCTTGTCTCCTCTCGCTTGATGCGAAGAAGGCATTCAACAGGATGGATTGGACATACCTTCGGGCGGTGTTTCATAAGGTGGGGCTGGGACAGTCGTTTGTCTCCAAAATCATGGCATCTTATGTCGCTCCAACCGCTCGGATTCATGTAAACGGGAGTACCCCGGACCTTATTGCCTTGGGTCTTGGCACGCAACAGGGGTGCCCGCTCTCACCACTGCTCTTTGCCCTGGCGGTGGAGCCGTTGGCTATCCGCATCCGGGCCTCCGGGGGAACCAGGGGAATCTCCTTTGTGGGGCAGGAGCACAAGATCAACCTGTTTGCCGACGACCTCCTTCTCACCCTTGCTCAGCCCGCGTTCTCGGTCCCCACTGTCATAGACGACCTACAGTCCTTTGCAGCTATCTCTGGCTTTAAGGTCAATATGACTAAGTCATTCGTTCTCAATCTTACCCTCCCGGCCGCAGAGGCTAAGGCATTGCAGGACACCCCCCCTTCCAATGGTCAACTGACTCTATTAAATACCTGGGTCTTTATATTACCCCTAATCCCGCCACGTGGTCTTGTGTTAACTGGTCCCCCCTTCGTCGCACGATTCTGGCGGACTTGCAGCGGTGGAAACCCCTTTGTATCTCCTGGTGGGGCGTGTTAACGCTATTAAAATGAATATACTTCCACGGGTCCTCTACGTCTTTCAGACGCTGCCCACATCAATCCCGCAGGAGGACATCCAACCTCTCCAGAAAGACTTGCACACTTTCATATGGAACGGGAAGCCTCCCCGTATTGCTCACTCCCTATTGATGCAGCCTCGGGACAGGGGTGGACTGGTGTGTCCAAACCTGTTAGAGTATTACTGGGCGGCACATCTGAGGTATATTTCCGAGTGGGTGGTGCGTGAAAGCGAGAAGCACTGGTTCCACATGGACTGGGCTGTAGCGTGCCGGCCCCTGTGGGACCTGGCCTGGTTGCCCAAACGACAGCGCCCGCCCAGTGCTTATGTTGCAGCCCCGACCACGATGGTGTTGGAGATCTGGGACAGAGTCACGGTGAAGAGGGGTCTCACTTCTTTCCCCTCTCCCAGCACACCCATAGCGCATAACCCTGCCTTCCCTCCGGGCTGGCCGCCACTCGCTCTGCGCCACTGGACGGAGGGGGATTGTCGGACACTTAGTGACCTGTTCAAAGGAGACGCCATCAAGTCCTTTGAGACATGTAGGGCTGAGTTCGCTGTTCCTGCCGCGACCCGCCATCAGTACCTTCAACTGCGACACTGGGCAACGCAGGCCGGGACACATGCGTCAGCAACACGTCCCCTCACCCCTTTCGAGAAGCTAGTGAGTAACTTTGAAGGCTCGAAGGGGCTGATCTCCAGAATATATCTGATGCTCCAACACTCAACTCCGTCCGCTACACATAACTACCAGGCCACGTGGCAAGGCGATGTCTCTGGGAAAATCACCACGAAACAATGGGAAACACTGTGGCAAGACATCCCTAAAACATACCGCAGTATTGCGGCATGCGAAACTGCGTACAAATTAATGTTCTGATGGTATCGTACACCCGCTCGTCTAGCAAGTATTTACCACACGGACCCTGATGTGTGTTGGCGCTGTGGACAGGGGGCCGGTACTCTCTGCCATATTTGTTGGTCCTGCAAGGTAATTTCAACCTTTTTGAAGGAGTTCTTGGGCCACATTAAGGGTATCTTGGGTTTTCCGCTCCCGGGCCTGCCCTCTGTTATGGTCTTAGGCGTACCACCGCCCGGCATTGATGCTATGACCCACGCCGACTGGGCCTTAGCAAGCCACCTGCTGCTACCTGCAAGGCAGCTCAGAAGTCGCCTCCCTCCATGGCGCAGTGGTTTGTAAGGATGTGGCATCTCCTGGCGATGGAGCGGCTGTCACACAGCCTGGCGAACACCGATAAGAAGTTCCAGCGGATATGGCAGCCCCTCATACATTATCTCACACACATAGAATTCACGTGTTTTAACCCCCCTAAGCTCAGAGCGCTCCATCTTTTCGGGTCCGAGTGACCTACAGCCTCTCGCGGCTGCCTAGAGACTTCCCACATGGGTGGAGAGCACCAGAGACTCACTTCCCTCGCTGCTTGCGGCGAGACCCCCGCACCTCGCCACTATCGAGGCTGTACAGCTACTATTTTCACAACACTAGGCATGCTCCCATGGTCGGGTTTCAGACGGAGACACAGCCCCTTGGATCTACTATTGTGGGCCACAGGAGGTCAGGGTGTCCTTTATGCTTTCCATTCCAGTCAGGGTGAGGGAGCTTTGGTTGTATCATATTTACAGATATCCTCTGGCGCAATGTTTTTGACGCTGCATTTGCCATGTTAACGTGGCCGGCCCAAAGCGGTTGTAGGCGGCATGCTGTGTATCACTTCTACTGCCCTCTTGGACTTCTCATTCTTGGACATGTAGCCGGCCCGACAGGGGTTGTAGGCGATACAATGTATGTTATACCGCTTGTCTCCCTGTTAACAATAAAACTTTAAAAATAAAAAATACAAAAATAAAAAGTTTGTGGTCTTTGACTGGCACACTTGGGTCTTGTTGGTGTTATGGAAATGGTCGCTGTAGAGGTGGTGGGCTGCTGTAAAGGTGGTACTCTTTGGTGGCTCAATTGCAGACCTGTTGGATAAGAGCTGTTGTTCATGGGTTTAGTTTAGAAAACATTTGCATCCTTACGTGTATCATCATCAATCATTCTTGGGGATTCCTGTGCCTTTCCTTTTTAGGGGTATGCTTTTATATTCATGCCTGCAATTTTAGTGGGGCACCAAAGGGTGTCCCCAATCGGAGTATCTACTTTTTATTTTATTTTCCTAAAAACAGTGGGTGTTTATTTATGGGTTACCATAATTCTTACTTATGGGTCATCGGTTTTCCCCCTCACCATGACAGAAAAGGATATTTTAAAGGATGGTCTTTGTGAGCATGTGGATGATTTTTGGTTATATAACTAACGTTTTTAGGGGTATTGCCAGTCTTCCAATTTCTTACCTTTAGCAGTGTGTGCGTGGGGAGCCTTTTGACCTACATGTGCACGGGGCGATGTATAAAGAGGAGGAGCGCCGTAATTGGGTGTTGGCGATCGCAACGTGCCCTGAGATCACGTGTATACCCCTCAAGTCCCGGCACGCGGCATGCAGTGGGACCGTCCCTAATGGCGCCCTGACTACGCCCTTTTTCTAGAGGGTTCTTTTTTGGATAGCTTTGGGCTTCTTTTTACTGGTCTCTTGGACGTTTCCTTATGGCCTGATTATGAGTCTGGCTGTCGTAAGACCACCAGACTCGCAGTGGTCTGTCCACCGCATTACGACTTCAAAAGTCGTTGCTGCGGTGGACCAACAGCTGCACCAGGGAACAGTCGTTCCCTGGCGGTGGCGGAGCTGCGCCACAATGTAACATGCTAAGCGGGACTGGCGCAGTCCCGCTCAACATATTATGGGTTCCGCCACCGCCAACACCAGCCATTTCATGGCGGGAGCCCCGCCATGAAAAGGCTGGAGGTGGAGGAACAAAGGGGGACCTACTGGCCCCCCTGCAATGGGGATACATTCAGGGAGGCACACCAATATTCCCCCAAAGTTCCAGCATGGCATGGACGCCACCGTCCATGCCATGCTGGAACTTTTTTGCCGTTCTGTCTTGCTTGCCACTCCCAAATAAAAGAAATTCAGCACTCTCCAGCAAGGGCAATCGGTAAAGCAAGAAAAAATACCTGGAAAGGGGGCTCCACACTCATGAAATGAGGCACATCAAAAGACAATTTCAAAATAAAGTTTGGGGTTTTATTAATGTAACACTCTCTAACAGATAGACTTTCCCAGATGTCAATTAAATCAGGTAAAACAACATGCAAATGTAAATATACATATATATATATATGTGTGCAAAAAAATAACAATGAAACTTTCACAAAATAGAGCAGATAATTATGGTAAAACACATGCAAATACTAAACACTTACAAGTCAGATAATAATGAAACATTCTCAAGTGAAATGCAAGGGAGCAAAACCTAAGCAGATAATAATAATGTAACATTCACAAATAAAATGAAAGAAAAGAGAACACATCCAAATAATAATAAAGGAACTTTCACAAGTCAAATGCAAGGGAATAAAACACAAGCAGATAGTAATAGTGAAACACATGCAAATAGTAAATGAATGTGCACACAGACCAAAAACACATATAAAGATAACTATATATCTATACATATATCTCAATACCAATGATCAGAGAAAATACCTCACCGGCTGCAATATCTTCATCTTGTCCTAACCAAGACTGGGGGTCCCCAAATAGCAGTCCTAGGGTCAAGAGACTTCTCAAGCCCGGAACTGCAGCACTGAGCAGATGCGTCCATCTCTCAGGAGAGATCCCGTCTAAGAGCCAGGAAACCCCAGTTTTTATAATATTCTCAATGCACGAGAGGTTTTCGAGAAGACATCCCCTACGTCAAGGAAACTCATCAGAGCTGGCCAGGCTCCTGCAAGCATTCCAAGGCAAAGGATTCCTCACGCATTCTTCTCACGCGTCCCACGCTATATGTTTGAGCCCCTAATCTTGGTGAAGCTCGCGAAAGTACAAAACATCTCAAAGAGTACAAATACACCCTTCAAAGAGGAAATAATCTTGAACGCAAATAACCTGCATAACCGTGAGTAACCTGGGGGCCTGCTTGTGTGTGCAGAACTCAGGCCAGGCAGAGTCAAAATTCAAGATGTAGTAAGGGCAAGTTAAAGTCAATAGTTAAAACTTCATTTCTCGATGTACAACATAATGCACATTTGTGCACCGCTGCCTACATCACTACACTGTACATTCCACACATTTCTCTCTCATGCTTTCAAACGCACATCAGACACATTCTGTTACAGGCAAGGCTGTTTTGCTCTGTGCTGAGGAGAAAGTAAACACTCCTACCGTGAAGCTATAAGGAGACACGAAATGAAATCACAAGTCAAAATGCAAGTGCACAAAAAATGATGTTGTACATTCAGGATAGAGTAAGTTAAAACACATAGAGTCAATCAAAATACTGGTAGTCAAAGGTCATCACATGGTCTCAATACGTATGAGTGCATATAGCAATACACGTTCCCATTACGCTGCCTGTTTTCCAGGCACCGCCATGGAAAAGGCAAAGGACCATCCGCCATACACAAGTTCAAATCATAATAAGGCGGGCGCTCCTTGCACTGCTTTGGCGCAGCTGTGTCGGCGGAGAGCCGGCGCAACTGCGCCAAAGTCGTAATTAGGCCTTTAGGTTTTCATGTGATTTGCTGTCTCTATTGTTGTGTACCGGAGGGGGTTGGTGAGTTGTCCCGCAGCCCACATGTGTTTCTGAGGTAGCAGTGTCCGAGATTGGGCTTATTGCCTCCCCAGGTGAAGTGTATAAGGCCTTGTGTTTTAGCTGATCGCTAGGCCGGATAAGGCGGTGAGCCTATTCTGGTGTATCTCGCACGGAACTGTGATGGATTTTTGCAGACTCTCTTTTTCCTGGCACCTCTCTCCCTCAAGCTACATCTTGTCCAGGATATTTGGGCCTGCTGTCCCTGGCTGCAGCCAGGGGCGTCTAACCGGCGACATACTACTTTTGTTGTTTTGGAGGGACATGACTGATGAGCCGGCTTCTAGATGTTTGAAAAACTTTGAGGGAAAGGAGGAGGCAGAATATTGCTAAAATGGGAGTCAAGTCCGAGACCAGAACTCGTCGAAATTCATCTAACCGGGGGTAGCTGGACTGAAACAGTTGGTTGTTTGGGCGAATCTCCCCTCTCTACTGACAGTGCCACATGGCGCTCCACCACCTGTTGGTTCTTGTGCGGTGGAGGGTCATGGGTTTTTTGCTATCCCGAGCGCAGGGAAACCTGGCTCCTGACACTGGAGGACAGCTTCATTTTGGAACTGAAAGGTGGCCTCGGTTGGCTACAGACTTCTGGCATTTGGGGGTGCTGCAGTTGGAACCACACGGCACGAAGGAATTTTCACCCCGGGCCGTAGGCCCGAGAATGGAGTCCTTTCAATCTGGTAATTGGAACCCATCCTAATTGGTCTTGGGTGAGAGGACCTGGGTGCCTGTCTTTTTAGGACTTGGACGGGAGCCGCCTTGCCCCCCTGTCAGACTGCCCTCACCTTGGGGTGTGGTCAGCCAGCCCCGCCCTGGGGGCTCAGCAGCAGAATGGGGCCTAGACTCCTGCAGGCAACTGAAATAGTGAACTCTAGTGCGGATTCCCAATCGACAAAACGTACAGCAGCCCTGAGTTTCCAGAACGCAAGTAAAGGCTTGAATTCCTAATGTTGTCTCACTAGTCTTTATTTTTTAAATGAATGTTGAAGTGTGTGTGAAGTGGATGTTTCACATTGGGGGTTTTAACTTACTGTGGATTTGCGTTTTGTGTTTGCGTAAAGGCATTACCTCCTCAGACAGTTACCCCTCCCTGCCGTGGTTGCGGCCCCGGTCCTTATTGGGCTGTGTTCCCTGTCTGTTGCAGCTGTTGCCACGTATTTGACCAACCCCCTGATCCCCGTTGGGGTGGTGCAGTGGCTGTCTGATATCCCTGTGGCTGAGTATAAGGTTCATTCGGGTTACCCTGGGTTTGGTTTTGAGGATGGGGATTTTGCAGGGACTGGCCCAGGTTCCCCGATCTTTGTTCATGATACACTTTTAGGCGGCATCAGTCAGCCATGTGCCCATTCTGTGGCAATAGTAGCATTCTCATGTCTGGCTGCTGCCAACCTCCCTGACCTCTGCCGTTACAACTGGGTTGAAACCCTCTGGGGTTTTGTGGTGGAGACCCCTTCAAGACTGGTGCCATTTGCACGCTTCGGCCAACATGACTCCCTCAAGGGCGGTCTTTTTCAATTTGTGTTGGACCAGCTTGGCGGATTCTCTCTGGGCTTGTTCTTATTTTTCCCTGTCCTTTTCCTGTTTCTTTGTGTAATAATGTATATTTGGGACTGTATCTCCTGCCAGGGTTTGGTGTCTAACCTTACTACGCTGTCCAATCCACTTTGTATTTCGGTGGGCAGCCCCTTTTTGAGGATGTTATAGAAAAATGCGAGCTGCGGGTCCGTATCAGTCCATGGTTGTCCTTTCTCTTGTCCCCATTGTTCATTCATTCTGTCCAAGATATCAATTATGGTCTCCCCAGGTTTCATGCTTTCTGCCATCAATCCTCCTACATCTGGGCAGTCAGAGAATATTTCCCTCAGGGCCATCTATATATGGTGCCTGTACGAATTGAATGCGGCCCGTCATGCTCGGTGTTGGTCAGCGTGACTGCTGGGATGTGGGCTCAGGCGAACACTGTGTTAGTCTGCTCTCCAATGAGACTGCTTAGCAGACTTTTGACATCGCCTATTGTTAGGTTTATTCCCACGGTGCTAGTCTTTAAACATGAGATCCATTTCCCCGCCCCATCCAACAATGGCAGCAATTTGGTCCTGAGCCCTTCTTTATCCAACTGGGCCCATGGCACTTGGATGGTCCCTGATGTGCCCTTCTGCAACAGCAGGCACATTTTTGTTTGGGGTAGCTCCGCTGGTTTCTCTCCAACATAGTGCTTCCATCTTCTTAGGCAATCCCGCATGTAGGGGAAGTGCCGGATACAGTCATCTGCAACGACTGTGTCCTCTGGTTCAAAGGCTCCCCCTCCGGCTAGGGCCTATTGTTCTGGCCCTCCCTTTTGGTCAATCGGACTAGCAGGTGACTAAATGGTCTTGCGAAGATCTCGCCTTACTCTCTGGTCACTATCTCCCTTTGGGGAGAGTTTGTCTATCCCGAGCGTTCGGGGGGAGTAGCGGATGTCTTCGTCGCTGCTCTCCTTGTGCTCACGCAAAGGTGCCATGTTGCTTCTCCTGCGTCTTAAATGAGTTTGCAATAACCTACCTTGATCTCTTATTACCTGGTTGGCCCCTCTCCTATGCTGACGATCTGGTGAGGCTCGGTTCCCAGACAAGAGCCTCCCCTCTAGTTCCACCTCGGACTCTTCCCGAGCGGTGCTCTATACCTACCCCAGCTCTCCTCAGGTGGACGGTGCGCTGCTCTCTCGTTGTGCTTCCAGGGTGAGAGCTCTTTCTCCGTCCTTAATTCAAGCCTCTCCTCTAACTCCCACCTAGGTTGCCTCCTTCGTTCTGAGCTATGCACTGATCTTCTTGGTAGGAATTTGCCCTCAAATTCGCTTTCTGTTGTCCCTTCGGCTGCCTGAGCATACCCTGCGGCTCCTTAGTCATCAAATCCCAGAGGATTTCCTCACCCCCACTAGTGATTTATAGATCAGTAACTGGGATGCAATTTACAAAAAAATAAGAAAGGGCCTCCAGCTACTCAACCCGCCACCCCCTCAACCTGAAGGTCTACCCTCTGCTCTTCATTATAGCACAGAGCCAGCGTTGCACTGATAGATTCTCGGAGAGGCCTGTTAGAGCAGCCTGGAATTCCTTTACGACATAACAACAATGGATATCATATTTTGTTACCCACTGTTGCTACGTCATAGCAGTGAATAATGAGATGTAGAATCTGATGTTCATGCTGTTGGCTCTCAGTAAGAGCCATACATAAAATTAAGAATTAATAGTATCGAATAACTGATATTTTTTCACCAAGGGGTTCTGAGTGACACCAAATAGCCAACGAGAGGAAAGCTCAAGTGGTCTTTGATGTCATTCAGAATGCCAAGGAGAAAAACATCCCCATTATTCCCTGTTACCCTTCTATAATTTTACGTTATGTATTATCCCCAAAATCATCTGCATCTGCGTGTAACTGCTAGGTGGATGCCAAGCAGTAACAGGGGCACCGTACATAACATGACATCTCCTCTTTGTCCAAAATGTGAAAAGAAACTTTACCTGCCATCATTAACCAACCCCCACCACCTTCCCTCCCTTCCTTCCCCCTCCTGCAGCTGTGCTTTCTGCTTTCAGTCAAAGCAGACAGGCAGCACTGTGCTGACAGACTCTCAGAGGGCCCTATAAGCCTTGTCGTTCTGAGGTTGATGAAATAGGTATGTTTGAGCTGGGTAAGTATAAACTTCTGCTATTCAGCAACAAGTTACACCGTACATCGAACGTGTGCTTTACAAGTTGGATATGCTGTGTTATGTATTTTACTTCAGGATGATCCTGTATATATGATTTGCTGAATGAGATGGTCCACACATACGGGGGTGATTGAGAAAAAGCCTTCGCACTGTTGGCGGAGGCTCCGCAGTCATGGCGGAGGGTCCGCACCCATGCTGGGGGCCCGCACTCATTGCGGGACCTCCCCAATGGGTAACTGCAGTACGGATGTCACACCACGAGTGCGGGACCCCCACCGCAAGTGCGGAGGCCCTTTGTGAATTTGGCCCTTCCTCTTTAAAAAGATGACAATTTAATTGTACATTGTTAATGGTGAGTCACTGATTCCGATGGACCACTTTGCCAATAGATGCAGCATACTTTTAAAATCTCAAATGTAAGTATTTAACACTGGTTCTCTTTCTTGGTTATGACAGGCAAGAACATTAACTACCAACATGGCATTTGAGGCCTCTCCTTTTCTCATTCTGTGGTCATTTTGTGAAACTGGAACTGTATGATTATTTATAACCTCAGAGGTCTTCAGTTTTATTCACGATGAACTGCCCCAACTTGACTAAGATAATTTAGTTAGCCCACAAAGCAACATAAACATACTTTCTCACAATTATTATGAAAAATATTCAATATTTTGAAAAAAAAACTAAAAACGTGCAAGTGGGATTGAAAGAACTTTCCTCTGTGAAATGTAGAGAAAGAGTGAGATTCGGGAGTGCTTTTTTTTTTTTTTTTTTTTTTTAAACTTTATTTAGCGTTTTATCGTTATGCAACGTACAATAGGTCATATACAATCAACAGTGTCTGTCCAGAGCGGAGTCTGTGACAGCATCGCGACATGGAAACAGGCAAAGTCATTTCGCACCCTAAGAATCATAATGTCAACATCTTAACTGGACTTGTGAATGGTGTCGTCAGGCGCCTGCAGCAGCTAATATCGCGGGGGAAGCGTCCCTATCTGAGCCCTTAATGCATTCATTTGTGTATGTCAACAATGCTCCGGCCATATATAGAGATCTTGGACGGGTGTCACTTGCGTTTGAGCTTTTCAACTACCCAATTCCCGCGGGTACCATACCATGTTCCAATGGAGTGAGGGTGCCCTGACGTGTGGCTAGCAGATAGTCTCTGAGGGGCCCCAAATGTCCTTGGGTCGTGAGGTAGTTGGAGTCGTGGTGGCATATATCTCGTTCTGTGTATTACATGTGACTAAACTTGTCATCCAACCAGCGACCGTGGGTGCCGATTTACTACCCCAGTGTAAGGCCACTTCTCTCTTAGCTAGTAGTAAGCAGATGCCGGTGTAGCTCCTTACCTTTTGGGGATATTAGCTACATAGCCTAGCAGGGCAATTTCAGGCAAGAGGGTGAGAGGTATTGCAATCATGACCCCTATGATCCTGTGAACCTCTTTCCAGAAAGAGTGCAAGCGGGGGCATGTCCAGGCAATGTGGGCAAAATCTGCTTGTGGGGCGTTGCATTTGCGGCAGGTATGGGGTTTGGATGGGTCTATTCTATGGACTCTGGCGGGGGTGACGTATATTCTGCGGAGAAACTTAAAATGGATCAGCTTGTGTCGGCTATTGAGAGAGATCGTTTTTGTAACTGCGCAGCAGGCCTCCCACTGGTCATCAGTTATTGGATTGCCCAGGTCTTCCTCCCAGTCTTTACGAATCTTATCATCCTTCAATGGGACGAGTGCAGCACACGTTTTGTACAGCCTAGAGATCAGATGCAACCCCCTGCCGTCCTCAATGATCATGGTGAGAGGGGGGAATGATTGGGGCGCTAGAGGGAAGTCGGGGAAAGTGGCGCGCATAGCAGAGCGGACCCGTTGGAGCACAAATCTGTCCATGAATGTAGCGTCTGGGAACCTAGTTTCGTCATCTATGTCAAATGCATGTCCATCCGGGGAATAAGTCGTCTAGTTTAGAGACCCCAAATTTAGTGAAGGTGCGTTGTATGAGTCGCTCATCGGTGATCGGCAACCAACGGGGATTGGGGAGTGGCAGGGCAGCGGAATATAGAGTGGCGGTGACGGTGGTCTGTCTGAGTTTGTCCCAGGCCCAGCTGGTAGTGGAGACCGTTTGGATATCAGACGGGTCCCTGGGCAGGCCCTTGGGGAGAATTGCCGCCAATCTCTCCGGGAGAACCAAGTCCGCCTCTGGGCGGAGATAGGGATTCTGGCGTCTGGGTGATACCAAGCGTGCGCATAGCTGCATTGGGCAATTAAATAGTATAGGTGCAAGTCCGGAACACCGTAGCCCTCCTCTCGTATGGGAGAGTCATGACCTGCCAACGAACTCGGGCCCGCCTGTCTCCCCATACCAGACGTATCAGATGAGAGCGGAGCGTCTGAAAGAAGCTATTTGGGAGAGGGATGGGAATGTTGTTAAAAAGATATAAAAATTTGGGGAGAATGATCATTTTAATGAGCGCCACTCGACCAGCGATCGATAGTGGCAGTTTAAGCCACTTATCAACTTGCGCTTCCAGAGTGTGTACCGCCTGTCCGTAATTGAGGCGTATTATTTCAGCTGTATCTAAGTGTATGTGGATACCCAAGTATTTAACGGAGTCCGCGCACCATTCCAGCGGGGATTCCAGGTCCCATGTCGTCGTGCTGGGGGTGAGGGGGAAAATCACGGACTTATGCCAGTTGATGCCTAGGCCCGAGTGCAGTCCGAAGCGAAGTATTTCCCGGATGAGGGGGTCTAGGTTAGCCTGCGGATCTCTAACATAAAGAATCGTATCATCTGCATACAGGGAAACTAAGAGTGGGCCCGTGCTGAACTGCAGGCCTCTATGGAGATGTTTTTCCTGAAAGTGGCGGATCAATGGGTCCATAGCGAGTATAAACAATAAGGGTGAGAGTGGACAGCCTTGTCTCGTGCCCCGTGAGAGTGCAAAGGGGTCCGAGAGTGTTCCATTCAATCTGAGCCGGGCGGTGGGACGACGATATAACAGTGCTGTGAGTGTGATGAATCCCATGGGCATCCCCATTCGTTGCATAATAGAGAGGAAGAAGGGCCATTCGAGAGAGTCGAAGGCCTTTTCCGTGTCTAGTAGTATTGCGGCCGCTGGCACATCCGGAGCTATCCTGTGCAAGACGGAGAATAGTGTGCGCAAATTAAATGATGTGGAGCGATGGGGGACAAAGCCCGATTGGGCCGGGGAGATTATATACTCCATTAGTTGGGAAAGACGACCCGCAATCACCTTGGCCAGGATTTTGTAATCCAGGTTTAAGAGCGAGAGGGGTCTGTATGAGTCGCAGAGCAACGGGTCTTTCCCGGGCTTGGGGAGAAGAATTATGACTGCCTCACGCAAGGTGGGCGGTAAAACTTGTCTCTCCAGGGCCTCAGCGTAGACCTCTATAAGTTGCGGCGCCAATACATCCTTGAATGTCTTGTAGAAGTCACCTGTGAATCCATCGAGACCAGGAGCGGACGAGGATCGCAGGCTATCTATGGCAGCTATGACGTCTGCTTTTGAGATTGGTTCCGCCAGGAACTCCTGCATATGCTTCTCTAAGTAGACTAGAGCTATCTCGGATAGATAAGACTCCTGGGCCGCGTGGTCGTCTCCAATTCTGGAGGCATATAGTGCTTTAAAATGAGATAAAAATTCTGCTTGGATGTCTGCAGTGCTGGTGAGCTGCTGGCCTGACCTGGTCTGTACTTCGGATATGTATGCCCTGTTGTATGGGGGTCTGGTCATCTGAGCTAGCACCCTCCCTGGTCGCTCGCCCTCTCCATACTGTCTTGCTTTGTGATATTTACCCATAAATAAAATCTCACGCTCTGCCTCATCCCTATATTCTGATAGTAGGCCTATACGTTTTAATTCGGTTTCTTTGTTTGGGCTCTGCAGCAACCCAGAATCAATGTCGGAGAGCTCACGTTCCAGCCGCGACAGGGTGCCACGCAATGCACGGAGCACCCCGGAACGTTTTGAAATGCAGACACCCCGTATGTACGCTTTAAAACCCTCCCACAGAACCGAAATAGTGTCCACCGAACCTGCGTTTAAGTCAAAATAGTCCTCTATTGCCTCCTGTATTTCGTGTAAAAAGAGGTCATCGGCTAGGGCGCGGCTGGGGAATCGCCATCGTCTCTCAAAGCCCTCTGGTCGGGGAACTCCCAAGCGCCATAAGACTGGAGAATGATCAGAATAGGTCCGAGGGAGGGTCTGCATCGAGCGACTCCATCCAAGGATATTGGGAGAGGCCAACCAAAAATCTAGTCTGGTCCAGGTGTTGTGGTAGCCAGTGTAGTGGGTGTAATCTGTGTGTTGAGGGGAGCCTATGCGCCCCACATCTATAACGGACAGTTGTTCGCACAGGGCGAGGAGGGCTCTACGCGCGCGTGGTTTGGGATCAGGAGCGAGAGATGTGCTGTCCAGCGCTGGGTCCAGGGCTATATTAAAGTCACCCCCAATCAGGAACATCACATTGCCTAGGCTCAAAAGTTGGGATAGCAAGGAATGATAAAAATCTGGCGCGTCCGTGTTCGGACCATATACACAGACCAACGCTAGGCTGTGTCCCATTAGAGTCCCCACCACCATTACATATCTGCCCTCCTTGTCTCGAACAATATTGCGCAGGCAAAAGGGACGCGTTTGTGAATGAGTATGGCAGCGCCTCTAGCATAGGTGCTATAGCCCGCAAAGTATCGGTGAACCCCCAGCTAGCGGCGAGTGGGTGTGATCAGTGGGGGCAAATGAGTCTCTTGCAGGAATGCGACATCCACTGTATGCCGAGCCAAGTAGTGTGAGATATGTCGTTTCTTGCGTGTGTCATTAAGTCCCCGTACGTTCCATGTCAGCAGCGACAGCTCTGAGGGGTCATGACTGCGGCCTAACTGGGCCATTTGTGGGGCGATGCCTGACAGTTGAATAGGTGCCGCTGTGCGGTGCGATAACTCCTGCTAGTTTGGAAACGCCAAAATAACCATGCGTGACTACCTGTTAACGAAACCCCCCCACCCTCCACCCAGCCTCCCTACCCCAAAAGAGAGGCAAACCCAAACAGAAAGAAATGAACCATTGTACCAATTGACCTGTCCAATAATTGCAAATAGCACAATCAGGGTACATTCGTGATCAACAAAAACAATTCTCAGTGTACACCAACTGGGGGTGGCGACGCCTCTCGGCCTTCCAGCAAACAGAGATGGAGCGAGTAGTGAAAGAATATCCCCAAGTTCTCAAATATCTGTGGGAAATGCAACCAGTCAGAGTGGCTCAGCTGGGGGCAGCCCCAGAAGAAGAGGTCCATGCTGGCGTCAGAGCCGCTGTGGGGCGGAGACGGAGTATGATTGTCAGCCGGTCTTTGAGGGTTTTGTTTATAAGTGCGGCAGAATTCCTGTGCGTCAGTGGGGCTATCAAAGATGCGAACCCTGCCGTTGATCTCGACCCGCAGTCTCGCTGGGTACAGCATGCCGTACTTCAAGCCGAGGTTCCGAAGCGCAGCTTTGACGCCATTGTATTTGCGGCGGGCATCTTGGACCATGATGGTATAGTCCGGGTATAGAGACAGTCGAGAGCCCTGCCACTGAGTCTCGCCACGCTCTCTGGCCAGGCGGAGCGCAGTGTCCCGGTCTCTGAAGTTCATGAGGCGGGCGATGATGGGACGCGGGGGCATCCAGGATTTGGTCGGGCCCCCAACGAGCGGTGCGCCCTCTCCACCACGAAGCCAGGCGTGAAGGCGTCCCTTCCAAAGATGTCAGCTAGTAGCGACTCTACAAAGGTGTCCATGCGGCCCGTGGATGTGGACTCCGGAACCCCAATAATACGTAGGTTGTTTCGACGGCTGCGGGCTTCTAAATCTTCATTTTGAAGGGCGACGTCTTTCAGGGTCCGCTCCACCCGTTCAAGCCGCTTGAGAGCTTGCGCGGCGCCGTCGTCGAGGTCCGAAATGCGGGATTCTGCTACATCTAGGCGCTTGTCATGCACTTGGATCTTGGCCCCTAGGTCCGCCATGCTTTTATCTAGGGTGTCAAATCCACCATCCAGGGCCTTGAAACCCGCCCGCATCTCCTGCAGCAATGCGCTGATTTGGTCGCCATTGTCGCTAGAGCGCCCGCGTTGGGCTCGCCCTCCGCCATGGTTGATGATTCGTCCAGGGGTGTCTCTGGCACCTTCTCGAAGGGTAGGAGCCTTTGTTTCGGATCTTTGCGGCCCATGCCGCTGCTCCTGCGCTGAATTGTGTCTCCGCTGGTAGGTCCAGTTCAGGGGCAAAACCGTGGGTTCTCCGGAAGCAGGGAACGGCAGGACCCCTCCGCCCGTCACAGGTCGCTAGGCATGCATCTCTGGAGCCCCCTCAGTGGGAGCGCCACCGGTGCCCCACCCTGGAGTGCAAGGGTCTATGTCAGCCAGGAGTGCGATTGTAGTGGAGACCGATATCACCTGTCTCCGGTCAGCCACAGCTGGAATGCAGACAGGCCGTTGGAGCAGTGAGGCTTTTTCGGATGGTGCAGCCAGCGTCGTGTTACCAGGCTGAGAGGGGGGGGGGGGCGGCACAGCGGGGACAGCGCGAACCAGCAGCGGCCCACACGACCAGCAAGCAGTGGGCTTTGAGAGGCCTGGGGGGCCGCTAACGGTAGGAACACCCGGGCCCTGCCCCCGCGGGGTTCCCGCGGCCTTCCCAGGGCAAAAGCTGAATGGGACGTCGGCCTCAGCTGCCCAGGTCACGACGCAAGCCGCCACCAGCCGCACCGCCCCGCGCTCCCAGCACTTACCGCCCCTCTCTGTCCGCCGCCCCGTGGCCGCCGCCACCGGTGCTCCGCTCCCGGGCCACTCTCAGACCTCAACAGGCCCAGACGCCGCCATTTTCCTAGATATTAGCCGGCCGGAGATCGGCCCGTGTCCCGCCACCAACTGCAGCGTCGAGCATGTCGCGGGGCTCAGGAGCCGTTCCGGAGTCCAGAGGCGCCCATATCGGGGCCCCTAAGCCGCTGGATGTGGGGGATATTTTGGATCGGGCTGGATCGGCCGGTGGAGCTTCAGAGCCGCGCGGCCATCTTTGTCCGCGGCTTGGCCACGCCCCCCATTCGGGAGTGCTTTCACAGTAAGTATATGCAAATGAAAACGTCACACGAGAGTCAATTATTTCAAGTCAGAGCAGGTGTGAGATATTTTAAAAAAAATATTCTGTGGTACCCCTTTCCATTACTCCTCCTTTAAATATAGTGGGCAGACCAGGAGTTTGGCAGACAGGGTACGCCTCCATGTTTTTGCCTTATTGAGATTTTGCGATCAGTCAATCGGTTAATTAACCAATAAACCAATCAATGGGTTCTTTCTCACTTTTATTCACGTATGTTCTATTAAAAGGATATGCAATAGCAGTCATTTGACCAGCCCGTTACACAAAGAAGCCACAAGAGGGCAGTATAGGATAACTTTCTTATCGTATGGATTTGATTGGTGAAACAGAAAGGGTCTATTCACAAAGTGGAGTACTCCTGCAGTAATCTTCTATGTCCCTTTACATTCTTCTTTGAATTAGGCCCAAAACATCTAAAATGGGAAGAAAATGATAGTATTCAGGAAAATCTTAAAACAACTAGTACACATGGAAAGGACTGTGCTCTGTTTGCACTTTTACTAATAGGGAGTTGGATGTTTTGAAACAGATGGGGAGGAGGATGTGGCCTAACGCCCAGAGCTGCCGACTTTGAAGCTGGGGAGGCAGGTTCCAGTCTCAGCATCAGCTCAACATCCTGTGATACTGGGAAAATCACATAATCTCCCCGTGCCTACCAAAAAATGAATGTGTCCTTGTGTAACGTAACTGGTGCTCATGTAAAGCGCTCCAATACCTTTGGGTCAAGTTCGCGCTATATAAACATGCAGAAAAAAAAAATCACAAAAGCATGTAAGAGTATGTAAAAGAATGTTGCACACATAAATGGTTTTGCAAACTGGGCCCTGAAGTTCCAGCTGCACCGGTGTGTTCTTGCAATAGACTAACAAAATGCTTTATGTGCAGAGGTTAGCATTTCCCAGCCACCACTCCCTATCCACCCATTTTAGCCATAAGTGCATTTAATTATTTTGCTACTTGCAGGCTATTTGGTGACACTGATAGCAAAGGTTTGTAGGAGGAAGTTAGAGCATGAAAATAACAATAGGGTATACTATTCCGAAATCAATTATCCAGGCATCTAATTTAGAGGCTCGGAATGTTTGTGATCACCGGAGGCATTAGCTTGTAGAAGCAAGTGCCCTCCCCCACCCAAAGGTGGCATGCTTCATCATCGGGCCTGCTCCTCGTTGGGCTGGAGCTGCAATGCTCAACGGGCCCCTCAAGGGGGCTCTTAGCCAGAGATCTTCTCAATTTGCCGAAGAAATACTGGGGCTATGTCGTATATCCCAGTATAATGGTGGGAAAATTGGAGAAAAGTGTGATCCAAAATTGACTATAGATATTTTCTAAGAATATTTTTTAACACAAGTGACAATATCTATGCCAGGGTTAAAAAGGTGAGGGCAGCCTTGGGATATAATGATCCTGGTTTCTCCTTGATGGAAACGGTGTTATCCAATGAATAATTATGAGTGTGAGGTCACGACCAATCCCCAGTATTACTTTGGAAAATTGAGAAGATCTCCGGCAGAGAGCCCCTTGATACATATCTCAATTTCAGATCATAAATAGCAGAGCTGAGCAGTTTTCTAAAGGCTCACAGAGTAGGGCTATTATTCAGGCTATAGAACTTTACAGGTTCAATGCTACCATTTCGGCCTCAAATATCATCTAATCAACGTACTATAATACACACATTTTGCTTTCAAATGCATCATTTTTTGTTTTGAAAAAAATAACTTTATTTAACCAAAAGCACAAGCACATGATGTTTCTTTAAAAAACATTATTTTTGTTCTGCTGGACCAGTATTTCAGTTTTCGTAAATACATATCTGGTGTCCAAACATCTGTTTGTTATTTACATGACTTCACTGCTTCCACACCAGGGATCGGTTAACCCCTGAATGTCCACGTAGCTCGATCTCTTGCCGAGGATACATATCAGGTGCCAAAAATTGCTACCCTTAGGCCAGGCTGGCATCATGCCAGGCTTGGAAGCTATCATGCATTTCCGCTCACAATATGCCCAAGAATTGCCACAATTATTCCACAGCCAGCATTCTGCTAGGGGCAGGGCCGTCATGCCATGGAGCCCACAATATGCTACAAAATTGTGACAATGTTACCAGAGTCAGAATTATAAATAGGCAGGGCCCCGTTATGGTATGTATATTAACAAGGGTCTAGGGCCAGAATTATATTACGGGGGGGGGGGCATTCTCCTGCCATGAACGCCCACAAAATGCCAAGATTACAACTATCATGGCATGGCAGGAAACATACCATAGACGGGTATCATTTTTTTCAAATGATTTATTTATGTTAAGCTTTATACACGTGAAGCCATTCTACAAAGACGGGGTCAGACATCTTTACAATGTTAGCAAAGAGATCTCTACAATCATTAGGAGGTAAAGGTACAATTAAAACTGGTAATTTGGCAGGAAAAGCATTGTAATACAGCTGAGAGTAACACTATAGGTGTGGCGAGGAGAAACCAACATATTGAGAGCAATCAACTGAAAACAGGGCGGAGAGGCTGGTTATCAAGGTAATTGAAGACATATCTGAGAGCAGAGACATAGTCCCAATACCGGCAACATCCCCCCACCTTCCCATAGGCGAACGTGCATAAATAAACCTCAAGACACTTTGTTTATGGGAAAAACTTGTCGCAGGTTTATTCCATACAAGAGTATGCAATAAGGTGGGTTATCTTACGGGCGATCCATGGGCAGGCAGCCGTCCAACCTATGCTGCCCCTGCCCGCCTGATGAGCCAGCACTGTGGGATGTATGCCCGATCAGCGCTACACCTTTGTTGATCCACCCCTGGATCACGTGGCCCTTGTTACCATCCTACTCACGCCCCTTTCAGGGCGTAGCGTAGCAGGGCAAACCCCCGGTTGGTCAGGCCTCCAACTGCCCGAAGGACTAACGGGGCGCCGTCGCGGTTCTCCAGGACCCTACCCTGAGGATCCTGGTCTTTGGCTCTGGCACCCCTATTGTCCGCGCAGAGGTACCCTTACTGTACCCGTCTGCCGCAGAGGTACCCTTACTGTACCAGACTGCTTCCAGATCGCCCTGTAACTCCGCCTGCAACGCAAAAGAAAACATTAAAACAATCATTACACCTTGCCCACCAGCCCAGCCGCAGGGTAAGAGGAAGGGAGGGAGACGGCGAGGCTGGCGGAAAAGAGGCCGCTGGGAGGGTCAGAGGGGTATACATACCCTCCCTCCCCCCCTGGGCGTACCGGAAGTGACGCCCACACCCCCTGAACAGCGGGCTCCAGGCGGAAGCCCTCTGCTGCTAGAGCGAGGGTAGGCTTGTGCCGCAATGGCACTAAAGGGCCGCCCTTTAGGGGGCCCCTTTGGGGCGGCGGGCAGCCACATAGTCCCAATACCGGCAACATCCCCCCACCTTCCCATAGGCGAACGTGCATAAATAAACCACAAGACACTTTGTTTATGGGAAAAACTTGTCGCAGGTTTATTCCATACAAGAGTATGCAATAAGGTGGGTTATCTTACGGGCGATCCATGGGCAGGCAGCCGTCCAACCAATGCTGCCCCTGCCCGCCTGATGAGCCAGCACTGTGGGATGTATGCCCGATCAGCGCTACACCTTTGTTGATCCACCACTGGATCACGTGGCCCTTGTTACCATCCTACTCACGCCCCTTTCAGGGCGGAGCGTAGCAGGGCAAACCCCCGGTTGGTCAGGCCCCCAACCGCCCGAAGGACTAACGGGGCGCCATCGCGGTTCTCCAGGACCCTGCCCTGAGGATCCTGGTCTTTGGCTCTGGCACCCCTATTGTGCCGCGCAGAGGTACCCTTACTGTACCCGTCTGCCGCAGAGGTACCCTTACTGTACCAGACTGCTTCCAGATCGCCCTGTAACTCCGCCACAGCCCTGGAGGCGGCCACCGTCGCAGCCAGGGCCCCCCACCACTGCACCTCCTATTACCTGCAACCTGCCCTTTCCAAACATTCCTTTACATCCAGGAGAAACAAGTCCATCCCCACCGGGGACAAGTGGACCCCGTCCTCCTCAAAGTAACCTTTAACGTTTGCCTGGATGAGCTCGTGTCTGATGAAACCCAGACCCCTCTGGTCTGGGAACTTACACCATGAACAGTTCCCTCTTACGGGGATGTTCAACGGCCTCCTCTGACTTAGCTCCGTGCCACCTTAGCGGTGAATCATCTCCGACCACCAGAGCTCACATTGACCCCTGTAGTTGCTGATCTCACCGAAACAGCGCATTTCACACATGCGACCGCTCAATACCAGGCCTCCTGCAAATCTAAGGGATGAGATCCCTCCATACTGGTGCTAGATGAACCCCATCTATATCACCGTAGCCCTTGACGTTATCCTGGATCAGCTAGTGTCTGATGAAACCAAAGGACCTTCTGGCCTGTGAACCTATGCCAAGAACTATTCACCCTCCTGCGGGAAAGTTCCACTGCCTCCCATGACCTAGCCCTGTGCCATCTCTGGGCAGGACGAATTCAGACACCAAGGCTCACCTTGCCCCATCTGTTTGCTGATCTCCCCAAGTTGCCGTCCTTCTCGCATCGTGTGTGCTTGAACACCTGTGTCCCCCATCAATGGGACAGCAGCCCACTAGTTAGGTGACCGCTCCCAACCCCACCTGCCTACTTTGGCTGTTCGGGCGAGGAGAATTATGCTTCACATTTGCACCGTCCCTTTGATTCCTAAATCAAGACGCATGGGAATGGTCATAACTAGAAGTAAGTGCCAATAATCAAGGGTGCCTTCCTGCCCTTGCCATGCATCCCTTATCCCTTATGGAAATTACGCCAGCTCAACTCCCTCTGGTGAAACCCCCTAGGCATACCAGCTAAGAGAATCTGTCCGATTTCATACAGTGCGCACTGTTTGCGATATGGTGCCTAACATTAAGGATGACCCTCATCCTCGACTATTGCCGAATAGGGGGGCAGGGGCGTTCCCACTGCCCACCCCTGGGCAACCCCAGCGGTGGAAATTACCTGCTCAGTTAAATTTACCTTTTGTTGATCACTGGACATGCAAATGTTCTTTTACATAGTAGCCTTTTGTGCTTTGCCCCTTGTTTCCCCATTTCTTGGGACGGCAGCACCCTGTTGGCTGACAGCGTCACCACCCAGCGAGGCATCTATACTAACCGGGCGGGCATTTGCGCCTAACTGCAGGATCATATCCTCTGCCCTTGGTTCTGGGGTGTACTTATTTCGCCCCGTTGCCCAGACGGATGTATAAACCCCTTTGCTTGCTACCCTGGTGAACACCTTAATGGTATCAAAGCTGGTTTGAAACAATCTATGGCTTGCGCCCACTGCTGGAGACACCTCACCCTTTCGTGCAATTACAACTTACGCAGCGCCCCCCGCTTGCCTAACTGCCGTCGGATCACAGATGCACAGTACCTACTGTCCATCTCTGACCCTGGGTGCTTTGAACCTGCCAAAGTGACGGAAACCATGCTTCCCAGTTCCCTGTTTAGCTGCAGTATACCTTCAGTGGGTCCGCTAGGAGATACAACACACCGCATTGGTCATGCAAACCTTAAGTACACAATTTCCACCTGGGCGTACCTCTAACTGAGACAGGCTCGACACAGCTGTAAAGCCAGGGACACACATATGTATTGTGCCCACTATTGGAGACAACTCACCCCTTCGGGGAGTGACAACTACACAGGTGCCTACCCAAGTCACCCAACAGACAAGTTGGCCCTGACTACCTTGTGTTCTGGTGCTAGATTTGGAAAGAGCTTTGCCTACACTTGCTGCCCCCCTGGGAAGCACAATGCTCGTGCTCTGGCCGCAGCGCGGCGATGCCCTCGTGTAGCATCGAACCCCTGGTCAAATGAGAGTGACAACTCCAACTACTTATGCCTGGCAGTCATCTTTAACCTTGATATCCTTACAGCATAGCAACCCTCACCGCTGCCAAATGCCTTGGTGTGGGAACGTCCGCTGGTCGTACTAGTCAATACATCTATTATTTAAGTTAATACTACTGTGCATATGAATAAAACTATGCACCTACTTGCCGCGCTCAAACCGACCCAGATCATACTAGTTTGCACAGACCTGGTTCGCCTAGGTGAATGTTCCCTCTAAGCCCTGCATGGGGACTATTTCACACTTAAAGAAATGCCTATTCTCTTGACTTTAGAGTGGTGCAAGATTGATCTGGCAGCTACCATTCTTACTCACGCCTGCATATACTAGGCTCCGAACACGGAACACTTGCTCTATAATCCCTTGGATTCTAGCCTGGCATTCCTATGTCCCGCTATACCAATCGATAATAGCTCTACTTGATCATAATGACCCGAAAGACACATCAACCCCGCGGAGACAAGGTGGGGATGCTAACCTGCCCCAAACTCTGCGGAAACAACAGCATGTGCAACCCATCTCTGAGCGCATGCTTGCAACACTATCCACTGCCTAACCCTGGTCAGTAACCACTGCAGGGTAGCATGAAGAGCTAAGCCCACTAATATTCCTGCTAATAGTCTCCGATATGTGTTTACATATTACAGATAACAAAGAACCATGGACATCCCCTACATGCGGGTCACCAGATCGTCAAAGAAATATAGATCGATTTGAGACCTATGCGCCATCCCAACTACTGAATTAAAATTGGCGTGCATAGTTCTTTGAAAGAAAAGCATTGACTGACCCGCTCAAAGTCAAAGGACATATCAAACCGCTTTGGTCTACTTTGTTGAGAAGGATGGAGCAATGCCCCTTATCGGTATTAGTGAATGAAGGCATTATTCAGTCGTGTACACCAAAGTGGGGGACCCTGCCCCCAAGTGGTCTTCCCACTTTTTGGCACCTTGGCAGTATAAGGTGGTTTAACGCACCAATAATCAACCCCAAACTGATATACTGTTCTGCCCCACCCAGGGCACCCTCTCCCGTTGCCGCCAAGGCAGACACCGCGATGCCCGCTGAAGGCAGATCCGATCCGCCATTCATAGCGTTAATCTAACGCGCATTGATAATTACATATTAATTACACAACTGTAACGTGTATATAAATGCCAAGGTATGGAACGCTATACATGAGCGCCTGTTGCATTACATATTCAGCACAACTATCCTAATGTGCCACCTGATCGCTTAAAGGTACTTAGTACCGCCCCACAATTATTCGGGCCCGCATCACGGACCAAGGTTTACTTGCCCAGTCTTACTACCCTTATTGCCCCCCTGTAAGGGTTACCAATCTGACTGCACCCAGGAACCCACCCTTGGTGCTGCATAATTATTAGTCAATAATTATTAAAGATGCCATGACAGAGCCGTTTTCCTTGCACGGTGATGTGCACAAGCGCCCCCCTAGCGAGACAACCACCCAAGTAAACGAACACACGCAAACGACTAGAAACATCACACGAGGGCAGTAAGACCAATCATAACATCACAACTACTAACCTTGACACTTGTGCAACTATATGCCAGGGATCCCGTCAGGCGGCCACTTCGTTTTACACCACACATTGCTCCTGCCATGCTGCCAATCATAACATCACAACTACTAACCCTGACACTTGTGCAACTATATGCCAGGGATCCCGTCAGGCGGCCACTTCGTTTTACACCACAGATTGCACCTGCTGTGCTGCCAATCTACTAACCCTAACACTTGTGCCAGTGTGACAATACAAGCTATTCCAGATCCCCGAAACTATACGAATGGCTTGTGCAGCAGGCAATAATAATTTTAATGTATTTTGAATTAATCTGTGCCTGTTGTGGTCATCTCTAAAATGGCAGACAGCGCCAACCATCACCAGGTCATGAGTCTGATCCCCCAGAGTTTACTATTGGCATGTTTGGAAGCGCAAATGCCGTCATGCCGATTGGAGCACCTTAATAATAAGTCCTGGTTGCAATGCAAATCGGGCGCACTGCCAGATACGATTCGAATTTGCTAGGGGAAATAAGTGATTTACCCAGAATCACTAGATGTAGAGCCGGGATAGTGCCCCCATCTTGTCTCCAAAACAAGCGTGACTGCTGCACCAATGGTCACGCACCGCCAGCGCCGGCGGCATCCGATATTACTGCTGCCTGGCCGCTTGCTTAAGATCGCATTGAAAATGGGGCTGGCTTCCTGCCATTGTGGTGATAGAAGGTGCTTGGGAGGGGGGTCTCAGCAGGGCTCACATTCGGTCAGAGACAAAGACCTTGGTCCCCAACTGGAGCGGGCCACCGATGCTAAGCACGCACCCCGAACCTCCAAATCCCCCCACAGCCGTGACCCTGCACCCCCGCTGTCGCACCGGGAGGCACGAAACTGCCGCCTGAATCTCCCTGCTCAATACCTCCCCCTCGGATGCCCTCTTACCAAAGCCGCACCCACCAAGGTAAACAGTTGCCTGCGGTACCGGGACCCAGGACCATGACACGGAGACGGCCCAACCAGTCGGAGGGCCAGGTCTGTGAACTGCCCAGAGCGGGCCCTAGAAAAGCGGGAGGATCGTAGTCTGAATTGGGTCATGAGGCTCCAATACCCCCGAGACGGTTGGCTGCTGGCGGGGCCAGATACCCCTGCATTCGTCGGCAATGACGCCTCTGACACCCGCTAGTGGTAACATCCGGCCCGCTGCTCTAACTCAGCACATTGGCCCCCTCGCCCAGGTACCCTTATGCACGATAGAGGCGGGAGGGGGGGCAGCAGTGAACTCTGCTAACACGATTGTGCCCAGAGCAAAATTTTTTTTTTTTTTAAACATAGAATGTATAGCGCTAACTCACCCCGACTGGATCGGAGCGCTTCACACGAGCACACATTCATTTTTTTTTTTTTTTTTTTTTGTGGTCACATGGGGGTGGGTGATTATTACTCGGTTCTTCTGCTTCAAGGACTGCAGCTCTGGCCGTTACGCCATGTCCTCTCCCCAATGTGGGAACCTATGAAGCAAAACAAAAGAGCTAGACCGGGGGATAAAACTGGTTTAGGGAACAGTCTTGGCGGGATTTCCGCAGCCAAGCCTCCAGTTACTGCCCACATAATAAGAGATACCATCGGTATGCAGCACAGCAGGCTGCCAGAATCCAGGGAAACTGTCCATGGAGCCGCGCGCACTGTGTACGCCCAGCTGGAGGGTCGGGGTGAAAGCAGACCAGGACTTATAACCTGTGTGTTTGCTGCTTACACTCGCGCACAAAACAAACACAGGAACGGTCTGGCCTCTCTGTTTCCAACAACCGTCCCCCATACCCTGGATGCTATCAATTGGCAGTGCGCTGTGAGCAGCAGGCCCCCTATGCCGAGAACAGAAAAGGGGGGGGGGAGATTGGTTCTATTCATGCCCCGCCGACCTAAATGATGACTGTAGGACCAGACGCAACCCTCATACGACGGGGTGCCGGGGAGGGGTGCAAATCACACTTACCCGCAAGCCACCCGGCGAGTGCACGTAGTGGTTACGCCCGCCCGAGAGTTTTACCCCTGCAATAGAAGCACCCGCCATGCATTTGTTGGGGCTTCAAAGTAAATCTACTTATAAATTTATCCCACACGAGCCCCATTTACATTACATCCAGATGCAATCATTCTTTTATTCCCCTGAATTGCAAATGTTGAGCTTGAAACTGCACCTCAGGCTCGAAAGGCGGTAGCGCTAACCGTACTCTACCATCGTGCCTCAGCGCGACATGCCCCGGCCCTACCGACTGCCTCGAACCTCGCTCTCCGCATGTAAAAGTTAATAATTTATTGCGCTGCCTGCCTCAGCATGAAACTTCTTGGTGTCACAGACAAACCAAATACCCTCTATGGAGCCCAAGCCCGGCAGGAGGGACATTGGAATCCTTCCTATGTACACGGCAGCCTGCTGGGCGTGTAAAACCACATCAGCAAAAACACGAATAGCCGCTTGAATCCCAGGATGTTGAGCCTCCCTTGAAGTGTGTCGGAGCCCCCACGTGGCCTTGGGCAAGGTAAGCCCGACTACCCCGCAACTGAAAGTGTGCCCGACCAGCGTTCTGCCCGTGACTTGGCAATTGTGTGTTTTATGACGACGTTCGGGGGTGTGGAGACAGACCCAGCTGTTCTCGGAAGAGGGTGTTGCGAACGCCACAACCGTGACCTGCCTCGTCAGCCTCAAAGGCAGCAACCAAGGCTCCACATGCTAATTGTCCCCCTGCTGAGAGGGGAAAGAGTAAGTCGTGTGTCCTTCGGGATGGGGTATAGTGGCTGCGAACCAGAATGTGAGACAATATGCGAGCCGCAGGGCCTCTGTGCGGACAGCGGGACATAAGCAAGGACTGCAGGACTCACCTGCGAAATGCCGGACGGTTGGCCCCGCTACTTCACCTGCAGACTGTCCTCCCGGTACACGCTGCTCACAGGAATGCCCCACCCTTGTGTGCAGCTCGAGAGTGAAGTGCAAGTTCCCCTCTGCACACAGCTCGGTGGACGGGCCCATTCACCCCACCTGCACACATCTGCGGGCTGTGCAGCGACCCTTCCTCTCGCCTGCCCGCAGCTCCGGTTCGTGCAGTGTGCGCAAGACACTTTCAGTGTGTGTAGTCATAGCTCCGCTCTGCCTCGGATAGGCGGCGTGTCCTGGCGCAAACCGGACACTCCGCCTCACAGGCGGGTTCAAATGCGTGGTGAAGGGGCGGGGGGTGGAGGACTGGCAAAGCGGGCGACCCCGTCAGGCCACTGCCCAGCTTGCTACCCCAGCAGCATCACCTCAATGGCCCTGCGGCTGACGATGGGGAGAACCATGCATCGCAGGAAGCGGAAGCTGCACGACAACTCCCTGGTATGTGACAAGGTTGCGCGGCCTGTGGCCGCATGGCATGAAACCCCACACTGGCCCAATTCCAATCCCTCAACGGAACCTGACCGCGGGCACTGCCCTGCGGGCCTCCGCGGGGACGGGACCGAGCTATTGACAGGGTCCCACCCGGGCCTTGGCCAGCGTGGTGAGCCCAGAAGAGGGGGTGTTGGGGGGGTGCCCAGCACTCACCTCGCTTCCAAACACGCTGAAGCACGGCGCAGGGTACCGAGACGGCCACGCTCCGCAGCACGACCTGCAGACCGGGCGCAGACGGCGAGGCTGGCGGAAAAGAGGCCGCTGGGAGGGTCAGAGGGGTATACATACCCTCCCTCCCCCCCTGGGCGTACCGGAAGTGACGCCCACACCCCCTGAACAGCGGGCTCCAGGCGGAAGCCCTCTGCTGCTAGAGCGAGGGGTAGGCTTGTGCCGCAATGGCACTAAAGGGCCGCCCTTTTAGGGGGCCCCCTTTGGGGGCGGCGGGCAGCCACAGACCCAATATTTCTTTGAAGACATAGACGCAGCACTAATATGAGTGTTCTCATCATGAGATTAATCGAATGGGCCGAGGAGAGAATGTGGCCTAACGGCTAGGGTGGTCGACCTCGGACCTGGCGAACCAGATTCGAGTCTCGGCAGGGACGCTCAATATCCTGTGATTCTGGGAAAATCACTTAATCTCCCGTACCTAACAAAAATGAATGAAAGCTCATTCCCCTCAGACGCCTGGGTACTTGGTACAGCGGGAGGCGGAACAGCGAAATATGATCGTGTGCTCGGGCAGTATGGCGCTGATGCTGTGTGGGCAAGAGCCAGTGGTGTGCAAACTGTGCCTGCGCACAGAAATGGTATCAATTCATATCCGGAGCCCCCAGTCCTCCCTGCTCGAACAGGAGTGTAAGAATCTTCCAGGCTGTCCACCGGCCGACGCAAGGGACACCAATCTGGATCGAAGCTGTCGGCGGAAATAGAAGGGTAGGGGGAGTGGCAGGTTAATAAACAAGTATAAGAATTTCGGAACAGCTACCATCTTAGCAATGGCCAGGCAGAGAGAGCTTCCACCAGCCTTCCTTGTGTTTATCCAGCCACAAAAGGAGGTGGCCATAATTGGCCCTACAGGGGCGCTAGAGTGCCGGCTGCAAGATGGCTGCCACTTAGTGAGGCTCTGCTGGCTGGATCTTTTATCCGTCATTTATCTGGCGGATAGGGCCACTAACTGAACTTGCAAAGACCAGGAAATGCTCCTGACGAGCCAGAGCTGCGGCTGGATGGAAATCTGGCGACGGTAACGTGCTGAGGGGTGCACTGCAAGCCTGTGTGCTGATCCGAGAGCGCGGCCTATGGTGACAAGATACAATAGGAGATGATCCCAGTATACAATAATTCAGCAATGAACAAAATGAACATATATTGCCAACAATCACATAAAGAATCAAAATGCAAGAATGAAATGAAACAGTGTTATTTAATCACACTGTCACCTTATATTATATATACATCATAACATGTACTCACATTGGTATACAAGTGCCCAAGGGAAAGAGGGTGTAGGGTGATTGGAGTGAGAATAGTGTGATATAGAAAGATAGGGTTAATGTGCCAGAAGCATATTCATTATTCAACAATACAAAACAGTAGCTCCTTATTTTTGCACAAAATCGCAAAAGTCTACATCAATCTCTTTCGCCATGCATATAGGACAAAAACACAGTAAAACAATCACTGTTGTTTAATATGCTGGCTCAAACAAGTAGTGTCGACGTTTCGACCCCGGAGATCTGTAGGTTCATTAACACCTTACGGTGGGGTCTTCCTCAGGACAGGGAGAGGGAAATAGGCACCATATAAAGCCTTATTAAAAATGCCGGTCTTGATAGCATATTGGGCACGGGGCTCCAGTATCACGAGAGCGGAATAACTGCACCTGCTAGCGCCACAAACGTTGCGGTGTGCTTTAGATTCGATCGGACGTGGAGCGACGCTGCCACGCTGGGCCGAAGCATCGGTGCCGCAGAGAGGAGCGACTCAAGGCCCCCTGGCACACCGCAACGTTTGTGGCGCTAGCAGGTGCAGTTATTCCGCTCTCGTGATACTGGAGCCCCGTGCCCAATATGCTATCAAGACCGGCCTTTTTAATAAGGCTTTATATGGTGCTTATTTCCCTCTCCCTGTCCTGAGGAAGACCCCACCGTAAGGTGTTAATGAACCTACAGATCTCCGGGGTCGAAACGTCGACACTACTTGTTTGAGCCAGCATATTAAACAACAGAGATTGTTTTACTGTGTTTTTTGTCCTATATGCATGGCGAAAGAGATTGATGTAGACTTTTGCGATTTTGTGCGAAAATAAGGAGCTACTGTTTTGTATTGTTGAATAATGAATATGCTTCTGGCACATTAACCCTATCTTTCTATATCACACTATTCTCACTCCAATCACCCTACACCCCTCTTTTCCCTTGGGCACTTGTATACCAATGTGAGAACATGTTATGATGTATATATAATATAAGGTGACAGTGTGATTAAATAACACTGTTTCATTTCATTCTTGCATTTTGATTCTTTATATGATTGTTGGCAATATATGTTCATTTTGTTCATTGCTGAATTATTGTATACTGGGATCATCTCCTATTGTACTGCTTATTATCCAGATCCCAGTATCAGTGGGTTTACCCTTTTTATGTAATGTTATGGTGACAAGATGGCGGGTCGGACGGCCTGAGCTGGGGAGTGGAGGCCGCGCTGGCTGTGCAGTGACGAGGTGATTGTCGACCCCCGCTAGCTGAGGTGCGCACGCTGAACAGAGTGCAGCGGCGAGGACGTACCTGCCTTTCGGAGATCCCGATTGCAACTGCCCCGGGGGGCAGGGCCGGAATGGCCGTAGCGGGCACCGGGCGTTTCCCCGGTGGGCCGTGAAGGTAGGGGCCGGTTTTGGGGCCCTGCAGGGCCGTTTTTGTTACAGGGAGCCGGCAATATCGGCTCCCAGTAACAAAATCGGCCGAAACCGGCCCTAGTAAACAGCTCAACTGCACCCCCAAGGGGCCGGCCGAGCAGTTTGCCAGGGCCAGTTACGGTTCCCAGTCCGGCCCTGCCCGGGGGAGGCTGCTAGCGGGCAAGGATTATGCCGGACCACCGCTGCGGCAGAGTGACTGTGAGCTGCAGCGTATCCTGTGATCTGCGGGGACCGAGGCCGGGAGCCTTCCCGGACGACTGTAAGCGAGGTCGCTCCCCTGCTGCTGAGGTGAGAGAGTGCGCTCTCGGGCTGTGGGGATTCGGCCGGGAGACCGCCCGGCGGGGTGGAGACGTGGGCTGGCTGTTGGCACTTGCAGGCTGTGAGGAAGGACGGGAACCGACGAGCCGCAGCTGGGCAGGACTCTGGGCCGACGGTCTCCTGCCAGCGCCGCTTTGACTGGCAGCGGTGAACCCCGTGTGCAGTAAGGCCCAAAGCTGGGAGACGTGCCGGACTGTGCAGGGGCGGGTTGCTGGAAGGGCCTGAGGATCTGCTTGCTGCTGTTGGTCCGGACCGTGGTCCCCCCTGGGCCGGTTGCCCGCTGTCCCCACTGCACTGCCTGATCCTGCACGCGGGACGCCCGTTGTGCATATATTGGGGAACTTGAGGGGGACGCCAGAAGGCGACAGGGAAAGGCGATTCTACGCAGGGTGTCGCGCGTCCCCTCCGCGTTGGTGTATCCCCCAGACTGACCGGCACCGCCTGAGACCGGTGGGGAGGGCGCATGGCCGGTGCAACTACAGTGGACCCCAAGCACCCAGTCGATGTAGGGTTGGACGCTCAGTGCGCCCCATGACTCCCCTGTGTGTAGCGTTATAGACCACCTGTGGAGGAGGGGGGGCACCCTTGGTACGGGGAGAGAAGCTCGACAACTGGACACCACCGCAGGAGCGCGGTCAATATATGGCAGGCGCTGAACCTCCCCCCATCTCTCTCCTCTGGAGTTTATGAGCTGCGTGTGAACTCTGTGGGTGGTCGGAGATATGAGAGGAAGAACCGGCGGGCATGCGGCGGGGAGGGTGGGGACCTGGCAACAGCTGCACATTGGTGGAATAAGACTGGGGCAGCAGCGCTGGTGACACTTATCTTTACACTGCTGGAGGAGAGGCACAATCGCACAGGCTGGGCGCCAGGCTCGGAACTGCAGCCCTCTACATCTACTGATCCAGCTATCTGCGCGCCTGAGGGACGGAGCGAAGCATGGGCAAAACTGACGCTAGACAGCCCAAGATTTCCTTTGAGCAGCGCAAACTCCCCAGGGGAGCCACCTCAACGGCGGACGAGCGGGTGGTGACTGGCATGGATTCTTCCTCTAGTGGTGAGCCTAACATCCGCGAGATGTTCACAGATTTGAAGCAGTCCCTGTCCGCAATCAACATTAAAATAGACTCTATGTCCGATCGACTGGACCGGCTCAGAGACAAAGTGTCAAACCATGACGAGCGTCTGGCTGAGGTCGAACAGGGCACCTCCTCGCTGGAGGATGAGAACAACTCCACCCGGGAGAAACTGCTGCAAATGGAGAAGGTGCTGGAAGTCATACGAAACAAGAACGAAGACCTTGAAGCCAGTTCACGATGTAACAACCTAAGGATTCTTGGGATTCCAGAAACCACCGCGATGAGCAGGATCGAGGACTACATAGAGGAAATGCTCCGCTCCCTCTTTGGCGATGCCTTATCAAAGGTTTGCATTTTTGAGCGTGCACACAGGTCGCTAGGCCCTAGACCCCCGCCTGGTGCCCCGGCAAGGCCAATAATTGCGAGACTACTCAATTATAGGGATCGTGATGTGGTGCTTCGAAAAGCCAGTGACCTGCAAGAAACCAGATATCAGGGAAACGCAATCTCCTTTTTCCCGGACTTCACTATATCAGTTCAAACGGCGAGAAGAGAGTTCATGCCAGTCAAGCGCCTGCTGCAACAACAGGACATCAAGTATTCTCTTCTTTACCCCGCGAAGCTCCGCATTTTCCACGCTGGCAAAACCTCGTTTTTCACGGACCCTAAGCTTGCTGCCAAGTTTGTCCAGGGCCTTCGATCGGCCAAATCCGCCACGTCCAGAGACAAGGAACGGATGACTGAAGATCCTCTCAGCGAAAACGACTAATACTTTGATATGTGGCGCCTAGACAATTAGCAGGAGACCCCTGCGGACCGGGAAAACGCATTGTCCCTCTTTCGGCAACATCCACCTTTGCCAACTGATTACACTAAGCACAGCACATGGCTGGCCCGATCGCTAGAGAGGTGGCCCTCTCTGTACTTTATCTCCAGCCGCCCAGCACCAAAACTGCTGGGATATGCAGAGCCCCCTGGCGCTTCCCTCTTGGATGAGTCCCACTCATTGCTATTTTGTTGGCCATTTCTGGCCCATTTGGGACAAGTGCACTTTCTTTCAGCCTTGTTGGGTGGCTGTAGTGGGTGGGGGTGGGTACGACGGGTGTTGGATGTTTATATTGGTTGCTATTTTGGTCCTCCTCTCCTTTTTCCCTTCCCCCCCTTCCCCTCCCCTCTCTGGCCCTGTGTCAGTGTACAACCCGGGATGACTCGTTACCCATATGCTCTGACCTCTGCAGCCACTAGCGGGGGCAGAAGTGCTATGAATGTAACGACTTTGAAAGCAGTGATGTGGAATGTCCGTGGACTGAATGATTGCAGAAAGATGAGATTGGTGGCGGCATACCTTAACCGCCATGGGGCAGACATATGTTTTCTACAAGAGCTGCATCTAACAAACGCCAGTTGCACGCGGCTGCGCGCGGGTTGGATGGGTGATAGGTTCGTTGCTGGGTACTCCAATTAAGCCAGGGGCACGGCCATAGTTCTATGGAGGGGGCTCCCGTGGCACGCGAGAGCTGTGCTATGCGATCCCCAGGGGCGGTATGTTGTAGCGGCAGGGGTGCTTGGCGGTCGCCCGGTCAGGCTCATATCCGTGTACGGCCCCAACACTGATGACCCCTCCTTCTTCACCAAGGTTTGGCGACTGGCGGAGTCCCTGGGCCCAGGTGCGACAATATGGGGAGGGGATTTCAATGTGGCTCTAGAACCGGAAAAGGACAGGTCAGGCGGCTCTCGTAGACCTCATCCACGGGCAGTGGAGCAGCTGCAGATCCTCATGGAGGATCATGAGCTGGTAGATGTATGGCGTCGCCGACATCCCCACAGCAGGGAAGGTACCTGTGTGTCGACCGCTGGGCCTTCATGGTCCAGGATTGATTATTGGTTAACGTCGCGAGATGTGGACTCTTGGGTTTGTAATAGCACGCATCTTGCTCAATCTCTCTCGGATCACGCGCCCGTGTTGCTGGAATTTGCGTTGCCTGACGCTCCTAGCAGAGCATTCACTTGCAGACTCCCGGCTGGGGCTCTCCGAAACCAGGTCTTCTGGGACGAGATAAGTTCTGCAATCACTGAATACTTCGAAATCAACTCTGGCTCGGTGGAGTCCACGTTATGGGAGGCATTCAAGACTGTTATAAGAGGCAAGTGTATCGTCAAACAGGCGGGGATCCTGCGGGCTCTCAGGGGTGACCTCTGGCGCCTGGAAAAGGAGATCCGGGAACTTGAATCCGAGTACTTTGCCTCCAACCAAGCCGCCATCCTCAGCCAGATCAGGACCAAGTTGTCCGAATTCGAAGAAGCAGCACATAGGGAGACACTATATCTCGGAAAGGAGGCCCGTGCTCGCCAGTATGGCGAGGGAGACCGAGCTGGGAAGACCCTTGCGGGTCTTCTCAAAAAGCCTTGGGCAAATGATTATATCAGTGAGTTGCGGGTAGGGGGTGACACTGTAGCCATAGGGCAGAAGGCGGTACAATCAGAAATGATGGCTTTCTATTCCTCACTCTACGCTGCACGCCAAACTGAGGCACACCCCGATTTGATCCCCTTTTTTGATTCGATTGAGCTGGTCTGGCTCAGCGATAACCATCGTAAGTACCTGAACGAGCCATTCTCTGAGGAGGGGGATATGGGTGTGATCCGAGCGATGCCCGGGGACAAGGTGCCCAGATTGGATGGGCTCATGTCCGCATTTTACAAGGAATTTGCACCGCTTCTTGTACCCCATCTCCTCAACATGTATGAGGAGGCGCTTGAGCAGGGATTTATCCCCCCTTCCCTTCGCAAAGCACTGATCGTGACTGTGCTGAAGCCGGACAAAGACCCTACGCTGTGTGACTCCTACCGGCCGCTGTCCATGATAAATCTTGATAATAAAATACTCGCTAAACTGCTCGCTTCCTGGCTACTCCCCCTGCTTCCTATGGTGCTCGGTCCCGACCAGTGTGGCTTCGTCCCTGGTAGGAGCACGTCCCATAATCTTCTAACCCTTTTTGCCACCATGCAAGAGATCGATCCCTCTCCCCCAGCGGCCGCTATTTTCCTGAATGCCACCAAGGCATTTGATACCCTGGAATGGCCTTTTCTTTTTAAACTCCTTGCGTGTATCGGCCTGAGCCCGTTTTTCATCCAGAAGATTGCCCTCTTGTATACGTCCCCGACCGCGCGACTGCAGATAAACGGCGAGATCTCGCCCCGCATCAGGGTGGCACGGGGCACGAGGCAGGGTTGCCCGCTGTCACCTTTACTATTCGCCGTGGCTATGGAGCCGCTTGCCGCTAGACTACGGCAACATCATGCGCACCGTGGCCTTAATTTCACACCACGGGTGGTCCTGGTATCACTGTATGCGTATGATGTGACCCTGTATGTAAACCGCCCGGCGACGAACCTGGACTCACTCATCCATGAAATCACTAGGTTTGGTGGCCTCTCAGGCGTTATGATCAACTGGGGGAAGTTCACGATCTTCTCGCTGACTGCAGCCACTAACGAGTTCCAGTCGGAGTTTCCACTCAAATGGGCTAACTCCCCGGTGAAGTACCTGGGCATATGGATTAGCGGGAGCCCAGACGAGCTCTGGTGCTGCAATTATGGTAAACTGATGGATTGGCTGGTGGACCGGCTGCACCGGTGGAAACTACTCCCGCTATCGTTGGCAGGCCGGATTGCCATCGCCAAGATGGTAGTGCTGCCTAAATTTTTATATGTTTTTATCAACCTCCCGCTGCCCCTCACTATGGAATTCAAGAGGAGACTCCGATCAAACCTGATATCCCTTGTCTGGGCGGGCGGACAGCCACGAATCACACGGGAGATACTCACTCTCCCGTTCGAACAAGGGGGACTAGGAGCCCCGGACATGGACCTGCACTTCAACTGTGCACAGGCCCAGTTCAGGTTCCACTGGATTTTTCCCACCCAATTTATGGCACATACCGCCCCAGAGACCGACCAGGCGGACCCGGTTCCACTCCATATGGTGTTGTTTCGGCAGCAACACCGCCCCAGGCCTGGAATCAACACGGTAGGCTGCACTGTTTGGGTGTGGCAGGAGCTACGACGCAGGGCACGGTTAGACACTATGTTCTCACCCTCTGTGCCACTCACTCGGCACCCAGCATTCCCGTTCACAGCTGAGGCAGGGACTTGTGGACGACTGCGAAAGCTACAGCTCCACACGCTAGATAGTGCATTCCCTGACGATGTGTTTATTGGCTTGGATAAGGCACTGGGGGAGGATCATACGGGCCTGATGGACAGATTGACCTATTTCCAGCTCAGAGCCGCGCTGCGCAAAGCTTTTGACTCATTCCCGATAGCACCACCGACATTTAAGGTCCTTGAGGACTTTTTAACCAATCCGTCACCTCGCAAATTAATTACTCGTTTATACTCTGGTATGCAGCGTGAGTCTCCGATAGGCACCCCGCCGGCGCGACTCAAATGGGAGGAATGTCTGGGAGCCCCCTTTGATGAAGGAGTGTGGGAATATTGCTGTGCACAGGCTAAGGAGCCGTCGCCCAATTACAGACTGCGATTGATTCACTTCAAATTCATTCACAGACTGTATAGGACCCCTGTTTGGATGCACAAAGCAGGTCTGAGTGAGGACGCATGTTGTGTGCGTTGTAGGGCGCCAGACGCCTCTTTCTTGCATCTGGCGTGGGAGTGCCCCGAGATTATGTCGTACTGGGGGAACATATTTGACACATTGGATGAAGTGACGGGGAGCAGATGTGAGCGTACCCCCCTGATTGCCCTTCTTGGTTATGTGCGCGATGTGCCCTCTGAAAATAGGAAGCTAACAGCTATGCTTCTACTACTTGCTAAAAGGAGAGTGGCGATCTGCTGGGGCAGAAGGCGGAAACCCCTGGTAGCTGACTGGCTAAGAGACGCTGCATTTTGCCACAACTATCTATCTGAATTCTGGGAATTAATGCCTGCGCAGGCGCGCCCCAAAAATATTTGGGAACCGTTGCAAAGTTACCTTGCCGCTCGGCTGCCCGACCAGGCAGTGGCCCCTGTGGATGCCGTCAGAGTGGGTGCTGACTGAATGCCTCTTGCGAAACGGGTGTGTCGCTGATCGTTCCACATTAGATGGCCAGAGAGATCCCCTCCTTCCCCCCCTTCCTTTACTTTCCTCCCCTTGTTTTTCTTACGTTCCTTTTGTGAATACGTTTTCTTCATAGAACTGTTCTGTGGACTCTTGATATGCAGAATAATCTCTGCCTGGCCTGGCTACTGAGCGACCCTGTCTGGATGAATGGTCGTTAAGTTACCATCTGATATGCTAGACTGGCTACGCATACAATATGTATTCATCCTGCATGAAAACACTGCATTTGATTTATCAATCCTTTCTGTACCGTCCATCCCTCCAGATGTACGGAGGGAGATAGATGCGTATTCTATTTGTTGTTAATCTATGAATAAATCTAATAAAAAAAATAATTTCAAAAAAAATAATAATAATAATTGGCCCTCCAAAGCTCGTTGATATCCCTGCTGAGCCAGATACCCAGGTATCTGACCGTTCCATCTGCCCATTTGAGCGGGAATTCAGACGAGAATACCGACGTTGCGTCCGTAAGCGGGAAGATGAGAGACTTCGACTAGTTAATGGTGATCCCCGACATGCCGCCAAATCGAGTGAACTCACTGATCACAGGATCTAAGTTAGCCTGCAGGTCGCGCACATACAGGGTAACATCGTCTGTGTACATAGATGCTATGATTCTGCGGGGTGAGAACGTAAGGCCATGAGTTGCATGGTGCTGTCGCAGCTTGGCCACAAGCGGCTCAATGACTAATGCAAATAATATAGGGGACAACGGGCATCCCTGACGAGTGCCTCTGGCCACCTCAAATGGCAGTGTAATAGTTCAGTTGATCTGAAACCCATGTCACACTCCGAGCATAAAGGAGTCTGATAATCCCGACAAATTTGGAGCTCAGACTCAGCTGCGATAGCAGTGCAAAATAATATGGCAATTTGAGCAAATCAAACGCCTTTGGGGCGTCTAAAAACACAGCAGTAGTGTTGAGGGACCACTCAATAGTGTGTAATAGAGCGAAGAAGGTGTGCAAATTGTGGGACGTTGATCCACCTGGAATAAATCCCGACTGGTTCGGTCTCACTATCAGGGCCGGACTGGGAACCGAAACCGGCTCTGGCAAACAGCTCGGCTGGCCCCCGGGGAGGGGGTCAGGGGGTGCGGCCGAGCTGTTTGCTAGGGCCGGTTTCAGCCGATTTTGTTACAGGGGGCCGATATTGCTGGCCCCCGGTAACAAAAACGGCCCCCCAGGGGCCCAAAACCAGCCCCTACCCTGGCAGCCCACCGGGGAAACTCCCGATGCCCGCTACAGCCAGTCCGGCCCTGCTCACTATAGTGGGTACAAGCAGAAGAAGGCGTGCAGCGAGCAGTTTAGCAAGAATTTTGTTATCCATAGTAATCATGGATAAAGGACGATTTGACTTGCAATGTTGGGGATCCTTGTTGTGCTTTAGGATTGTCACTATTACAGCCTCCCGCATCATGGGGGGTGGGACACCGGTAGAGAGAGCCTCTTCATACACAGAGAGGAGGTGCAGGGCTAAAGCGTGGGCATATTCTTTATGAAAGACTGCAGTGAGGCCATCCATGAGAGGCGCCTTATCTGCAGACATCGTATGGATAACTCGGACTAACTTCTCCACCGAGAAGGGCTCGTCCAGATAATGTCTGAGGCCATCCTCCAGCCACAGGAGCTGAATGGAGTCAAAATAAGAGGCGAGGTCCGGAGCCAAGGCAGCATGCCCAGTCTGATACAATGAGGTGAAGAAGTCAACCATCACCGCATGCACCGCCTTAGTGCCCACACACCCAGAACCATCTTCGCCTTTCAGTTCCTCTATGTAATCACTCACTCAGGGCCTACGCAGCATCTGAGCCAGGATCCATCCTGATCTCTCGCCCTCCTCATAGCGCCGAGTGTGAGCTTCCTTACTTAGGGTCTCCCTATGGGTGGCCTCTTCATACTCCGTCAATTTACCTCTGATGGACGCTAGTGTGGACACACTGCAGTCTTTAAAGTAGCAGAGCTCTAACTCCCTTATTTCCCTTTCAAGCCGTCCCAGGTCACCGTGAAGTGCATGCAGAACTCCAGCTTGTTTTGCAATGCATGCGCCTCTAATCACCACCTTGAAAGATTCCCACAAGGTGGACCGCGACATCTCAGGCCTGTCATTGTGTTGAAAATATGAGGATAAGATATATGAGCCGGGACATAATGTGTCAGGTTTGAAACCGAAATCCAATTTTACACCAAGCTTAGCTCAGATAGACACGAATGTGGAATTATTTGAAAGAATAGTGGAAATTTAAATTAAGAATATGAGAGGTAGGGATACTAGTTTTAACAATAACCTTCCAGGGAGCCAGAGGAAAGCATTAAAGTATTTACAAGATAGTGACCAGTATATTATTAAACCCGCAGACAAGGGCGGTGGAGTAGTGGTCTTCGATGTGACTGACTATGAAAGAAGGATGAGAGAACTCCTCAATGTAGAAGACCACTACAAACTAATACGACTATCGGCTATTAGTGATCTGAAAAAGGAAGTAGCAGGTCTTTTGATGCTAGGTAGAGAAGAGGGGTGGATATGTGAAAACGAGTACAAATTCTTACTTAATATGCACCCTATTCTTCCTGCGATTTATGGATTGCCGAAAGTGCATAAGAGTATGTTGAATCCTCCTATGCGCCCGATAGTGAGTAGTTTGGGCTCAATGCTGGAGCCACTTAGCAAATACGTGGATTTTTTTCTAAAACCTATAGTTCACAAACAAAGGTCTTATTTGAAAGATACGGCACATGCTATTGCGATCTTTGAGGGGCAGGGCTTCAACAGGGTGACCCAGCTTTCGGTCACCCTTGATATTGAAGCCCTTTACACGAATATCCCCCAGGATGACACGATCCGGGTTATTTCGTCCATTCTGGAGCAAGAAGATTTGAATGGGGGTAATAAGGATTTTATTATGGCTTGCATTAGTATGGTTCTCAAAAACAATATTTTTTTGTTCAAGGACGAATTATATAAACAAATTAAGGGGACCAGCATGGGGGCCACCTGTGCCCCTAGTCTGGCCTGCCTTTACGTGAGTGCTTTTGAACAGATGCATATTTACAATGAGATAGCACCCTACTTTGAGAATATCACATGCTGGCACCGTTTTATAGATGACATTATTTTTGTTTGGAACGGTGCCAGTAGTGATTTGGAGTTGTTCCTACAGTGGCTCAACTTAGGGGATCCAAATCTTAAATTTACAGCACACTATAGTGATTCCAGTGTTGAGTTTTTGGATATCCGGGTAAAATGCACAGAAGATGAATTACAGGTTGAGCTATATACCAAACCCACGGATAAAAATACTTTATTACAGTACTACAGTAATCATCCTCGCTCACAGAAGGATAATATTCCCTTTGGGGAATTTTTAAGATTACGACGTAACTGTACGACTCTGGCCGATTTTTATCATCATGCAGAGTTGTTAAAGAAAAAACTAAGGGATAGAGGCTACCCTGGTAAGCTTATTAAACAGTCCTTTAAGAGAGCCCGTTTTTACAATCGGGACTGTCTGTTGGAGCTGAATAAAGAGAAGAAGAAGAAGAACAAGGCAACAGATAGAGTTGTTTTTGTGAGTCAGTTCACTAGCTTGAGTAATAAAATCCAAAAACATAGTTAATAAAAATTGGAAAATTTTGAACCATGGAGTAATGACACATTTAGAAAAGCCTCTCTTTTCATTTAGGAGAAACAAGACGATTCGTAATTTCTTAGTGAAAACGTATCCAATAAAGTTTGAGAATCAACAAACTTTGAATGGACAAAAAGCAGTTGGCAATTATAAATGTGGATCTTGTTCTATATGTCCACATTGTATTGAAGCAAAAAGCGTGATATTTGCAGGAAAAACAATGACAGCCACAACCTTGAATAATTGCCGCAGCAAAAATGTCATATATCTGTTAATTTGCCCATGTGGGTTGGGATACGTAGGGGAGACCAGTCGAGAATTACGTACCCGCCTCCTTGAACATAAATCGGCTATAACAAAAAAGGAAAATGCGCCATCAACGGACCACTTTGTAAGAGTAGGACATAACTGTGATCAGTTTCAGTGGTTTGTACTTGAAAAAATTAATATAAATAGGAGAGGGGGTGATCTGGACGCAAGGAGGAGGAAAAGGGAACAATGGTATATATGCCATTTGAACACTGTAGAAAGAGGATTAAACTCTAGGGAAGACTGGATGAAGATTGTGGCGAATCAGTAATATAGGAAATAAGAGCAATAAAAATATTAGTAGGTGTACAGGGAACACAGCCACAGGCGATCTATAATTTTACCAAATATATTTATGGAATGGTAAATGAAAGAATTCCATCTGTGTCTTGTTATTTTAGAAATTGACACTAAATTGTGCGAGGATGATCAAGGAATCTGCAATTTTACCAAATATATTTATGGAATGGCATAATTAAGAATTCCATCTGTGTCTTGTTATTTTAGAAACAGACACCTTATTGTGCGAGGATGATTAATGAACTATCCATTTGAAAGACGAGTATGTGCGACTGTTAAACTTTTTTTAGAACCGAGCAGTGCTTTAAATGGGAAAAAATAAGTGCAGGTACTCATTAAATTGAGCTAGGGGCGTGGCTATTGGGCGGGGTTAGAGGCGGGGCGAGACATGATAATACAAGACTCTTCTATTGAGTATTAATCAGTATGCCTCAGAACAAAAGCGCCTTTGGAATTGCAGCATTAATAATGAGTACTACACCAGCTGCAGGACATACCAAAACATGTGAGAAAAGTATCAATATAAACAAAATGTGTTTACTCATTACACAAAAGGGACAGGTGTGGCGCAGTGGCCAGAGTGGCTGAGTTCGAGAGCAGGGTTCACGGCTCGATCCCCGGTGCCGGTGGCAGCTCAGCATCATGTGACTCCGGACAATAGCTCACTTAATCTCCCTGACGGCCCCCAGCGCCTGGAAACCCTTAAGGGGGTGATATGTTTGCGCTTTACAAATAGGAATTATTATTATTTTTTATTATAAAATGAAGGGCAAATACGAAATATTAATGTTTCCTTGTTTTGCAATATTTGCAGGTTCTTATTGTCATTCTGTTCCTACTTAGTTGCATTTGGCACAATGCTTACATATTCTCAAGTGCACATGCATACACACAGAAACAAGCAAACATGCACACACAAAAGCGTTCCACGCATTTCTTTGAAACTACCTCCTGGGAGTGTCCCGATTGTCTTACTCTCTGAACTCGCTTTCTCTCACACTCAAAAACACACACACACACACAACACACAAAACACACACACAACACACACACGGTTCACTTGGGATTATTCCTGCGTTACCACTCAGCAAGCGACAGTGTGAATGTACAGAGCAGGACCTGAATGAGCCCTGCTCTGTCAGACACAGCAGGACGGTGAAATCCCCAACACCCGGACATCCCTTGCATAACGCAAATGAGCCGCTGCTGAATGGTTCAGCAGCGGCTCAGCTAAGGGGTAGAAAGGCGCTTTGGCTGGCAGAGTGCCCCACAGACATGCTCGTCTCTGACAGCATCGAGCTCAGCAGCATTAGCACCAATTAGCTTACCTTTCATGAGTACCGGTACTCTTCTTGGCAGTGGAAAAGTGCCGGTACTCAGATCGGTAAAAATAAGAAGTGCCGGTACTCAGTACCTGTGAGTACCGGCCCATTTAAAGCACTGGAACCGAGGGCTTTTTTCGTTTCAATATCCGGGACTAAATAGGCAGTGTCAGCACAAGATAAGAGTACGCAACCATCAGGTTTGAGCTAACCAGTAGGAATCGAGGTAGCTCCATTTAAACCAGAGAGTATCCGGGTACTGCCGTTGATAGATACGAACGAGCAGGACGGATGTGCGAGACCTCGTCTGTTACCCAGTAGGTGAGAATAACCGGAATCGCGGAGATTAGACTAGTTTTTTTATAAGTGGGTGGGGAGATAGAACTGCGGTATATTTATAGGAATACAACAGGGGTTTTGAACTACGGGTATTTTTTATGTTTGCCAATGTAGCCGATAACAAACGAAAGGTGAACAGCGATTTTCTCGTTTGTTTCACATTTACAGCACATCGGGAAAGAGGAGGACGTGAATGCCCCTCGATTTGGGAGCAAGTTATGACTCATGAGGTAGTGCCAATAATCAGATAATAAATAATAAGGTATGATTTTATAGATAAAGTGCTTGAGTGGCTATTTACTGAGTAAGGATAGTTTCCTGATTCAAGCATTGTGGTGTTTTTTTGCTTTTTTGCTTTAGGTGCGAGGATTGGTATTACGAGAGTTAGAATTCCATTTTTGACTCGAATTTATGGGATATTGTCGACTTGGGTGACATAAATACCCCTCATACAGCAAGGTAGGAGTGTGTTGAGTACCAACTAGAGGTATTGGTGGGTGATGCTTGAACTGAATTTAATGAATTGTCTCGAAACAATCACTGAAATAGGTCTGTTGCTTTATTTTATAAATAGGTTGTAGTCCTGGCAGGAAATTGGACCGAGTAATTTATTCAGAGAACTGTGGCATTCAAGATTTTAAGAGCTTTTTTCATCTGAACACAGTTCATCTTATATAAGGTACTTGATGTGGGACAAAACCAATGTTAAGGTACAAATACAATATAAAAGTAAATGAGGTTTAAGCCAATGTAGGATCGAGGAAACATAATTAGTATGTAAATAATAAGGTAATAACAATATAGACCTCAAAGGAACAAATGCAATATAATAAATTATTTGGGGGAAGGTGCAAAGAATATAGAAATGTATGACTGCATGTGTATATGTAATGTTTAGAAATTATAGGATTTTTGCGCAATACTTAAAGAATATGGGGATAATGTGAAGTTTACACACAAGCATGATGCTATGTGCATTCATTGTATGTATTTTTATGAGGTGTTTTGGAGGCAAGAATAAAATAGTAGTTTTTGCTTTTATAATAATATGTATATTAAGCACCATGGATTAGACGAATATAGAAATATTGTTTTATACATATATATATTTGTCTTACACAGGATATTATCAATAAGAAAACAAGGAACATTACAGAGAAAATGTATATAAGTGTCTTGAAAAAGATGGACTAAACTTTTTAACCATCGAAACGCGTCGACGCAAATTTGTTACATAATCCTTGGAGGAACGTGATTCTGTAATTGCTAAATTAGGAGGGCATTCAGACCGTGTCCCTATATTTGGTTTTTAGGATATGTATTGAAAAATGACAAAATTGAGTGTCTATAATCTTCTTTTCTCTTTTATGTGGGGGTATAGTGTTATTTGTGTTCTGTGTAATGTTGTGGCATCTGTTTGAATTAATTTTACCAAGTATATGAAATATATTGATGATGGTTTTATTGTGATAGAAAAATCAGATTTTATTTATTTTTTGTGATAATAGGATTTTTAATAAAAACATGTTTTTTAATACTTGAATTATACGAGTCAGCATCTGATGTTATTTTATGTGGATTGGAGTGGATAAGTAGTATAAGTTCGAAGTAGACAAGCAGTAGTTGCTTTTTTAAATCCAGTAATTATCTAAGTGGTTTTGTACTTTGGTCCAAGGGGAAACATTTCTGTTTTACTTGTGAAGAGTACCTTATTCCCTTGGTTGCACAAGGGGTCTCTCTCTATTTATTATATATTGAAAATATTCCACCATTACTGTTCTAATCTCCTCCCTGAATACCTGATCACATAGAACCCCAGCTGGGAGTCTACAAGTGAATGCCCACATGGGAGGGCCTGGGTTCACCATCTCCAAAAGGACACGAGCGTGGTCGGACAGTGTGCGAGGTAAATGGATGACGTGTGTGGTCCATGCGTTATTGTCTCATGTCGCCAGCCAGAAATCAGTACGCAACCATGTGGTGTTGCTCTGCAGCTATGCATGTGCCTTCCGAATCTGCCGAATGTTGGGAGCGCCCGAGGCCAGTGAGGTCGAAATCACCCATCAGTAGCCGCAATTGCGCCACCGCCTACAGGTGTGTGAAAATGTGGTACTTGCATGCAGAAGTAATTTGCTTCTTAGAACTCTACTTCCATCAGAGATTTTTAGCTTTTGTAACTCATAGTTGAAGGCCTTTGCGCATAACAAAGAATACAGATTCTTTTGTAAACTTGAGACAAGGCTGGCAGCAGAATTTAATATCATTTTAAATGTTGTTAGTTGCATTTTAGGGACACCAGTGTGGAAGGAATTACCATATTCAATTCACTGTGGTAACCGTGGCTTCTACTGGTAGTTCAAGATCCACATTCAGCAGGTCCATTTATGGCATTTCTTATGACCATAGTCCATTTAGATGGTTACTGCACTGGGATGTCCATTCCGAGATATTTTGTTCAAAGTTTATGATCCTGAGCAGGCATAGGTTGGAGAACGAAATGAGGGAGGTCACATACTGTCCTTTAAAATGTCATACCCCTGCAACCTATTGGTAACTAATCTCCTGTTATTCAACTATTAATACCCCCAACCATCCTCCCACTAAAGGTCACACTTAATTACTACTAATTTAATATAACATATAGAAACTTGAGTAAATGCATGGAATGGTTTCATTAACATCAAAAGGCTAATCACAATATCCACTGAAAAACCCCTAACCTTGGTTCCAGAGCAGCGTCCTTCCTGCCGTAAAGAGCTTAAATGCCTTGCCAGGGGTTGTGAGTGATATATAAATCCTATTATAAAACAATACATTTTGCAAAAATACAGTAATAGGGATGAAGGCGAACATGCATGTGACTTCGAGTAGACTGTGTTCAGAGAGAGGAGGCTTACAGAGGCTGGAAAGTAAAGGGAGGTGGATTTGAAAAAAAAGGAGAGGCATCAATCAGAAGTTTTAAGTCAAGGCCAGATTTCATGGGGATACAGAGGAGGCTTTTTTGAGGGTGCGTGCACCTGTGGATTCAAAACTGTAGAAAGAAGCAACATTATTTGTTTGAAAGATAGTGCTGTAGTAGGTGCTTTTGATGAACATTTGAATAAGCCTGGGTGGCGAACTCTGCTCCGCCAGCGGAGTTTTGCCAACTGCACGCTCCGTTGGGAACGCGGGGGTTCAGGCAAAAACTCCGAATCCGCGGCGGAGTGGAGTTAGCCCCTGAACCCATGCCCAAAAAAGAGTAGGAAATAAACACTTACCTGCTCTGGTGTCTCCGGGCTGCCCTCCTCCTCGCTGTCCTCGCATGCCCAGTCCTCGCAAGACATACAACGTAGGGGTTTGCGACCAGCGAGGACGGAAGACGGCGAGGAGGAGACCACGGCGAGGAGGAGGGCAGCCCGGAGATGCCAGAGCAGGTAAGTGTTTATTTCCTACTTTATTTTTTTTTATTGTAGGTGGAGGGGAGCGGAGCGGAGTTCCACTGAGTTTTTTTCAACTCCGTGGAACTCCGCCCGCCCTTACATTTGAATTAGGCGAACGGTCTATCTCTTGGTCTATCTCCTTACTAAGAAAGCTGATCAGGGCAAGGGCAGAAAACATAACGTAATGGCTGGCCACATATATACGGTAATATTGCAAGTTTTAGGCTGCACTCAAAGGCAGCAGTAACCTCATGATAAGTGCAACATGAGAGAGTATATAGGATAAATAATGTAAACATTGAAAAGGATGGCAATTTCAGCCCGCCTCCGGTTTATACAATTTAAATATCTACATAGGGCCTACTACACTAGACCACGTCTGTGGTGCATGGGTACTATTGCCTCTCTGATATGTCTCCACTGTAAGGTGGAGTGTTGTACTGTTTCCACTTTTCAGTAGAAACTGCGTTTTTCAGGCCACATAAATGTGGGATGGTACAAGACTGACTTCATGCACCCCCTCAGGATATTTTGGCCAATAGACCAGCTAGCTCACAGTGCCCCATAAGTACCCCTAAACCTGACACGGTAACACATGGTATGGGCAACCTCAGAACATGAAAACCATGATCCCCCCCAGGAATCGTGGTAACAGATCTAGAACCTTTTCACTCAGTCACTCGTGCTCTTTCGAAGAGATATACAAGAAATACACAGAAGGGCGTTTTCAATATTTATTGAGCCACCGTGATTCTTGTATAGAATATATGCTCTGCAATGATTAATAGACAGAAGCAGATAAAAGTAATTCGTAATATAAGGACAGTGAAAAGAATGAAAATTCCACCATCGCGCTAAAACAGTTTATATATGCTGGTATATAAGTACTGAGTATAAGGGACTCTTACTATGCATTTCCCTAACCTATTGTCAAGGGTGTGTGCGCTCTGCCACGAATCCCCTATTGCATGATCTTACACCCCATTACCTGAAGGCAAGGTATGTAGGTCCCCGTCTTGGTCACAAGTTGGACATCCCTCGCAGAGGAATGAAACAGAAACCAGCTGGGCTGAAACTTCAACACAACTGCGACCTCGTAACGACAGAGTGCTCCTCTGATCTGAGCCCGGAAACACGTGTGTTTTTTTAACTACAGTAATCATGCTTCCGTGTCGAGGCTCCAGCTGAGCTGACATTTGTTTATTGTCTCTTTTGTTAGCGATGTCGCCTCATGGACGAAAATAACAGACAACGTTGTGTGTCGAAGCCTTGTACGAAATGTTCAAGGTATTGCAATATTGTACTTACAAAGTGGTTTTGTAAGCAAATGTGGTTTCAGAGAAACTAATCCTGCATTGTCACGCAAGCAATTGTGTGTCAAAGAGAAGGCAGCTTAAGAAACATGTACATATAAAATGGCAGTGTTTCTCCCCTGGCCTAATTGAGTCACGTGACAGGAGGATGGTACGTTCATACATATTGTATGGAGCAGCACAACACTGTATTGGTTCTGACGGGCTATGACGTCCTGCCTGAGCGAGGATCTTTCATGAATGATCCCGCTAGACCCCAGATTGATCCTCCTCCATTGTACAGACGGCATTGGAATGAACAAATACAAATTACTCCTTCTGTTTCTGGGATTAACACTTGCTAAAAGGAGATAGATAGGGCATGGAAGGCTGAGACCCCACACCCTGGCGGTGTCGATCACTGCATGAGGATGGAGGTTTCGGTGTATGTGGCGAGGGGTATCCCCAAAAGCATATCAAGATTTGGCAGAGGTGGGCATATTACAGGGGCATTGTGTTGGAACCTACTCATCCCATCAACTCTTGCCCTGATGAAGAAATTCGGAGCTATGGGAATGAAAGAGGGGGCAATGGTACACAGGAGTGATACCAAAGGTGCTGTGGGAACTGTAGATTGTGGGCTGGTGTTGGCTGGGTGGGATAGACTGTGCAAGCTGTTTGATTTTATTAATGGGTATGCTGATTTTAATATCCGATGGATAACTTGCGGCCAACACTGCCTTGTTCATCTGCTAAGTCAATAAAATGTGTTTAAAAAAAACATTGAAAAGGAGAATCTACAGATACTGTACTGGATGTCTTCTGATGTTCACCCTTAACGTTTAGCTCACAATATTAATTACAAAAACAAAGTGGGATCCATTTTAGATGCCCCTGGTTGTGGCATGGCACACGATGAGGGTAAGGATAGCTTTCCCAGCCTACAGTCCCATGGCTGGAGGGTGGCGACCCAAACAATGAAGTGAGAAGTATGTAGGCAGAGCTACGTTTTGCAATGGTATTAGCCATACTAGCAAAGAAATGCTGATTATTTCTTCTTGAATACTGCGGCTTGGTTGATGGTAAGGGTGAAGGGTGAGACAAGTTTCTATTGTTCAAGGTGAGAATGTTTCTAGACCAGGCCTGCCTGTTGTCTGTAACTAATTACTGCTTCAGAAGGTTTACTAACAGCGAGGTGCAGAGATCTCAGACTTTATTGTGCCCATATTGTGGGTGTTCTGCTTGGGGCCAGACCTGGTGCTACCTCCTGTGAGAAGCATCACTTTACACAAAAGGAGGGTCCGCTGGAGGGACACTTAAAAAAGAATCATGTCACATCTGAAAAGAGACCATTTGGCACCTATGGCATTAGTCACAATGGATGTGTCTAAGAAATCAAACAGCAATAAATAAATGAAAAGGCATCTTTTTATTTCCCACGTGACGATTTACTTTAGGCAGTCTATTGTTTTTGGTTGGCAATAAAAGTATGAAAGAGATACACAAATGTACAAGGGACTTGAAACAAAGAACACTGAAACCTCACCAGCCCCCACACCTCCCCAAATTTGGTTTAAGAATGTTCCAAACTGGCTGTGTAGTGGTGAACCCTCCCTCCCCTATATTCCGGCATGGATCTGCCCAGCTCAATACTAGTGCACTAAGGTCAATTATACATTCAAAATGGCTTCAAATAAATTCAAATGGGTATTTGCTAAAGCTTTTCCGAAGGACTCTTTGAAAGCTGTTGTTTCGACTTTGTGACTTTCCAGGGTTACTCTCGGAAACCTTTATGAATTCCAGAATTTGAAACGTCTGCACTCAAACCTTGTTGGAAATCTGTGTAGTGTTTGAGGTACCTTGAGATTCGTCCACATAGCTTGTTTTGAAGACATGACGCCAGGTGGCAAACACATCAGAAAGTGGGGATAAAAATCAAATTAAGGAAAGATGCATGGCCTGTTGGAGGGCAGGACGGTGATGATTAAAGTCTTTTGTAACCTATTTCTTTCTTTTTCTTGTCTCACTTCCTGCGGCAGCCCAGAGTAGGTGTTTGCTCCCTTGCCGGCCATGTCAGTTTTATCTGACCTTGTTATAAATAATGTATAGGCTTCTGTGAGGAGGTTTCAGTTGCTTTTCCACTCTGTCTCGCTCTTCCCTCACAAATGATTCAGCACTGACTAAGGCAGAGGCAAGAGTCACCAAGGCCCTTCTCTCGGCAATGATGGGCCCCACTGCCCTGACTACCACCAATACCACTCTAAAAAACATACAACAAAATATAATAAGTGTAGGAGAGTAGGATCTGCTTCTTATAGTTACCCCCACTTTTTGCTGAAGTCTCACTGTTTTTGGCCTAGTCTGACTAGGATCCTGCTATTCAGGAACCCAGTCTATCTGCTTTCTCCTGTAAATTGCAACACATGTACTTTAGGTACACTCCAGATTGGATACTGGGGTACCCTTATAAGTCCCTAGTATATGGTACACCATGTACACAGGGCATAGGTACTCCAGAGGCCTCCCATGGGCTGAAGCATGTATTATGCCACCCCTGAGAGGCCATCCAAATTGACACGACCAGCCTGCTACAGCAGACTGTGTAAAATGGTGCTTGCACCACTTACTTAAGATATAGGTTCACTAGATCTCTCTAAATCACTACACATACAAACCTATCAGTCACCCCTATGACAGGCCTTATCAATCCTGAAGGCAGGGTGCTGGGTTTTATGTGAGAGGGTGCCCCTGCATGAGTAGGGCCCCTCTGCAGCCTTCGGAGACCATTCTCCGGGGTTGTCTGTGATGCAGCCAACCATATATATTTAAGTGCATTATAACCTCACGGTAAATGCTAACTTTAAAACGGCTGCTTAGAAACATGTTGTGTTTGGTGTCAAACACCTTGGAATCATACCTCCACACCAGTAACTGGTGTGGGAGTTATGATTCCACCCTTCTAGAACCACTACTGTGGGTCACCGGTCTACCCGGTACCAGCTTTCTCGACCTGGGCAGCACAAAATGGATGCTGACAGATACGAGTCTGCCCTCCTGCTGCTGAGCCAAGCTCGAGCAGAGGCCTGACAATAGGTTTATTGTCATAGGGAGGTGTGACCACCTCCCAGACAGGCTTTAGTGTATTGGGGCTGGGTGGGTGCACTCTTAGAGTGCCAGAAAGTCTGCACTGGGGGCACATTTGGTGTCACCATGCATAGTCCAGCTCAAACCAGTTCTGGGAGCCATTGGCTCCTGCTCTGGCGCAAAACTGGACAAAGGACATGGGTGTAGCCACCCCTCTGTCCTGCCCCTCCCCTAGGAGGGTCCCCAGAGTCAGTCCAACCCCTTCCCTGGGTATAAAGTGGGAAACCTGATCACAGGACTTTAGATTATACCTGGACAAGACTCTGCAAAGAAACCAAGTACTTCAACGGTCTACACTTCGCTGGACGACAGAAGAATCTCCCTTGGAGTAAAGGAGTTACTCCCCTGCAGCAGCAGGCACCTAAGCGCATCTGACCGGCTTGCATCTCCAGAGCTCCTTCGGACTCCGAAGATTTATGCAACACAGGAGGTGGGTTCCCAAAGGTCCCTGAGATAGATCTGACCTCTCAGCGATTCTGAGACCAGTATCCCTCGTGGGGGCGGTGCAACCCGTACCCCTGTGCACCGCGTCTATTTGCAAGTGCATATGCTTGTTGGCGATCCCTGAGCTTGTGCATTGGACTACGTGTAGTCCTGACGCCGAGCACCATTTGCACCGAAGATATCCGGCCTCCACTCCACGAGTGCTCTGTGGGCTGGTGCTTTGTAAATTCGCTTGAGATCTCCTTGCGATCCTTGGTCCGTTGGCCTGTGGGTCCTGGCGAGGGTCATCTCGTTTGTTCTTGGGCTTCCCTGGTTGCTCCAGATGTGCCCTGACTCTCCATTGCTTGGGGAGTCCCCTGGACCTTGCTGGTCTACACCGTAACCTGTTTCCTCTGCCTGCGTGGGTTGCCGCTGCCAAGGCTTGTTGGTGCTCCAGCCAAACACTGACCCCTCAACTCTCGACATCCTTCGTGGGACAGCTCACCTCAGGACCCTGGTCAGAGACAAACACCCTTTCTCTTCACCTGAAGCACCCGACATCGGTGGGCATTCGACTACCGAGCCCCTGGTCAACTGAAGTGACCCAGACTCTGTCCCCTCTGCTTTCAGGTTCCTCTCACCTAGAATCCAGGCTTGGATTCCACCGGACACTCTTCGCCTTCCTGGCAGCAGTACTTTCTTGCAGCTCTCCATTGAAAACGACGGAAGTTTCCGACACCACTTGACCCCTATGCACCCGGCTCCTCTGGGATAGGTAACACGGGTACCTCGGTACTCACAAGGGTGCTGGCCTTAGAACCTCTTATGTTCCAAAGGGTTTGCTTGAAGTCCTCCTAGAAGTGTCCTTAAACTGTAATTTTCCAACCGCGACTTTCCCATAGAGTTGCACGGAGCACGCAGTCGTGTTTCCTCACTGCACCCATCCTCCGTGGGCGCCCTGTGTCACTGCCTTGGATGGTTCCTTGGGGTCCCAGCGATTCTACGTGCTCTAGGCCCTGTGTCTATTGAAGTCGTTGTTGTTATACCATTTTTTTAGTATATGGTTCGGTCTCCCCTGGAGCCCGTTGTATATTTTGCTACTTACGTATGTTCTATTGATTAAGTATTGTGTGCTTTGTGTTCTAATCTCGTGTAGAGGTTAGTAGAGTGTTTTAGTAATAAATACATATTTTTATATAACACTTGTGTGGTTCTCCTTTCATTTAGTCATTCAGGAGGTGATATTCTGGTAAAACAATCTGCTTTACATTCCTTCAAGATTAAGCCTGAAGGCTGCTCTCCACAGCTACCACTAGGATAGCTTTCTAAAGGTTATCTTTGACCTCAGACATCATAAGGGTCATTTGGACTGGTGCAAGGTGCCCACTTTAATTAGTGGACAGCATATACCAGGCCAACTTCTCACATTGGTGTGCAGCGGTTGGGATTCAAGCTTGCTATTGTTTTACCAGATAAATCTCATTGAGTGATGTGAGAAGTAGGCCTGGTATATGCTGTCCACTAGTTATAGTGGGCACCTTGCACCAGTCCAAACAGCCCCTTAGAGGTGATAGGTTAAAGACAACCTTTATTGAAAGCTATCCTAGTGGTAGCTATGGAGAGCAGCCTTCAGGCTAAGTCTTGAAGGAGTGTAAAGCTGTTTGTTTTACCAGTCTATAATCTCTTGAATGGCTAAATGAAAGGAGACCACACCAGGTATATATATAAAATATATGTATTTATTTCTAAACACACCCTACTAGTCTCTTTATGAGGCTAGAGGTCAAAGTACACAAGTTACAAGTAAAATAGCACAGTAAATTAGCACAATATACGATTAGCCCTAGGGGCGTACCAAACCATATATTAAGAAAGTGGTATAAGAACCACGACTTGACTAGACACAAGGCCTAGAGCCAGTAGAATCGCTGGGACCCCAAGGAACCACCCAAGGTAGTGACACAGGGGACCCACGGGGGACGTGTGCAGTGTTTGAACACAGCGCGAGCTCCATTAGCTTCTATGGGGAAAGTCGCGGTTAGAGTTTTAAAGTTAAAGGACACTTAGAAATGGACTAGGACCAAACCCTCTTGGACTTAGACAGTTCTAGGGTCAGCACCCACAGGAACACCAGAGTACTCGAGTTATCTCACCCAGGGAAGCCGGGTGCATAGGTGTCAAATGGTGTCGGATCGCGTCATTGTTTTCAATGGCAGCTTGCAGAGAAGTGCTACTGCCGGGAAGATGCTAAGTGTCCGAAGAGATCCAAGCCTGGATCGAAGATGTGCAGGACCTGAAAGCAGAGGGGACAGAGTCTGGGTCACTTGCCAGTGACCAGGGGCACGATAGTCGAATGCCCAACGATGTCGGGTGTTTCAGGCGCAAAGAGGTGAAGCTTGACTCTTCAGCCATGAGGACCAGGAGGCGTCGACGACAACTAGGAGCTGGATTCGAGCTGTCCCATAAGGATGTCGAGTGCTGCAGTGTTGGTGCACGGATTGGACACAACAAGCCTTGGCAACAGCAACCCACGCAGGAAGAGGAAAGATGCTTCGGTGTGGACCAGCAAGGTCCTGCGGACTCCCCAAGCAATGGGACATCAGGGCACATTGGGAGCAACCAGGAAAGCCCAATCAAATTAAAATTACCCTTTTCAGGGACCCACAAGTAGATGGACAAGGGATCGCGAAGGGACCTCAAGTGGAATCACAAAATGGCGGCCCACGGGTCACTCGGAGTGGGTAGGCTGGCAATCTTTGGTGGCTTCACTGCTCGGGGTCAGGGCTACAAGTAACCCAAAGCACAGCCTCAAGGATTGACGAGACGCATATGCACTTGCAAATGTGCACGATGTCCAGGAGTTCCGGTTCCACGGTACCCACGAGGGCTACGGGTCTCAGCTTTGCTGGGTACTCGGTTCAACCTCTGGGAAGTCTGGAAACCCACCTCCTGGGTTGCAAAGTCTTCGGCGTTTGGCGGGAGCTTCGAAGATGCAGACCGGTCAGATGCGTCTTTGTTGCCTGCCAAGCAGGGGAGTAACTCATTTACTCCAAGGGAGATTCTTCAGTCATCTGGCGTTGAACAGATCGATGAAGGTCCAGGATTCAGTTTCAGAGTTTCGTCCAGGGATATCTAAAGTCCTGTAGCCAGGGGTTCCTTTCTTATACCAAAGGAAGGGGTTGGACATACTTTGGGGACCCACCTATGGGAGGGTTTGGAAAGAGGGGTGGGGACACCCATTTCCTTTGTCCAGTTTCGCGCCAGAGCAGGGGCTGGTAGCCCCTGCAACCGGTTTGAACTGGACTATGCACAGGGACACCAAATGTGCCCCCAGTGCAGGACTTCAAAGCACTCTTGGAGTGCACCCACCCAGCCCCAATACACTAAAGCCTGTCTGGGAGGTGGTAACACCTCCCTGTGACAGGAAACCTATTGTCCAGGCATCCCCTGCCGGAGTTTCGGTCAGCAGCAGGAGGCCAGATTCGTGTCTGTGGCTGCAGCATCCATTTTGTGGTGCCACGGCTCTGTTTGTTGGTACCGGGTATACCGGTGCTGTCATGTCTCTCCCTCTAGAAGGGTGGGATCATACTCCCACACCAGTTACTGGTGTGGGGGTATGATTCCAAGGTGTTTGACACCAAACACGACATGTTTCCGTGCAGCCATCCCAAAGTTAGCATTTACCTTTTAGTTATAATGCACTTAAGAGTATATGGTCAGGCTGCATTCACAGACCACCCCAGAGGATAGATTCCGAAGGCTGCAGAGGGGTTCTGCTCATGCATGGGCACCCTCTCACACAAAAGCAAGCACCCTGCCTTCAGGATTGATAAGGCCTGCCATAGGGGTGACTGATAGGTTTATATGTGCAGTGATAGGGTGAGATATAGTGAACCTATATCTCAGTAAGGGGTGCATGCACCACCTTACTCAGGCTGTTGTAGCAGTCCTGTGGTGTCATTTTGGAAGGCTGCCCAGGGGTGGCATAATACATGCTTCAGCCCCTGGTAGGCCTCTGGGGTACCCATGCCCTTGGTACATAGTATACCATATACTAGGGACTTATAAGGGCACCCCAGAATCCAATCTGTGGTATACCTAAGGTACAGGGAATCAATTTAGAGAGGAAGCAGCTAGGCTGGGGTCCTGGATAGCAGGGCCCCAGCCAGACTAATGTCGAAAAACAGTGAAACATCAGCAAAAAGTGGGGATAACCATAAGAAGCAGATCCTACTCTCCTACACAACCCCCCAAACGCAGGGACATTAAACTAACCTTGACCAGTTGAGTCTTCATGTTCTAAGTGGAAATATCTGGAGAGTCCATCTGCATTGGCATGGATACTACCAGGTCTATGTACCACGGTATAGTCCATCCCCTGTAGGGAAATGGACCACCTCAAAAGTTTGGGGTTTTCACCCTTCATCTGTTTTAGCCACAAGAGGGGCTTATGGTCTGTCTGAACAATGAAGTGAGTGCCAAACAAGTATGGCCTCAACTTCTTCAGAGCCCAAACCACAGCAAAGGCCTTCCTCTCTATGGCTGACCAACGTTTCTCTCTGGGGGTCAGCCTTCTGCTAATAAAAGCTACTGGCTGATCCTGACCTTCATCATTCAACTGTGACAGTACAGCCCCTACCCCCAACTCAGATGCATCTGTTTGTACAATGAACTTTTTGGAGTAATCAGGACTCTGCAGAATGGGAGCAGTGCCCATGGCCTGCTTCAGGTCATCAAATGCCTTTTGACAGCTAACTGTCCACTGAACCTTTTTGGGCATTTTCTTAGAGGTAAAGTCATTCAATGGGGTCACTATTAACCCTGGGCAAAGCACTACGCTACGCTCGCGTAGTTTGCGAAGTTTGCGCTACTTCGCACAACGCGAATTGCACGTAGCACAGTGCAAACACGCGTAGCGGTCATTTTGCTTGCTCGCGGTCCTCAACGTCAAGTTGGCGACCGCGAGCAAGCAAAATGACATCCCGGCGAGATTCTCAACGCGGGAGGTCAGGTTTCTCATTGCGAGTGGTCGCGTATGCTCGCGACCGCTCGCGATGAGAAACTACCAGTCCGCGTTGAGAAGCTGCCGCTCGAGTAAAAATCTACTCGAGCGGCAGTAAAAGACAGCTCGCACTGTGCAAGATGCCGTTTTCAATGATTGCACAGTGCGGACAAGCGTCCGGCACTGTGCAATCATTGCGAACAGTGCACTACGCAGTTCGCGTAGTGCTACGCGTAGCTCGCGTAGTGCGAACTGCACTTTGCGGAGCTTCGCTTAGCGCTACTTCGCGAACTACGCCCAGGCTTAGTCACTATGGATCCATAACCTTTTACAAATCTTCTGATGTACCCAGTCAGGCCCAAGAAGGCTCTCACCTGAGTCTGGGTAGTGGGAGCAACCCAGTCCATTATGGTCTGGATTTTGCTCTGCAATGGTTGAACCTGGCCTCCACCTACAAGGTGGCCCAGGTACACAACCTGACTCTGCCCTATCTGGCACTTAGTAGCCTTGATAGTTAGGCCTGCTTTTTGCAGGGCCTCCAAAACATTCCTTAGGTGAACCAGGTGATCCTCCCAGGTGCTAAAGACAGCAATATCATCTAGATATGCTGCACTATAGTCTTCCAGGCCTTTAAGGACTGTATTCACCAACCTTTGGAAAGTGGCAGGTGCATTTTTCAAACCAAAGGGCATCACCACAAATTGGTAATGTCCACTAGGGGTAGAAAATGCTGTCTTTGGCTTTGCATCATCAGCTAGTCTGATCTGCCAGTAGCCAGCTGTCAAATCAAATGTGCTCAGAAACTTGGCTGAGGCCAAAGTATCTATAAGCTCATCTGCCCTTGGGATGGGATGGGCATCAGTCCTAGTGACTGCATTGAGACCCCTGTAGTCCACACAACCTCATTTCTCTCTTGCCATCTTTGGTGTGAGGTTTAGGCACCAGGACTACTGGACTAGCCCAAGGGCTATCTGAGGGTTCAATGACTCCTAAATCCAACATCTTTTGGACCTCTGTCCTTATACAATCACTGACATGATCAGGCTGCCTGTAGATTTTATTCTTGACAGGCAGACTGTCTCCAGTGTCCACTTCATGAGTGCACCAGGTAGTCTGACTAGGTGTCAGGGAGAACATATGCCTGAACTGGCTGAGAACTTTTCTGCAGTCAGTTTGTTGCTGGACAGTGAGGCTGCCTGCCAAGGCTACACCATCTACTGATCCATCATCAGGGTTTTGAGAGAGCAGGTCAGGGAGTGGATCACTCTCTTCCTCCTGTCCCTCATCAGTAGCCAAAAGCAAGCCCATGTCTGCCCTGTCGACATATGGTTTCAGTCTGTTGACATGGAGCACCCTATGGGGACTCCTGGGAGTTCCAAGGTCTACCAAGTAGGTATCCTCTCCCTTCTGTTCAACAATTGTATGGGGGCCACTCCACTTAGCTTAGAGGGCTGCTGGGGCCACAGGCTCCAACACCCACACTTTCTGCCCTGGCTGGTAAACAGTCAGCACAGCCTTTTGGTCATGCCAGGCCTTTTGCAATTCCTGGCTAGCCTCAAGGCTTTTAGTTGCCTTTTTCATATACTCTGCCATCCTGGAGCGGAGACCAAGTACATAGTCACTATGTCCTGTTTAGGGGGTTTGAGAGGTAACTCCCATCCCTCCTTCACCAGACACAAAGGACCCCTAACAGGATGGCCAAACAAAAGTTCAAAAGGGCTGTAACCAACCCCTTTTGAGGCACCTCCCTGTAGGCAAATAAAAGGCAGGGCAAAAGGATGTCCCATCTGCGCCTAAGCTTTTCTGGGAGACCTTTGATCATGCCCTTCAAGGTTTTGTTGAACCTTTCAACTAAAACATTGCATTGTGGGTGATGGGGTGTGGTGAACTTATAATTCACTCCACACTCCTTCCACATTGCAGTCAAGTAACTAGACATGAAGTTTGTACCCCTGTCTGATACTACCTCCTTAGGAAAACCCACCCTTGAGAATACTCCCAAGAGGGCCCTTGCCACCACAGGTGCTGTGGTGGTCCTAAGTGGAATTGCTTCTGAGTACCTAGTGGCATGGTCCACCACCACCAGGATTAATCTGTGCCCAGAGGCTGTCTGAGGATCCATGGGACCAACTATATCAATCCCCACCCTTTCAAAGGGAACCCCCACCACAGGTAGTGGTATCAGGGGGGTCTTTGTGGTTCCACCTGCCTTCCCACTGGCTTGGCAGGTGACACAGGAGCGACAAAACTCCTTGGTGTCTTCAGACATGTGGGGCCAATGAAAGTGAGGAACAATTCTGTCCCAAGTCTTGTTTTGGCCCAGGTGACCTGCTAGAGGAATATCATGGGCTAGTGTCAATAGGAAGCCCCTAAATTTCAGAGGTATTACCAACCTCCTGGAAGCACCAGGCATGGGGTCTCTACTCTTTGAATATAGGAGTCCATCATCCCAATATAGCTTATGGGTGCCACTAGCATTCTCAGCAGCCTCATCAGCAGCTTGCTTTCTGAGGGTTTCAAGAGAGTGGCAGTTTTGCTGCTCCTGGCTCAGATCTGCCCTGGAAGGGCCCCCTGTCCCCAAGAACTCGACCTGATCAGGTTCAAGCTCCTCTGGGACAGTTCCTTCTTCAGGACTAAGATCATCTCCCTCAGGAGGCTGATCTGTATTCGGAGTCAGGGGGGAGGGCACTGCCTTAACCCTACTGCTCCTCCTCTTGGGAGGCACCTGGTCCATTCTTCCAGAATCCAGGGCCTGTTCAGTGTTAGGCTTTTTGGCCTGTGACCTGGTCACAGCAAATACATGTGCAGGGATCCCTAGCATTTCTGCATGTGTCCTGAGCTCCACTTCTGCCCAAACTGAAGTTTCTAGATCATTGCCAAGCAAGCATTCAACAGGGAGGTCTGCACTTACCATAACTTTCTTGAGGCCAGTTACCCCTCCCCAGGAGAAATTAACAACTGCCAAGGAATGGTCTGTCCTGACATTCCTAGCATTGGTCACTTGGTACATTTCACCAAGTATAATCTGCCCAGGAGCCACAGGATCTTTGGTCACCATTGTGACACTGGCTCCTATGTCCCAGAATGCCAAAGCCTCTTTTCCATTTATCAAAGACTGCTGTCTGTATTTGCCCAAGTTACTGGGACTCACAAAGGAGGACATGTCCATGCCTCTATCACAGACCAGGACAGCCTGATTTGGAACTCTGACTAGGCCAGAGCCCATCTCAGAACCCAGGGTTAACCCTACTACACCCTTATTCTGAGTACCACCAATTGTAGCTGCACTAGGGGGAACAGTTGCCTTAGGGGCAATGGTGGCTGGACTTGAGTCTTTCGACTTGGTGCAATCACTGGTCCAGTGTGTTTTATGTTTACAGATCTTACACCATGGTTCTTTTGGCCTTTATTTTTGTTAGATTGGGACTCCCCCCCCAGATGAAGATTTTTGGGGACCTTGAGAAGATTTCTGGTCTTTACCCTTTGCCCCACCCTTGTCAGAGTTCTTAGAATCTTGCTTCTTTGGGTCACCACCTTGGTTCTGAACCTTCTGCCTCACCCTGGTTCTGACCCATTTGTCTGCCTTCTTTACCAATTCTTGGGGAGAGGTCAGATCAGAGTCCACCAGGTACTGATGCAACAGCTGATTTTGACAATTATTAAGGATCTGCTCCCTCATAATTAAGTTGTACAATCCTTTGAAATCACACACCTTACTGCCAAGTAACCAGCCCTCCAGAGCCTTAGTAGCACAATCTACAAAGTCCACCCAATCTTGATTCTGTGCCTTTTGGGTATCTCTGAACTTTATCCTATACTGTTCAGTGGTTAGGCCAAACCCCTCAATCAGTGCATTTTTCAAGATTTGGTAATAATCAGCATCCTCTTCTCTTACAGTGAGGAGCTTATCTCTACCGTTGTCTGCAAAGGAGAGCCACAAGATTGCTGCCCACTGCTCCTGGGGGACCCTCTGAACTTTACAGGCCCTTTCCAGTGCAGTAATCCATTTGTGGATGTCATCCCCACTCTGGTAGGGAGGGACAATCTTGCTTAGGTTTCTATGGTCATGAGACCTTTCCCTAACACTAGGGAAGTTGCTGCCACCATGGGACTCTAGTCCCAACTTTCTTCTAGTTTTCTGAAGCTCTAGGGACTCCCTATCTAAAGCCAACTGCTCACTTCTGATTCTAAGTTGAGCTTCTTCATACTTGAGCAGTCTCTCTTTCCTTTCATGAGAGGACTCCCTCCTATGAGAGGAAACAGAGGTCCCTATTGAGGTGTCAGAATGGTTAGACTCCTGAGAAGGAGATCTTGACCTTCTAGGCACACTCTCAACTCTCCCTGGTAGAATAAAGAGGAGGCCATTCTGGCCATCCTCCTCATCTGCAAGAGGAGCTGTGTTTCCCAGGTTAAGATCATTGTCATCTTCCTGGTCAGCTTCAGAGGTCAGGTCATGGGTATCTTCACCCCTTGGCCTTTCCTCATCTGCTGCCCCACCCTCTCTGCCTACCCCTTCAGACCCTGTGGGCCTTCTGAGATCATCCAACAGCAGTACCTCTGAGGCGTTGGGTGTTTGCACTTTTTCCTGTCTTCAATTTCCTAGTACTACACAATGCTCTCAATTCCAAGAATGGGAGGTTGTCATACTTGGATGGTAGAAGCCCATTGGCTTCTGGCAGGGACCCACTGGTTCCTGGCCTTGAAGACATCACTAGTGAGGTGTGGTGTATGCACTACCTACTCTAGTGTGGCCTACTAAACTCTCTTGAGTTGTATAAAGGGTGTGCTAAGCCCTTGACACACAACTCTAAGTTCAGTAGAACTTACTGTAATTTTAAGCTTGAATTATATGTACCTCAGGTACCTTTTAGTGGTTTTCAGTTAGTCATTCACTTGAGATTATCTGGTAAAACAAAGGCAAGCTTGAATTCAACCGCTGCACACCAATGTGAGAAGTTGGCCTGGTATATGCTGTCCACTAGTTATAGTGGGCACCTTGCACCAGTCCAAACAGCCCCTTAGAGGTGATAGGTTAAAGACAACCTTTATTGAAAGCTATCCTAGTGGTAGCTATGGAAAGCAGCCTTCAGGCTAAGTTTTGAAGGAGTGTAAAGCTGTTTGTTTTACCAGTCTATAATCTCTTGAATGGCTAAATGAAAGGAGACCACACCAGGTATATATATAAAATATATGTATTTATTTCTAAACACACCCTACTAGTCTCTTTATGAGGCTAGAGGTCAAAGTACACATTTTACAAGTAAAATAGCACAGTAAATTAGCACAATATACGATTAGCCCTAGGGGCGTACCAAACCATATATTAAGAAAGTCGTATAAGAACCACGACTTGACTAGACACAAGGCCTAGAGCCTGTAGAATCGCTGGGACCCCAAGGAACCACCCAAGGTAGTGACACAGGGGACCCACGGGGGACGTGTGCAGTGTTTGAACACAGCCGCGAGCTCCGTTAGCTTCTATGGGGAAAGTCGCGGTTAGAGTTTTAAAGTTAAAGGACACTTAGAAATGGACTGGGACCAAACCCTCTTGGACTTAGACAGTTCTAGGGTCAACACCCACGGGAGCACCGGAGTACTCGAGTTACCTCACCCAGGGAAGCCGGGTGAATAGGTGTCAAATGGTGTCGGGTCGCGTCATCATTTTCAATGGGAGCTTGCAGAGAAGTGCTGCTGCCGGGAAGATGCTAAGTGTCCGAAGAGATCCAAGCCTGGATCGAAGATGTGCAGGACCTGAAAGCAGAGGGGACAGAGTCTGGGTCACTTGCCAGTGACCAGGGGCACGATAGTCGAATGCCCACCTATGTCGGGTGTTTTAGGTGCAAAGAGGTGAAGCTTGACTCTTCAGCCACAAGGACCAGGAGGCGTCGACGACAACCAGGAGCTGGATTCGAGCTGTCCCACAAAGGATGTCGAGTGCTGCAGTATCGGTGACCAGATTGGACACAACAAGTCTTGGCAACAGCAACCCACGCAGGAAGAGGAAAGATGCTTCGGTGCGGACCAGCAAGGTCCTGGGGACTCCCCAAGCGATGGAGATTCAGGGCACGTCCGGAGCAACCAGGAAAGCCCAATCAAATTAAAGTTACCCTTCTCAGGGACCCACAAGTTGACGGACAAAGGATTGCGAAGGGACCTCAAGCGGAATCACAAAATGGCGGCCCACGGGTCACTCGGAGTCGGTAGGCTGGCAATCTTCAGTGGCGTCACTGCTCAGGGTCAGGGCTACAAGTAGCCCAAAGCACAGCCTCAAGGATTGACGAGAAGCATATGCACTTGCAAATGTGCACGGTGTCCAGGGGTTCCGGTTCCATGGTACCCACGAGGGATACAGGTCTCAGCTTTTCTGGGGACTCGGTTCAGCCTCTGGGAAGTCTGGAAACCCAACTCCTGGGTTGCAAAGTCTTCGGCATCCGGTGGGAGCTTCGGAGAGGCAGACCAGTCAGATGCGTCTTTGGTGCCTGCCAAGCAGGGGAGTAACTCCTTTACTCCAAGGGAGATTCTTCAGTCATCTGGCGTTGAACAGATCGTCGAAGGTCCAGGATTCAGTTTCAGAGTTTCGTCCAGGGATATCTAAAGTTCTGTAGCCAGGGGTTCCTTTCTTATACCCAAGGAAGGGGTTGGACATACTCTGGGGACCCACCTATGGGAGGGTTTGGAAAGAGGGGTGGCTACACCCATTTCCTTTGTCCAGTTTCGCGTCAGAGCAGGGGATGGTAGCCCCTGCAACCGGTTTGAACTGGACTATGCACAGGGACACCAAATGTGCCCCCAGTGCAGGACTTCAAAGCACTCTGAGAGTGCACCCACCCAGCCCCAATACACTAAAGCCTGTCTGGGAGGTGGTAACACCTCCCTGTGACAGGAAACCTATTGTCCAGGCCTCCCCTGCCGGAGTTTCGGTCAGCAGCAGGAGGCCAGACTCATGTCTGTGGCTGCAGCATCCATTTTGTGGTGCCAGGGCTCTGTTTGTTGGTCCTGGGTATACCGGTGCTGTCATGTCTCTCCCTCTAGAAGGGTGGGATCATACTCCCACACCAGTTACTGGTGTGGGGGTATGATTCCAAGGTGTTTGACACCAAACATGACATGTTTCCGTGCAGCCATCCCAAAGTTAGCATTTACCGTTTAGTTATAATGCACTTAAGAGTATATGGTCAGGCTGCATTCACAGACAACCCCGGAGGATAGATTCCAAAGGCTGCAGAGGGGTTCTGCTCATGCATGGGCACCCTCTCACACAAAACCAAGCACCCTGCCTTCAGGATTGATAAGGCCTGCCATAGGGGTGACTGATAGGTTTATATGTGCAGTGATAGGGTGAGATATAGTGAACCTATATCTCAGTAAGGGGTGCATTCACCAACTTACTCAGGCTGCTGTAGCAGTCCTGTGGTGTCATTTTGGAAGGCTGCCCAGGGGTGGCATAATACATGCTTCAGCCCCTGGTAGGCCTCTGGGGTACCCATGCCCTTGGTACATAGTATACCATATACTAGGGACTTATAAGGGCACCCCAGAATTCAATCTGTGGTGTACCTAAGGTACAGGGAATCAATTTAGAGAGGAAGCAGCTAGGCTGGGGTCCTGGATAGCAGGGCCCCAGCCAGACTAAAGTCGAAAAACTGTGAAACATCAGCAAGAAGTGGGGGTAACCATAAGAAGCAGATCCTACTCTCCTACAAGTGATTAACTGAAAACCACTGAGTATTAGGCACATATAATACATCAAGATTGAATAAGTAAGTTCTACTGAACTTGGAGTTGGGTAAGTTAAGGGTCTAACACACCCTTTCTCCAACTCAAGAGAGTTTAGTCTCCACTAGGTTAGGTAGGTGCCTACACCACATAACACTAGTATGTCTTCTAGAGGAGAAGCCAGTGGCTCTCTGCCAACTAGGTATGACCATCTCTCATTCCAAGAATTGAGAAACATGTGTACATCTAGGAAGCTGAGGACAGGGAGAAGTGCAAGCACCCAACGTCTCATAGAGATGTTGCTCTTGGATGACCTCAGAAAGACCCCAGGGTCTGATGAAGTAGAAAGAGTGGGTGGGACAGGGAATGAGGAAGGGCCAGGAAGTGACACCTTTTTTGATATGGACTCAAACCCTGGCCAGGAGGATCAAAATGATTCTAACCTGGAAAACACAGCACTTCCTTTAGGTGGGGGAGAAGGCCCCAGTGGCCCTCTCTTTACTCCACCAGGAAGAGTAAAGAGTTTACCTAGGAGATCTAGATCTCCCTCTGTAGAATCTCAGCATTCAGGAACTTCTGTAGGGACTTCCATCTCACATAAGAGGGAATCCTCTTAAGATAGCCAGTGCCAACTTCTGGAGCTTGAGAAAATCAAGCTTAGGCTCAAGAAGGAGCAGTTGGCCCTAGACAGGGAATCCATAGAGCTCCAGAGAGCTACAAAGAGATTGGGACTAGAGTCCCATGGTGGCAGCAAAAGTGTTCCTAGAAGTAGGGAGTATACTCATGAACATAGGAACCTGAACAAGATGGTCCCTCCCTACCAGAGTGGGGATGACATCCACCAGTGGATAACTGCACTAGAGAGGGCCTGTAAGGTACAGAGGGTCCCTCAGGAGCAGTGGGCAGCTATCTTGTGGCTCTCCTTTGCTGACAAAGGTAGAGATAAGCTCCTCACTGTTAGAGAAGAGGATGCTGACAATTACTCAGTCTTGAAGAGTGCTCTCATTGATGGGTTTGGCTTAACCACTGAACAATACAGGATTAAGTTCAGAGACACCCAGAAGGCACAGACTCAGGACTTGGTAGACTTTGTAGATTGTGCTACTAAGGCTCTGGAAGGCTGGTTACTTGGCAGTAAGGTGTGTGATTTTAAAGGATTGTACAATTTAATTATGAGGCAGCAGATCCTTAATAATTGCCAAAATCAGTTGTTGCATCAGTACCTGGTGGACTCTGATCTGACCTCTCCCCAAGAATTGGCAAAGAAGGCTGACAAATGCGTCAGAACCAGGGTGAAGCAGAAAGCTCAGCACCAAGGTGGTGACTCTAAGAAGCAAGATGCTAAGACCTCAGATAAGGGTGGGGAGAAGGGTAAAGACCAGAAGTCTTCACAAGGGCCCCAAAAACCTGCCTCTGGGGGGGGGGGAGTCACAATCAAACAAGGGTAAAGGCAAAAAGAAACCTTGGTGTCATATCTGTAAAGAGAAGACCCATTGGACAAAGGATGCCACTTGTCCAAGGGCTAAGGATTCTACTCCTACCACCACTGCCCCTAAGGCAACTGTTCCCCCTAGCTCAGTTCCAAGTGGTGGTACACAGAACAAGGGTTTAGTAGGGTTAACCTTGGGATCTGAGATGGATTCTGGCCTAGTCAGAATTCCAACTCAGGCTGTGTTAGTCTGTGATGGAGGCATGGATATTGCCTCCTTATTTGTAAGTCCCAGTAACTTGGGCAAGTACAGACAACAGCCTTTGATCAATGGTAAGGAGGCCATGGCATACAGGGACACTGGTGCAAGTGTCACAATGGTGACAAAATAACTTGTGGGCCCTGACCAGATCATACTTGGTGAGATGTACCAAGTGACCAATGCAAGCAATGTCAGGACAGACCATTCCTTGGCAGTTGTGAATTTCACCTGGGGAGGGGTAACTGGCCCTTAGAAGGTTGTGGTAAGTTCAGACCTCCCTGTAGAATGCTTATTGGGCAATGATTTGGAAACTTCAGCTTGGGCTGAAGTGGAACTCAGGACACATGCAGAAATGCTGGGCATCCCTGCAGATGTGTTTGCCATGACTGGGTCACAGGCAAAAATGTCTTCCACTGAACAGGCCCTGGAATAATGGACCCGGTGCCTCCCAAGAGAAGGAGCAGTAGGGGTAAGGCTGTGTCTTCCCCCCTGCCTCAGAGTGAGGATCAGACTCTTGAGGGAGCTGATCTCAGTCCTGAAGAAGGAACTGTCTCAGAGAAACTTGAACCTGACCAGGTTGAGTTCTTGGGGACAGGGGGCCCTTCCAGGGCATATCTGAGTCAGGAGCAGCTGAACTGCCCCTCTCTTGAACCCCTCAAACAGCAAGCTTCTGCTGAGGCTGCTGCGAGTGCCAGTGGGTCTCATAGGATCTACTGGGATGATGGACTTTTATACTCAGAGGGTAGAGACCCCAAGCCTGGTGCTACCAGGAGGCTGGTTATACCTCTGAAGTTTAGAGGCTTCCTATTAACACTGGCACATGATATCCCATTAGCAGGACACTTAGGCCAAAACAAGACCTGGGACAGAATTGTCCCTCCCTTTCATTGGCCTCACATGTCAGAAGACACAAAGGAGTTTTGTCGCTCCTGTATCACTTGCCAAGCCAGTGGTAAGGCAGGTGGTGCTACAAAGGCCCCCCTGATACCACTACCTGTGGTGGGGGTACCCTTTGAGAGGGTTGGGATTGACATTGTTGGTCCCATGGATCCTCAAACTGCATCTGGGTGCAGATTCATACTAGTGGTGGTGGACCATGCCACTAGGTATCCAGAAGCAATACCCCTAAGGACTACCACAGCTCCTGTTGTGGCTAGAGCCCTTCTGGGAATCTTTTCCAGAGTGGGTTTCCCTAAGGAGGTAGTATCAGACAGAGCTGCAAACTTTATGTCTGGTTACTTGACTGCACTGTGGAAGGAGTGTGGTGTGAATTACAAATTCACCACCCCTTATCACCCACAATGCAATGGGTTAGTTGAGAGATTCAACAAAACCCTCAAGGGCATGATAAAAGGTCTCCCTAAAAAGCTGAGGTGCAGATGGGACATCCCTTTGCCCTGCCTTCTCTTTGCCTACAGAGAGGTTCCTCAGAAGGGGGTTGGTTACAGCCCTTTTGAACTTCTGTTTGGACATCCAGTTAGGGGTCATTTATGTCTAGTGAAGGAGGGATGGGAGTTACCTCTCAAACCCCATAAACAGGATATTGTGGACTATGTACTTGGTCTCCGCTCCAGGATGGCTGAATACATGAAGAAGCCATCCAAAAACCTTGAGGCTAGCCAGGAATTGCAAAAGGCCTGGCATGACCAAAAGGCTGTTTTGATTGTGTATCAGCCAGGACAGAAAGTATGGGTGTTGGAGCCTGTGGCCCCAGCAGCTCTCCAGGACAAGTGGAGTGGGCCCCATACTATACTTGAGCATAAGGGAGAGGTTACCTACCTGGTGGACCTTGGAACTCCCAGGAGCCCCATAGGGTGCTCCATGTGAACAGGCTCAAGCCATGTTTGGACAGGGCAGACATGGGCTTGCTCATGGCTACTGATGAGGGACAGGAGGAAGAGAGTGGCCCACTCCCTGACCTGCTCTCACAGAACCCTGATGATGGTTCAGTTGAAGGTGTAGCCTTGGCAGGCAGCCTCACTGACCATCAACAAACTGATTGTAGGAAAGTCCTCAATCAGTACAGACACATGTTTTCACTGACTGCAAGTCAGACTACCCGGTGTACCCATGAGGTGGACACAGGTGACAGTCTGCCTGTTAAAAATAAGATTTACAGGCAACCTGACCATGTCAGGGACTGTATCAGGACTGAAGTCCAGAAAATGTTGCAGCTGGGAGTAATTGAACCCTCAGATAGCCCTTGGGCTAGTCCAGTAGTCCTGGTACCAAAACCTCGCACCCAGGATGGTAAGAGAGAGACGAGGTTCTGTGTGGACTACATGGGTCTCAATGCAGTCACTAGGACTGATGCTCACCCTATTCCAAGGGCAGATGAGCTGATTGACACTTTGGCCTCAGCCAAATTCTTAAGCACATTTGACCAGACAGCTGGTTACTGGCAAATCAGATTAGCTGAGGAAGCAAAACCAAAAACAGCATTTTCAACCCCAAGTGGGCATTACCAATTTGTGGTGATGCCTTTTGGCTTGAAGAATGCACCTGCCACTTTTCAAAGGTTGGTGAATAAAGTCCTTACAGGTCTGGAAGCCCATAGTGCAGCTTATCTAGATGAGATTGCTGTCTTTAGCTCCACCTGGGAGGATCACCTGGTCCACCTGAGAAATGTTTTAGAGGCCCTGCAAAAAGCAGGCCTCACTATCAAGGCCACCAAGTGCCAGATAGGGCAGAGTAATACCTGGTTGCAGGTTGTGTACCTGGGCCACCTTGTGGGTGGAGGCCAGGTTCAACCATTGCAGAGCAAAATCCAGATCATCATGGACTGGGTTGCTCCAACTACCCAGACTCAGGTCAGAGCTTTCTTGGGCCTGACTGGGACCTACAGGAGGTTTGTCAAAGGATATGGATCCATAGTGACCCCTTTAAATGACTTAACTTCCAAAAGAATGCCTAAGAAAGTTCAGTGGACAGTTAGCTGTCAAAAGGCATTTGATGACCTGAAGCAGGCCATGTGCACTGCTCCCATTCTGCAAAGTCCTGATTATTCCAAACAATTCATTGTTCAAACTGATGCATCTGAATTGGGGGTAGGGGCTGTGTTATCACAATTGAATGAAGAGGGTCAGGATCAGCCAGTAGCTTTCATAAGCAGAAGGCTGACCCCCAGAGAGAAACGTTGGTCAGCTATTGAGAGGGAAGCCTTTGCTGTGGTATGGGCCTTGAAGAAGCTGAGGCCATACTTGTTTGGCACTCACTTCATTGTTCAGACAGGCCATAAGCCCCTCTTATGGCTAAAACAGATGAAGGGTGAAAACCCCAAACTTTTGAGGTGGTCCATTTCCCTACAGGGGATGGACTATACAGTGGAACATAGACCTGGGAGTAACCATGCCAATGCAGATGGACTCTCCAGATATTTCCACTTAGAACATGAAGACTCAACTGGTCAAGGTTAGTCTAATGTCCTTACGTTTGGGGGGGGGGTTGTGCAGTAGAGTAGGATCTGCTTCTTATAGTTACCCCCACTTTTTGCTGAAGTCTCACTGTTTTTGGCCTAGTCTGACTGGGATCCTGCTATTCAGGACCCCAGTCTATCTGCTTTCTCCTGTGAATTGCAACACATGTACTTTAGGTACACTCCAGATTGGATACTGGGGTACCCTTATAAGTCCCTAGTATATGGTACACCATGTACCCAGGGCATAGGTACTCCAGAGGCCTCCCATGGGCTGAAGCATGTATTATGCCACCCCTGAGATGCCATCCAAATTGACACAACCAGCCTGCTACAGCAGACTGTGTAAGCTGGTGCTTGCACCACTTACTTAAGATATTGGTTAACTATATCTCTCTAAATCACTACACATACAAACCTATCAGTCACCCCTATGGCAGGCCTTATCAATCCTGAAGGCAGGGTGCTGGGTTTTATGTGAGAGGGTGCCCCTGCATGAGTAGGGCCCCTCTGCAGCCTTCGGAGACCATTCTCCGGGGTTGTCTGTGATGCAGCCAACCATATATGTTTAAGTGCATTATAACCTCGCGGTAAATACTAACTTTAATACGGCTGCTTAGAAACATGTCGTGTTTGGTGTCAAACACCTTGGAATCATACCTCCACATCAGTAACTGGTGTGGGAGGTATGATTCCACCCTTCTAGAACCACTACTGTGGGTCACCGGTCTACCTGGTACCAGCTTTCTCGACCTGGGCAGCACAAAATGGATGCTGCCAGCCACAGACACGAGTCTGCCCTCCTCCTGCTGCTGAGCCAAGCTCGAGCAGAGGAAGGCCTGACAATAGGTTTCTTGTCACAGGGAGGTGTGACCACCTCCCAGACAGGGTTTAGTATATTGGGGCTGGGTGGGTGCACTCTTAGAGTGCCAGAAAGTCTGCACTGGGGGCACATTTGGTGTCCCCATGCATAGTCCAGCTCAAACCAGTTCTGGGAGCCATTGGCTCCTGCTCTGGTGCCAAACTGGACAAAGGACATGGGTGTAGCCACCCCTCTGTCCTGCCCCTACCCTAGGAGGGTCCCCAGAGTCAGTCCAACCCCTTCCCTGGGTATAAAGTGGGAAACCTGATCACAGGACTTTAGATTATACCTGGACAAGACTCTGCAAAGAAACCAAGTACTTCAACGGTCTACACTTCGCTGGACGACAGAATAATCTCCCTTGGAGTAAAGGAGTTGCTCCCCTGCAGCAGCAGGCACCTAAGTGCATCTGACCGGCTTGCATCTCCAGAGCTCCTGCGGACTCCAAAGATTTCTGCAACTCAGGAGGTGGGTTCCCGAAGGTCCCCGAGGTAGATCTGACCTCTCAGCGATTCTGAGACTAGTATCCCTCGTGGGGGCCGTGCAACCAGTACCCCTGTGCACCACGTCTATTTGCAAGTGCATATGCTTGTTGGCAATCCCTGAGCTTGTGCATTGAACTACGTGTAGTCCTGACTCCGAGCACCATTTGCACCGAAGATATCCGACCTCCACTCCACGAGTGCTCTGTGGGCTGGTGCTTTGTAAATTCGCTTGAGGTCTCCTCACGATCCCTGGTCCGTTGGCCTGTGGGTCCTGGTGAGGGTCATCTCGTTTGTTCTTGGGCTTCCCTGGTTGCTCCAGATGTGCCCTGACTCACACTGCGTGGGTTGCCGCTGCCAAGGCTTGTTTGTGCTCCAGGCGGACACTGACCCCTCAGCTCTCGACATCGTTCGTGGGACAGCTCACCTCAGGACCCTGGTCGTCATCGACGTCTCCTGGTCCCCGTGGCTGCAGAGACAAACACCCTTTCTCTTCACCTGAAGCACCCGATATCGGTGGGCATTCGACTACCGAGCCCCTGGTCACCTGAAGTGACCCAGACTCTGTCCCCTCTGCTTTCAGGTTCCTCTCACCTAGAATCCAGGCTTGGATTCCACCGGACACTCTTCGCCTTCCTGGCAGCAGTACTTTCTTGCAGCTCTCCATTGAAAACGATGGAGGTTTCCGACACCACTTGACCCCTATGCACCCGGCTCCTCTAGGATAGGTAACACGGGTACCTCGGTACTCACAAGGGTGCTGGCCTTAGAACCTTTTATGTTCCAAAGGGTGTGCTTGAAGTCCTCCTAGAAGTGTCCTTAAACTGTAATTTTCCAACTGCGACTTTCCCATAGAGTTGCACGGAGCACGCGGTCGTGTTTCATCACTGCACCCGTCCTCCGTGTCACTGCCTTGGGTGGTTCCTTGGGGTCCCAGCGATTCTACGTGCTCTAGGCCCTGTGTCTATTGAAGTCGTTGTTGTTATACCATTTTTTTAGTATATGGTTCTGTCTCCCCCTGGAGCCCGTTGTATATTTTGCTACTTACGTATGTTCTATTGATTAAGTATTGTGTGCTTTGTGTTCTAATCTCGTGTAGAGGTTAGTAGAGAGTGTTTTAGTAATAAATACATATTTTTACATAACACTTGTGTGGTTCTCCTTTCATTTAGTTATTCAGGAGGTGATATTCTGGTAATACAAGCTGCTTTACATTCCTTCAAGATTAAGCCTGAAGGCTGCTCCCCATAGCTACCACTAGGATAGCTTTCTAAACGTTATCTTTGACCTCATACATCATAAGGGTCGTTTGGACTGGTGCAAGGTGCCCACTTTAATTAGTGGACAGCATATACCAGGCCATCTTCTCACAATAAGAATAATAACAATACAAATAAAGAAAGTAACAACAGTGCTAAACCACATGTAACTCCTACCACCACCTCCAACGCTACAATCTAGATCATGTTACACCACTCATCATAATGTTCCTCAACACCTTCATGTCACCTGGGGAAGTTCACAGGAACTTTAACATGTTATCACAACACGGTTGTTAAAGTAAACAGGCCTGACTCAAATAACCTGGCCAACGTGGAACTGATTTGTGGGCTCCCAAGAATGTCAAAGTTATTGGAAAGCTTAGTGACAATCAACTACACACTTCACCTCTGTTGCTCAGGTGTAACCCCCTTTGTCCCCAGGTACACTTTGCACCCCTGTCTGTCTACGTCTGGCTTGGCTTTGGTGCTACTTGTACAGAAGGGAACACACTACCTGGATCATGTGTTATTCATTTCATAGGGGCATGACATGTTCGGTATGAACCCAAGTGCCTCTATTCTGATGCCTAGAACCCGCGCCTTTGTGTATCTCCCAATTAAAAGATGGGGAACCGAGTTCGAGTCTCGGCAGGGACGCTCAACATTCCGTGATTCTGGGCAAATCACTTAATCTCCCCATGCTTAAGAAAAATGAATGTGTCCGTCTGTAACGCAACTGGTGCTCATGTAAAGCATTCTGATATCTTAGGGTCGAATTCTCGCAATATAAAACTCCCCCATACACCCCGCCAAAAAATATTTACACAAGGAGGCCACATACTCAGTAGTTTATTTGTAGCACACTCTGCCACAGAAGGGAAGAAAAATATAGAACACAACCACAGCTCTCCAGAAAACGGGGTACAAATACATACAGTGTACATGCGCACGCCCATACAGTCCTGTCTCTAAGTTGCCTTAGTGGCTGACTTCTACTAGTGAAGCAATTACTCTCCGCCCAGCCCATCTCAGACAGAGCCCTCAACCCTCCCTGAGTGGTGGTTGTGCCCCGAGTGTTCTGCACCTACTCTAGGTAGTGAAGGGTAGACAGTGATGCATACATGGTTATGTGAGCAGGAGCTGGAATCACTTCCTTTAGGTCCACCCCAGAGCCACTACAATATCAGGCTGGCACCAGTGACCCTGGAGGTAGGCGGCACCCACTGTGGCCTGTAACTTGCCCTCAGGGTTGATCAAACTTAGTGGGTACTCACTAACTAATGCTCACTTACTGCCTTCCAAGCAACCGTGGTCCACAAACTTCTCTCTTTCTCCTGAGCCTCCATGCCTCTAAAGAGGCAATCTCTGACATGGTTAGCCTCAGGGAACCTGCCCATCAGTGGCTCAATGAGGCCTGCTGCTTGGCCAGCCAGCTCTGGTATCCCACAGAGGGACCAGCTCTTCTTGTCGGTCAGAGAGCCCTGTACTGTCAGGATTATCCCCCATTTGTGGAACAATATTAGATCTCTGCTACCCATGCCAGGCATGGCATAGCAGATGCCCAATTGTCAGCTCCATAGGGCATTACTTTCTCTACTTAGACACCAGATCTGGATATGGCTCCAAGTCCTCAACTTTTCTACACATTCAGAGATGTGCAGTCAGCCAATCAGATCACACGTACAGAAATGCATTGCCTTCCTTTCTGGAGAAGATACATTGCTCCTTCCTCACACAGCCTGCCCTGTGCTCAGCCAACAACTAACATACAGGTCCATATGTACCTGTAGGAAAGGTAGCCTTGCACAAACTTAACCCATGTCTTCAAATTGGGTGGTTTCTTTTTTGCAGAATTGCAGCATCCCCCAGAGTTCGTGCAATCCTTAGTTTGCTTCGTCATGTGCATGACACCTCTACCCCAATTGCTAGACATTCACAAAATTGGTATCCCTAGTTCACAAATGCCGCTCAGGCTAACATCTGTATCTCCGAGGAATCAAGGCTGTCCTGGAAAGCCTTAGTCACATTCAACATTTAAAGCCAAATAACGGGCTAGGCGGACACGCATCTACACCAGGCTATGTATGGAATGTGGGATCTCGCCTCTATCCAGTGTGATTGACACTTGTCTATGGGCGGCCCAGCAATGCTGCCACAGCTGACCCATTGGATCACTTTTAATGAAGAGTGAACATTCGTCCCACAGATGAAAAGTGACTGCAGCATGTTCGTCCGCCTCTGTGGTTCTGTTAGATCCTTCCATTACTACAACTATGCTCTTCACAATTGTCATCTTCAGATTCGTGACTGCTACAGTGGTGTTTAGAGCTGCACCCCAACCAAAATCAAGGAACAAGGACAAAACCATGCAACCGTCTCATCCTCAGTCTGAAAGGATTGGACCTCTGTACTCCCATCACCAAGAGTAAAGTTGGTCCAGTGGTCCCTTGCCAAGAACAGATATAAACTCAAAACATGCTTCCTTGAAGACAAAGCCATGCATCTATGTTCATGACTGCAAATGCCTTGCTCCTGCACCTCCTGACCAGACATCTGGGGTGTAGCTCCAAAAACAGATTATCCCTCCAGCTGAGGCTCTGGTGCTCCGTCTTTAGACTGACTTTAAAATGTACCACATAGGCCTGAAGATGCATCGCCTTTACCACACATGCAGACCCGCCTGAGCTATCGCACTCTGAGCCCCCGGGCACTGATCCTATCGGCTTACCACAATGGTCCTTTGGACCACTTTCTGATTCAGTGATTGCTCAGAATCGACCGGATGGAAAACTGAGAGCTATACAAAACCACGAAATAAATATTTTTAAATACAGTAAGATCAATAACAATAATATAAATAACAATACAGCTAATATTACTACTAATAAGAGCTGCACTATTAGTATAGTTCATAACGACAACCACAATAACAATAATAATAACCATAGCAGTAATAATCAAAATAATGCAAGGATGATAATGTAATAATAAAGGATAGCAACACTGATAATAATGATAATTACAATAATATTGACAATTATAATAATAGTACTAGCAATAACAGTATGCAAAACTGTCATAATAGCAATAAAAATGGTAATAACATGAATCCTCCTCTCATACCTGCCCAGGCCCCTTAAGGGTTTGTTGGGTGAACCCCAAAACATCCACCTTCATTTTGTGAGCTGCAGTTTCCCTGTGCCCAAGATTACAGTGAACCAAGGACCAGAAGGCAGACTTGTGCTGTCTCTTTTCAGACATTAAAAAAGCGATTTTCCTCTACCCGTGATTGCGTCATTTTCACCTATTTTGCTTGTGGTTGTTACAGTTTAAAAAATGAAGTTTTTACGTGCCCGTGATTGCATCATTTTTCACCTGTTTTGTTTAGAAATTTGAGGTTTTTACTTGCCTTTGACTGTTTCTTTTTACCTGTTGAATTGTGGGCTTTGCAGGCCAAAATCTGTTGTTTTTTCACATTGCCCGTGAATACCTGATTTTCCCTCCTAGTTTCTCCCTTGATCTGTGCTCGACATGTGTGTTAAGCAAATCACCCCCAGCTCTCATTTTGTCTTAGCAAGTGAGTGAAACAAGATTACCCCCACCTCCCTTCCCCCGTTAGCAACAGAGATATTATACATCAGAGACTGAACAGAGGGTGCTCTGAGACAGCAGTAATATGCTGTTAGTTTAAGCTGTGTTTTTTTGGGATTGTACACTCGTTTTTTGGCTCGGAGAGTGAGTAAAGTTTTGCACATACAGTATTGTTAGAGGGCAAAGTTTGTTGGGCCCTTACCTGCAGAACTCCAAAGTGTGGATGGAGCCTGTCTGTCTCCTAGGAGATTCTTAATTGAGGAGCAGCTTCCAGCCCCCTGGCCAGCAAACATTGCCTGAGGTCGTAGGGACCTTATATAGTCTGCTATTGGATGCTACATGTGTGCACTGATTGGTGGTTGCATCTGTTGTTTCTATTGGATTAGGGTTAGTGTTCTCATTGGTTGGATGTTTGAGGATACTGATTGGTTCCTGTGTCAGTGATTCTTTTGATGTAGGGCTAGTGATCTGATTGGTGGATAGGTTTAGGGTTTCGGATTAGTTCCTGGGGCTGGGCTGTCTATTGGACGTAGGGTTTACGATTTCCTGTATGATTGGCTGCTGGGACAAGGGTTGGGAATAGGGCTGGGGTTAGGCTTTCTATTGGACATAGGGTTTAGGGTTTCATCCCTGATTGGATGCTGAGACTAGGGCTGTGATTGGCTGCAAGAGGCTTGTCTCCTATTGGTCCTAGGGCTTAGGGCTAGTGTTGTGATTGGTTACGGGTAGGGCTAGGATTCCCATTGGCCAAAGGGGTCACCTGATTAATAGGGCTATTTAAGCTGAGGGCCTCAGGGCGTCTCAGCCCGGGCATCGAGGCTAAGGGCGGAGAGGACAAGGGCAATTGCCTGTTTGAACCTGTTCGAGACTGGTCGGAACTAGGCCCAGAAATGCTGCCCAATTCCATATACACCAGCACCCACCTTACACCATCCACATCCCTAAACATATTAACACACTCACAGCACATGTTCTCTACTCATTTACTACAAACTCACTCAAGACAAAGTACAATGTACCCACTACAAAAACTCCAGAAATCAAACCTATACGCCCATATATCCCAGCTACCACACATTTCCACCATCACCTACAAACAGTACACAACTCTATCCTATACCACTAACCAATCCACTCATCACTAACACAACCCAAATCCACACCATACTTAACTATATCCCATCCAGACACACACTCCCTGCTCTACTTACTGCTAACAGACCCCTTTTTGTCACTAACATACCTATACTCAGCCTTCCATAATTTCTCCCACCAACACTCTCCTCTTCTTTCTGCCACAATAACACAACCGCACAACATTTACACTCCACTGCACCCTACATATTACCTCTTGCAGCAATCAAAGCTAAGACAAACACTCTTAACTCTACTTCATCCCCTCTTACACACAACATGCACTCTACCACAAACACATCACAACCCCCTTTAACTTACAACTTCCACTCACAAACAATACTATACAAACAAATCCATCTAAAAAAACAAATACACCAGCACCTCATTTCACTAATCCTCAAAAACAAAACATAACACACACACCAGCACAACAAAATCTCTCAAGCTCAACACCTCAAAATACTTTCCATCACAAACTAGAAACATACACCCACCTTTCAGACTACACAAATAAACAAACTCCAATGCCAAGCTTTCTCTCTTCCACCCCACCTAATACATATACAGCAGCACAGCAACTCTCTTTTAACCGCCTCTCATTCATTGGACAAATTAGAACCTTACTACATGACCCACATGCTACACTGCCACCCCTAACTCATACACCTTCCACGCTAAACGGACGCAAACAAAATAAGAAACATGCCACACCTCACAACTTTGTTTCTCCATGTCGCTACTGCACAACAAGGTTACACTACAAAAACAACACAGCACACCAACTCACTCTCAACCACCTTCTCCACCACCTACACACGAAGACCCATCAAAATGCCTTTTTAGCCTGCTGGACAAGGAACACGATACAGAACAGCTACACAATTGCTATCCTCATACAGCTAATACCAACACTAAGGACACACCTGCTGCAAGCCAAAAATACTGCTCACTCTTCTACAAAACAAAATCACACAATAGCCAAAGCACGATCTCTAAACTGTCTACTAATAAATGCTCGATCGCTCTCTAAAACAAACATCACATCTAGACCTTCTCACTGACACAAAACCTGACATACTATTCATAGCTGAATCATGGGAGATGATATGGCTCCAGACCTGCATAAAGCGGTTTCTCTAGGCTATCAAACCATCACCCAAAATCGTATAGGCAAAAAAGGAGGTGGCCCAGGTGTTGGGTTCAGACAAACATTACATATCACTAAAGCTAACGACGTCTCATTAAAAGATTGTGAGGCCCTTTTCATCAGATGCAATCCTACACCGTCTTCCTCCTGTAACTTCCTGCTCCTTTACAGACCTCCACCTAGCAATGTGACATTCCCAGACACACTTCTAGACACGGTTTCAAACCTGATATCACTACACTCCAACCTATGCATTCTGGGTGACCTCAACATTTGGTTTGACAAACCCAATATGCCCCATCCGAAAACAATCATCGCTGGCGTAGATGCACCGAACCTGTATCAGATCGTCCACAAACCCACACACATCACTGGACACATCCTAGATGTCATTTTTGTAAATACAAAACTAGTTACCTTTCAAACAGTGACTCCGGTCACATGGTCAGACCACAATTTGCTTGCTTTCCAACATAAAACAACACTAAGCGACGCACCTAAAACCACCTTACGTCCATCTACCTATTGACTTTGGAACAAACTCAATTTGGAACACTCAGAAACACAATAAAGTCTGTTCAAAAACTATATGAGTGGCTACAGGAAGCTTTTGATATCTTGATACCACAAAGAACCACACAACAGAACAAATGAAAACAAGCACCTTGGAGAAATACAGAGATAAAAGAGATAAAATATCAAATTAGAAAGCTGCAACGTGCCTGGATCAAAACAAACACCAATCAAGACAAAGTTCACCTACAGAAAATAAACAGATTATACAAGTCAGCTATCAAAAAAGCTAAGAAAAGATACTATTCAGACAGAATTCAAAATGCTAAATGTGCAAATATAGAATTCTATAAAATTCTCCATGAATTTCATAAACCAAATTGCCTAGAAGGAGCTCATCCCGTTACTCAAGATTTCACAGACAAACTGGCAAATCATTATACGGCCAAAGCAGACACGTTGGACTCATACTTAAAACAAAGCACCAGCACTGACCCTTTTCCAAAACAACAATCCAAGAATACTCTAACCCAGCCTCTCATTTCTGTTAAATATAAGATTTGCAAAATGTATCAAACCTGTTGAAAACAAACTTCAAGCAATGGAAAAGCAACTTATTCTGGCATTAAGGAACTAAAATGTTGAAAACTTAATTATCAATGGGTTATGGATCCCGCACTCCGTGGGGTAATCTAGAATTCAAATTCCCTTTGTGTGAAAAATACACTAATTTATTTGGCGTGCAGTGAGGTATCGTCCTCTGAACCTGGACGTGAAGTTCGATGAGACTGTCGCGTTTCCCCACTGGGAAATGTCCCTCAAGTGCACTGCCTATATCCGAATTGGAATCAACTTAGATCAAAGTTCAGGATGTTAGTACAATGAGATTTTTATTTAGATCATCATAATCATCTTTAAGATTTCATGAATTAATCACGTCATTCATGTTGTAGCGTTATTAATGAACCATCGTGAAATAAGGTGCAAGTCATCCCCAATGCATTTTGGGCATGATGAATGCCCTTCGTCAGGGAGTATGCTCCTAAAAAAATCAAAGAAGGCAAAAATGAAACGACAGTACCAGGATGTGGGTTTACCACTATCCCCAGTTACCAGTGAAAGTTCCAGTGCAGGTAAATCGCAAACTCCAATCGCCAGCAATCCTGATATCATTTCTACCAAAGCGGACAAAGGTGGCTCTTTAGTCGTCATGGACACATCTTACTACAATCACAGAATCAAAGAGCATGTGGAGGACCAAACAACATACATGGAACTTGGTTACAACCCGACGGAGGCTTTTCGAGGAGAGCTCAAAATACTGATTGACAATGCAGTAGCTTCAGGCACTGTCACAGATCGAAAATACCTGATACAGGAATTTCCGAAGAGCCCAACCTTACACATGTTACCGAAGATTCACAAGGATCTGTGGAAGCCACCATTGAGACCAATTGTATCCACACGAGGTTCGATACATGAACATTTTAGTTCCTTAATGCCAGAATAAGTTGCTTTTCCATTGCTTGAAGTTTGTTTTCAACAGGTTTGATCTAAGTTGATTCCAATTCGGATATAGGCAGTGCACTTGAAGGAAAACTTAATTATGCCACCTTTTACTAGCCCTAATACCTCAGAAGTCATCAGAAACCTACTGCAAAAGAACTAAAAATATCAAGTCACAAAAAGACAAAGCAAACTATTAAAATATACTTGTAAAAGTGTAAACTAAAAATCAGGTAGTCTGTCACATTTTTTAACATATAATATTAAAACATTTTTCACATTTATATCTTGCACAGATTCCATAATGTCTAAAGTAGCAACCTACATGGCTTTGCTAAAAGGCAAATCTTTACTTTCATACATGAGTTATTGCTATACCAAAGAAAGCTAAATCGCAGAGCAAACCTTGCTTAATTTGTAAAATAATGAGTGCAGATGGCCAAACTGTTTCTCTGAAGCCAACTACTGGCCTGCTGAAAGGCGGAGCTGCTGAATACCCATCCGGCCTAGTCTTGATTCCACCTATGCCTCATTGATCCGCCACCCTACACTCCTTATTTCTTTATCTCATTCCTGCAGGTTCTTTTTCTTCATGGCTTTCTAACTTCACCAGGCTAATTTGGTTGTTCCCAAATTTAAAAGAGCTACCTTGGGAGGCAAGAGCTTTGCAGTGGCCCCTGCCAAACTCTGGAATGCGAAGCCGCTAACACTCAAAACCTCAAAAAATGAGCTTACTTTTCGTAAAGCTCTTAAAACTTGGCTATTTAACAACTAGCTTAGTATGCTCTTCCACTTCTCTTGTGTCTCACTGATGTCTGGTGTTATTCTTTACCCAGGCCCACCCTTTGGAAGTCAGCACCTAGACACATGGGGGTAGTAGTGCGCTTTAGAAATCCTAATTTCATTTCATTTCTTTTCATTACCATTGTTTTTACATAATTCTCTTCCTCTTTCTTTCTTTTTTTCTTCCTTTCTCTCTCTTTGTTATGTACCCCAATGTACCCCAATCTAGGCCTAGGTAACTACACAACCTCTTACCTACATTTGTCCTACCATGCTCTGCATAAAGGTTCTGGCATGGACCTTTTACCCAGTTATGTGCTGAATAAATGTCGATCAGTTTCTTGGAAACTAGCCTCATTTATTATGCATGAGGATTCTTAGAAAAGTCCCTGCACATGATGTACATAACAGCATGAACATACTCTGTGTAAAAGTCATGGTCATCTTCATACTAGGGCGAAAGAACTGATTTGCATAATTGTAGGTATTGTTCTAGGCTCATTTGCATAATTGTACTCACAACATATCGATTGTGTAAGGAACCCCGAGGCTATCTTTATGGTATAAAAGAGTCACACAAACACTAGATAGACAGAGGAGAATCTTCAACGCTGACACTAGACGCTGAGGTCCCGGCCTGCAGAAGCTACAACACACAGCGGTCTGACATCCCTTGTGGGGTGTCCAACTCGAGACGAAGACAGGGTCCTTCGTTCTCTCCCATCAGGTAATGGGGTTAGCTCTTTCCTAGGGGATTCTTGGCTTTACACCCACTTACATGCTAGGTACACTTAGGTACGGTTTGTATCGTAGGAGTATGCTTGATTATCGTCATGTAGCTATATGTCTGCATATATTCACTGTTTTAGCACCATGGTAGAATTCTACCTTTTATTTACTCTGTTGGTGCTTGTAATCTTATACATCTGTTTCTGTATAATGGTTGTCGCAGCACATATGTTTTATCCTAGAATGATGCTGGTTCAATAAATGCTTATTGAAAACGTCCCCATCGTTCATTCTGTGTATCTCTGAGACTAAGTGAGTACGATTGACTGATCGAAAAGTACTGTACTGTTTTCACGATCCCTGAAGGATCAAGGGTTGTCATGTTCGATAGCTGCCGGAAACGATTTGCTCCTTTTAAGATTAGGGGGCTTATGGTGGCACTTTGAGCTAGTTGGTCTAAAGGCTAACATATCCTTTGGGGGTGTCTGGAATCAGCCTGGACACCAGTCCTATAGTTTATGTTGTCTAAACGTGCAGATCCTCTGTATTTTTAGGAACTACATGACATGGTGCCCAACGTTGGTTTGGCTCTTATTTAACGGTCAAATCTGACCCCTACTCATATTACACCAGAGACGTCTGGAGTGGGAAGGGAAATCCGCTGCAGCTGAGTAGGTATATCCTATGTATTGGCTGTAGGTTTATTCAAGCTTGAAAGATTATAGTTCCCCACATTGTGCAAAACCTTATCTCTTTTTCTTAATACTTTCTCTCATGATGTCTAATATCGGAGACGCTGGTACGAGTGGTGCTGGTACAGAGGAAGTGGAGCAGGAAGGTACTCTAAACATTTCAGAGAATTGCAGACATGCACTTACTATGAAATTAACAGATTATGGCCTCTCATCAATAGGTGGGACGGTTACCTTCGTGATTGAGGCACATGAGGCATTCAGGACAGAGGCATTCTATTCCTGGATTAAATTCCCACCTGCAGATGCACGCACACATTTGTTTGATACTTACACTCCAGATAAGACACCTGAAGAATACTCTCCATACGAGGACATAGAAGTCCGTTAACTTACCAAGAGCATATTAATTGGTTTAAAGGCGCCCTCCCCCACACCACAGAAAATGTGAGACTCTGAGCGCTCAGCAGAGAAGGAGTGACCTGGCTGGTCCTAGCTGCTTACACACCGCATCCAGAGATTGATACATTGCCAGCAGCAGAATTACGTACACTTTACAAAGAGATAGTAAAGGTATACAGAAATCTTACACAGTTTGTAATGCGAACACTTACTATTCAACCTTCAAAGGTCATTCAAGCTGACCAACAGCAAGGGACTGCGACAAAAATTAGCCCACAAATGCTGAACGCGATTATGGGACAAATGCCCACTAGACGTGAGCAGATGCCGTTCTGGATAGCTCAGAAAATAGCACACCTTGAGGCAGTGTTTCCCCACACGGGCCCGCAGGGAAAAACACAGAATACTAACAATTTGTTTGCCAATGGGGATAGCTCCCCTGGTAGAGGATTGTACCACATGGGGTACCGTTTTCACTGCTGTTTAAACCAGAACTCATGGTATCCCCTCAATAGCAGTCATACCCGAAGTATTGAAACAAATACAGAATGAGTACGGGGCAGAACCTGCCCTGGACTTAGGGATGAAATTGATAGGCAATTGCCCAGGTATCCACAATTATGTTAGCTAACATAAAAGGGGAGGCAGCAGCGGTGGCTATACGCCAACGCCTGAGAGAGGTCACTGATGCACAACAGGAGTGAGAACTACCTAAGATTATCAAAGAAACATATGCTTCACTGGGTAGAGATAACTTGGGAGCTAGACCTGGGAAACCACAAGTAACGAGTAATTCCGAAAAGGATAACTCGAAAGCAAGCACCTAATTCTTCTAAAAAGAAATGGGATAACAAACAATCAACAAACAATAAGCAGAATGCATCACAATCACGGGGTGGGTCTCCTCAACAGGAGCCCTCCGATAGGAAATACAACCTTAGAACCCGTGACAATATTAAAAAACCTGACAGGTATCGGTATACAGATACACGTTCCTCTCGTTCCTTTCAGGGTTCATCAAAAAACTCGGAGAGGGAAGGACGGTCAGAACGCAGATCAGAAGAGCGAGGCAAGCCAAAAGACACATATTGCTCTACATTATCAAACAAGAAGCTAAACCCAAGATTAAACCTCAATTTAAAAAGAAGAAAGTAGCTGGCCTTAAGATAAGAAATGCCCAGGCTACTGAGGATTCTACTGCTGAACGGGGAATGGGCTTTGAGGATGCTAGACAGCGCAGCAGAAGTAACAATAGCTCGCCAGACCCAGATGGAATTTCTGGTGACAGCAGTGTTGAATGAGCATATCACGGTGGAAACACCTGATACAAGGCTAAGTGTCCCACATCAATTACATGAAATCATCCTCCAGATGGAGGGGGACATACCCAGAAAAGTGAAAGGTCTCTTTTGGAAGAACCTGACATATGGATACGATATCCTATTGGCTGAAAACAATTGGCCTTCTGAGTTCGTCATGGAGTGCCCAAAGGGGGAAGATGCAATTTTACCGACTTTCTCCGACCTCGTTCCAGAGTCACTAAAACATTCATACATGCAAGAGTGGGCATTACACTAGCTCCTGCACTTTACTGCAATAATGTAGGGTGGGATGCTGAGTCACCTCACCATGAAATGCCATTAAAAACTGCTCCTACACCACAGAGGCAGTACCCAATAAAACATGACGCAAAGAAAGAGGTCAGGAAGATCTTAAATCAACTTGAATACCAAGGTGTGATTGAAAATTGCACCTCTTCCATGAATGAACCTTTTTTCCCAGTAATGAAACCCGACAATTTATACTGTCTAGTTTTAGACTGCAGGCATTTGAACACATGCACAAAAACATTTGCAGTACAAAATGCACACAGTGCCGCATTAATGAATAACATTGTGCGGAAAAAATACAAAACAACACTAGATATCTCAAATGGATTCTTCTGCCAAAATATAGGGCCTGGAAGCAGACATTTGACAGCATTCTCGGCCCTAGGCTCTAAACACCAATTCTGTAGACTGCCCCAAGGGTACAAAATAGCCCCAGGTTTCTCTCAGCAAGAGTAACAGAGTTACTTCAAAATTGTGATGAGGAGGCATTCTCCTTTGTAGATGATATTTACCTGACGGACGATGAATTATTGGATCACTTGCACAGGGTGAACAATATAATTAGGCTTTCCTGTTTTCAGTTTCTATTTTTGGTAAATTCTGGCGGGGTTTTTCAGTGTTTTCAAGTGACTTCAATACCTTAAAAAACAGTGGTTATCAGTGGTTACACATTTTTGAGCCATTAAAAACAACAGAAATAGTGTTTTTCCGGTGTTTATGGAACAGTTTTGCTTTTCTTATTGCGTGCTTTCTGCACTGATAGCGCATGGTATATAGACAGTGTACGTATAGTGTATGTGAGGTCCAAATAGATGTTTGCAAATTAAACGTATTGTAGTACACCATACAATACTTCTTCAGTGAGTCCTTGGTCATGTGCGCTCGCTCTTTCCTTCCCATGTAAACCTCTGTGAAAAAGCCCTCTCAACATTGGCACTTGAGACGGACAACGCCAAAAAAGCCAGTACACAATTTGTTAACTCTGGCCACTGACCTAGCTTTCCATGCCAATACTGGTGCACTTGAAGATTGTGATTCTCAGGGCAGGTTCTGCAACATTTGCGTTGAACTGGACGCTTATGCCCTCAGAGTTCTTGAAGTGGTCAAAAATGAAGCAGCACTTTTGAAACTACGGAGGAAATTCCCCTTCACTGAAGGGATCTAGAACTTGTACAGAGTACCACATTGAGGTTTCATTGACTTCAAATGCCATGGTTGGTGAAGGGACATTTCTATGCATCATTGCAAGCAGTTTCTCATACATTGAAAAATAAAAGTTCCTGAATTGCTCTTCAACATTGCTTTGCTTACCAAGTGGCAAGCACTCTAACATGGAACATGTTGCAGTGCCAAAGTCACTAAAGGTGTTGCCCAGCCTACTCTCAAGGAGATGTTTTACATCTACACCAATTATGTTGAACACTTGGCAGACAAAGGTGTTTTCAGACTCTAGTTTTTTTATTATGTCCACTACTGCAGTTATGTTTTCCTGTAAAAATCTAAGAATGCAGTAGAGTGTACTTTTTTCACATCACTATCAATATGCGAATAAAGATCCTCACATTTCTTGCCTTTGGCATCATCACTCAGCAAAAATTCTGTAAACGGTTGCCACATGGATAATATAGCATTCATAGCCCCTTGGACTGAGAACCATCAGATAAGGGACATAGTTGGGATGACTCTTTCTTTGATGCCACACAAAGCACAAAATGAGAAATATTTGCGTTTTAGTTCCTGTGCATAAGAAAACAGTGCACCAGAATGGATGCTTTCAGCATACCATTTAACAAGTGGCAAGGATCTCTTACAGGGAAGCACTTCAGCTCAGGTATCAATTTTGTCAGGTCATCACACAACATTTTTCATATACATAGCTGAATCACTGCAAATACAAGCAATATCACTCCAATCTTTGTTGAACTTGGAAAGAACCTTTTTTGCAGAGCATTCCAAGTGACTCTGCGTTCCATGTTTTCCAAAAGTCTGGTGTCATGTTTTCACCACTATCCCAGATGCTTGGTGATAGCGATTTTTTCACACATACTTGTCACTATACCTTGCATTGAATGTTTAAAGCCTGAGGTGTTGGCAATTCACCTACTATCAATACTGACTCACAAGAAACTGGGTGCTGATGTATTAAGGGTGTTTACCCATTCTCTGTGGGTAAATGTGATGGCACATATTAGGAAAGATTCTTATGAAACCAGCCATTTTACCTATCAGTAAAAGAATGAAACGCACCCAAAATATCAAATATGATTTTGTTATTTCCTGATTCCCTACAGTTTATAAAATAACTAAACAAAACCTAAAACATGCTTATAACCATGCATCTTTAGACCAAAGACCACAAAACTGAAAAAAGCAAAAGGAAGAAGAAACAATATTTTAGTGGCATCCCTAAACAACAAAACTCAAGCAGAATAATGTTAGCCCAGTCTTTCTTACTGCTAGCGTGTGTAACAAAGTTACATTGTATTGGCCCCTCCGGGAAGAAAAAAAATGACTCTTTCACTCTCTTTTTCCTCTTTTTGAATGGCATTTAGTTTGTGGTGGTGCAGGTGTTTTTTCAGTGTTTATATGTTTTCACTGGTGAGGGCTATTTCCTTTTCAGTGGGGTTTTATCAGTTATTATAGGTTTAAGCCTAAACCGGACAGCCTAAATATAATTTTGGGGTTCACCACTGTGGGCTACAAATGTGACTTTAAAAAATCAAAAATTGCCCACCTCAATATCCTATTTTTGGGATATGAGCTATCAAGTGAAGGGAAAAGCCTGGCAACACTTTTTCTAGAAAAATGTGTGCTGCTCTAACCTCCGAAAACTCTGAAAGGTCTACAATCCATTTTAGGTTTCTCAAAGTTTGGCAGAACATACATTTTGGATTATGCAGAAAAGGTAAAATCTTTCTACGACCTAATAAGACCTGATTTTCCAGTTCAACATTGGACACAGGAACACACAGAAATTCTCTGTTCCATACAAGCTGACATGATAGCTTCCAAACACTTACACACACGTGTAAATACTACAAATATGGTGATCCGTGTAGTCGCGGGTCAATCTGGGTACCCTTACCTCACCTTCAATGAAGGCGAATAGGTACCCATTGCATACAAATCACATTTGTACACAAACGTTAAAATGCGTTTTGCATCCACAGAAAAAATACTGACAGCAGTACAGACTGCTGTAGTGAGAGAAAGAGCACTGGCTCAGGGGAAACGTATAATTGTCATGACTCCAGTACCAACCTTAGAGGCTGTTACCAAAGCAAGCGTTCCAAACGCAAAAGCACTGCATCCGCGTGGGATACAATGGGCTAATTCTCTCACTGCAACAGATGTAGACTAAAAATTTGATTCTACATTAAAAACACAAGCATTTCTGCAGTATGAACAAGAATATCCTCTCCTGAATGAAATAATGCCTATAGATCAGTATGAATACATTATTTACACTGACCGATCTGCCCAGCCTGCCATAGGAAGTAAACAGCAATACAGTGTGTAGGAGAGTAGGATCTGCTTCTCATAGTTACCCCCACTTTTTGCTGATGTCTCACTGTTTTTGGCCTAGTCTGACTGGGATCCTGCTATTCAGGACCCCAGTCTATCTGTTTTCTCCTGTAAATTGCAATACATGTACTTTAGGTACACTCCAGATTGGATACTGGGATACCCTTATAAGTCCCTAGTATATGGTACACCATGTACCCAGGGCATAGCTACTCCAGAGGCCTCCCATGGGCTGAAGCATGTATTATGCCACCCATGAGAGGCCATTCAAAATGACACAACAGGTCTGCTACAGCAGCCTGTATAAGCTGGTGCTTGCACCACTTACTTAGATATAGGTTCACTATATCTATCTAAATCACTACACTTACAAACCTATCAGTCACCCCTATGGCAGGCCTTATCAATCCTGAAGGCAGGGTGCTGGGTTTTACGTGAGAGGGTGCCCCTGCATGAGTAGGGCCCCTCTGCAGCCTTCGGAGACCATTCTCCGGGGTTGTCTGTGATGCAGCCAGACATATATGTTTTAAGTGCATTATAACCTCGCGGTAAATGCTAACTTTAAAACGGCTGCTTAGAAACATGTCGTGTTTGGTGTCAAACACCTTGGAATCATACCTCCCCGCCAGTACTGGGAGGTATGATTCCACCCTTGTAGAACTATTACTATGGGTCACCGGTCTACCCGGTACCAGCTTTCTCGACCTGGGCAGCACAAAATGGATGCTGCCAGCCACAGACACGAGTCTGCCCTCCTGCTGCTGAGCCAAGCTCGAGCAGAGGAAGGCCTGACAATAGGTATCCTGTCACAGGGAGGTGTGACCACCTCCCAGACAGGGTTTAGTGTATTGGGGCTGGGTAGGTGCACTCTGAGAGTGCCAGAAAGTCTGCACTGGGGCACATTTGGTGTCCCTGTGCATAGTCCAGCTCAAACCAGTTCTGGGAGCCAGTGTCTCCTGCTCTGGTGCGAAACTGGACAAAGGACATAGGTGTAGCCACCCCTCTGTCCTGCCCCTCCCCCAGGAGAGTCCCCAGAGTCCGTCCAACCCCTTCCCTGGGTATAAAGTGGGAAACCTGACCACAGGACTTTGGATTATACCTGGACAAGACTCTGCAAAGAAACCAAGTACTTCAACGGTCTACACTTTGCTGGACGACAGAAGAATCTTCCTTGGAGTAAAGGAGTTACACCCCTGCAGCAGCAGGCACCTAAGCGCATCTGACCGGCTTGCATCTCCAGAGCTCCTGTGGACTCCGAAGATTTCTGCAACACAGGAGGTGGTTTCCCAAAGGTCCCCGAGGTAGATCTGACCTCTCAGTGATTCTGAGACCAGTATCCCTTGTGGGGGCCGTGCAACCCATACCCCTGTGAACCGCATCTATTTGCAAGTGCATATGCTTGTTGGCATTCCCTGAGCTTGTGCATTGGACTACGTGTAGTCCCAAAAGAAAAACTGAATGTGGCAAGGCTCGTTGCGCAAATTTATCAATATTCCCCACAGTCAAATGCAAAAAATCTCAAGTTGTGTGCTCAAAGGAAGAGGGCAGCCACTAGTACCCACACATATGGACTAGATAAATCCAGTCCTGCAACAGAAACAGGTTATCCTGAGCACCACTATGTGTGTGTTAAAGAATTATAGTCCAATTCGTCTTCTTTCCAATCCGATGTTTATTTTCAAGATGCTTTCTTCAGCGGTCACAATAAATCCCTTCTGGCATGTTACAATGTTCTTCAAATAGCCAACACGTGTTTCGTCAGACACGATGCGTTTGCATCTCTGACTTCATCAGGGCTATAAACAAATAGACAACATAAGTCTACGTCTCATATCGGAAATTTGATAGGATCACCTTCACCATATCACCCTTGTGCTAGGAAATCTCCAAATAATTATCGTGATCCTAACTACTTCAATATGTGTGCCACATTAGAGAAATTCATCTCTATACATAAACAAATGAAAGAGGGAATCTATTAAAACGCAACATATTATATACATTTTGCAGTAATTATATGTGTACCAAATCACAAGAAAGTATTGTATATGTCATAAAAACCACCACCAACCCAGTGACTAACGCATATTACTCCTTCATTTCTCTGGTTAATGAGCTCACCTCTCACAATCTCTCTAGTTGCAGTCATCAAAATATTGATTTCACCATTCCTTGATGGGCTCCATCCAAGACAATAGATACCTCAGTTAAAATCCTTTAAGCCTGCAAACAATACATGCATGTCAAAGAAGACCTAAATCTCAACCCTAGAATCACAATTCTCATCGTTATCTCCATATCAAGTTCACAATATTCACCTGTTCTAATATAAATGCATAGGTGTCCCTTATAGCTAATCTCATCACATGTTGTGGTATCCGAGCCAGAGCAGAAAATTACAGCGCATTGTGCACGGTCTTCCAATTCACCCTCCTAGGCTAGTTTCAGCTCGTACACAATATATCTATATCAAAGACTCACATATACCACACCCTTGATAAAACAATTTCCCCAACTCTGCATTACAAAAGTCACGTTATTAACATGATCCAATATCAATACAAGCGTTTCAATTACAGTTAATCTGCACACTTAGTAAACGATCCCATTATCCACTCGACACTCCTAATCTCAGTATCTCAAAAGTCACGATACTAACTAAATCCAGTAGTAGAATAATATTATCAGTAACAATGAATCACCACGCGTTATAAGCGGTCCCATTATCCACCCGCTTGGTCTAATCTCATCCATAAACAACAGCGCTCATACTCTATTTCCCCGACGTACATAAAACATTCGTAAATCCCTTCTTAACAGTATTGTTTCTTACCCGGGTGACAGAGAGTACTCCACACTCATGATCTAACGGCGTTCTGCTTAGGAGCCATCTTGGTTATCCCATATATATAGCCCATCGGAAAGCCATTCTTCACGCAGACTGGCTGTGTAAATCAATATATTCACTCCAAAATTCGAACTTTATTAGTCATTATCGTCCCTTCTGTTACATAATGCGGGTGTTTATAAAATCGATCCCGCATAGTAACGTTAAAATCAATGCTATTCATGCGTTACTTACACAAGATGGCAGCTATTGCCTTCACATGTATAACATAGTCTCATACGCGTGTATCGTGATCAAATATTGTTACCACAATTCGTAATTTCTACATCCAAGTCCTAGTCGTTATATATTAGAAACAACCCATCGTTAACTCCAATTTTATCAGCATGTTAGTATAATGCAAAATAATTTTCCCGAGTCTGATGAATCCTCGGACACCCACACAAATAGTCATATGTATCTTGCTATTCAAGGTATCTTGTTCAACAGTTATCCATATAACAAAATCAATCCAATCAACCTCCGTCAAACTCTAGCTCATCTCACCTTACCATCTAAGGTCAAAAGCCACTCACAGTCACATCTGTCTTGAGAGGTAAAGCCATTAGCCAGGAAGGTTCTTAATAGTTTCTCTGTAATCAATTGCAATATAACATTGTAGGACATCACCTGAGCCACATCAGCAGTGCCCACTCACATAAAATTCAATATAAATATGGGTACATTACATAATACAGTATGACATTTAATATACCAACATTACAAACTGTATGTTAAACGCATTCCATCTCATACCACAGATACATTTAGTAAGCATTACAGTCCGTGAATCTGAAATTTTCTTATGTGCCCAAGAAATATTGCATTTCATGATCAATATTAAGTCCAAGCTCAACAGATTTCAATATCATTATCCATTGTGCTTCGTTCCGCCTCAGCATAAGCTCCCTATTACCCCCTCTGGGGTTGCTGGGTGTCATCTGTAACCCATGAAATCTAAATTGCACATGTCTACCCTGAGCAGTACACTCACACATATGTTGAGCTATTGGGTATCTCATATCCCGTTGTTTAACTGCTCTAAAATGTTCCATTATTCTCTCCCTCATAGGCCGAATAGTGCTGCCAACATATATCATCTCACAGTTGCAAATAAGTACATACACTACATATTTCGTCATGCAGTCAATATGGGTCTTAATTTTAAACATAGAAGAGCCATTAAATCTAAATTCCTGAATACCATCAATGGCCAACTTGAGATACCCAATAGCTCAACATATGTGTGAGTGTACTGCTCAGGGTAGACATGTGCAATTTAGATTTCATGGGTTACAGATGACACCCAGCAACCCCAGAGGGGGTAATAGGGAGCTTATGCTGAGGCGGAACGAAGCACGATGGATAATGATATTGAAATCTGTTGAGCTTGGACTTAATATTGATCATGAAATGCAATATTTCTTGGGCACATAAGAAAATTTCAGATTCACGGACTGTAATGCTTACTAAATGTATCTGTGGTATGAGATGGAATGCGTTTAACATACAGTTTGTAATGTTGGTATATTAAATGTCATACTGTATTATGTAATGTACCCATATTTATATTGAATTTTATGTGAGTGGGCACTGCTGATGTGGCTCAGGTGATGTCCTACAATGTTATATTGCAATTGATTACAGAGAAACTATTAAGAACCTTCCTGGCTAATGGCTTTACCTCTCAAGACAGATGTGACTGTGAGTGGCTTTTGACCTTAGATGGTAAGGTGAGATGAGCTAGAGTTTGACGGAGGTTGATTGGATTGATTTTGTTATATGGATAACTGTTGAACAAGATACCTTGAATAGCAAGATACATATGACTATTTGTGTGGGTGTCCGAGGATTCATCAGACTCGGGAAATTATTTTGCATTATACTAACATGCTGATAAAATTGGAGTTAACGATGGGTTGTTTCTAATATATAACGACTAGGACTTGGATGTAGAAATTACGAATTGTGGTAACAATATTTGATCACGATACACGCGTATGAGACTATGTTATACATGTGAAGGCAATAGCGGCCATCTTGTGTAAGTAATGCATGAATAGCATTGATTTTAACGTTACTATGCGGGATCGAATTTTATAAACACCCGCATTATGTAACAGAAGGGACGATAATGACTAATAAAGTTCGAATTTTGGAGTGAATATATTGATTTACACAGCCAGTCTGCGGAAGAATGGCTTTCCGATGGGCTATATATATGGGATAACCAAGATGGCTCCTAAGCAGAACGCCGTTAGATCATGAGTGTGGAGTACTCTCTGTCACCCGGGTAAGAAACAATACTGTTAAGAAGGGATTTACGAATGTTTTATGTACGTCGGGGAAATAGAGTATGAGCGCTGTTGTTTATGGATGAGATTAGACCAAGCGGGTGGATAATGGGACCGCTTATAACGCGTGGTGATTAATTGTTACTGATAATATTATTCTACTACTGGATTTAGTTAGTATCGTGACTTTTGAGATACTGAGATTAGGAGTGTCGAGTGGATAATGGGATCGTTTACTAAGTGTGCAGATTAACTGTAATTGAAACGCTTGTATTGATATTGGATCATGTTAATAACGTGACTTTTGTAATGCAGAGTTGGGGAAATTGTTTTATCAAGGGTGTGGTATATGTGAGTCTTTGATATAGATATATTGTGTACGAGCTGAAACTCACCTAGGAGGGTGAATTGGAAGACCGTGCACAATGCGCTGTAATTTTCTGCTCTGGCTCGGATACCACAACATGTGATGAGATTAGCTATAAGGGACACCTATGCATTTATATTAGATCAGGTGAATATTGTGAACTTGATATGGAGATAACGATGAGAATTGTGATTCTAGGGTTGAGATTTAGGTCTTCTTTGACATGCATGTATTGTTTGCAGGCTTAAAGGATTTTAACTGAGGTATCTATTGTCTTGGATGGAGGCCATAAAGGAATGGTGAAATCAATATTTTGATGACTGCAACTAGAGAGATTGTGAGAGGTGAGCTCATTAACCAGAGAAATGAAGGAGTAATATGCGTTAGTCACTGGGTTGGTGGTGGTTTTTATGACATATACAATACTTTCTTGTGATTTGGTACACATATAATTACTGCAAAATGTATATAATATGTTGCGTTTTAATAGATTCCTCTTTCATTTGTTTATGTATAGAGATGAATTCTCTAATGTGGCACACATATTGAAGTAGTTAGGATCACGATAATTATTTGGAGATTTCCTAGCACAAGGGTGATATGGTGAAGGTGATCCTATCAAATTTCCGATATGAGACGTAGACTTATGTTGTCTATTTGTTTATAGCCCTGATGAAGTCAGAGATGCAAACGCATCGTGTCTGACGAAACACGTGTTGGCTATTTGAAGAACATTGTAACATGCCAGAAGGGGATTTATTGTGACCGCTGAAGAAAGCATCTTGAAAATAAACATCGGATTGGAAAGAAGACGAATTGGACTATAATTCTTTAACACACACATAGTGGTGCTCAGGATAACCTGTTTACGTGTAGTCCCAACTCCGAGCAACATTTGCACTGAAGATATCTGGCCTCCACTCCACGAGTGCTCTGTGGGCTGGTGCTTTGTGAATTCGCTCGAGGTCTCCTCGTGACCCCTGGTCTGTTGGCCTGTGGGTCCTGGTGAGGGTCATCTCGTTTGTTCTTGGGCTTCCTTGGATGCTCCAGATGTGCCCTGACTCTCCATTGCTTGGAGAGTCCCCTGGACCTTGCTGGTCCACACCGTAACCTGTTTCCTCTGCCTGCGTAGGTTGCCGTTGCCAAGGCTTGTTGGTGCTCCAGCCGGACACTGACCCCTCAGCTCTCGACATCCTTTGTGGGACAGCTCACCTCCAGACCCTGGTCATCGTTGACGTCTCCTGGTCCCCGTGGCTGCAGAGACAAACATCCTTTCTCTTCACCTGAAGCACCCGACATCAGTGGGCATTCGACTACCGAGCCCCTGGTCACCTGAAGTGACCCAGACTCTGTCCCCTCTGCTTTCAGGTTCCTCTCACCTAGAAGCCAGGCTTGGATTCCACCGGACACTCTTCACCTTCCTGGCAGCAGTACTTCTTCGCATCTCTCCATTGAAAACGACGGAGGTTTCCGACACCACTTGACCCCTATGCACCCGGCTCCTCTGGGATAGGTAACACGGGTATCTCAGTACTCACAAGGGTGCTGGTCTTAGAACCTCTTATGTTCCAAAGGGTTTACTTGAAGTCCTCGTAGAAGTGTCCTTAAACTGTAATTTTCCAACCGTGACTTTCCCATAGAGTTGCACGGAGCACGCGGACGTGTTTACTCACTGCACCCGTCCTCCATGGGCTCCCTGTGTCCCTGCCTTGGGTGGTTCCTTGGGGTCCCAGCGATTCTACGTGCTCTAGGCACCGTGTCTATTGAAGTCGTGATTGTTATACCATTTTTTTAGTATATGGTTCAGTCTCCTCCTGGAGCCCGTTGTACATTTTGCTACTTACGTATGTTCTATTGATTAAGTATTGTGTGGTTTATGTTCTAATCTCGTGTAGAGATTAGTAGAGAGTGTTATAGTAATAAATACATATTTTTACATAACTACTGTGTGGTTCTCCTTTCATTTGATCATTCAAGAAGTGAGATTCTGGAAAAACAAGCTGCTTTACATTCCTTCAAGATTAAGCCTGAAGGCTGCTCTCCACAGCTACCACTAGGATAGCTTTCTAAAGGTTATCTTTGACCTCATACATCATAAGGGTCGTTTGGACTGGTGCAAGGTGCCCACTTTAATTAGTGGACAGCATATACCAGGCCAACTTCTCACACAGTGCAGCATGTGCAATTGTGAAAGGACGTATGTGGGACAGCAAGTTCCATCCTAGCAATACACAGACGTAGTCTCTAGGAGATTGCATGGCACAGCTGGCAAAACTAAAAGCCCTGATACTGGCACTAAAAAATTCAGATCGGGAATTCCCCACACTCATAGTGTGCGATTCATTTTATTGTGTCCAGTCATACAACGCAAATCTTCACTATTGGGACCAGAATGGGTTTCTGCAAAGGTTGCACAATAAAGCACAAGATGCTGTGGGAACAAGTGGCAGAGCTGAAAAAAGGCTTGCCATGGGCTCATGTCAACGCGCATGTCGTCCCACCTGAAGGTGCTGCACTGGCTCCCGGTGAGAAAGAGGGTCCAGTTTAAGGCCCTAGTGCTCGCTTATCGTGCCTTCCATGTTACGGGTGCGGTTTACCTGAGAAATAGGATCCAACGTTATCAGCCTCAACGGGTCCTAAGATCCTCTAGACAATCCCTCATGGTGATTCCCAAGATCACGAGATCTCGGATAGGAGGACGGTCATTTCAGGTACAGGCTGCTCGTCTGTGGAACGAATTGCCCCTTTACCTTAGACTGACACAGGACCTGCAGTCTTTTAGGAAACAACTTAAAACATGGCTGTTCCAACAATAACACTATGGTGTCGGGGCGGGACTCTTTCTGTTTCAGTTGTTGAGATTAGCGCCGGGACACTCTCTGTGAGTATCCGCGCGCTTTATAAATACCCAATTTCATTTCATTTCATTTCATGTAATTCACACATTGAGTCTTCAGCGTGTTGGCGTGCACGTTCAAGGGAATTCACTGGCTGATGAAGCCGCCAAGGCGACAGTGCGAACTGCTGCAGTTGCTGCAGTCACTCGTTCTACCACGAGAACAGACAGGCAGATAATGATGGCTGTTAGAAATGGGGGTCTCTAGTTGGCAGAGGTAGGTTCCTTTGTCCAAATAGGAACACTTGCTTCTAGTCAGGGTAAGGGGGATACACTTCTAAAATAACCTCTGCTCACACCCTTGGTAGCTTGGCACGAGCAGACAGGCTTATCTCTGAGGCAGTGTTTAAAGCATTTGTGAACACATACAGTAATACAGTGAAAACACTACAAATGGACGCCACACCAGTTTAGAAAAATAAGTAATCTTTATCTAAGCCAAAACAAGACCAAACAACAAAAATCCACAATACAGTACTAAAAATATGATTCTTAAAAGGCAGAAACAGTTCTGTTCTAAGAAAATGTGGGATGCAACACTTTTACACAAAGTACCTTGGAAGGGTCACAGGGAAGGTGATGCGTCGGTTCCTTACACTCAGGGAAGGTGATGCGTTGGTTCCTTGCTCCGGGGGAGGTGATGTGTTGGTTCCTTACTGCTGTGCAGGGGAGGTGATGCGTCAGTTCCTTACTGGAGAGGAGGTGATGCGTCGGTTTCTTAGTGTGGGGAGGTTATGCGCTGGTTTCTTACTGTGTCCCCCAACGATGCGACAGACTTGATGCTTCGATTTGATGCATGACGATCAGGTATAATGCAGCGGTTCTTCTGCAACCGGGCCTGCGTCAGAATCTGTGCGGTGATCTAGGACGTCGTAGATTGGTGCACAGGATTTGTCGCACGGCAGACACTTCAGCCACGAGCAGGCGCTGCGTCGATTCTTTGGCGGCGGCGGTGCGTCGGAAAACTTCTTCTCTCACCGCTGCGATGTGTCTGAAACAGGCGATGCGTTGATTTTTACAGTTCTTACAGTTTCCAGTCCCAAAACAACCTCCAGGGGTCCAGAACACTGGCAGGCACCTCTCAGCAGGTTAGAACTCCCAGCAAAGGAATTCAGGGGGAACTGGGTGTGAAGTCTTTGTGTCCCTGGGACTACAGAACGGGAGGCAAGCTCTATTTCAAGCCCTTGGAGATCTTCCTCAAATAGGGGACACAGAAAACAGCAAAGTCCTTCTCCTTTCCTTGGCAGAAAGTAGCCACTGCAGGCCAACCCCAGACAGCAAACAGCACAGGGGCAGTATTCCTCCTCAGTTTCTCCAGCTCTTCTCCTTGGCAAAGGTTCCTCTTGATTTCCAGAAGTGATCTAAAAGTCTGGGATCTTGGCCCCTCTTTTTATAATACAAAATCCATTGTTCTCTGTGGCAGAGAAGCTCTTTGCCCAGCCAAAACCAGTTCTGTCCTCTCTGGTGCAGCTTCCTTGCAGGAGGTGGAGACAGCATTGTCTAAGGCAGACCAGGCCCATTCAGGTGTGAAAGAAATCTCCTCCCACTACTCTGAATGCAGCCCAGGTCTATTCAGCCCAGCCCTGACTCACCCTGGAAAGGCAGGACACACATAACTCCCCCAAGTGGCTGTCTGAACAGAATGCACATCCACAGCCCCTGTCACTCCAAAGCCAGACAGTCAATACACATCCTAGCAGAGGCACACTGGATGGTTAGGCAAGAAAATACCTACTTTCTAAAAGTGGTATTTTCAAACCCAGAATGTAAAAATCACCCTCACTAAAAGATGCATCTTAACATTCTGAGTTCAGGCATATCAAACTTTATTTTCCCATCTTGTTCCCATGGGCAGTTGTGCTTATAAGATGTTATAAGCAAACTCCCCATTCTATCCTATGGGGACAGATAGCCTTACAATAGTGAAAAACGAAATTGGCAGTATTTCACTATCAGGACATACCACACACATCAGGGCATGTCCTACCTTTCACATACACTGCACCGTACCTTGGGCCTATCTTAGGGGTGGCTAACGTGTAAGAAAAGGGATGGTTAGGGCCTGGCAAGTGGGTGCACTTGCCACGTCGACATGGCAGTACCAAACTGCGCACAGACACTGTAGTGGCAGATCTGAGTTACATTTACAGGCTGCTTATGTGGGTGGCACAATCAGTGCTGCAGGCCCACTAGCAGCATTTGATTTACAGGCCCTGGGCACACACGGTGCACTGTACTAGGGACTGACTAGTAAATCAAATATGCCAATCATGGAAACACGAATCCATAGCAACAATTTACAAAGGGAGCACTTGCACTTTGGCACTGAACAGCAGTGGCAAAGTGCCCAAAACATCTAGACCAGCAAAACAAAGTCCAACACACAGCAAAAACACAGGAGGCAAAGGCAACAATATAGGGGAAACCCACGCCAATGATGCCAGGTGTAACAGCTCAGCCTTGCCAAAAGGTTTTCCCCTCAAGTACTCCTACAAGTTAGATGCGCAAAATATTCCATATGCTCAAATTCCAGGAGTGGGGGATAGAGTAATATCAAACATGGATCGCAGATTACGATTAATTCTAGCTGCACATGAGGGTCTGGGTTTAGCACTCGCAGGTATTGCTGCAACTATTTCACCACTGAAGCAGCGTTATCGGTGGCCAGGTCTCACTAAACAGACCAAGGGCTATGTCCTTAAGTGTGACATCTGTCAGCAGATGAAAGGTTCCACCGTAGCACGTCCACCACAAACACCACTACTGATATCAGACAGACCTCTCACATGTGTCTATTTGGACCACTGCAGCCCCTTACAATCTGACAGGGCTTACAAGTAAATCTTGGTGGCAGTGGATTCAGGCTCTAGATTCCTGTGGGTTTGGCCTCAGCGCTCGGCTGACGCCCGAACTGTTATAAAGGATTTGCGAGTCTTCATAGGGACACATGCAATTGGCACATTACATTCCGACTGCGGCCCTGCGTTTAGCTCACGGGCTTACAAAGAAGCCATGGGAAGTTTGGGTGTTGCATTGCGGTACTCCTCTCCGTATCATTCTGAGGGAAATTCAATTGTGGAGAGGAAGAACTGAGACTTAAAGCAATCCTTAACAGCTAGGTTATTAGGCTTGGGTGGCAGTTGGGTCAATCACCTATATGGGGTACAGAGGGCACTTAACAAAATGCCAAGAAGTTCCCTGGGGGGGCCGAACTCTATACGAAGTCCTGTTCAGGATTAGAATGACCTCGACTGTGGCAGCACAGCGGCGGATGAAAAACCATTTGACATCAGTGATCGTTTGGCTGTTTTACAGGAACTCAGGGGCATATTATCAAGAACGGCGTTAAAAATTATCGCCGGTTTAGCGGCAGAAAACTGCAGCTAAAGCGGCGATAATGGGCTTGATAATATGCCCTTGAGAATTCCAATAGAAGTCCATGTTCTGGTGTGAACATGGGTTTCTATTGGAATTCTCCAGGGCATATTATCAAGCCCATTATCGCCGCTTTAGCAGCAGTTTTCTGCCGCTAAACCGGCGATAATTTTAGCGCCGATCTTGATAATATGCCCCTCAGTGCATTACAAAGCAACGTCGAAGTAAAACGCACCACCACTCAAGAAGTGAAAGTTGTTCTGGCAAGACCTGCCTGGGTTCTGAAGACTGGGGACCTGGTCAGAGAAAAGATTGAGGACAAAAAAAAATGTGGGCCATCTTACTGGCCTGTACATGTCCTGGCTGTCGAAGGAACAAGAACAGTACTTTTTCTGCCCCTTGCCGGCAAGAAAGAAAAGAGATTTGTCTCAATTGATCTGATCAAACCACACTATGTGGCCGATACTCAATAGTAAGCCACGTGGGATCCTGGGTAGCACCAGATCTCCTCTCGCTACCATAGAGGAAGTTCAGACAGAAAGATTAATAACGTTTGAAGACTCTACTCTACGAAGTGAAGGAGTTACCAACAATGGAATGGATCTTGCACCTGTTGAAATTGAACAGCAACAAACTACAAATGAAACACAGATCTCAATTCGGCCTAACATCCGACATCTATGTGAATATGTCTCGAAGAGAGACATCTGCCAGTTCTAGAAAACCTGCTGAGCTACCAAAGAGAGATCGAACTGCGCCTGGCTACTTCATCGATTTTGATACTTTCTCATTGGTTCCAAGTGAACCCGAGTTACCGCCAACGCCTGTTTCCCACAAACAAATATTTTATGATTTCGACCTTTGGCTGAAAAAGACTTACTTCATTTAACCCTGGATGCAACCTTGGATTACAATTGGTCTACTGTTCCTAGTCCTTTGGATTGGTATAGTGACTGTCTTTTTCTTGCTCCTGAATGGACATTATCTTCCAAAACGATCTGCAGCACAAAATGTGAACTTGGTCATGAAACCGCACACATCGTCACACCGTGAACAGAGAGACCTGTCCTTAGTGAACATTACAGCAGTTCCAGTTCCTGAAGGAATAATATGGGACAGAGTTTCTTATGATGTATATGGTCCCACTGAACTTTTAAAAATACCACACTTAGTTAAAATTTCTCTAAGTGATATCATCACCCTCCAGTACTTTCTCTAATGAATGGGACTTTGAAACTGTAAATACTATGCTGTCCGATTTAGAACAATCTGCTGCATTTTCAAATGATGAATTGTATGATGATACATCTAATTTTGACACCATGTTTTGTTACCAACACGATGGTCATAATTTTTTGCACAAAGCAAGTATCCCACGTAATGTTTTCACTTACCATCAATGGAAGCATTGCCCCACACCACTAGGGCGACCAACTGGCATGTGTGCAAATTCAGGATGGTGAGTGTAAAAATTCAGGACAAAGGGTCAAAATTCAGGACAAAGATTCAGGGCAGGAGGTCAAAATTCAGGACAAAAGGTAAGTTTTACAGACACATCAGAAGAGGTCGTGCAATAGTATATAAGTAAGTAAATAGACAACCACTCAAGTACAAGTGAAAAGAAGTTTATATTAGGTTGAGACAATTGTGCATTTCATGGTTTTTCAATATGCGCGCAGCTCTGAGCAAATGTGCTGGTCTTTTTGTGGTAACAAAACCACCCCCCCCCCCACCTTTCCAGCCTCCCAGGGAAACGCCCTCTGCCCAGTCCAGCCAGTCCGGCCTTGCTACCACCCTCCAATGGTGACCCTCCTCTTCACATAGACCCTCTCTCATGTGTATTTAATTTCTTTTATAGTGCTACTCATCCCAAGTAAGTGGAACAGGGTGTCGGAGGGCGTTACATCACACACATATTATATAGAGACAATGACTCATATAAATGTGAAAGTCAATCTGTAGGAAATGTACTTAAGATAATGGTGGTTACAAGGTGTAATCATTCTTTCATCCATCATTCAGTCTTTCACCATTCATTCTGTCCTTCCATCTGTGTGCCCATCCATATCAATATTCAACCATTTGCAAACCTATCCATCATCTATCCTTCCATCCATCCATCATTCCACTCATCCATCCCTCCATCCACCCTTTCACTCATCCATCCCTCCATTCATCCTTTCACCTTATCCATCCATACACTCATCCATCCACTCTTCCACTCATCCATCCAGCCATCTACCCTTTCACCCATCCAGCCATCCTTTCCCTTACTCATTCACCAACCCAGTCACTCATCCTTCCACCCATTCACCCTTTCAGTCATCCATCCATCCTCCCTTTCTCTCTCCATCCCTCTTTCATTTATCCATCCATCCTTCCATCCACCCATCCATCTACTCATCCATCCATTGATCCATCCATTGATCCTAACACTCATCCATCCTTTCACTCATCCATCCTTTCTCTCATCCATCCACCCTTTCACTCCTTCACTCATCCATCCATCCTTTCTCATCCATCCACCCTTTCACTCCTTCATTCATCCATCCATCCTTTCTCTCATCCATCCAACCTTTCACTCCTTCATTCATCCATCCATCCTTTCTCACATCCATTCACCCTTTCACTCATCTATCCACCCTTCTGTCCATCAACCCTCCCTTTCACTCACTCATCCAGCCTTACATCCACCCTTTCACTCATCCATCCATCCATTAACCCTTTCACTTATCAATTCATCAATCCATCCATCAGTTCACTCATACATCCACCCATTCACTCGCCTGTCATCCACCCTTTCACTCACCCATCCATCCTTTTACTGATCCATCCATCCATTTACCCGTCCATCTACCCTTCCACCCATACATCCATCTATTTACCTTTTCTCTCATCCATCCTTCCACTCCCTCATCCGTCCATCCTTTCTCTCATTATCCATCCATTCACCCTTTCATTCATCCATTCACACTTTCACTAATCCATCCAGCCATCCACCCATCCCTTCACTTACTCACCTTTTCACATTAATTATGAGCTGAGCCTTTGTCTGCTGAGTTGCAGACAGAAGAGGCCCATCAAGGACTTCACCCCTGCTTTAGTTCCTAAAGCAAGGGGTGTGGCAGGGGAGGGCTCACTATGCCCCTGTACATAGTCAATCCGAAAAAGTGGAGGTCATGAGTCATGCATGATGCACAGTGCCACTGTGACATGGTGTTGTTTCCAGGGCTTTAAGTGCAAAGAAAAAACTGGGGGGGGTCTCTCCAAAGAGGGTGTTCGATGTAATTAAGGGCATGGCTTAAAACACCTAAGCTAAAAATCTGTGCTTAGCATAGTGTGCCGCCCGACTGGTAATTTCCTGCTTCTGTCATTGCATCCAGATATATAACACAACAAGTTGTGTTACACCTACAAGCCAGAACTATTGGCTTTGTCAATAGTTGCTAGTTGCATAAAAAAAAAGCAGCAACCATGGCTTTGTTGAATATAACATTGAAAATGCGTCAGTTTTAAAATGATGAGACAGTGAAAGACCCATAACCCTTTTTTTTAAACTTGTTTCACCACCTTTTCATGAACCGGATTGTCACCTAGCAGCATGGGCGTTTTTGTTAATTTCTTCCACCTGACTGAATTTCCTGCCCTAGACCGAGGCTGCAGGAGGCCCACCACATGCAGTAAGAGCACAGACTGGCCCATTGTCATTCTGTATGTGGCAATCAGCCGCAGACAGAATGACAATGGGCTGGGTGGGGCTGCTCTTGTGCTCAGAGGAGTGCGAGGTGGCCCCATCAGGGAGCTGAGGCTTCTGGCAAGGGAACAGTAATGTTCCCCAATGCCCAAAATTACGGACAAAAGGCGTCCGAAAAAGGGATGTTCACGGACAACGGACGTGAGATCCAAATTATGGACGGTCCGTGAAATTTACGGACGGTTGGTCACCCTACACACCACCAAAAGGTAGTTCAAACACGTTTGCACAAAGGTTTGCTTATTTTTATGGGTTTAACACTTCAGACCCGACCTCTTATTATTATAAGCTTGCACCTAAATCTGCAAAGAAAAATATGCTCACTAACACGAAACAGATATTCTCTGCTTCCTTTATTTCCCAACTGTCTTTACAGGGTTTCGACTTTTGGAGGGACACTAAGACACAAAATCTGTCTGGGGGTCTAAGGATTGGCAAGTTCCGGGAACTGATGCCTTATTTAGAGCATGCCTCATACCATATCAGGTGATCTTCCTGAATGACACAGTGCAACAGACTTCCTGTCTTGGCCTAGCCAAGATCAAGGACTTGAACACACCTCAGATTCCCTCGCTTACACACTTTGAGGGATGGCAAAATTATACACAACAGAGTGAGGATACATTAAATGCCATACTACACGATGGTTCTTACAATTCATCAGACCCCAAATGGAAGGGATGGTTGGTTTGGCCTATCGACACAAATAGGTGTCAGGGGTGGTACCCCTAAATTGTGTCAGTCACGATTTAGGGGTACCACCGAAGGGTTTAGTATCCATAGGCCAGACCAAAGCTATGTACAAACAGAACACTCGGCGGTGGTGACATCTTACAGTGTTGGGAAGTTATGCCTAGAGTGGCTAAAAACCTCAACATTGTCCCAGGTGAAACAACACTTGTCCTTACTCTCAGATGACATGGATCATAGGGATTTTTGTTAGGTCCCCAGAAGCCACGTTGAAAGCGCTTCTTGTACGCTATTTACAACGAGGTATGGAAAATCTCTAAACAGGAGGCTGCTGAGAGATTGCGTGAGATTGTCAGGGTTCACCTAGAAAAGGCTTTTGCAGTGGTCGACAATGGTATGACCACGTTATCATTCAGAATGTATTCACTGGGCAACATTGTGTCTTCTGCTATAGATATAATGGAACAGGATTTGTCTATTCTTCAACATGGACAATCGCAATTGCGATCCATTCTATTATTAAGCTGGATGCTGCAATCATGGCGTTTTGGTCACATGCCCTGGTGCTATATCAACAGCATGACTCTGTTTTCTGCATACAATCTAACGAACAGACAGATGTCAAAGGCACGAAGAGATGCAAAATATACAATGCTGCACATTAAAAAATTGGACCAATTACCTTTTACTTTGGCTGAATCACCTTCCACAGAATGGTTAATCCGTGGCATTATTACACTGCCAGTCATGACGTTCCAAAATTAATACTGTCTACAGTATCACCAGGTAGGCAGGTATGAAGCGTTGGGAGAGGGATATATATATGAGTACTGGGAATTACCATACAGATTTAGATGCAGGATTGGGGACACTGAAGTTTTTCTCAGCGGCTCAGACTGTGAAACTGCTTTAAGTGGGTCTCTAGTTTGCAAGGATATTTTGCTTCATGTAGCCTGTAATGCTTTGGTTGCTAACTTATCTTGTCACTTGAAGGGTTCCCCAGCTGTCGTGATTCAGCCGGTGTTCAAGTTGCTTTCGAATGGAAGCTATTTGATGCTGAATGATCAAGGTTGTTGTGGGATGGTACCAGGCATCGCTTATCTTGTCACAGTAAGTTCCAGGATTACTTGTTGTATGCAAGTATTGTTTCCACTGACCCACACAGTTAGGGAGGCGACGCTATGGCCTTCATTGAATGTTTCCTTTATACGGTTTGATTCTCTGAGCAGACTGAAAGCCATGCTTTTGCAGAAGGATGTGGCCTTAACCTCAGCCCCAGAGACTTTTGATCTCCAGGTTGCAAGGTCTTCATCTGAGATACAGGCGCTAGTCCGTGCGAACTTCCTGCTCCATTTCGGGGAAATGATTCATCGTATCTTTAACATGTCTGATACGAGAGGGATTGTGCACCAATTTAAGAGCATAGGTTCTGGACTATTAAGCACCTTTCAGACAATTTTCGGAGTTATCCCAGCATTTATACACTCCGTATTGAGAAGCGTGTTTGGAAGGCTTCCGCTGGTCCTACTACTTGTAGTGGGTATTCTGGTTTTAATTTTTCTGCTACGCAATGGATGGCCCAGTGTGAGAAGTTGGCCTGGTATATGCTGTCCACTAATTAAAGTGGGCACCTTGCACCAGTCCAAACGACCCTTATGGTGATTAGGTCAAAGATAACCTTTATTGAAAGCTATCCTAGTGGTAGCTATGGAGAGCAGCCTTCAGGCTAAGTCTTGAAGGAATGTAAAGCAGCTTGTTTTACCAGAACAGAACCTCCTGAGTGACCAAATTAAAGGAGAACCACACAAGTGTTATATAAAAAATATGTATTTATTACTAAACACTCTCTACTAATCTCTATGTGAGATTAGAACATAAAGCACACAATACTTAATCATAGAACGGCAGTAAATAGCACAATACACAGCAGGCTCCAGGGGGAGACCGAACCATATACTAAAAAAATAGTATAACAACAACGACTTCAATAGACACAGGGCCTAGAGCACGTAGAATCGCTGGGACCCCAAGGAACCACCCAAAGGAGTGACACAGGGAGCCCACGGAGGACGGGTACAGTGTGGGAACACAGACGCGAGCTCCGTACAACTGTATGGGAAAGTCGCGGTTGGAAAATTACAGTTTAAGGACACTTCGGAGAGGACTTCAAGCAAACCCTTTGGAACATAGAAGGTTCTAAGGCCAGCACCCTTGTGAGTACCGAGGTACCCGTGTTACCTATCCCAGAGGAGCCGGGTGCATAGGGGTCAAGTGGTGTCAGAAACCCTCGTCGTTTTCAATGGCGTGATGCGAAGAAGTGCTGCTGCCGGGAAGATGAAAAGTGTCCGGTGGAATCCAAGCCTGGATCCGAGGTAAGAAGAACCTGAAAGCAGAGGGGACAGAGTCTGGGTCACTTCAGGGTGACCAGGGGCTTGATAGACGAATGCCCACCAATGTCGGGTTCTTCAGGTGTGAAGATAGGATGCTTGACTCTGCAGCCACGGGGACCAGGAGATGTCGATGATGACCAAAGTCCGGAGGTGAGCTGTCCCACAAAGGATGTCGAGTATTGAGGGGTCAGTGTCCGGATTGAACACCAACAAGCCTTGGCAAAGGCAACCCACGCGGGCAGAGGAAACCGGTTACGGTGTGGACCAGCAAGGTCCAGGAGACTCTCCAAGCTATGGGGAGTCAGGGCACTTCTGGAGCAACCAGGGAAGCCCAAGGAAAATCAAAATGACCCTCACCAGGACCCCCAGGCCAATGGACCAGGGATCGCGAGGGGACCTCAAGCGAATTCACAAGGCACCAGACCACAGAGCACTCGTGGAGTGGAGGCCGGAGATCTTCAGTGGAAATGCTGCTCGAGGTTGGGACTACACATAGTCCAAAGCACAGCCTCAGGGATTGCCAAAAAGCATATGCTGCTGCAAAAGTACATGGTGCACAGGGGTTCGGGTTGCACGGTCCGCACGAGGGATACTGGTCTCAGGATTGCTGAGAGAGTAGATCGACCTCAGGGATGTTCAGGAACCCCCCTCCTGTGTTGCAGAAATCTTTGGAGTCCTCAGGAGCTCGGGAGATGCAAACGAGTCAGATGCGTCTAGGTGCCTGCTGCTGCAGGGGAGTAACTCCTTTACTCCAAGGGAGATTCTTCAGTCATCCAGCGAAGTGTAGACCGTCAAAGTACTTGGTTTCTGTTGCAGAGTTTAGTCCAGGTAAAATCCAAAGTCCTGTAATCAGGTTTCCCACTTTATACCCAGGGAAGGGGTTGGGCTGACTCTGGGGACCCTCCTATGGGAGGGGCAGGATAGAGGGGTGGTTACACCCATGTCCTTTGTCCAGTTTCGCGCCAGAGCAGGAGCAAATGGCTCCTGCAACTGGTTTGAGCCGGACTATGCATGGGGACACCAAATGTGCCCCTAGTGCAGACTTTCTGGCACTCTAAGAGTGCACCCACCCAGCCCCAATACACTAAAGCCTGTCTGGGAGGTGGTCACACCTCCCTGTGACAGGAAACCTATTGTCAGGCCTTCCTCTGCTCGAGCTTGGCTCAGCAGCAGGAGGGCAGACTGCCAGTGTGTGGCTGGCAGCATCCATTTTGTGCTGCCCAGGTCGAGAAAGCTGGTACCGGGTTGACCGGTGACCCATAGTAGTGGTTCTACAAGGGAGGAATCATACCTCCCACACCAGTTACTGGTGTGGAGGTATGATTCCAAGGTGTTTGACACCAAACACAAAAATTTTCTAAGCAGCCGTTTTAAAGTTAGCATTTACCGCGAGGTTATAATGCACTTAAATATATATGGTTGGCTGCATCACAGACAACCCCGGAGAATAGGTTCCGAAGGCTGCAGAGGGGCTCTGCTCATGCAGGGGCACCCTCTCACACAAAACCCAGCCCCCTGCCTTCAGGATAGATAAGGCCTGCTATAGGGGTGACTGATAGGTTTATATGTGCAGTGATTTAGAATAGATATAGGTAACCTATATCTAAGTAAGGGGTGCATGCACCTCCTTACACAGGCTGCAGTAGCAGACCTGTGGTGTCATTTTGAATGGCCTCTCAGGGGTGGCACAATACATGCTTCAGCCCCTGGGAGGCCTCTGGAGTACCTATGCCCTGGGTACATGGTGTACCATATACTAGGGACTGATAAGGGTACCCCAGAATCCAATCTGGAGTGTACCTAAAGTACATGCAATCAATTTACAGGAGAAAGCAGATAGACTGGGGTCCTGAATAGCAGGATCCCAGTCAGTCTAAGTCAGAAACAGTGATACATCAGCAAAAAGTGGGGGTAACCATAAGAGGCAGATCCTACTCTCCTACACCCAGTTCCTCAAGAGATAGAAAAGGCACTCCTGGTGTGACGTTGCCGTGAACGCATGGTACTCCACCTGGGCACACCTCGGCTTCAGGAGCCAAGCGAGCATTGGTTCCTATCATTCAGACCAGTCTGGATTCACTGAATCTTGCCTGTGCTCCGCTGCCTATTCTGCCGATATGAATGCGTGCTGGATATATGTCTGTCTCTTCCATCAGTTGCGCCACTGGACATGGATGTACTACTGGACCCCTTACAGGCTCACATGTTACAGTATCCTCAGCATATTTCCATGTTGATGACAGCATTCTTAGAGCCCCCACGGGATGCTCCATCTCCTGTCGGATTGGACAACGGCTCTGCAACAAGTTTACAGGTATCGAGTGTTCCCTCGACGGCTGCTGTGGGAACTGAAGATGATCATCTTTGCTCCAAAGACCTGATACAAGAGGTGTTACAGGGACTGTCGTCTGCGGATGCAAGCAACAGAGATGTTTTGCGTCTCCCACACAGGACACATAATCATTTGGCTCTCCGTGTGATGGGAACAATTTGGCCTTTTTCAAAACATGCCAAATTGGAATGCGAAAACATCGTTTTGTTTTAACTTTTCTGCTCTCACTGAGCACCATGGCTTTCGGCCTGCTCAGTCGGTCTGATCTTATATTGAATCTTTTCGAGACTGAAAGAGCTTTTTAGTTTTTTAGCATAATTTTTTACCATATACCATGTTTTTAGATGTTTTTATACTAGTTTTTAACAATGTTTTTATGCTTTTTATCAGGTATATTTTAGCATTAGTTCATCTTATCGTCCTTCAGATGAGGAGTAGGTGTTATGTACCCCAATCTAGGCCTAGGTAGCTACACAACCTTTTACCTACATTTGTCCTACCTTGCTCTGCATAACGGTTTTAGCACTGACCTTTTACCCAGTTATGTGCTGAATAAATGTCGATCAGTTTCTTGGAAACTAGCCTCATTTATTATGCATGAGGATTCTTAGAAAAGTCCCTGCGCATGACGTACATAACAGCATGAACATACTCTGTGTAAAAGTCATGGTCATCTTCATCCTAGGGTGAAAGAACTGCTTTGCATAATCGCAGGTATTATTCTAGGCTCATTTGCATAAACGTACTCACAACATATCGATTGTGTAAAGAACCCTGAGGCTATCTTTATGGTATAAAAGAGTCATACCAACACTAGCTAGACAGAGGAGAAGCTGCAACGCTGACACTAGACGCTGAGGTCCTGGCCTGCAGATGCTACAATACGCTGCAGTCTGACATCCTTGCAGGGTGTCCAACTCGAGACCAAAACAGGGTCCTTCATTCTCTCCCATCAGGTAATGGGGTTTGCTCTTTCCTAGGGGAGTCTTGGCTTTACACCCACATACATGCTAGGTACACTTAGGTACACTAAGGTAGGGTTTGCATTGTAGAAGTACGCTTGATTACCGTTATGTGTCTATATGCCTGCATATATTCACTGTTTTAGCACCATGGTAGAATTCTACCTTTTATTTACTCTGTTGGTGCTTGTAATCTTATACATCTGTTTCTGTCTAATGGTTGCCGTAGCACATATGTTTTATACTAGAATAACGCTGGTTCAATAAATGCTTATTGAAAACGTCCCCATTGTTTATTCTGTGTATCTCTGAGACTGACTACGATTGACTGTGCGAAAAGTACTGTACTGTTTCCATGATCCCTAAAGGATCAAGGGTTGTTATGTTCAATAGTTGCCGGAAACTCCTTGGTAAGATAAGGGGGCTTATGGTGGCACTGTGAGCTAGCTGGTTTAAAGGCTGACTTATCCTTTGGGGGTGTCTGGAATCAGTCTGGACACCAGTACCGTAGTTTATGTTATCTAAACGTGCAGATCCTATGTATTTTTAGGAACTACACGACATCTTGTCCAGGGTCAAAGTCCAGTGCTGGAAAAATAAGTTCTGGTCCCCAAAAAGAGTGCTGGTGGGTCACAGGTGCAACCACAGGCAAAAATTCATCACTGGGGGGCGTGGCCAAGTAAGATGGGGGCGTGGCCAAGTAAGATGGCCGTAAGGACGTGAGACATCTGAGTTCCGTGGGCCGCCCGCTGACATCTAGCACTTCCTAAGGTGCTACGAAGCTGTTTGGTGCTGGAACGAGGGTGCATCAACCGGGAGAGGAGGAGGTATAACAGCGGATCTCCGACGATCACCCATTCCCGCTGCACTCACCGGTCGGCTGATAGTGCAACGTGACCCAAGATGGTGCCAGCTCGCCAAGAGGCCCGACATTAGCCAGGAGTCGGGAGTCTGGGAGGAGAGGAGGCGGAGAGGAGGCCCTGATGTGCTCGCGACGGCCAGTGGAGGAGTTCTAGACATCCCGGCGAGCGCGAGTATAGCGAAATACTGCAGGCGTTACGAGCACTGGAGGGCTCACCGGCCGAGTACCGCACCGACCCCATGGGGGTGAGTAAGGTGCAGGGGGGGCCCCCCGGGACTTGCCATTACTGGTTTCTGGCCATCGGAGTGCAGGGGGACCACAGATCTGGCCACAGGGAGGCAGAAACAGCTCTCATATCGGCCCGCCTGACCCTAAGATGGAGGATGTGTCTCCCCACATGAGGGACAATGCAGGGGGGCCCCCCCGAGGCTGCTGAAGGGGCATGGGGAGAGTATTGAGGCACTCTGAAAGGTCCTGGGAGGTCTTGAGGACACTCTAAGTTCAGTGAGTCACCGGAGCACACAGCCTAGGCCTGACCCTAAGATGGCCACCATGAGCTGCTCTCGGCTCGGGAAGTCCCACCAGTTCAGGCTCTAGGAAGGTTTGGGGTGCACATCGGGGCCACATTCTTACAAGCGCGTCTGCCCCTCACCATCGCGAAGAAGGATCCCCTGGCGATCGGAGGGACCGAGATCACCTGATAGGGGACAGTGACCGCATCTATGCCACCTAAAAAAGCTGTCTCCAAGGTGTCAAGTTACTTTACACCGATAGAGAAAAAACAGACGGGCGAACAAGGGAGCGCCGACGCAGGGATGGAATTGACCAAGGAAGACCTGCTGGCGTCCATGAAGGACTTCAAGATGGATTTCGCAACGAGCTAAAGGGGGATCTCCAGGCCTCAATGGACCAATTGAAGTCGGATCTGTCGGAAAAGATGACTTCCCTGCAGCAAGATGTGGACTCTATTGGGACGCGGCTGCTGGAGACAGAGGAACGCTCGCATGATATAGAAAAAAGAGTGATGGACACACACGATAAGGTACAGCGCTTGCACACCCAACTGCAAATGGCCCTGTTGAAAAACGAGGACCTGGAAAACAGGTCAAGAAGGGACAATATCCGTATTAGAGACCTGGAGGAAGGGGCGGAAGGGCATGACCTGGAGGCTTTCGTGGAAGGGCTATTCGCGGAGATCCTCGGCGCCAAGCAAATGAAGATTAAGATTGAAAGAGTGCACAGGGTTGGACCCACTTCCCCTTGGGAGAAAAGGCGCACCAGAGATGTTTTAGTGAAGCTCCATTCATTCAAGGTAAAGGAAGCCATATTAAAGGAGGCCAGAAAGAAAGAAGCAATCTCCTTCCAGGGGTTTCGCTGTTCACTCTACCAAGACTTGGCACCGGCGACTCTACAAAGACAACAATCCTTCAGGGCACTCACAGACAAACTAAGGGGCGAACAGGTGAGATACCGATGGACTTACCCCTTTGGGCTGGCCTTTGAATACCAAAACAAACAACGGCACGTCACAGAGTTAAGGGAAGGTCTAGAGATCCTCGGCCTCCCGATCCCGGAAAGGACGCATCAAGCTCGGCGGGAAGAACAAGAGAGGCAACGCGACCAGGAGCGACATCTTGGAGAGAGGTCTCCAGAAGACGCCAAACCAAGACCTGATCCGCAAAGGAGAGAGTCGATTATCCAGCTACAAGTGGGGTTTGAGGTCAGGGCCCTGGACTCAGACGGGCAGGGAGGTGAGAGGTTTCTGGCGACAGATGAGAGCTGTGCGGGCCACTCGAGATGGAGGCATGATGACCAGCTACACCGACACGTAGCATGCGCTACTTTATCACTGAACTGGACATAAGGACAGCGACGTTACGTATTTCACAATGTCAGCGGGGCGCCGGGCTAGGGCCTATACCACAGCCGACCGCCCATAGCCTGGAACGATGTTACAGCAGGGTCCCAGGAGGCCCACTGTTCCAGGCCTAGTTATTTCTACACCGTGGGTTAACTGTTCTAATTGTTTTTTTTTTTAGGGTGGGCGGTGGAGAAACAGAGGGGGCAGAATACAGGTGGTCATGCCTTGCTTCAACGTGAGGAGCTTGAAGGGAAAGGGGAGGATCCAAGGCCAGCGCTCGCGGGTACGACTGGGGACACAAGGGGCAGGAGAGTGGGGTAACACGGAGCTATGATCACAATCACTTTGTGGAATGCAAAGGGGCTGAACTCACCGTCCAAAAGACTGAAAATATGGAAATACTTAGTGGACCACCAGTTTGAGGTGGTGGCTCTTCAAGAGACACACGTTAAAAGGATGGAAGAAATGAGACTTAGGCATAAAAGCTACTCGCTGATATATCGGTCATCTGCCAAACAAAACATAATGCGGTGGCATTAATGTTCCATAATAGTACCCAATTTCAACCAGAGGGGATAAAGACGGACAGGGAGGGACGTGTGGTCATGATAAAAGGGGCACTCAGAGGTAGGAAGGTTACCTTCATTTTGGCTTATGTCCCAAACACCGGCCAAGCAGCGTTTTTCGCACATTACTAGACATGGTGGGAGGGTTCGCAGAGGGCCAGATAGTTATGATGGGGGATTTCAACCTGACATGGCACCCATCAGATGATAGCACTCACCCCCACAGAGTGCCAGGAGGTAGCTTCCCTAACACTTTAAAACACACGTTCCAAGATTTGGGACTTGAGGACGCATGGAAAATTCTCCATCCAACCACAAAAGATTATACTTACTTCTCACACGCTCATCAATCTTACTCCCTGCTGGACTATATTTTCCTGTCCCAGGGGTTGCGGAGCTCCCTCCATGACGCCAGGATTCTCCCTATTGCTCTGTCGGATCATAGCCCGGTTACGGTGAGCCTACGCTGGGGGGGCGACAGGGTCACTCTAGGTGGTACTGTCCGGCCTCTCTGACACAAGACAGAGTGCTCAGGGACAAGTTGAGGGTAGAAATTAGGGAATATTTTTTAATGAACGACCAGAGGGAGACATCTCCCCAAATCAACTGGAACGCCCTCAAAGCTGTCCTAAGAGGCAAATGCATTGCAATGATGTCAGCCCTGAACAAGCAGAGGACAAAGGAGCCGTTAGAGCTAGAGGCGTCCCTGGCCAGGACAGAAAGTGAATTCAAAAGAACCCCCACCAGAGTCCTGAAGCGCCAATTGAGTGCTCTGAAAGGGAAGCTAGGCACAATATACACTAACAGAGCCGAATTTACCTTTTTGCGGCTTCGACGCAATGCATATGCTCAGGGTAACAAGGTGGGCACACACTTGGCGCGACAGCTCCGGGAAAAATGGGAACGGGAATATATTGGGAGCATTGATAAAGGCGACGGGGAGCTAGTCCACGACGACCAGACTAAGGCTAATACTTTTGGTGATTTCTACCAAGCCCTCTACAGAGCTACCCCCCTAGACACGAAAGCCCAGTCAGATTACTTGGCCCCTCTGGCACTTCCCCAGATTTCGGCTGCCTGGAGAGAACAGTTAGAGGAACCAATAACGGGGGAGGAGGTGAGACAAGCCATCTTGGCCCTAAATCCCTATAAGTCACCAGGGACTGATGGTCTAACGGCCCACTTCTATAAAACTTATGCAACTGAGCTGACTCCACACCTCACGACTCTATTTAACGACCTAGCGAACGGGCAGGGAGCGACTCCGTCCATGGCAGAGGTGCTGATTATGGTGATACCAAAACCAGGGAAGAGCGCCCAGCAATGCGCATCCTACAGACCGATAGCGTTACTCAATTTGGACGCTAAACTTTATTCAGCAATCCTGGTGACCCGACTAGAAGACCTAATGCCTGACATTATCCACCCGGACCAATCCGGATTCATAAAAGGAAGATAAACACACGATAATATACGTAGGACTCTGCACCTCATAGAAAAGGTATCCAAATTTAGGATCCCAGCAGTGTTGGTAGGGCTTGATGCAGAGAAAGCCTTTGACAGGGTTGATTGGCATTTCATGTTTCTCACCCTGGAACATTTTGGATTCGGGGAAAGGTTCATTAAAATGATCAGAGCTAACTATGGGACTCCATGTTCTAGAGTCCAGGTGAATGGAGTGAGCTCGAGCCCCTTTGGACTTGGACGTGGCACGCGCCAGGGATGCCCCCTTTCCCCATTGCTGTTTGCCCTGAGCATCGAGCCGCTGGCGGCCCGTCTCAGGGCGGCAGCAGAGATCCAGGGGATTAAGTTTGGGGGAGATGAGCATAAAGTCTCGTTGTTTGCTGACGACGTACTCCTGACACTTACATCCCCCGCTCCTCATTGCGAGCCCTTCAGGGGGAACTGAGGGATTTTGAGAAGGTCGCAGGCTTTAGGGTTAACTTGACCAAATCTTCCGTGCTGAATTTGACCTTGTCGGAGGAGGAAATGGCGTTGATTCAGGGTGAGTCCCCATTTGCGTGGGCCAAACATACACTAACATATTTAGGGATCCAGATCACTCCTCGCATAGAAGGCCTGTTCAAAGCGAATTTTCTGCCTTTGCTGGCCCAGGTACAGCAGGAACTGAAGAGGTGGCAACCGCTGTTTATTTCTTGGCTGGGGAGGATAAACGCAGTTAAGATGACAATACTTCCCAAACTGCTGTACCTGTTTCAAGCACTCCCTATAGAACTGGAGAAGGAATTTTTACCGGGGGTACGCTACTTGATCCTACAGTATATCTGAGAGCTGAGGGAGGGATGGCACTACCGGACTTCGGACTTTACTATAAGGCGGCACAGCTGAGAGTGATATTGGAATGGTCCATGAGGGAATCGGATAAACACTGGCTCCACATGGACCGAGCAATAGTTGGCAGAACAATCTGGGATGTCCTCTGGAAGCCCAAAAAAGACAGACCTCTCAATGCCTACTTGAGGACCCCCACTCGAACCCCACTCAGGATCTAGGATGAGGTGACTCGTAGCCTGGGATGGACCTCCTTCCCTTCCCCATACACCCCCATACACTTCAACCCGGAGTTTCCACCGGCACTGAAGGCAAGCCCGTTCGATGCTTGGAGGGAGGGGAGGTATTTTAATATTCTCACTTTCGAAAATTGTCCGCGTGACTTTAATGTTTTACCAACGGAACGCTTCCACTACCTGCAATTGAAGCACTGGGTGCTTCATCCACCTGTAAGGGAGGCAGCTACCCGGGAGAAGTCCCCGATAGAATCCTTTGTGAGGAAGGCAGGCACCACAAAAGGGGTAATTTCTTATCTATATGTCCTTCTGGTCTCCACAACGATTACACCGAGCCCACGTTACACACACTTCTGGGAACAGACCCTGGGGAGAGAGGTAACACCTGGGGACTGGAAACATTTATGGACGGATCTCATGAAGCACAATCACTCGATAGACTTACGGGAGGCACGCTACAAGACAATGTACGACTGGTATCTGTACCCTACTAAACTCAAAAGGATCTTTCCCCTTACCTCAGAACTCTGTTGGAGGGGTTGCGGTACACTTGGAGATTTTCACCACATCTGGTGGGACTGCCCTTCCATTAAACCTTTCTGGGAGGAGATCCTGGCACAGATGAAAGAGATTCTGGGGTATCTGTTACCGAATATGATAGAAACGACCCTTTTAGGATTAAGAGATGACACTTTGGAACACCAGACGAAGGCGGATAAGGCAATCACGTGGGTGGAGTTGGGCGCGGCCAAAAAGGCCATTGCAGCTAATTGGAAGAGAAAGGAGGCTCCTGCACTGGCACAATGGCACACACGACTGTGGAGAATAATCACAATGGAACGAATGGCGGACATCTTTAGGGATGCCTATAAAAACTTTGAGTATTGATGCAGCGGATACAATAAAAACTATTTCTCCTAGGTCACTTATCGGTCATCCAGGCGCGACTTATATTTTCTCACATCCACATGACGATGGGGCCCATGACATCGCCTAACAATCACACACACACACCTGGATTTCCTCTACACCTTTACGAATCTATACTCCTAGGAGAAAGAGAAACTAAATGAAAATCATCATGATGTACCGCTGGAAGGAGCCGGAAATACCTTATTTACCTTAACCTATCGCTTTCTTAGTTATTTCTTAAGATATTCCTGCTCATTGTTTTGTCGATGGATCATCTAGTAAAAATCAGTTGATAGTGATCAAGACCAGCTAAATCACAATAACTAATTACTAATTTCACAACCATTTAGTAAATAATCACTGAGTCGTTTGATTTAAGAATCTCAAAATTTATATCATTTTAAAGGCATGGAAAAGAGTTTAGACTTTATTATTCAATTATTCATACATTATTAAATCAAATATTTATTAAGCAAAAATCAATTTTATTGCAGAAAGGAAATTTTGTCATGAGGAAAATCCTAATTAACCTGCCTATCTTCCTAATTTAGCCTAAAGATTTCTAACCTAAGTTTAAAGTTGAAAAGTAACCTGATTCTCATACTCAACTGGAAAAATAAGACAGCAACAGAAACTTCAGCTCGTCAGCATCAGCTACCGCAACCCGTCTCATCTAACAGTCTTTCAGCATCTCCCGCTCAGTAAATGGATCGATCTGGAACACCAAGCACTGGAAGCCACCAACTCTACCCCTCCCACTAAGAGTAGGCCTTCTTATACCCTAATTCTAACTTTGCTAACTAAATTGTTGCAACATTAATAACGCGCTTTTCTTTCATTGGTCCACTCAGTTCATTTATTCAGTTTTAATCAAATTCTCCCGGATCTAGCTTGTTCTTTTGGAATGCATATGTTAATTTCCTTTCTCACAGTTCAAGACATGTTTCCATCCGCTTCGATCAGTACATTTGTAACTTCTTTCGATACATTCGAGAACTCTGCAGGCATTGTCCTTTCTCTTAAAACTGTTTCCCACGATTCTCTGCTGATCACCACGGCACACTATCAGTTCAAATAGGTCACATCAGCCTTGACCATTCTTGCATCCTAGCCTTTCAGCACCATCACGTGGTCAGTCTTTCTCCAACTTTTTCTCCCTTGTCATGTGTTTTCTCAGCGCATGCGTACTCTAATAAACGGCAGCCATTTTATATCGCCACTCGATTAGACTTAGAAGCACTATTTAGAAATAAACAAAACATAATTAAAATAGAGAAACATAGCCTTTTCGTTTCCCTCCCGTCATCTACGTACCCCAATTAGTTATTACCTAGCAGAAAGCAACATTTAAGCTGTTCCTTACTTACCATCACTATTGTTTTTGCTACGTCACTTTTTATATGAAGCACGAATCATGCATTTATTATTTATTTAGTACGCAATTTATTTTTATGTTATAATTAGACACACAGACATTTGTAAATAGATTATTCAGCACACATATTTGCGTGTTACCCTTCCCTCACGTACATTGTTGATTAATACATTTAAACAAACATATTTATTAATTATTTATAAAATTTGTTAGGGGTTAAAAAAATTTATTTACTCTGCTCCATCAACTCCCCCTTTGGTGATTTTTAAATCACCACATAAAACCCAAGTTATACTTCTTTTTCAGGCAGCATATGTCTTTCATCCTTTTGCTTTTTGTTAGTTATACATCTGTTTCCATTTCATCTTGTCTTCTTGTCTCTTTATACATACTTTCTTTCATTTTCTCTAACTCAATTTCACCCATTTCTCTCTCTCTCTCTTTCATTATTCTGTTATTTCTTCTTATCTTATTTTGTCTTATTTTTCTTTTTATACACGTTATTACAATTTTCAACACCGTGGCTAACAATATTGCTATAGTTGCTATTATTATAACTTTCCCTATCATTAGTCTACTCATTCTTGTTAACCAATTTGCTACTGAAGAAAACCCTCTACCAAGTTTTCCCAGGACACTTTCAACCTCCAGTGGAACTAGTTCTTTGTGCAAATTTGTAATATTTGTAATATACTTTTGTATATTTTCACTTTTATCAGGAATGTAAGTGCAACAATGTTGGACTTTCAGCATTCCACAAACTCCACCCTCTTTTGCCAAACGAATATCAAGGGCAAGCCGATTTTGCATCACCATAGCTCTCATGGCAACCATTTCGGTATTTACCATCAAGAACCCTCCCGCAGTATCTGTAGACAAACGATCTACTACTGTGGATAATTTCCAATTTTAAATGCATTCAAAGATATTCCCACTGCTGGTATTAATGCTCCAAAAATATCACCTACAATTTCTGAAAAACTTTCCCTCTTTCTACGTGTAAAGCTATTAATCATCTTGTATGTTCCTTTTTCTTCTCTGTCCATATGAAAGATTTTTGGAAAGACCAGGCCTACATAACAAGTTCCATACCAATGGTCCGGTAACCTGTAATAAGCTCTATTCCCACAAATATAATAGATACCTGGAAATATTGGATCTTTTCCACCTTTGAATCCCCAACCTCCCAAAATTTGATAATTGTCATGGCAGATACTGGAACCTACAAAATAATTGTCATAAACTGTCTTATTTCTCCTAATACACAACTTTCCTGTTTGCGGCCAATCTAATGTCATTGCTGCATTTATCTTTTTCCCTTCATGATTTTCTTCCTCAAACGTCCATAGATGTGTTCTTTTCTCTTTTATTGCTTCTCTTTGAAATTTCATTCTTCTTTCTTCAACCATTTCTAAAAATACCTTTTCTTCTTTCTTTAACTCACAGGTAAGGTTGTTTTTAACTATTTCTTCTAATGTTAAAATTCTATGCTCTAAAAATAATTCTCCTAAAACTTTTGCTTGTTTTACTTTGTTAAGTTCTGGAACTACAGGAACATTTGCAAAAATCTTATCTATATCAGTGTAATAAAACTCTAATCTACCTGTTTTATAAAATAAACTTGCTATGACACTACATGTTATTCCATAAGTTAGAGGTAGGTGATGATAAGTCACACCTTCTGACACTGATGCAGGCAACTGCATACAAACATAACAATCTCTCACATCCATTGTCTCTACATATTCGTACAACAATTTTGTAAAAACATTTTTTAGAAAAGTCTGTTACTGACTTATCCTTATGTAATTCTGCACTACTTCTTAAAATAACTGGTTCTTTAATATTAGTTTCTTTCTCTGGTTTAGTATCATTCTTTGCTTCTACTACAGCTATACTAATAGGAATTGTGATTGCTAAAACTATCCATACTGTCATTAATAATCCTGTACAAAAGCAGCACATTTTACACCATCTTTTTACAAACTCACATTTATCTCTTCTATCTCTAGTATTCTCCATTTTTGTTTTTATCTTTTGTTAAATCTCAGAAAATTGTGTCACTACACCTCAGAAATGACTTAGATGCCACTCTGTATTCAAAAGTCTTTGCTTGGTACTTTCTTTTAATTCTTTTTAGAATTCTTTCGTTGTCACATCCGGTGATTTGTCATATCCAGTAAAATTGTCACATCCGGCAGAAGCACTTTAAGTCTTCACTTCAGGTTTGTTGCACCTCACCTTTACCCATTCGGTTTCTCAGTCTCGGGTTCTCGTGAGTGTTTCTTTCTTCTTTGTAATCAGTTAGAGCGATGTACAACCACTCAGGTGACTTGTATTTCGAATTCACTTTCTTTGTTCTTTTAGACTTTTGCAATCGTTTTCCACTTGGCTTTTCTTGTTCCTTTTGACTTGTTATTTCATTCACCTGTTCAGCACTTTTTTCTCCTGTTCTGATTATTCTGTATCTCAATTTTCTTATATAGTTGCTGGGCCAATTGTCTCCTTTTCTTGGCCTTTTGGCTTCACCTTCTTTTTCTCCTCTTTCTGATTTCCAGTTTCTTTTCCTTGATTCAGTTCTTGTTTTCTCTTCTTCTCCGCTTTCTTCAGATTCTGTTTCAATTTTCTCACAATTGTCTCTTATTTTGAAACTTATGATCTCATTTTCTTTTACTGGTGGATCTAATTTCTCCTTCTTGAGTTCCTCTATTACTGTCCCTCCTCGATGTTCTTCCGAATTGGTATTTATCTCACTCTCTGCTTCTAATTTTCCCTGTTCTTTTGTTTCACTATCTGTCCCTATTGCTCCTCGGGGTTCTTCTCGATTTTCTAGCTTTTTAATTGTCTCTTTCCCTTCTTTGTCTATTAATATTACTTTTGAAGGATTTCCACCATAACTTGTACTTGGTTGCTCATTTAGATCATTTTCTTGTTCATTCTCTTCTCTAATTGGTTTAAATCCCCAAGTTCTCCTCCGAAATTCTTCACAGTTTTCAACTGAATCATCAGATCCTGAACTCGTGTCAGATATTTCCAGATGTCGACTTACAGGTCGATCTTCAAGTTCTGGAATTTCTGTAATTTTTTCTTTTTCTCAAGGGAGCGACCCTTGACCTTGCCAGGTAGGTCGCTCCCCCACCACACAGCTCCGCCTGTGTTGTCTGCCCGCTGCTTCTGCAGGTAAGATCGCCCTCCGCTTGTGGCCCCGGTGCCCGCTTTGTCTGCTTGTCTCCCCTTTTCCTCTCTGTGCCCCTCGCCGCCCCATTGTCGTTGTGCCCGTGATTTTGTCTGCTCTCCCCTTGTTTTCCTTTCTGTGCCCCTCGCTGCCCCACTGTCGTTGTGCCCGTGATTTTGTCTGCTCTCCCCTTGTTTTCCTTTCTGTGCCCCTCGCTGCCCCATTGACGCTGTGCCCGTGATTTTGTCTGCTCTCCCCTTGTTTTCCTTTCTGTGCCCCTCGCTGCCCCATTGACGCTGTGCCCGTGATTTTGTCTGCTCTCCCCTTGTTTTCCTTTCTGTGCCCCTCGCTGCCCCACTGTCGTTGTGCCCGTGATTTTGTCTGCTCTCCCCTTGTTTTCCTTTCTGTGCCCCTCGCTGCCCCATTGACGCTGTGCCCGTGATTTTGTCTGCTCTCCCCTTGTTTTCCTTTCTGTGCCCCTCGCCGCCCCATTGTCGTTGTGCCCGTGATTTTGTCTGCTCTCCCCTTGTTTTCCTTTCTGTGCCCCTCGCTGCCCCACTGTCGTTGTGCCCGTGATTTTGTCTGCTCTCCCCTTGTTTTCCTTTCTGTGCCCCTCGCTGCCCCACTGTCGTTGTGCCCGTAATTTTGTCTGCTCTCCCCTTGTTTTCCTTTCTGTGCCCCTCGCTGCCCCATTGACGCTGTGCCCGTGATTTTGTCTGCTCTCCCCTTGTTTTCCTTTCTGTGCCCCTCGCTGCCCCATTGACGCTGTGCCCGTGATTTTGTCTGCTCTCCCCTTGTTTTCCTTTCTGTGCCCCTCGTTGCCCCATTGACGCTGTGCCCGTGATTTTGTCTGCTCTCCCCTTGTTTTCCTTTCTGTGCCCCTCGCTGCCCCATTGACGCTGTGCCCGTGATTTTGTCTGCTCTCCCCTTGTTTTCCTTTCTGTGCCCCCGCTGCCTCTCGCCATTCCCGCCGCTGCGTCCCTGCGGCCCCGCCCCCTGACTGCCCATTCGCTGCCCCTGCCTCCCGCCTCCCAGCTGCTCCTCCCTCCCACCTCCCCATAAATGGCGGCCGCTGCGCGGCCGCGCCGCTGGCGCGCCGAAGGCGCGCCTAAGGCAAGCCCGTCTGTGCCCGTCCGCGACTGGACCGCGCCCAGCGCCAGAACCCCTGGATCCCACCAACGCAACACTACTCGACGGACCTACGACGCCGCCACACTCACCGCACTCAATGCCGGCCAGAACCCTGCCTGCTACCGAGCCTCACCGAGACGCACCCACGGACCCTTCACCTGCCAAACCTGCCGATTCACCTGCCCCCGGACGTGCACCACCTCCGCCAAGTCGAGCAACAGCAGCAACCACCTGAAATGCATCCTGCTGAACACCCGCTCCGTCCACAGGCACGCCGTGGAACTCTGGGACCTGCTCGACGCAACAGCACCGGACATCGCCTTCCTCACCGAAACCTGGATGAACGCCTCCTCAGCGCCCGACATCGCCATAGCCATCCCGGACGGATACAAGATCACCCGGAGGGACCGCGTCAACCAGACGGGAGGAGGCATCGCCATCGTACACAAGAACACCATCCGCATCTCGACTAACTCCGACGAGACCTTCTCCGCCGCCGAACACCTACACTTCCAGATACACACTGACCCCAAGACCACCCTCCGAGGCACCCTCATCTACAGACCCCCGGGACCACGCACACTATTCAGCGAAGACATCGCAGACTTCATCAGCCCGCACGCCATGCCCTCCGCCGACTACATCCTCCTAGGGGACCTCAACTTCCACCTGGAGAACAGCAACGACAGAAACACCACCGCCCTGCTGGACAACCTCGCCAACCTCGGACTCAAGCAACTGGTGAACACGCCCACCCACTACGCCGGCCACACGCTTGACCCCGTCTTCTCGTCCAGCAAGCACATCTCCTTCAGCCACGCCACCGGACTCCACTGGACCGACCACAGCTGCGTCCACTTCAGCTTCAGAAAGACTGCAACCCACCACCACCCGCAACAGGCTCCCCGCCGGAGCTGGAGCAAGATCACCGCCGAGCAGCTCACCGCCTCCCTCAGCCAGAACACACCCACCAACACAACGGACCCAAACGAAGCAGCCAGCAACCTCGCCAAGTGGCTGACCGCCTGCGCCGACGACCTCGCACCACTAAAAAACCCTCCCAGCAGACCCGGAAGCAAGAAAACCCCTTGGTTCACCAACGAACTCAAGGAATCCAAGAAGAACTGCCGCACTCTCGAGAAAACCTGGCGACTCGACCAGACCACAGACAACAGGACCGCCCTCAAGCACGCCACCCGCAAACACCACCAGCTGATCCGTGCCACCAAGAAGTCGGCACTCAAAGAACGACTGGACAACAACGCCCATGACAGCAAGGAACTTTTCAGCATCGTCAAAGAGTTCTCCAACCCCAGCGCCGGAAACAACGACATCACCCCTCGCAAGACCTCTGCAACTCACTCTCCGCGTTCTTCCACCGCAAGATCACCGACATACACAACAGCTTCGACGCACAAACAACGCACCCTACCGCCGAACCAACGCCCGCCACCACCACCCTCTGCAACTGGACCCCGATCAGCACCGAAGACACCACCCGCACGATGAACTCCATCCACTCCGGATCACCAACCGACCCCTGCCCACACCACGTCTTCAACAAAGCCGACGCCACCATCGCACCCCATCTCCGGGACATCATCAACTCCTCCTTCCACACCGCCACCTTCCCGGAGAGCTGGAAGCACGCCGAGCTTACCGCCCTCCTGAAGAAACCAACGGCGGACCCCACCGACCTCAAGAACTACCGTCCCATCTCGCTCCTTCCGTTTCCGGCCAAAGTCATCGAGAAGACCGTCAACAGACAGCTTGCCGCCTTCCTCGAGACGAATGGATCCCTCGACCCCTCGCAGTCCGGGTTTCGGGCCAACCACAGCACCGAGACCGCCCTTATCGCAGCCACCGACGACATCAGAACCCTAACCGACAACGGGGAAACAGCTGCCCTCATCCTCTTGGACCTCTCCGCGGCGTTCGACACCGTCTGCCACCGCACCCTAGTGAAGCGCCTCAGCAACATCGGAATCCGAGAGAAAGCACTGGAATGGATCATCTCGTTCCTCGCCGGAAGAACCCAGAGAGTCCGCCTCCCCCGTTCAGATCCGAAGCCACCGAAGTCATCTGCGGCGTTCCACAAGGATCCTCACTCAGCCCAACCCTCTTCAACGTCTACATGAGCCCCCTCGCAGCCATCGCACGCCGACACAACCTCAACATCATCTCCTACGCCGACGACACCCAGCTGATCCTCTCCCTCACCAACGACCCCACCACCGCCAGAGCCAACCTACACGACGGGATGAGAGACGTCGCCGACTGGATGAGGAACAGCCGCCTTAAACTGAACTCAGACAAGACGGAAGTCCTCATCCTGGGCTCATCACCCTCCGCCTGGGACGACTCCTGGTGGCCCCCGGCCCTGGGCACCGCGCCCAAGCCAACGGACCACGCACGCAACCTGGGCTTCATCCTGGACTCCTCCCTGTCGATGACCAGACAAGTCAACACCGTCTCATCTTCATGCTTCAACACCCTGCGCATGCTCCGCAAGATCTTCAGATGGATCCCCACTGAAACCAGGAAGACCGTCACCCAGGCACTCGTCACCAGCCGACTGGACTATGGGAACACCCTCTACGCCGGAACCACAGCCAAACTTCAAAAGAGACTCCAGCGCATCCAGAACGCCTCCGCACGACTCATCCTGGACGTCCCCCGACACAGCCACATCACCGGACACCTGAAAGACCTGCACTGGCTCCCCGTCAGCAAGAGAATCACGTTCAGACTCCTCACCCACGCACACAAGGCCCTCCACGACCTGGGCCCAAAGTACCTCAACGACCGCATGACCTTCTACACGCCCACACGCCAGCTACGATCAACCAGCCACGCCCTCGCCACCGTACCACGCATCCGCAGAACCACCGCCGGAGGAAGATCCTTCTCCTACCTGGCAGCCAAGACCTGGAACTCCCTCCCCACTCACCTTCGGCGAACCCAGGACCATCTCTCCTTCAGGAAGCAGCTCAAGACCTGGCTGTTCGAGCAGTAACTTACCCCCTCCCCCAGCGCCTTGAGACCCTCCCGGGTGAGTAGCGCGCTCTATAAATGCCGTGATTGATTGATTGATTGATTCTTCTTCTTCCTCTTCCTCTATAGAGGTGCTTGCAGTTGGGGTTTCCAGATGTCGACTTTCAGGTCGATCTTCAAGTTCTGGCACCCTTTCTCTTATTCTTTCTGTCTCAGTCGCTGAACTCTCATCCCACACTTCCAGACGTCGACTCACATGTCGATCTGCAGGTTCTGGAACTCTGATTGTGTGGCTGGCATGGACCCAGTTTTTCACTCCTGCACACTTGACTGCAGTCGTTGTCACTAGGATTACCTGTCGTGGCTCGTCCCAGCGAGGAACTAGACAGTTTCTTCTCCTGTGAACTTTTATGTGGACCCAGTCTCCTGGATTCAAGTCGTGGGCTGGTTTTCTTTCAAGAGTGGTCGCATCCGGTCCAACCTGATGAAACACAGAACTCACCACATCAGCCAGTCCTTTGCAATAATCCAGTACTAGATCATCAGTTATAGTCAGTAACTTGTTGACAGGTACTTTTGCTTGTCTCATTGCTCGTCCCATGATCACTTCATGAGGACTAAGTCCAGTTTTCTTTTCAGGAATACTTCTGATGGTCATCAGGACAAGGGGCAGTGCATCGGGCCATTTGAGTCCTGTAGCTTGACACATTTTTCCTAACCTGTTCTTAATTGTTCCATTTATTTGCTCTACTACCCCAGAAGCCTCTGGTCTGTATGCACAATGCAGTTTTTGTTTAATACTTAATGCTTCACAAATTAATTGAATCAACTCATTTTGAAAATGTGTTCCTCTATCTGTCTCAACCGTGACTGGAAAACCATACCTTGGAATGAACTCTCGCAGCATAAGTTTTGCTACCGTTATTCCATCATTCCTTCTAGTCGGGTATGCCTCCACCCAACGAGAAAACAAACAGACGACCACTAGAACATATTTTAGTCTGTTACAAGGGGGCATTTCAATGAAGTCTAATTGCATTCTAGTGAACGGACCTCCTTCTCGTCCTATTGTTCCTAGACTCACTATTGTCTTTCTTCCTGGATTAAACTGCTGACAAATAAGACATCTTTGACAAAGACTTTCAGCTATGGCTCTGAATTTTGGGTTATACCATGTTTGTCTAAAAAGTCTGATCATTGCATCTCTCCCAATATGAGCTTGTCCATGGTACATCCGTGCCATGTCTGCAATCATGCTATCAGGCATAACTGGTCTTTCATCTCTGTAAACCCACACACCATTGTTTTCTTGTCTTCTACATCCTGCTTTTATCCAGTAATCTTTTTCCTCATCATTTGCAACTTCCTGTAACTGTCTCACCTCATCCCATGTCTCGACAGTGTTAGTAAAAAGCAAAGGAGAAGAGATATGCTCCCTTTCGTGATTCTTATTCAGGGATACCATGTTCTCTGCACAATATTTGGCTATCTCGTCGGCGTAATTATTTCCGACAGCTATGTAATCTTCATTTTTCTTATGTGCTTTGCATTTCACTACAGCTATCTGCCTAGGCAGCTGTATCGCCTCAAGCAGTTTCTTTACAAAATCTCCATTTCTGATAGGTGTTCCTGCAGACGTCAAGAAACCTCTGTGACCAAATCTGACCGAAATCATGCACTATACCGAAACCGTACTGGCTATCGGTCACAATCGTAACTCGTACATTTCTTCCTAACTTACATGCTTGAATCAAAGCAATCAGTTCTGCAACTTGGGCAGACCTTATTCCTTTCAGACAAGACGCTTCCATCACAGTTGCCACTGTGCATACTGCGTAAGCTGCGCTTAAAACTCCTTCTTTCGTTCTCAAGCATGAGCCATCCACAAACATGACATAATCTGATTCTTTTAAAGGCTCATCTTTTATGTCAGCTCTTGGTTTTGTGCAATATTCCAGCACATTCAGACAATCATGATCTACTTCATCTTGTTCAATTATACTCTCTTCATCTGGCAATGATGTCGAAGGATTCACATTCATACATCTATCTATGGTCACATTTTCTGCACTCAAGATTACTTTTTCGTACTTAGTCAGCCGACTATGTGTCATGTACTGTGTTTTTGTTCTTGTCAAAAGAATCTCTACTGAATGGGGAACATATACTCTCAGTGGATACCCCATCACTATACCTTCACTTTGTTCCAGACTTACACAAGTAGCAGCAACAGCTTTCAGACATCCAGGCAACGCTTTTGCTATAGGATCTAAAACAGCTGAAAAATAAGCAATTGGTCTCTTCATTGTTCCATGTTTTTGTACAAGTACTGAAAATGCACATCCATCTCTTTCACTGCAGTACAATTCAAAATCCTTTTCATAGTCAGGCATTCCTAAAGCAGGGGCCTCACACAATTTCTTTTTCAACTCTTTGAAAGATTTCATTTCTTCGTCATTCAATTCAAATGGATCTCTTACATCCTTCTTGGTCAGTTTTTGTAATGGCTTAGCAATCAAGGAAAAACCACTTATCCATTGTCGGCAATATCCAACCATTCCCAGAAACATTCTTACCTCTCTTTGCGTCATTGGTGCTCTCATTCCTTGAATCATTTTTATTCTCTCAGTCGTTATCTTTCGCACTCCTTTCTCAATTTTTATGCCCTAAATATTGGACTTCTTTTTGACAAAACTGCAATTTCGAAGGGGACACTTTATGTCCTCTTTTCTCTAGATGGTTCAGTAAAGCAATTGTATCGCTTACACATGCTTCTTTTGTTTTCGATGCCACCAATAGGTCATCGATATACTGCACCATCACTGACTTTTCTGGCATTTTCAAATCTTCCAGGGACTTCTTTAAAATCTGATTAAAGATTGAGGGGCTTTCTGTATACCCCTGAGGAATTCGGCACCATGCCAAAATACGCTCTCCGAACCGGAACGCAAATAATGGCTGGCTATCTGTATGTAAAGGAATAGAGAAAAATGCGTGACACAAATCTATCACGTGTACCACTCAGCTTCATGTGGAATTTGGTACAGAATTACTGCAGGGTTTGGCACTATTGGACAACAAGGCACAACTATTTTATTGACCTTTCTCAAATCCTGTACTATTCTATATGTTCCGTTTGGCTTTTTCAGTCCCATTATAGGTGAATTACATGGACTGCTCATTATTTCTTTTAGAATTCCCTGTTCAATCATTTTATTTATTACAGGAGTTATTCCTTCAATTATTTCTGGAGTCAATTTATACTGTGGCGTATTTGGGTAAGTTGTTCCTTCTTTTACTGTTACTTTTACGGGATCTACTTCTTTCATCAACCCAATATCTTCTCCTGTAAAATCCCACACATTCTCTTTCACTGCATTTTTCAGTTCTTTTGGAAGTTTTTCTGCATCAAATGCAGGAAACAAACCATTCATTTCAGGTTCCTGATTCATCAATGTTACTTTATACAATACATCTTCATCTGGGGTCTGAAATCCAATTCCATCTGGCGTACAATAAATTGTGCAATTCATCTTGCACAAAAGGTCACGACCTAAAAGATTTACGGGACTACAATCGCACACTACGAATCTATGCATTTTGCTAAATGAACCAATTTTTACTTCCACTAATTCAGTAAGTGGTGTTTTAATCTGCTGATTCGCTACTCCAACTACTTGGATATATTCACCTGAGAGAGGAAGGTTTGGAATTTCCACTGATCTAACAGTAGAACGGGTAACTCCAGTATCGACAAGGAATGTTACATTTGCACCATTCACTTCTCCATCCACAAAGGGACCAGACTGATCTACCTCTAGAGTTGCGCCAAGTACGCACTCTTTTCCCTCTCCTAGGCACCGTCAGAAACTTTCATCCGACTCATCCTCACTCTGACGCAACCAATACTGAGAAATGTTAGCTGCTCGCGGCAATTGTGTTACCTGCTCTCCTCCGTAGAATCCTGTTTCTGTACTGTATCTTTGCTGGTTAACATTGTTGGGAAGTGGTGGTTGTGGCACCTGACCTTGTTGAACAACTACCTCATTCTGCACCTGTGGATTTAATGATTGATTTTCCGGATTAGGTTTAGGTGGGAACTTAGACTCGTTTCTCCAATGCCCTAATTTTCCGCAATTATGACATGGCCATTTTTTCTTTGCCTCTTCTAGCCTCATTTGACCTTTCCCTTTACCTATGTTAGGTCGGGATTTATTCTGTCCTGTTTCATTCCCACTATTATTATCCAATTGAGCTTCTTGTTTCTCTGCCACTTTCACCTGTGCCCACATTGCCTTCTCTTTCAATTTACGCTGTCTACTCTCAATATCATCACTACAATACTTAGCATACCTCAGTACCTCATCTACAGTGCCATTTTGCCAGTTAATCATATGTTGTTTGATCATTTCACTAATCTCTGGTTTCAGTCCAAACACAAATCTATATACAAAATGACTCATATCCTTCTCACTCAACTCCTCATATCCACTATACTGCTTGAAAACCAACAACAATCTTTCGTAATAGGCATGTACGGACTCCTTACTTTCCTGTGTAGTTCTGTCTATTTTTACCCAATCTGTTTCTTTAGGAGGAATCTTATTTTTCAAAAAGGTAATCACCTTATCATATTTCCTCATTACCTCAGGACCTGGAGCTCCTGTCTTAGGATCTCTTGGATATTCTGTAGTTGGCCAGTCAACTGTAATTTTACATTCAGACCACAAATCAGTTGGCACCACTATGTCAAACAATCCATCTAAATCTATCCACAACACCTTTGAAACCTTCACAAACCTCTCCACTTGTCGGTACCATTCAACTGGTTTCTCTCTCAGCTTCGGGAATTCATTTGTAAATGACAGTATATCCTGTCTAGTCCAGGGAACATGCACATAACTACCACCTGGAGTTTCTCTCATAGGGTATTCTCTTGCAACAGGTTCCTTTTCAGTTATCATAAAAGCCAAAGAAGCTTTGTCTGCAGTTTTCTCATACTTTTTCGTCCATCTGACTTTCCATCTGTCCACATCACCCCATTTTCTCAGTAAAACAATTAACTCTTTTATCTGTGTCAGCCTTCCTGCTGTGTTCAAATTTTCAATATCTTTCTCACAAAAGTCTACTCTGTACGGTTTCTGCAATGTTTTCACTTTCGCAAAATCTACTCCAATTTCACTTGCTATCTCTTCCAGTTTGTCATGTAAATTTTTAGCTCTCCATGTAATACTTTTGCACAGAAACATAATTTCATCATCCTGGTAATTTTTCAGTTTTTCTGTACCAATCGTCCCTAAAATTAATTCTTCCATGTCAATCTTTAACCTAATTACATCTAATGGTTTTTCTTCTGGTTCTTTTATTTTAAATGCCTTCATCCACTCATTTAACTCATCAGGAGTCGGACCTATAGGCGTATTATTTAGTTCTATCCAATTACCACTCTTTTCAGGGGTCACTGTTGCAGATTCTGTTACCATATGCATTTTCCTACCATTACATTCATTCACTGTCAAATTTGTGGGTGGACTTGGTCTGTAGGTACTAGCCAAATTACTTGTACTTGCACTTGGTTCCATCCTTTCTTTTTCTCTCTGAAATTGTGAATTCATAGGAATCACTAAAGATCGTTCATCAATTTTCTGATTCTCAAAAACTGGTATTACTGGACCTATTGTTACGGGTACAGTCACAGCTTCCATGTTTTTCGTTAATTCCCTAATTTTCTCAGTCAGCTCTTTTGTTGTTCTTGCTAATTCAATTGCATTGTCACTTTCTACTCCTTCATTTTGTGAAGTTCTTATTTGATCTTGTGACCTATTTATTTCAATTCTTTTTACAGGACTTTTATTTCGCTCAGTCTCTATCTGCGGCGCATTAGGCGTCACCACTGTAGAACTCTGCTGATACGGAGGGGGATTTCTATTCAGAATTTCTTCCAGCAATTCATCATCTGTTTCACTCTCATGCATATATTTTTCCCTCTCCATATGTTTCTTTTTCTCAGTACGTTTTCTCTTAGTCTCTTCCTCACCTGTAAAAGCCGGAAACAAACCTCCTGTCATGTTAGCACATCTCCATCGTTTTATTCTATCCTCATGATTTATTCCCCACATTCTTCCAGGCATAAACTCATGATCCCTTAAACCTCTGAATCTCTCTCGCTCATACATCTCATCTTCCCATTCCGTCAACGCTTCAAACTGTGTCGGTCTAGGTTCTAAATTTGTCATCTTTTCTCTCAAATTCCGCAAAACCGCTACACTAAATGAACCATTCTCAGGGAAAGCTAATGCTCCATCATTCTTCGTATACTTTGCCCAATTTTCTAACCATATGCATGTGTGATATCCATATTTCAGCATCATATGTGAAGCTGCTGATTTCGGCGGAGGAATTACTTGTCCCTCTAGTCACAACCTTTTTGTCTCTCTTAAAGAAATTCTTAATTTTTGTCGTCCATGACGTTCTCTCCCTTTCATACTCATAATACGGCATGTTTTCGATTGGTTTTTCTCTTCAAAACCAGCACTGTTCCGTGTACGGAACTTCAACCAAGCACAGCGCGATTCACACTAACACACCAATCAGAACGATTTCCCTCTTCCGCGCACCAACCAATCCTAGCGCGGCACTTTTCTACGTCACTCCTGTCTTTGCGTTCACGTGACTAGCGCACTATCCAATCCTAGCGCGGCACTGTCTATGTCACTCTTGCTCTTTTACCCCTCCTTTACAAAAATTATCGGCAATTTTTCTTTTCAATGTTTCTTCATTAGTTACAACATTTAAAACAATTCCATAGTCTGATTCGCTAAACAAAAGTGACAGCTTTGTCCTTTTACACAAGAATCCTGTATTTCCAGTAGGCAGCGCTTACCTCTACCCTACCACAGAATTATTAACTTTCGCCGATAAAGTAGCACTTCCCTCTACCTTACCCTTCTTTCAAGCAAACAGTAAACCCGTTTCTCTGGGGATAAGACACATGTGGAGACTATGCTCCTGAGAATTTAGGCCAGAGTTTCACAAGAAAACGTAATTTGCTATCTCAGTTACACACCTTTCGTACAGAAAATCCCTAACATAACACAACCTGCGTTATTACCAAAAAATGAATTCAGACCATGTACCAAATTCCATGTGACTTCTCTTGCCACACGTGTTCCACTTCCTACATCCCAGAAGCGTGAAAACTCACATATAACATAACGCGACTCAACATATAGTATTAGTCATCAAAATAATCAATAATCAATAATCACCAAACTAATCTATAGAAACCATAACTCTGCTACCAAGAAATCTGATGCAGCGGATACAATAAAAACTATTTCTCCTAGGTCACTTATCGGTCATCCAGGCGCGACTTATATTTTCTCACATCCACATGACGATGGGGCCCATGACATCGCCTAACAATCACACACACACACCTGGATTTCCTCTACACCTTTACGAATCTATACTCCTAGGAGAAAGAGAAACTAAATGAAAATCATCATGATGTACCGCTGGAAGGAGCCGGAAATACCTTATTTACCTTAACCTATCGCTTTCTTAGTTATTTCTTAAGATATTCCTGCTCATTGTTTTGTCGATGGATCATCTAGTAAAAATCAGTTGATAGTGATCAAGACCAGCTAAATCACAATAACTAATTACTAATTTCACAACCATTTAGTAAATAATCACTGAGTCGTTAGATTTAAGAATCTCAAAATTTATATCATTTTAAAGGCATGGAAAAGAATTTAGACTTTATTATTCAATTATTCATACATTATTAAATCAAATATTTATTAAGCAAAAATCAATTTTATTGCAGAAAGGAAATTTTGTCATGAGGAAAATCCTAATTAACCTGCCTATCTTCCTAATTTAGCCTAAAGATTTCTAACCTAAGTTTAAAGTTGAAAAGTAACCTGATTCTCATACTCAACTGGAAAAATAAGACAGCAACAGAAACTTCAGCTCTTCAGCATCAGCTACCGCAACCCGTCTCATCTAACAGTCTTTCAGCATCTCCCACTCAGTAAATGGATCGATCTGGAACACCAAGCACTGGAAGCCACCAACTCTACCCCTCCCACTAAGAGTAGGCCTTCTTATACCCTAATTCTAACTTTGCTAACTAAATTGTTGCAACATTAATAACGCGCTTTTCTTTCATTGGTCCACTCAGTTCTTTTATTCAGTTTTAATCAAATTCTCCCGGATCCAGCTTGTTCTTTTGGAATGCATATGTTCATTTCCTTTCTCACAGTTCAAGACATGTTTCCATCCGCTTCGATCAGTACATTTGTAACTTCTTTCGATACATTCGAGAACTCTGCAGGCATTGTCCTTTCTCTTAAAACTGTTTCCCACGATTCTCTGCTGATCACCACGGCACACTATCAATTCAAATAGGTCACATCAGCCTTGACCATTCTTGCATCCTAGCCTTTCAGCACCATCACGTGGTCAGTCTTTCTCCAACTTTTTCTCCCTTGTCATGTGTTTTCTCAGCGCATGCGTACTCTAATAAACGGCAGCCATTTTATATCGCCACTCGATTAGACTTAGAAGCACTATTTAGAAATAAACAAAACATAATTAAAATAGAGAAACATAGCCTTTTCGTTTCCCTCCTGTCATCTACGTACCGCAATTAGTTATTACGTAGCAGAAAGCAACATTTAAGCTGTTCCTTACTTACCATCACTATTGTTTTTGCAACGTCACGTTTTATATTCTATGAAGCACGAATCATGCATTTATTATTTATTTAGTACGCAATTTATTTTTATGTTATAATTAGACACACAGACATTTGTAAATAGATTATTCAGCACACATATTTGCGTGTTACCCTTCCCTCATGTACATTGTTGATTAATACATTTAAACGAACATATTTATTAATTATTTATAAAATTTGTTACGGGTAAAATTTTTTTATTTACTCTGCTCCATCAGTATAAATGGGGTCCGTTGGTGTCATGCCTCACGAAGGGTCTCCCGATGGCGGTCTGCCCTCCCATGCTGAGAGGCTTGCACCTGTTTCAGTTTTAGGGCACCCACGGGGGTCCCCCGTGGAGCTATAGGCCAGCGTTGGCAAGTGGGGTTCCTTGGTGGAGGCACGCGGAGGGAGGTCTCGTTTTGCGTAAGGATCCAGTAGCGAGCAAGGACATGTTAGAATACTGCTTCTCCACCACAGGGGAGGGAGAGGGAGGGAAGAGGGGAGGGGGGTTTCAAGTTACGTTGTTGTATTTTTTTGGCACACTAAGGCCAACAAAAGCGAGGGTATATCGTTTTTCTCGCACCTTTAGAAACTGTGTATTTGTTAGCTGGGGGGTGATGCAAGCGGGATAAAAGGTGAGGTCGTGTGTCTGTTTGTATGAAGCTGGAAAATGTGTTCAATAAACAGATGTTTGACAAAAAAAAATTCATCACTGGAGCGAACCCATTGTAAATGTACAACATTTTATTCACAGGGATGCTACTGTCATACTACAGTTGCAAATGACAATGAATGTAGGAAATGTTACAATAATAATAATAATAAAACAGCAACCCTGGTTATATCCCCTTTTAGGGCCTGAATAGAGATTTGAAATATTGTAGGAGATTTAAAGAAGCATCCACAAGTTTATCGTCACCAACAATGACAATACTTATTTAGAGTTTGAGGGATAGGAAGCTCCTCCACATACCTGGCAGAGTACCCTGTCTGCCAAATTCTTGGTCTAGCTGCTCTATTTAGAGGCAGGGGAACCATCATGTTTCCGCCATAGGAGCCTCTTCTTGCTCTGCCAGTAGAAACTTTAGACGGACGGCGCCACGAACATCAGTCGATTGGTCTCAGTACCTCAGGCCATCAGCCATATTTAGAGCGGACGTTCTGACATACATTTTTTCCTGTTCGGGATTTCCAGGAAAAGCCTTGCAGTGCCGCACAGAAAAAAATTAAAATGAACCCACTCATGATCCAAGAAAATTCCCAGGAAGTTAGGGCCATTATCTTTTTGTTTTAAAAAAATAAACACCTGCTTTGGGTTTGAAAAAAAAACGTTGCTGTGCAGCCACTTCAAACACAGTGGCTGCTCAGCAAAGTTACAGTGTCTTCAGAGGAGCCGCCGTGGCATTGGCTCTTCTGAAAGCACAGGGATCTCTGCCAGGCAGATGGACATGTACATTCACACTATGGGGTCGATTCCGATTCGGGCCGGAAAAAGCACCGACCGACTCGGAGCCGGAAAAATTACCGACCGACACGTACCAGTGGCGCCCGACACGCCAAGTACGATGCAAGCCGCGATAAATCCGACCGACACGTCAGGAAACCAAGCCGACCGACCGAGCCGCTCGGAAAATAGCAATCCGGCCGGAAAAACACGCGAATCCAACCGACCGACACGCACCCGGAACAAATCCGACCGAATCGTAGCCGCCAACTCCAACCCGCAAAGTACGATGCAAGGCGCGAAAAACACGACCGAGTCGGACGGAGGACAAGCCGTACGACCGACACGCATACAAAACCGAGCCGAAGCAACACAATACACCGCGACCGACGCGTACGCAGCATACAAAACTGCACAAACACAGCGTGAACGAAACGGAAAACACCGTACGAGACCAATGCAGGGTCCGACTCGGTCACAAGAACGTTTCCAACATACACAAACAGCACAAAGGAAAAATCAACCAAAAAAGGCCAAACAAGCAATTACCAAGCCAATAAATACTGGGGGGGTGGGGACAGAGAACAAAGACACACCCACAACTCCACCTATATAAAGGACACAAATCACTACCATGAGCCTTTGCAAATGCCATTCCACTGCCAGCACCCAAGAGAAAGCAACCACACACCCACAGCTCATCCCTCACACAAGCCACACACCAGCAGCACACCAACAAATACCTACCTCACATACACCCAGCACAACACACACCCACACACCCTCACCTGCACACCAACACACACATCACCCACCATCACCACCCATCACCATGCCCCCCAAGAAGAATCACAAGTTCCTAGATTGTGAATTGGAAGTCCTGGTAGACGAGATCCTCAGGGTAGAGCCACAGCTGTTTGGCACATTGGTCCAACAGACCCCCATGTCGCAGAAAACCAAGATGTGGGAGAGGATCATCAACAGGGTGAACGCCCAATCACCATGTCGGCGCACAAAGACCGACATCCAGAACAGGTGGTATGACGTGCGCAGGAGGGTACGGAAACTGCTGAAGCAAGACTACATCAACAGCCAACACACCGGCAGTGGCCCTCCTGCCAAGCCAATATACCTCAGGCCCTGGGAGGAGAAGGTGCGGGCCATCCTACCGCCAGTGAGCATATATGGACTAGAGGACATCCCAGAGCCTGGTGAGTACACAACAAATGTACACAATATACTGCCACAAAACACACACACATCACTGTCAAGGGGAGAGTCAAACCATGCACTCATAGCAATCACACAGCAACCAGAACAGAATCATCCCAAAATGTGTATGTCAGTCAGAGAAACACAACACATGCCATCAAAAAAGTCACATCCAACCGTGCCAACACATGTACAAACACAACCACAACTACAGCTAGGCAGTGGCACAAATAGAACTAACAAACACATCCACACATGTAGCCACCACAACAACACCAACACACAGTGAAGACCACTCAAAGGAAGGAATTCTGTGTATGCTGGCCAAGTCAGTGTAGCCAATAGCATCATGGGAGTCGCAGTCACACATATTGCCCCCCACAACTGTCCCATCAACACCACCATGAACCATGCGCACATCACAGGGAGTGGAGAAGGACTCACAAGATAGCTGACACTGGCTACTGCTGTGAGGAGCACAAGGCCCTGCTGGCAACTGTGCACCAACAAACAGCAGGACACCACTGACTGACATCCTGAGAGACAACTTACACTCCCTGCAATGCAAGCACGTTCCATGGTGGGATATCTGGCTGGCTGGGTGGGAAGGGGGACTTGCAGCACTGACCATAGTCACCAGCACCTCCCCTCACACACCCCCCCCAACACAAACTCCACAGTACCCACCTGGTAGAATGCAATGCCCTCCATCCTAACACAAGATCCCACAAAGCACCACCACCCTGGGTTATGTTGTGTGAAGCACAGGGACACTCTTGGGACTCTTAGCCAAACAACTGCCAGGACAACACTCCCAGCCATCCTGTCAGCACAGCCAGCCCACCCCACAGGGAAGCAGAGTCAAAAGGAAGGAAGCATGGGCATGCTGGGAAGGGGGTGGAGGCAATAGCATGATGGGAGTCGTAGTCACAGACATTGCTCAGCCTCACAACTGGCCCATCAACACCACCCTGAACCATGCTCACATCACAGGGAGTGGAGAAGGACTCACAAGATGGCTGACACTGGCTACTGCTGTGGGGAGCACAAGGCCCTGCTGCCAACTGTGCACCAACAAACAGCAGGACACCACTGACTGACATCCTGAGAGACAACTTACACTCCCTGCAATGCAAGCACGTTCCATGGTGGGATATCTGGCTGGCTGGGTGGGAAGGGGGACTTGCAGCACTGACCATAGTCACCAGCACCTCCCCTCACACCCCCCCAACACAAACTCCACAGTACCCACCTGGTAGAATGCAATGCCCTCCATCCTAACACAAGATCCCACAAAGCACCACCACCCTGGGTTATGTTGTGTGAAGCACAGGGACACTCTTGGGACTCTTAGCCAAACAACTGCCAGGACAACACTCCCAGCCATCCTGTCAGCACAGCCAGCCCACCCCACAGGGAAGCAGAGTCAAAAGGAAGGAAGCATGGGCATGCTGGGAAGGGGGGTGGAGGCAATAGCATGATGGGAGTCGTAGTCACAGACATTGCTCAGCCTCACAACTGGCCCATCAACACCACCCTGAACCATGCTCACATCACAGGGAGTGGAGAAGGACTCACAAGATGGCTGACACTGGCTACTGCTGTGGGGAGCACAAGGCCCTGCTGCCAACTGTGCACCAACAAACAGCAGGACACCACTGACTGACATCCTGAGAGACAACTTACACTCCCTGCAATGCAAGCACGTTCCATGGTGGGATATCTGGCTGGCTGGGTGGGAAGGGGGACTTGCAGCACTGACCATAGTCACCAGCACCTCCCCTCACACACCCCCCAACACAAACTCCACAGTACCCACCTGGTAGAATGCAATGCCCTCCATCCTAACACAAGATCCCACAAAGCACCACCACCCTGGGTTATGTTGTGTGAAGCACAGGGACACTCTTGGGACTCTTAGCCAAACAACTGCCAGGACAACACTCCCAGCCATCCTGTCAGCACAGCCAGCCCACCCCACAGGGAAGCAGAGTCAAAAGGAAGGAAGCATGGGCATGCTGGGAAGGGGGTGGAGGCAATAGCATGATGGGAGTCGTAGTCACAGACATTGCTCAGCCTCAGAACTGGCCCATCAACACCACCCTGAACCATGCTCACATCACAGGGAGTGGAGAAGGACTCACAAGATGGCTGACACTGGCTACTGCTGTGGGGAGCACAAGGCCCTGCTGCCAACTGTGCACCAACAAACAGCAGGACACCACTGACTGACATCCTGAGAGACAACTTACACTCCCTGCAATGCAAGCACGTTCCATGGTGGGATATCTGGCTGGCTGGGTGGGAAGGGGGACTTGCAGCACTGACCATAGTCACCAGCACCTCCCCTCACACCCCCCCCAACACAAACTCCACAGTACCCACCTGGTAGAATGCAATGCCCTCCATCCTAACACAAGATCCCACAAAGCACCACCACCCTGGGTTATGTTGTGTGAAGCACAGGGACACTCTTGGGACTCTTAGCCAAACAACTGCCAGGACAACACTCCCAGCCATCCTGTCAGCACAGCCAGCCCACCCCACAGGGAAGCAGAGTCAAAAGGAAGGAAGCATGGGCATGCTGGGAAGGGGGTGGAGGCAATAGCATGATGGGAGTCGTAGTCACAGACATTGCTCAGCCTCACAACTGGCCCATCAACACCACCCTGAACCATGCTCACATCACAGGGAGTGGAGAAGGACTCACAAGATGGCTGACACTGGCTACTGCTGTGGGGAGCACAAGGCCCTGCTGCCAACTGTGCACCAACAAACAGCAGGACACCACTGACTGACATCCTGAGAGACAACTTACACTCCCTGCAACGCAAGCACGTTCCATGGTGGGATAACTGACTGGCTGGGTGGGTGGGAAGGAGGGCCGGCTGTCAACCAAACACAACCAATGCAGACCATGTTCACACCCCAGAAAATACATAGAAATGCCCAAATAATGCAGGACAATGTGCCACACCAATATCAACCCCTGACTGTGACGACTTAGGGCAATGCAATGTTAGAGGCACAGTCACAACTGTCATGTGTGTCAACCACTGATGCCTGCAGAAACATGACATACATTGTTTGTGTCTCCCAAAAACAGGTGATGATAGGGACACAGCAGCAGACGCTGAGGAGTCCCAGTCCCAGGCTCAAGAGGATGCCGAGCTCACTGGCGTCGTACAGCCTCTGTCCTCCTCGGACGATGAAGAACAACCTGGCACATCCGGTGCAAGTCAACATGCTGCACCAGCAGGACCACCAGCTGCAGCACCAGCAGGTCCACCAGCTGCACCCCCTGCACCCACCCCTCCAACGACTGTCACCACGAATACCATCCCTGCCGACATGGACAGAATAAGGAACAACACCAGCGCAGTGACCCTGGACCAACCTGGGGCCATGGACACCACCACCACCACCAACCCCCAAGGTGGACCAGGGTTATCTGTGCGTGCAACTGCACACACTGCACATGTCAGCAGGGGTGGTGGGAGGGGTGGGAGACAGAGGTCGCTGCTTGCAGACGTTGCTGGTGTGCATGAAGACCCACAACTGGTACGCATAGCTGATGCGTACCAGTCCAGCACCGGAGAGCTCAGCCAGGTAGTGGGGCTCCTCAGAGACATCAAACAGCAGCAGGCTGCCCATCATGCCCGCTTGGACTCCCACATGTCCCACGTGGAGTCACACATGTCACGTGTGGACTCCCACATGTCACGTGTGGACTCCCACATGACCCGCGTGGAGTCCAAGTGGGATGTACTACATGAGATGACGGCGGTGCACAGGGACATTTTACAATGCCTCCGCCAGATGAACAGCAACCAGTCCACACCTCCCTGTGTGCCAACAACATCTGGTACCGAACAAACTGCAACTGCCACAGGGAGGGAGGAGGACTCTGGCGGAGAGTCCCCTGCACCGCAGCAGCCTGCACTTGAGGGCCCCCCCCCAAGAAGAGGGGTCGTCCGAGGAGGGGAAAGTGAGAGGCTGATGGCCAAGCGCAACTCCCAGGAAGCCTGAACCTGTTCTGGATTTTCGCCTTTGTGCACAGACTGTTCACCCTGTTGATGGCAACACTACTCCCACACATTGCATGGGGAGTACAAGTTGGAACAATGTGTCAGACAACTGTGGCCCCGATACTGGGGATCCTGTCTACCTGGACTTTCTATTCATCTAGGAACTTGGGATTGCAAGATTCATGTACAGCACAATCCATCCTATGCACTATTATCACAGATGTATCACAATAAACACAATAATACACCATACTTGCCTCTGTCGTGATTCCAACGTGGGTGCTGTTATGGGGATGATGAACAGCAAAATTACACTGTGTATGCGAACTGCAACAGCAAGGACAACACAGGCATGTGAGTACAGGCAACGTGACACATATGAGGGAGACACACCACCAGGGCTACACAACACATACACACCTAGGCCATCTGACTCATTGCCTACACTGATGTTGCCAGGGAAGACGGTGCAATGCACAGACACCACACCCATTCCCAGTTGTAGTCAAGTAGCCCACAGGTGCAGTAAGCAAATGGCAGTCAAATGTGTGACCACAGACAACGCACATCACTAAGTGAAGCACAGGTTTATTACACAGTAGCAACATGCCGTAACCACTACAGATGCAAGGTAACCCCACCTGGTAGCGGGCACACAGTCAACAACTGTAGACAGAAGGAAGTCCATGGGTGTGGCGCACATCACCTGTAGGGACACAACAGCTACCAGCCTGGATGTGCAATCACGTCGTCGGTGGACACAGTTGACCAAACGAATCTGAAAGTACCCTGTGAAGGACAGAAATGACACACAGTCAAAAGCAATGCAGTACAGGACAGAACAGCAAAACTCATGCACAATACATGTTACAAGATACCCACCCAGAACCAAGTTAGCATGTCAACACTGTTGGGGAGTACAGCCCACCTGTCACCACACATCGCAACACACATCCTGTCAAGTAGCCCATGGACACACTCCAACAGCACCAGAGCACCACCCACACATCATGCCAACTCACATCATTCACATGACACCTCAGGATACTCACATTCAGCTAAAGAAGTTGGTGATGAGCTGTGTGCGGACATCACCATCACCATCATCATCATCATCGTCACTGGCATCGTGGTCCAGGCCAGGATCCTCCACAGGTGGCGGATGTTGGTCATAGTCATCCTGGATGAGAGGCAACTCCTTCCGCACTGCCAGGTTGTGGAGCATGCAGCAGACGATGATAATCTTGCACACTTTCGCAGGGGCATATGGGAGGGACCCTCCGGTCTTGTCCAGGCAGCGGAAGCGGCTCTTCAGGAGACCAAAGGTCCGCTCAATCACTCTCCTGGTCCGACCATGTGCCTCATTGTAGCGCATCTGGGCAGGTGTCACAGGGTTCCTGAGGGGTGTCAGCAACCACGGCATGTTGGGGTATCCCGAGTCACCTACGGACAGACAAGTGCACATCAGCTGACTTGGAAAAGTGGGCGGAATACTACAGATCAGATCACACACAATGGCACAAAGTCAGTACACACCGACAAGCCAGGCACGCTGGTTCTGCATCTGTGCCATCAACCTGGGGATGCGACTACTCCTCATCACAAAGGCATCGTGTGCTGAACCAGGGAAACGGGCACACACGTGTGTGATGGTCATGTCTGCAAGACACACCACCAGTGCATTGACCGAGTGGTAGTGCTTGCGGTTCCTGTAGGCCTGCTCCTGGGCCTGTGGTGGTACCAAAGCCACATGTGTCCCATCAATGGAGCCAATGACATGCGGCATCCTCCCCAGGGCATAAAAGTCACTCTTCACGTCAGTGAGTCGTCGCAGTCTAGGGAAATAGATGTACCGGTTCAGGAAGAGCAACATTGCCGCCAAGAAATCGCGGAGCACACGGCTGAACATGGTCTGTGACATCCCACCAGCAGACGCCACAGTATGTTGGAAGGTACCGGTGGCAAAGAAGTGTAGGGCTGCCATCACCTTCACCTTGGGGGTCAGCGCTGTAGGATACGGCCGGCCAGGCTGCAAATGTGGGGACAACTGCACTGCCAAATCCTCAATCAGCTGCCTGGTGAAGCGGTACCGTCGGATGCTGTCCCGTTCCACCATCGTTGCCAGGTCTGGGAATGGCCGATGGACAGCAGGAGCCCTGCAGTGCAGAGGAGAAGTAAGCAAGATCGTCAGTCACCCCACATATGCGGCATTGAACACACTCAAGATCCCAACATACATCATCATGAGGCACAACTACATGAAGTGTGCAGTACCGGAACGACATGTATGGTACATACATGGCCAACATCTGTCAACACGGTCCTACAGGTGGCATCAATTTGTCCCAGGTTGGCCCATTGGATATCATGATGCTGTGTCACAGTCACCCCCCAGTGACATGTGAGGACAGATGTGCCCCAGGCACCACAGCTCAACGACAGGCACATTCCCAGGGACCCTGTAATGCCACATGGACACTGGCATCACCTGGAGTATCATGTGTACACCACAACAAAACAAACATGACCCCCACAGGTAGTGGCCACACTTGCCATGGCAGGAGAGCCATGGACGTCTGTGACACACACGCACAACATCAGAGTCCATGCACACACAACGTGGATGTGGAGACTGTCTCCCATTGTGCACATGAAATCAGAGACATTGTAAACACTACATGCACAAAGACTGTGGAGGGCCATCACTATTGTGCCACTGGGACACCCTGGCTCAAACATACCGTCCCACATGGGACTCACGGGGTATGTGACATGACATACACAAACACCACTGTGAAATGTGACCATGGCACATGCACAGATATGAACAGTTGCACATCACAGTGGTCACGTACACGTAACACCCAGGATCCTGTCCCCATTAACACGTGCACAGCCTGGGGGTGGCTGCCCACAGGTGACACCCTCAGGACAACATGTACACCAACATACACACAATAGGAAATGCAGCCTTACATGCCTTATGATAAGGTTTGGACAGGCTGTCGTGATGTAGGTGTGCCCCTCACTCCCTGGGAGCTATCTGTGGCTGGCATATGTCCATCTGAGACAGGCATGCTGACATATGCCAGTCACATGTACAGTGATGCGTTGAACAGCAATGGACCGATCGGTGTCTCCGGCCGGCCCATTGCATTCAATGTGTGCGGGTACGCGTTGTACCCCTGTGCGCGTTGAACAGCAATGGACCGATCGGTGCCTCCGGCCGGCCCATTGCTTTCAATGTGTGCGGGTACGCGTTGTACCCCTGTGCGCGTTGAACAGCAATGGACCGATCGGTGCCTCCGGCCGGCCCATTGCATTCAATGTGTGCGGGTACGCGTTGTACCCCTGTGCGCGTTGTACTGCAATGGACCGATCGGTGCCTCCGGCCGGCCCATTGCATTCAATGTGTGCGGGTACGCGTTGTACCCCTGTGCGCGTTGTACTGCAATGGACCGATCGGTGCCTCCGGCCGGCCCATTGCATTCAATGTGTGCGGGTACGCGTTGTACCCCTGTGCGCGTTGTACTGCAATGGACCGATCGGTGCCTCCGGCCGGCCCATTGCATTCAATGTGTGCGGGTACGCGTTGTACCCCTGTGCGCGTTGTACTGCAATGGACCGATCGGTGCCTCCGGCCGGCCCATTGCATTCAATGTGTGCGGGTACGCGTTGTACCCCTGTGCGCGTTGTACTGCAATGGACCGATCGGTGCCTCCGGCCGGCCCATTGCATTCAATGTGTGCGGGTACGCGTTGTACCCCTGTGCGCGTTGAACAGCAATGGACCGATCGGTGCCTCCGGCCGGCCCATTGCATTCACTGTGTGCGGGTACGCGTTGTACCCCTGTGCGCGTTGAACAGCAATGGACCGATCGGTGCCTCCGGCCGGCCCATTGTTTTCAATGTGTGCGGGTACGCGTTGTACCCCTGTGCGCGTTGAACAGCAATGGACCGATCGGTGCCTCCGGCCGGCCCATTGCATTCAATGTGTGCGGGTACGCGTTGTACCCCTGTGCGCGTTGTACTGCAATGGACCGATCGGTGCCTCCGGCCGGCCCATTGCATTCAATGTGTGCGGGTACGCGTTGTACCCCTGTGCGCGTTGTACTGCAATGGACCGATCGGTGCCTCCGGCCGGCCCATTGCATTCAATGTGTGCGGGTACGCGTTGTACCCCTGTGCGCGTTGTACTGCAATGGACCGATCGGTGCCTCCGGCCGGCCCATTGCATTCAATGTGTGCGGGTAGGCGTTGTACCCCTGTGCGCGTTGTACTGCAATGGACCGATCGGTGCCTCCGGCCGGCCCATTGCATTCAATGTGTGCGGGTACGCGTTGTACCCCTGTGCGCGTTGTACTGCAATGGACCGATCGGTGCCTCCGGCCGGCCCATTGCATTCAATGTGTGCGGGTACGCGTTGTACCCCTGTGCGCGTTGTACCTCAATGGACCGATCGGTGCGCACCCATTGACAATGGGCTTGCCTGGCAACGGACGCGTTTTCGAATATTCGAACGAGTCAGTTGCTGGAAAATCAGTTGGTCACCCACAACAATGTTGCAAAATCATGTATGTCATGAAGTTGAAATTTTGAAGGATGCTGTGGGCGTGTTTTGGTGCTGCTATTCCATGGATTGGCCAGATTCAGAAGATGCAAACGACTTGGACCTATCACTTTGGACACAAGGGACAGTATCTGCCTCTCCAGCACATATATATTGCTGGCTGTTCCCCTGAGAGCCCACTTGCCTGCACTACATGCTCCAGGACGACATCTGCCACTGCACTGCTGCTGTCTCTGCCCCTCTGGACCCTGCAATGGCACGTACTGTGGAGAGAGCCCCAGCCTTCAGCCTTGAAGAGAACCAGGCCCTGCTGGACAGCCTACTTCCACAGTACAGCAAGCTGTATGGGACACCAGGGGAGCAGGTGAGTGTTCTGTGCACTGCCTTTCTGAATGTGCATTTTGTCTGACTAGCAAGGCTGAGAGTCAGCACACCACTGGCTAGCAGGCTCACTGAGTAGTTGTCACCCCCCATAGTGTGTAGTGACTTGCACTGGACAGGTATGGTGCAGTGACAGTGCTTCTGAACAGGGTTTTACTCCCCATGCAATGATACCATGTAGTGACTTCTGGAAAACTGTCCATGGGCAGCCGTGCACTGCCTGGGTACACCATGTGCCCCTGTGATTGCGACATGTATATGCAACTGTGTCATGCACGGATATGTTGCATGTGTAGTAATGGCCTTATCACTTTGTCATCCTGACAGGCTTCTGCCCATCGGAAGCATGAGATCTGGAAGGACATCGTCCGGGCTGTCCGGTCCGTGGGGGTCTACAAGCGCCGGATCCGCAACTGCCAAAAGAGGTGGCAGGACCTTCGGGGCTGGACCCGGAGGATTGCACGGGTCCAGCTGAAGCTGTCGCCTCCTCGCAGGAGGGGCGGAACACGGACCCTGACCCCCCACATGCTCAGGATCCTGGCGGTGGTCTTTCCAGACCTGGATGGGCAGCTGAAGGCCAGAGAGCAGCAAGGAGGGGGTGAGTCAAAGACTGCACTGTGTACTCTGTCTAACATGCTATGTGCCCTCCTCGGGCCAGGTTGAACTGCCACAGTACAGCAGTCATGTTGTCCAGGAGCCATGTCCCTCTATTGTGCACTGCCCACTCCTCATCTGATACCCAGGTGTGGCCCTTACATGCAGGGAATTCTGTCACTTAGGACTGTGTCCTTGCAGTTTGCTTGACTCAAGGTGGGAGACAGCATCTGTTTCCCTGACTCTGTGGTGGGCATCATGGGTGGGTCCATTGCTTACACAATGCCTGTATTCTGACATGTATTCAGCGTGTTACTTTGATCTGTGGTCCAATTGCTGAGCTGATCCACCACATGTGGCTGGGGTACCTGGCACACACCCATGCTGCGGGTGGGAACAATGTTTGGGCCCCAGGAGTATGTATATGACGTGTGTCACACATACTTAGCCAGCTGCCTACAGTCCAGGGCTCATCCCTCATTCATGTGGGGCTGGACAGTCATGCCTACTCCAGGCCATACAATACACTCTGTACTCCCACTCCCGTGTATCAGAGGACACATTGTGCACAGTGATTTGACCCCTCAGGTGTCTGCCTCTGTGTCAGTGTGCTGTGGATTAGTCGCCAGGACTGCTGTGGAGTTTCTTGGTAGGGGCTCAGCATGCCACTGGAGATGTGACCATAGGAGACGATACTTGTGTGACACATAGGTGTCTGATCAGCTGCCCATGCAGACTGGGGCATGTAAATGTGAAGTTCAGGCAGCTGTTCCCCAGGCACAGCAGAGTGTGAGGGGCTCAGGTTCAGAGGGTAGTTTCACAGGTCTCCCATATGTCCAATAGGTATGACCTGGACAGATGAGGGTTAAGAGGATGTGTTGTGGGGGGGATGTACATGTGCACTTGTGCAGCTCCAGGACTTGCATTCCCCATGACCTACTATTGTGACACAGTGCAGAGTGTTGTTGTCTGGCTGCAAAGTCATACATCACTGAGACAGTGATGTATGACTTAGCAGTCATGCCTCCGCCATGGCATGTGTCTACTGATTGGTGATCCTGCAGGGGAGTGACATGTGCTACATGCACACCATAGTGGCGCTGGCTATCAGGACATGGGTGCATCATGGTGTCTGTCGCTGGTATGCATCACATGCATTTCCTATTTGACTCTGGGCATCCCTTACATCCGTAAACCTGTACTGACTCAGTGGCAAGAGCTGTGATGTGTCCACACCGTGTCCTCTGCACTGTCCAACTACTGTGTACTTGGTGCATGTGCCAACACTGGGGTGTTGCAATCCAACAGACACCAGACAGATGGGTGCAAGGCCATGTGGGATGTGAGTGCCATGCTTGGCATCAGACTGACAATTGACTTCTCCTGTTCAATTAGTGCACTTTTAGCAATGTACAACTAATGATGCCAGGGCTTGCTCTGTGATGTGCTGTGCTCACAGTGGTGTGTGCGTTATGTGCAGGTGACTGATGTCTGTCTGTTTCCCCATTGTTTGCAGATACATCCACGGCCACGGAAGGGGACAGCTCCACGGACCAGGAGGAGCCGGAGAGCCAGACTGGGTCAGCAGCCGAGGAGTGGTCGGAGGGACCCAGTGGCACGGAGGGCGTGGGGAGCCACACCGAGGAGTCCTCAGCAGCATCCACCTCAGCTGAGGACCAGAGCAACTCGGAGGATGACTCCCTTGTGGAGGCGGGTGTCAGCAGCCACCACACCCCAGCTAGTGTTGCTGTCCCCGCCACCACCAGCACCACCACCGCCCTCCCATCGGCTCCCATTCCCCAGGTCCGTGGAGGCTCCCATGTCCGGGAGCGTGTCTCCTTTGGGCCAGGCACCGCACCCCCTGCCCCTGTGTCCCCTGCTGCCCTGAGTGAGGAGTCTGTGTACCTCCTTCGCCAGCTCCATGTAGGGCAGACAGCCATGCTGAGTGTCCTCCATGCGCACACCGCGCTGTTGACTCAGCTGGTGTCGTTCATGGAGGGCATCTCATCGGGCATGTCTGACCTACAGAGGGGCAATAGGTCCATGGACTCCTCCCTGACGGCAGCAGTGTCCCTCCTCAAACGGTCCCTCACCCCTCCTGCCTCTGCTCCATCCACACTCCCCAGCACCTTACCCATCCCAGGCACACACACACTGGCACAGGCACACACCAGCACACACACATCCAGCACACTGACACACACGCCAATGACAAAACGCACACGCACGCACATTCAGGGGACTGAAGCCAGACTCACAGGGGATGGGGCCCTGGAACACACACACGCATCCACATGCACTGCGCAGTCCTCAGTTCCCTCTCCCTCCAAAGCACCCTCCCTTGCCTCACCTGCAACCCCAAAGTCACAGCAGCTCTTCCTCTGTGACCTCGGCCTCTTCCCCACCGATGAAGCTGCTCCAGCATCCCGGGGGAAGAGGAAGCCCACCCACACGGAGCAGAGTGCCCCTCGCCCCCGGACACCCTCCCCCAGGCGCAGACGGACTGAGGCCCCCACCCGCAAGTCCCCCGGAGTGCTAAGAGCAAGACCCCGCCACCGCCCTGCAGCTCAGGCACAAGGTCTCCGTCCTCCATCCCTCAGGCCCCCACTGCACAGGTGCCCCCACCACACCCTGCCCCAGGTTCCCCCACCCACAGATATACCATCCCCAAGATGCTCCGGCCTTCTCCCCCTGCCACTTGCTCTCCCAGCACCACACCCCCCGCTGCGCTTGTCTGTGCCACTGATGTGGTGAGGGTGTCCTCCCCCTCTGTCCAACCCACCTTGCCTGTTCCCCATTCTCCTCCCCTGGAGGTAGGCACTGCAGTGGAGTCCACTACCGCCCTGTCTGACTTGGGCACTGCAGTGGCGGACCTGTCCACCCCATCTGCAGGGTCCACTGCAGTTGTGCCGGCACCCACGACATCTGTGTCATGCCCCCAGTTGTGCCGGCACACACCATGTCAGACACCTCCACTGCAGTTGTCAGTGGCTCTCCAGCACCCACCACCCCTTCCCTGACTCCCCCTGGTGAGCCCTGATCCTGTCCCTGCGGTGCCTGGCCTGCCCCCCGGTTGCCCCTCCTAGTGGATTGTCCCTGGTATTGTGCAGGCATGCGTAGGGTGACATCTGCCAGTGTCACCCTGTTTGAACTTTGACAATGGACTGGCCATTGGCCTTTGCTCTAATTTCTTCTGGACGTCGTTATCAGACAACACATATGCTGAATAAAGCAACTTTCTTTTCTCTAGTGCTCATGCTTCAGATGTACATGTTGTTGGTGCAGCTAACCATGCCCTTGCTGCAGTGATGGTGATATCTGGTCTCATGATTATGAAGTGTTACTGTGCAGGAACCCATGTGGTCCAGGGGGAATGTGTCCTATCATGTGGTGTATCCATGTCATCAATAGCAGCATCTGAGGGTGTCATGTGTTCAGTATTTGGCAATGGGTTTCCTACTTACATTGGCAATTTCATATCTGTGGCTTCCACCCCTGCACATCTGTTGTGCCTGCCATCGTTGCATTTGTCTACTTCCCTGACCGTGTTGCCATCTCCAGTGGACATGCAGGTTTGGGCATCAATGGGGAGGGACTCATTCGTGTAGTCAGTGCAACATTGCTATACAAGTGTGTTGGATCTGTGCTGATGATTCCGTTGGCACATCCATGACCAGGCTGATGTGATGGGAGCCCTCATTTGGTGCTAATTGTTGATTGTGTGACCAAGTGCTCAGCTGACATGATGGGGCCCTACTGAGGCAACATATGGCACAGCTTTCCTCACACAGGAGTGGAGTCCCCTCATGGCAGTGTGTACACGTGTGACATTGCCTGCGCCCAAGGTGTGTGTTGTATGTGCATGTCTGTGTGTTCACTTTCATTCATCTGCGCATGCTGTGATCCCTAGTGTTGTACCTGTTTGTGATGCTTGCTGACTTGAGCTATGTTCCCCCAAAGTCTTCTCCCTGTGTTCTCTGTGATGTGGGTGCATGGCACATTACTGGTCATCAGGGTGTCACCCATAGGTGTGTTTGCTGTCAGGGCAGAGTTTGTGTGCTGACGCAGATGGGTCACAGTCAGGTTTCCCTTTGGCACTTGTTGTTTGCCCCTGTCATGTGATTTCCAGTTTGTGTTATCTTTCAGTGATTGTGACACGTTGTGTGTGTGACTGCTGGCACTCCTTAGGGTCCGGGCTGCAATGTTGGTTGTTGTCTATGTGTGTTCTTTGTGGGTGACCTTGGCTTCTTCATTGGTGTGTGACTGTGGCTGGGATCCCATTGGTCGGTGTGGTATTGCCGTCATGTCCATGTACAGCGTAGTGTGCAGTGTGTCAGACATTCAGGAGTCTTGTTGAGTGTCCATGTGTGATGTGTTTCTACACCTTGGTTCCCACCCACCACCCTGGAATAGTCATGGGTGCATGTGCAATGTCACCAGTGCATGTGTACTTCACTGCTGCACATTGTTGGAGGTCGAGGGGTGTGGTCTTGAGTGTGTGCAGATGAGAGTTGTTGCCCGGCTAGTCCCCTGCCTCCATGTTGGCCTTGGCTTACTGGCCATGCTGATTGATTTGTGCTTGTGTAGGTGTGATGGTAGTTAGTTGCTCAGGACACCTGACTGTGGTTCACAGTGTGAACGACATTTAGCTTTGTCATCACAGTGGTATTTTTATTCAGCCCAGGGTCACCACATTGTGGGGGCCCTGGGGGTGGTGCTGTGGTGTGTCTGTGACTTGCTGTGTCAGTTGTTGTTCCTACGTGCCTGTGTGACATGTGTGTTTTGTGCTCCCTCTCACCTGTCAATGCCTGCTTGCCCACATAGGGGATTTGGATCCATGAGTTACCTTAGTGTGGCAGTGTATGCACATCTGTATGATTGGTATTCAGCTCTCCTCATGTGTTGTGTTGTTGCCTGGGGACACTGGCACCCCCACCCCTCACCTGCTGTGTATGATGACAGTGTTGGTCTGCCTGTTTGTGTTTGTGCATCTGCACCACTGCATTGGCATATCTTGGGTGTGCCATTGGCTGTATGTTGTTTGGTGTGTTTCCCCTGCTGTCCCTGGGACTCCTAGGTCATCGGTCAGCACAGTGATCATGGTTTGTGTGTCCCATTGCTGCCATGGTATGGTATCTGTTCACCTCACATCTGCTGTCTCCACAGGGTATCTGCATTTGTGTGCCCATTGGTGCAAATATGTGGTTCTGCATTCTGATGGTCACTTCTGTCATTGTGTCATTGATGACTGTTGACGGTCTCAGCCCCCATGGGTGTTGTTTGTCTGCACATGGCCAAAGGAATGTTTCATTTGCACTGCAGTATTTGGCTCCCCCAATTTATGTTGCAATGGGACACATACACTACTTTGCCACAGATGAGTTTTTGGTTCTGTGACCAGGTATGATCCATGCAGTTTGGCAGTTGCAGCTCTTTCTTTGTCAACAATTACCTTTTGGTCACTGTGATGATGAGGGTGTAGACCCCATTGCCACAATGGTCAAAATGTGCTTCAGCTATGGACCCCGCACTTACCTTTTGGTCACTGTGATGATGGGGGTTTAGACCCCATTGCCACAATGGTCAAAATGTGCTTCAGCTATGGACCCCACACTTGCCTTTTGGTCACTGTGATGATGGGGGTTTAGACCCCATTGCCACAATGGTCAAAATGTGCTTCAGCTATGGACCCCACACTTGCCTTTTGGTCACTGTGATGATGGGGGTTTAGACCCCATTGCCACAATGGTCAAAACGTGCTTCAGCTATGGACCCCACACTTGCCTTTTGGTCACTGTGATGATGGGGGTTTAGGCCCCATTGCCACAATGGTCATGGGCTGCTTGCATTGTGGGTGCCACACACATATATGTGTGGCACATGTGCTAGGGGGTCACATTGTATGTTCAAAGTCATGTTCGGTGTTGTAGGCATTTGACACAGCCTGCTCACACGCTTGTCATGGTGGTGGGGGGATGTCTTAATCTTGCATTCCCTAGGTTGTGGAGTGCTTGTTGTGTCATGCATTGTCCATCCTATGAGTGGGGGTGGTAGTAGTGGTAGGCATCCAGCCCCCTGGCTAAGGGTGGTAGTAGTGGTAGGCTTCCTGCCCCCTGGCTAAGGGTGGTAGTAGTGGTGGGCATCCTGCCCCCCTGGGTGAGGGTGGTAGTAGTGGTAGGCATCCAGCCCCCTGGCTAAGGGTGGTAGTAGTGGTGGGCATCCTGCCCCCTGGGTGAGGGTGGTAGTAGTGGTGGGCATCCTGCCCCCTGGCTAAGGGTGGTAGTAGTGGTGGGCATCCTGCCCCCCTGGGTGAGGGTGGTAGTAGTGGTGGGCATCCTGCCCCCTGGCTAAGGGTGGTAGTAGTGGTAGGCATCCTGCCCCCCGTGGGTGAGGGTGGTAGTAGTGGTGGGCATCCTGCCCCCTGGCTAAGGGTGGTAGTAGTGGTGGGCATCCTGCCCCCCTGGGTGAGGGTGGTAGTAGTGGTAGGCATCCTGCCCCCCGTGGGTGAGGGTGGTAGTAGTAGTGGGCATCCTGCCCCCTGGCTAAGGGTGGTAGTAGTGGTGGGCATCCTGCCCCCCTGGGTGAGGGTGGTAGTAGTGGTGGGCATCCTGCCCCCTGGCTAAGGGTGGTAGTAGTGGTAGGCATCCTGCCCCCTGGCTAAGGGTGGTAGTAGTGGTAGGCATCCAGCCCCCTGGCTAAGGGTGGTAGTAGTGGTGGGCATCCTGCCCCCCTGGGTGAGGGTGGTAGTAGTGGTGGGCATCCTGCCCCCCTGGGTGAGGGTGGTAGTAGTGGTGGGCATCCTGCCCCCCTGGCTAAGGGTGGTAGTAGTGGTAGGCATCCTGCCCCCTGGCTAAGGGTGGTAGTAGTGGTGGGCATCCTGCCCCCCTGGGTGAGGGTGGTAGTAGTGGTGGGCATCCTGCCCCCTGGCTAAGGGTGGTAGTAGTGGTGGGCATTCTGCCCCCCTGGGTGAGGGTGGTAGTAGTGGTGGGCATCCTGCCCCCCTGGGTGAGGGTGGTAGTAGTGGTAGGCATCCTGCCCCCTGGCTAAGGGTGGTAGTAGTGGTAGGCATCCTGCCCCCTGGCTAAGGGTGGTAGTAGTGGTGGGCATCCTGCCCCCTGGCTAAGGGTGGTAGTAGTGGTGGGCATCCTGCCCCCTGGCTAAGGGTGGTAGTAGTGGTGGGCATCCTGCCCCCCTGGGTGAGGGTGGTAGTAGTGGTAGGCATCCTGCCCCCTGGCTAAGGGTGGTAGTAGTGGTGGGCATCCTGCCCCCCTGGGTGAGGGTGGTAGTAGTGGTAGGCATCCTGCCCCCTGGCTAAGGGTGGTAGTAGTGGTAGGCATCCTGCCCCCCTGGGTGAGGGTGGTAGTAGTGGTAGGCATCCTGCCCCCTGGCTAAGGGTGGTAGTAGTGGTGGGCATCCTGCCCCCCTGGGTGAGGGTGGTAGTAGTGGTGGGCATCCTGCCCCCTGGCTAAGGGTGGTAGTAGTGGTGGGCATCCTGCCCCCCTGGGTGAGGGTGGTAGTAGTGGTGGGCATCCTGCCCCCCTGGGTGAGGGTGGTAGTAGTGGTAGGCATCCTGCCCCCTGGCTAAGGGTGGTAGTAGTGGTAGGCATCCAGCCCCCCTGGGTGAGGGTGGTAGTAGTGGTGGGCATCCTGCCCCCTGGCTAAGGGTGGTAGTAGTGGTAGGCATCCTGCCCCCCGTGGGTGAGGGTGGTAGTAGTGGTAGGCATCCTGCCCCCTGGCTAAGGGTGGTAGTAGTGGTAGGCATCCAGCCCCCTGGCTAAGGGTGGTAGTAGTGGTGGGCATCCTGCCCCCCTGGGTGAGGGTGGTAGTAGTGGTGGGCATCCTGCCCCCTGGGTTGGGGTGGTGGCGCGCATTCAGGCCCCTGTGTGCATATGTGGCATTGGTGATGGGCATCCCGCCCCTATGGTGCTGCTGTTGCTGGTGTAAGTATATTCAGATTCCCAGTGTATGTGTGTGATGTGTCGTGTACGTGTTGTATGTGTTTTGTGGTTGGTGTCTGACTTACCTTCTGCGCCGTACGCGTCCGTGCCTGTTCCGGTAGTAGATGTAGAATATTGGTATGATCGGGACGAAGGGATTCATGGTTGGTTCGTGTCGTTCGTCCTTCTCGTTGCTTCGCGTCGTCCTCGTTGCTTCGCGTCGTCCTCGTCGCTTGGCTTCGTCCTCGTCGCTTCGCGTCGTCCTCGTCTGTGCTGTGTTCGTCTCGTAGCCGTGGATCGTGTTGTGGCGCGATTCGGAGCTTATGTGCGCCTCTCCCGGATGCTTTGACGTGCCGTGCGTAGCGACGGGTTCGGCGCGTACGGAAAGCGCATCGTACTTGTCCGGCCGGACGGGGCTGCATTTTCCCTTCCGTGCGACTCGATTCGGCGTTTCCGGATTCGCCTCGGTCGGAGAACAGGACCTGGTTTGGGTGAGTACGGCTCGGCCGGAATTTTTGCTGTTGTGCGCATCGTACTTGCTCGTTCGGTGTGCTGTACGGATCGGTCGGGAAACTGGCTTTCGCATGGCTTTTTTCCCGACCGAATAGTATTGGGTGCGCCTCCGACCGAGATCGGAATCGGCCCCTATGTAGGAACTTTACTACTTTTGGTTATTCACCATTTCTGAGTGTAAAGTTACTAAGTTACAATTCTCCACCCCCTGAATTCAGAAGGTGGAGCCAAATTTAAAATTGTAAAGTTACTTCTAGTAGCTTTTCACATGTAGGTGGAGGTAGATGAAGGTCTCCGTATTGTAAAGTAAAGGGAAATTAGAATAAGTTTATTCAAATGTAACAAATACAAAAAATAATTTTATGTAACATATTAATGTAAATTGTTTTATATATTTATTTTAAATGTAGAGCAAAATAAAAAATGCTACAGCACTATTGACTTAGTTGTGCTTTAAACATTTCATTTATTTAAATATATTACATTATTATGTAAAAGATTTATTTAAAACAAACAACGAAAAATATTTATACCTATTTATTGTGCGTTAAAAGTTGATTATATAATAATTGTAAATTAATTTAATTGTTCAAAAAAGTTACATTTATTTTTAAATTAAAAGGCTAGTAAAATAGTTTGAAATACAATATAATTTATTTATATATTTTTAACATTAAATTACATTTGTATATATTTTTTAAAAAGTCAAAATAAATTCATTTATTTTAACAATGAGGTTCCATTTTAAGGATTAAGGAAGGGTTTAGGTAGGAACATGCACACATCCACAGAAGAATGTGGCCATTGCTATTTACAAACTACACTTTTAAAGTTACTGCAGCCAAAAAGGACCGAAAATAGGGCCCAAAATAGTAGTAAACAGGGCTTTAAGTGGGCCGGGTCTCACCGGTGCTGAGCACCTGCATTTTTTTTAAAGGGGGCCTCGAAACGGGTCTCTATCGGGCTCTGTTTTGTGTCCTGGCACAGGCGGTCCGTTTTTTTCCGGGCTGCAGTGACAGCAGGCACATCGATGTGCGCCTGCTCACACTGCTCACTTCACACTAGTGGAGAAGTTACGACATGAACTCATGCCAGGTGAGTGTTGTAGGGGAAGAGAAATCCTTTAAAGAGTCATTTTCTCTCTGGGTTTCCCCTCTCTTTTTGAAACTCAGGAGCAGCAACATTGTCGTGGTGTCACCAGGGCTTTAAGTGGAAGCTTTTTCAATATTATATACTAGACATAGTTGCTGCTTATTTATCTTATGCAACTAACAACCATTTACATAGCCAATAGTCCTGACTTGTTGTAGGTATGATGTTCCTTGTTGCATTATATATCTGGATACAATGACAGAAACAGCAAAAAACAAGTTGAGCGCACACTATGCTAAGCACAGATTTTTAGCTTACGTGTTTTAAGCCACGCCCTTAATTACATTGGCCACGCCCCTTTGAGAGACCCCCTAGTTTTTTCATCGGACTTAAAGCCCTGGTAGTAAATGTACATCAGCTAAGACCTGGAATAAGTCCAGCACCACACATGGCTAAACCCTGCCAAACCCTCCATAGAAATCAATGGAGCTAGCTAATAACTATAGAAACATATCAGAAAATATATGTTTAGTCTCTAAAAAACCAAAGGTTACAGGGGCGTTATAGTTAGGTTCAAATTTTACGCGCACAAAACCATAGAAATTCAGCAGTTATAGTTATACTTATCTAGAGAAACTATAACTCGTGCCCTAAGGTAGCTATAACTAGTGCCCCCGTAATACATACAATATGTGGGGTAATTAGCAGTGCATGGCGAGGGCATGAGTTATAGTTACCTTAGGGCACGATTTATAGTTTCTTCAGATAAGTATAACTATAACTGCTGATTTTCTATGGTTTTGTGCGTGTAAAATCTGAACCCAACTATAACTTCCCTGTAATCTTTGGTTTTTTAGTGAAATTCTAGGGTTTTTAAGGTCTCGGCTACACAGCACATGCGTTGTCTCGAAGAGACATGTTGCATTTAATCTGTGAGCTACAGCCCGCCCACAGGCTTTCCATTTGCTCGCTCCATTGTCTGTCTCATATTCTTTGTCAACATTTGTCCCTGACATGCATAGTCATGCCTTTTCTTGTGTTTAACCCTCCCCACAGATCATGGACCAAGTACTTGTAAACATCCTCTGCTCCTGTTTTTATGACCATTTTAGGACCTACTTTTTTCTTTCTTTTTCAGCACTCTACACAGTGCTCATACTTTTATCAGCTCCGTCTCCTCCCGCCCCCCTCATGATCCATCCACAGATCACCCCTTCCCAATGACTGCTTTCCCATTGTTGTTCCTTTCAATTTCCCCCACCTCCTCCCTCCCAACTCTGCTTGCTCCCTCACACCTCTCAATCTTTGCCCCGTCCAAAAATCACCCCCCGAAACCCGTCACTGCTTTAAACCCCCATAGTAGTCTGTTTTGTTCTAGTGAGTGGTGGTGTTCTGCCTTTTAAAGTCATGTTAGTGTATAGCTGATGTGCTGATTGGAGAATGTGTGCACAGCTGCGATTACTTGGCACACGTGCATTCTCTGTTAATTTTCCGCACGTGTGTGTCTAGGTGTATGTGTGTGTTTACACCATATGTGGTCGTTCGGCAATGGTGTTTATAGCCGGAAAATCAGACGTCAAGTAAATCAGGTATGCTTTATCACAGGGCATGTCAGAGCTTCCAAAGTACCTGTGTCATCTGCTGTAATTACATAGCCACGTTTCTACTGTGCGAAATTATTGAACTATTTGTCTCTCAACTTGTTGCTTCGCATTTCATAGGGTGGGACTCTATTTCTTCAAATTTCACGCGGCAAGACACTTTCTTACATTTTCCGCATTCACCGGTGAAGTGTTTCCGCGCACCATTGTTGCTTACCCTGAATTCTCTTCAAAGGAGCCAGGTTGAGTCTTGAGGTCATTACGGTCTGCATTGCCCCTCAGTGTCCATGGCAAAAGTAGTCCTTTCAATGTGGTTGTTGTTGCAATGTATTTCCTCATGTTCACTATTGTAAATCAGCCTAACACTGTGATTCTTTCTGGGATTTTTGTGCAGTTTTATGTAGCGCCAACACGCCACGAGGGTAGTGGAGCACTTTACATTAGCACTAGTTTGTTTTTTGTGCAGTTTTATATAGCTCCAACACAACCCGAAGGTACTGGAACGCTTTACATTAGCACCAGTTCATTTACACTAGGACACATTCATTTTTGTAGGCACCGGGAAATTCAGTGATTTGCCCAGAATCAAGGATGTTAAGCTGAAACTTAAACCCAGTTTCCTAGCTCCATAGTCGGCAGCTATGGCCCTTACGCCACATCCTCTCACTAGCCTCGGCCTCAGTTCCACATTTTGTGATTATGACCAAATCACTTAATCTCTCTGTGGCAGCCTACATTTGCTGTTGGTTGCCCGTCTACCTCCCGCCTGTCGCTGCTTGGCCCTGCTGACCTCCGTTGTACAGATCCCCTTCTCCACCGACTCTGTTTTTCACATTTTTTGTGTGCAGTTTTTTGTAGTACCCACACCACCCAAAGGTATTGGAGTGCTTTACATAAGCACCATTTTTTTTTTTAATAACAAATTTTATTACAGTTTTTGTTATAAGCACATCAAGGCCTGACAGACCTGTACGTACAAATGTAACCATCATTGCAGCAGGTTTTAATGATACCGATGTTACATGACCCCATAAAACATGCCCAGACAAACCCCCCCCCAAACCCCCTACAACATTAATGCCCATGGCCACACGTGTCTTGGAAATGAGGGGCCTCTACTATGTCTCAGAACCATACAATCGTACCTCCCTCTCTATGAGGGTTTCGGCAGACCGCACGGGGGCAACACTATACCTCGGTAAACCGTCCATCGCTTCCAGATCTTACTGTGCTTCTGGGGACAGCCTCTCACCTGAAAAACTGAGATCTCCATCCCCATACAGCTGAACACAGCCGCCTTCCACCCACCCACTGAAGGTGGGGATTCTACCGTCCAGTGTTGGGCGATATCACGCTTAGCTAATATTAGCCCCAGAAACAGGAGATGTTGTTTATATCGATTCCCTCCTATCTCTTCTGTGCTGTGCAGGATGACCAACTTGGGCTCGAGAGGGATCTTCCATGACAAAACCTGGGCCAGGCAAGAAGTCAACCCGCGCCAAAAGGCCTCAGCGCGGTACAACTCCACATCGTGTGGAGGAAAGTCCCTTCCTCCACGCCACAGCGGAGGCATCCAGAAGAAGGTATCACACCCATCCGCCATAGGCGGTGCCTAGTATAATAGGCCCTGTGCAAGTACTTAAATTGGATCAGGCGGTGGTGTGACGAAATAGCGGAGCCACGGGGCCCGCCAGGTCCTCGGTCCAGTCATCGTCATTCAAGTCTTCAATGTCTCCCAGGCTGTCCGCAACGCTGATAGGGTGTTGTGGCTATGTGTGACAAGGGTTTGATATATTTATCGGATCTTGTGGGCGCCCAAATCCCCCATCAGCAGCCCACTCTCTAATGGGCTTAACTCCGGCAAGTCTGCCATGCTCAGAACATAAGGGGATAAAGCATGTTGGAACTGTAAATACTTGTAGAATTGGCAAGGATGGAGCTGGTATTCATCTTTTAATTGTTGCAAGGATTTAAGCACTGTCCCCTTCATAATGTCCCCCAACATGGACATGCCTATAAGGTCCCATTCTCGGAACCCTGGCAGCGCCGCCACTATACGCAGGAAAATTCCATGCCACAGCAGGATCTGCCGAGTCAATTCCCCCCACCAGCCCGCCCGTTGAACAGCCTGTCACCATATTTGAATGACAACCCTGGCTGCTGGGGGCAAGTTCTCCATTCCGGTATGACTAAAGAGAACTTCCAGTACCGACCAGTGGCCCATCGCCCATCTCTCCTCATACGCTGTATCAGCCTGGTCAATGTACCACCACTCGATGTTAGGAAGGTGAGAAGCAGCATAGTAGGAATGTACATCCGCAGTGGCTATTCCCGACCAGAAGGTAGACTGGACACATGTGCAGAGAGCCACACGAACCGTGCCGCCTCCTCACAAAAAGTGGTTATGTACTGCATTCATTTGTCGGAATCAAGAGTATGGGATGCCATATGGGTAATTCTGAAGCTGATACAACAGTCGCTGCAAAGACACCATCTTGAAAATGGATGACTGGCCTAGCAGTGACAAAGGCAAGGGGGACCATGCCTTCACCTCTTCCCAAACCCTCGGCAGCAGAGGACCAATATTATGCGACGAAGAGGTAGTCGGGTCTGGGGAGATATAGACCCCCAAATACGGGAAGCCGTCAAAAGCCTGAGTCAGTTGTGATGCCCACGCCCCTCTACCTTGGTCCTCAAAGACTGGAAAGAGTACCAACTTTGTCGGGTTCATGTATACTCCTGAGGTCTTCCTGAAAGCCCGTAGGATCTGCAGGATCCTCGGGCCAGAAGACGCCGGGTTTGTAAGAAAAAACAGAACATCATCCGTGTATAATGCAACTTTATCAGATATATTGGCGGACCACTCAAACTCACCCATGCAGCCAGTGGATCCACAGCGAGCACAAATAATGGGAGACAGCGGGCACCTAGTGCCTCTGTGTATGGGGAACAGGTTGGACACCCAGTCAGCCACGTGAAAGGACGCTGATAAATCCGTGTAAAGCAGGCAAATATATGCCAGGAACCGTGGGCCTAGGTTAAGGGCCTGCAGGAGGATAACGAGATACTCCCAGCTGATCGAATTGAACCCTTTGTCTATATCAGTTAGTAATATGGCTGCCCGCCTCCCCCGTCCTGACGCCTTCGCCAATGCATTGTGAACCCGTCTGATATTGTGGCAAGTGGTCTGTTGCAGCATAAAACCAGCCTGGTCAGGATGGACTAGATCAGAGATGTGCAGGAGAAGACAGTCGGCCAGCACCTTTCCCCAGTAACTTGGCTTCTATATTTAATAGAGAGATTGGCCGGTATGAAGACGGTTCTTCGGGTGGGCGTCCCGGCTTGTAGAAGACCACTATTACCATGTGCTGCCAGTCGGGCGGAAGGATCGACATGTCAAATGCCTCCTGCAACGCCCTCAGCAAGTGTGTCCCAAACTGGGGCATATACGCTCTCAGAAACTCACATGGGAAATCGTTAGGTCCCGGAGCCCGGCCCGGGCGCAGACTCGCCAGCGCACCCATCAGCACCTCCACAGTAATCAGCTCATCAAGCTGTGTACGCACCGAATCTGAGACAGGTCTTGGAGGCATAGTACATACAAAGTCTATTATTTGCTCGCGGGTTAGGACTTCCCACCGCACATAGAGGGCCGCATAATATTCTGCAAAGGCCTGAGCAACTTCACGAGGGCTGAACCGTAGCCCGCCCCCAGCATCCCAGCATCCCAGAGCACAGGCACGTCTGAGCAACCTGACATCAACAGTATAGCATTTTGATTGATTTGTCACCCCATTGATAGATCCTACTCTCCGCCGCCTGCCACGCCATCCAGGCCTCATCTAAAAGCAGTTGTTGCAGTTGTCGTTGTGGAAAGAGCAACCTGCGTCAGACCTGCACCCCACCCCCGCCCCTGATCTCAACCTCTAGGGCCTGCAGCTGGGCCTCCAACTCTACCACTTTTTTGGTTCAGCGAGGCCGCTCCCCGTGCAAAAACTAATGTCGACTCCCGTAGCGTGGGCTTTAGGGCCTCCCACAAAACCACCCCAGAGGAAGCCGGGTCGACGTTAAGGGAAAGATATTCAGTGACTGATAGCTGAAGCTTGGACCTGTACGATGGGTTATGCAGGTGCCAGGGGACGTCAGGATATGCAGCCTAGAGTCACTGGAGCCCCGGCCGGGTCCAGTCACGCCCATCTATCCTCTGGCACCATCACATCATTCCAGTCCCCCCCACCACAGACATCCCATCCAGCAGTTCCCACCAAAGACACAGGACCCTGTTGACAAATGCGTGGCCCAAGGGAGGGGGGGCATATATGCTACCCCGAGTCAACAGTTCCCCATGTAACATCCCTGTCACTAGGGTGTATCTCCCACCCAAGTCGGTCCACACTCTAGTAGGCATATAAGGGACCCTGCGGTGAATAAGAATTGCCGTGCCCAGCGAGCCCCGAACAAATCCCGAGTGGAAATCTGATCGAATCCAAACCGTGCCAGACTTGGTACCCTCGTTCCCATCATGTGGGTCTCCTGTAATAGCAGTATGTCTGTCTCAAGCCTCTTGGCCTGCCTTTGGATCGCACCATGTTTAACTTTGTTGAGGCTAGCCCTGACATTCCACATCATGATTCGGACCCCTCCGGTCTGATCCCCAGATGTGTGGGCAGCCATCTACGTTCAAGGAGGAAACTATGTGGAGCCAGAGTGTTCATGGTTCATAGTGCATCTCTGTTGTGCAAAGTGAAAATACAACAACAAACTTCGATAACTAACATAACCACCCCCCACCCTCCACCCCTATACCTCAGCAAACATGAAGTATCTGTTGCGGCGGATGTACCCCCAGGGCCCCAACAGGAGACAATGTACTTTTTGTTTTGCAATTTTATATAGCACCAACACCACCCGAAGGTATTGGAGCACTTTACATTAGCACAAGCGACTTTTTTGTGCAGATTTATATAGCGCCAACACCACCCGAAGGTATTGGAGCGCTTTACATTAGCCCCAGTTATTTTTTTTTTGTGCAGTTTGATATAGCGCCAACACCACCCAAAGGTATTGGAGTGCTTTACATTAGCACCAGTTACTTTACACAAGGATACATTCATTTTTGTCGGCACGGATTTGCCCAATATCAAGGATGTTAAGCCGACACCGAAACGGCTCTCTACGGAGCTCCCCCTCGTCACGCTGCTTCATCATGGAGTGATCTATAGGAGCTAGTTTTAAGCAACACCATTGTGCTTCAATTTGCACTGCTACTTCTAATGCCAAGCGGCCTTTCCTGTACCCAGGGCACACATGCTGCCCTTCAGTACATTTAGGACCAGCAAAGAGGGTGAGCAAGATATAAAAATTGTGAGATTTTTATTTCCCCACTATGGGGGTCATTATGATGGCGGGCGGATCGCCCCCGCCGGGCCGGCGGTAGTCACCGCCGGCCCGGCGGGGCGATCCGCCCGCCATCCAGACAGCAAAGACCCCCTGCCATATTATGATGGCTGGGGGTCCGCGGCGGACGGAAAGCCCGTCCGCCGCCTCCGCCGGTCGACTCATCGACCGGCGGAAGCTAGGATAATATGGTGGCGGTGTCTCCAAGACACCGCCATCCATATTATGATGACCGCGGAGTGCAGCCTTTCCATGGCGGCGTTGCCGCCATGGAAAGGCATACGGTCTTTGTATATGGGGGCCCGTTGCGGGCCCCCACGGTGTTGAGGGGGTGGGAGGTACACATGGGGGGTACCTATGGTACCCCCCTGCATATGTATGCACAAGGTGGCAGGCACCGCGCGGTGCCTGTCACGTTGTGCTTGCACATGCACGACGTGCATTCACAGCATTGTGGCGGGCGGTGCGGTGAGCACCGCCGCCACAATCCTGCGAATAGGGCTTGCCACCGCCACGGTGGCATCCTAATAGCATGTGCGGGACCGCCTCACCCCTTGCGGACGGTCCCGCATTCCGCTGCGGTGGCGGGCGGACTTTGTCCGCCCGCCATCGTAATGATGCCCCATGTTTTTTATGGGACACGGACTGAGTCCCGAGTCCCAAATTGGCTGCCAACACTTCCTGGTTGAAGTGTTGGCAGCCAATCAGATCTCACCATGAGATCTGTGCTTAGGCTCCGCCCAGATATCTATATTTCTTTTTTTTCTTTAATAACTTCAAAACTACTGAACTGATTTACACCAAATTACAAAAAGGGCTCTTTCTGGACCAAGATCTAGCTTTCCGCCACATTTGCTGTAATTCCGTACCGCGGTTTGGCCTGTAGTTGTGTCTAAAGTCCCTATGGGAAATTGCATGGGGAAAACACATTTTGGGACCCCCCCTTTTTCTTGACCCTGCTTGACCAATCACCCCAAAACGTTCCACACAACAGCTGAACTCAGGTGCGTACTAGTTTTGAAAATTTCATGAAGATTGGTCAAACAGCGCCAAAGTTATCAGCAAAACAAAAAAGGCTTTTCCTATGGAAACTAGGTTGTAACTATAAATACCTACTGGCGAGTGCCAGTACATATATACATATTTATTTATTAAAATGCTGTTTAATGTTTGAACCGGGAATTTTTTAATACATTTTTAAATATTTACTGAGAAGCAAATGCTAGAGATTTATGTAACAAGGATAACAACACTTACAACACACCTGGTAATGAAAAGAGTGCTTGTTCTCAACTCCACCATCCATCTCCAGCTGAAATACATTTCCACAATAACCAATCACAGCCAGACTGACCACCTAAGAAATTAACTCACACACCAAACAACGTTTGATGCGTTCACTATGTAAGTGGATGTCTTTGCAGGTTTGCCTCTTCTTTTGAGGAGGAAGAGAAAGAGGGTTTACAGGCAAAAGATCAACATGTCCTGGGACGTTGTCATTGGTTGATACCATTTCTCACCTGATGTTATCCAGGACTTGGCTCCTGACTGGGAGTAGGAGCTTGATTCACCTACAGCCCACGCACAACCTCCCAGCCTATGTCAGACTACTGGCTGCACTTCATTTCATGGCCACTGTATCTTTCCAGAAGGTCGACTCTGACAATGTTGGCATCTCGTATGCAAGCCAGCTTTGATGCTTGCACCAGGTTCTAAGATGCATCAATGGAAGAGTGCAACAGTTAATTGCCATACCAAAGTTACTGGCGGAAAGGCAAAGGGTGACAAGGAGATTTTATGCCTTTGGACACTGTCCGTGTGAGCTAAGTGCAATTGACGGCACCCATGTGGCATTTCAATCATGTCACCACACAGCACACCTTTTTCGCAACAGGCACCTCTAGCACACCATCAATATGCTGGCTGCCTTCGATGCCAGGGACTGCTTTAGTGATGTGTATGCAGCCTTTCCTGGAATCACAACTGACAGCTACATTTTGAAACAGTCACCACGTGCATGCTGATTGGTTGCTAATTTGAATGACATGTGACTCATTGGAAATTAACAACACCTCACACTGAGGTTACATGTTCATCTGGGGTGGCATCTCAAACGTACGCACTTTGTAAAACCCTTGCTGGCTATATGTCACAGTAAACCCTCGGGTAGGCACCCCATTGAAGTTGCAGTATGTCCCCTTTATGGAAACTCCCCATTGTCTCCTCATAGCTTGAATCAATCAATCATTAGATTTGTAGAGCCCTACTTGTCACCTGTGAGGGTATCCAGGAGCTGGCAAGGTCCATTATACAGGTATTCAGGGACTTTCTGAACTCTGGAAGAGATGGGGAGGTCCATAGATTAAAGGGAAGCTCGTTCCTTGTCTTCACTGCTAGGTAGGAGAAGGAGCGACCTCCGCATCTGCTAAGTTGGATGCAGGAGGTGAGGGTTAGAGAAAGGGGCACGGAGCGGAGGTGTCTGGTGGGCTAAAGGAATTTCAGGCGGTGGTTCAAGTAGGTGGGTCCGCAGTTGTGTAGGGCCTTGTATGCATGGGTCAGGAGCTTGAACTGGCATTTTTTCTGTACAGGGAGCCAGTGGAGTTCCATGAGGTAGGGGTTCGTCTAGGGAGATCCAGGACGATTCTGGCTTGTGGCGTTCTGTAGTCGTTGGAGGAGGTAAGCTGCGATCCGTGTGTAGATAGGGTTGCCGTAGTCCAGTCGGTTGGGTGATGGTGCATCTTGAGCTTTGTGGTAGCCATTTGAATATCTTACGAATCACACTGCACAACTGTCATTTGAGTCAAATGTGAATGTAAAAGTGCAGTTGTTTACATGTTGCATTACACTAACACATTCCTAAGGGCTCTGAATGGCTGGCAGGTAAGAGAACTGAGGCACAGTGTGAGTATGTGATTTGTCAAGGAATACTAAATGTTGCCATAGGAGGAAAACATGATTAGAACCCAGTTCTTGGAGCCACGGTTGATGACTTAGTCACTAGATGTATTTTTATAGTATTTTGTATTTAGTTCTAGCTTGCCACAATCTAAACATCTCAAAACGCTCTGAAGCTACACAAACATCAAATTAAAAAAGTCTAAAAACATTAGTAACAAATAGTTGCAATAGTTGGTACCACTGAAGCCTGCAGAAATAGTGCAGCTTTCTGGATATTTGTGGTAATGTGTTTTAATCACAATATTTGTAGGCACAGCATTTTACATAGAACAGATTTGCAAAATAGTGTCAGCTACTTTCAGAAGTTGTTACTAATTTTGCCAACATCGGATGGACAACAGTAAGGTGTTATTTTAAATATAGCACTTTTGCTGTTTCCTAGCTCTGCAAATAGCAGGTTTTTATGTTAACTAGGCACAGATAACAAAAAGGAAGGAGTGTTTCTAAGCTTTGCAGAGGGCAAAGAAGAAAGAACAAGGAATTCCTTGTGGTAACAAAAAAAGGAGAGAAAATTGAACGACTGAATTGTGCTTATAATTAGAGCAGGGGGAGCCAACAAACAGGGGGTGAGTGCCAGAGCAGAGCCAATGGTTGCCTCTTGCTCTTAAAGCTTGTACACGATTCAAGCCCTAAATATATTTGGAATGTAAATTATGCAACAAACGTCACATTAGTGTATGATACAGGTCTCCACATTTCTCTAATACCTTCATCTTAGTATGTCAGATGATTTAAAAACATTTTTTTAAAGTCCATGTTTGTAAACATGAATTAATGAACATTTCTGCCAGAGTCCTGATGACAAGACTAGTAGGTAACAAAGAGGCAAGTCAGATCTCATATCTATCTTAAATTCGCTGAAAAAACATAGGTTAAAGTGACGTTATAGTTATGCATGGAAAAAATACCTTAAATTTCATTTACAAAAATCTCCAAAATTCACTGAAAAGACCAACGGTTAGAGTAGTGTCTCAGTTAGATATGAAAAATAGACAAAAAACCTCTGAAATTCACTGAAAACAACAAAGGTTTAATTAACATTGTAATTAGGTGACAAAGTTATGCACAAAACCGAAAAACCACTGAAATTCACCAGTTACAGATCAGCGAGATAACTAAAACTTGCGCCTCCTCCATGCACTGCTTATGACCTCACATATTACATCACTCATGACATGTTGAATTACATCATTGATGGCATTATCGGTGACATCACTGAGATCCTTTTAGAAAACACAGTAAGAAGTAAAGGGACCACAAACAAATACAGTAAAGATTGACTATACTTACATGTACGAAATCGCAACTGTGTAGTACTGGAGACAAGTCTTGCTCACTATGTTAATATGGTGCACACCTTAGCTATCAGTGAAGTTTTAAGAACAAGCAGTACTACATTAAACAAGGTACAGACTGAGTGCAACTAGGGTGAATTGCAAGGCCTGTTACTAAAAATATGTGTGAAAAACTAAAGCTTCGCCTTACAATATATTATGCACCTATGGATTGCTGTGTACACGCTAACGTTCAAGAATTGTCATGTAGTGCTATATAAAATTTCTATATACACTGGAGATTTATAAGTTGCCAAAATATATTTCTAGAAGTTCTTTTTTGCTATCTTACCTTCCTGTATATACTTTATGTGTTTCCCTACCTCATGTATCTTTCTATATCATCTCTATCTCTACCGCCTGCTGCTTCTCCTTCAAGGTTCTTGCTATATTCTTCCCTTTGTGTCTCTGTCCTTCTAATCAGGCCCGTCCAGTTTCTCTTACTAAGCAGGGTCACAGTGACAATATGTCCCCTTATGGGTAACTCCCCGTTGTCGCCTGATAGCTTGAATTTCACACAGAGGAGAAGAGGGAGGAGGTTGGGAAGACAAATTAGGAGACAATTACCAGATTTTAACGAATGGAATGGTGAGAATCCCGAACAGCACATTGGTTTTCACTGTTTGGAGCAAGAATGCCAGCAATAAAGGGGAATATATTTGTTATAACAAATATCCAGCGAATAAAGCTACAGTTTCAGCACTGTATTTTAATATTATGCACTAGTCTAGTGAACATCTACCAAGTCACCCTCAGCTTGTTTGTCCTACACTTGTGGTTCCAATTTGGTTAAACACTCAGCTACACATAAAATGTTGTTGTTGCAAATAAAATAAATATAAATCCATGCTCCAAAAAGAAATGGCTTTATCAATGCTTATCCAAGCTCCCTTTTGGTATTATTGGACTGGGGGCACCAGGCAGCTTGAACTCTCTGCTGCTCTTGTGTGCCCCGTTTCTGAAGACTTACCATATAATTCAATATTGTTTCGCATCACGAAAGCTTGAATGGGCCAAAAAAGGGTACTAAATTCAAAGTTGTCCCAAACACAGAGACCCTAAAATATATCTTTCCCAGGCCCCCAAAAGCTCTTAAACTGTCACTGACTACCACACCAAATAACTGGGTACCTGTAATTACCCCTAAAAGGGTTATTTTTTGTAAGAAGATCCTTATGTGATCACCGGTGCGGCGGAGCAGATAGCCACATCTGCATGTGCACTAGGCATGGTGTCAAACAACCGAGTGGTCCCTGGTGTCAGAGAGGGCGTGGTTTGTGGTGAGGTTGCCTTGCCATTAGATGTTTCATTGAACTCCTAGCTCTGTGGAGTTAGAGACTGTGACCAGCTGCAGCCTAAGCTGGGCTTGTGAATGAACAGTGACAGGTGATGGGTTAGACCCTGACAGCAGGACTGAGGATATCATGCAGAGGAGGGTGGCAGTGGGACAGCTGTCAAAGAAACTCAGGTGTTATATACGTCTGCTCTCCTCTTTATTCCTGTGACTCATAGAATGCAGGGGAATGCAGAGTTACTGATAGCACTGGGAATCTCTTTTCGGTCGATTTGACGCTGATGGAAATTTATTTTCTGTATGGGACCAGTGCTTCATTTGTAAAATAATAAGTGCCAGGGCCCTCTCAGGCGATAACTGCTGCTTGCACCACCCATTGCTCCTACCAGCGCTGCCAATAACAGTACCAACACAACTACCAGTGGCGGCTTGCCGAGGGAGTGCTGCGGGGCGGTGGGGCGGGGCGGGGAGGGGCAGGGTGGGGGTGTAGCGGACTCGGACATATGACGGACAGAACTCAGAGTAAGATGGAGTTTTGAAAGAACATTTGAGACACCTCATTTATATCCTTCCTTCAGTAGGTGCAAGTTAGAGGCCTTTTCAACTTTGAGTGGCGAAGCACCAGGGAGCTAACAGCGTAAACCTCAGAGTTCCATGCTCAGCACTTCTGGCTCCACTATAGACATTTTATTTTCCAGAGTCTCCACCTTAAGTTCATTTATAGCAATACAACTCTTTGGGTCTTCCAATGCACCTTTCAAAGCAATCACTCTAGTCTCAGTTTTCTTAGTGGTCTCCTGGAGTTCTTTCAACGTTTCTGACATCATGATTCCCATGCGTGCGGGAAGAGCCTGAGGGATCAGGTTTCTCAAGGTGCAGTTTGAAAATCCGAACAAATTGTCAGAGTCTGTGGTAAAAAATGCTTTTTTCCATCTGTATCCCCTCGGCTTATCCTCTGTTGGTGACATGTCAGCAAGTGTTCACCAGGGCAGAGACCTGACACCCATCTCCCACCTTCTACTTGTGAGCTCACTTCAGCTTGGAACAAAATCTCCAGCCTCCTCGCTCACCTGCCCTACACCTGCTGTCAACCTCTGACCCATCTTCATGGAATGAGGAGTCAAAATGTCTAGGAAGATGGAGCCAGACCGGTCTCCACCACAAGTGTTCACCATACCTAGTCTTCTCGAAGCTGCTGCTGCTTGTGGGGACATTCATGGAACATCCCATGATTTCAGTTTCATCGGGGGCTCAGGATGGTCTACCTCCCTCAAACTTTGGCAACTTCCTCGCTATTGGACTGCGTACCCACAGATTTTCTACTTCTGCCTGAAGATGTGAAAGATGTTGCTAAATGTTTTCTTAACACGATCTTTGAGGGGTCTCACTGGTGCCTATTGAGTTCATGAGGGCCATGAGGCTACCCAGAGAGGGCACACTGGTCGTTCAGAGAAGTGCACTGTCCTGTTAGGCCCTATTACAAGTTGTATTGAGTGGGATTTATACATTTGTATGTATGTATATTTTATTTTTATAGCGTGCACCTACCCAAAGAGCAGAGGAGTGCTGTACATGGTCAAGGCAAGCTTAAAGTCAACAAGTAATTGGAGAGGAAGCAGAGTTGTGCATTGTAATTTAGTGTTCTTTAAAGAGGTGAGTCTTCAACTCCTTCCTAAATTGGAGCAGCGTTGGGGTGGTCCTGATGGATACAGTGGTGCTGTTCCATATCCTGGCTGCATCAATGGAAAAGGATCGTTGTTTTGTTTTTTCTCATTTACACTTCTTAGTCTGCAGTCTGATGGTGTCCTGGATGCCGGTGTGCCAAGAGCCACCAAAAATGGTGAGCAAGTCGGCAAGACAACCAGGGGTGCTGGTTGTGATGGCTTTGTAAATAACACATCTGGTTTTGAAGATGATGAGGGCTGGCAAGAGAGCTAATGGAGTTCCATTAGGATAGGGGGGATGTGATCATATTTCTTTCGGCCCTCGATGAGAGCTATTATGGCATGTAGGCTGGCCCTAACTTGAACAACAGTTCTGAAGTCACTTTCTGGAAGAAATGTTTTTACTTTCTTTAGAAGAAAGAGCTGGTGCCAGGTCGTCTTTGTTATCTTAGCAATGTGTTCATTGAGGGAGAGGTTGGTGTGCAGGGTGAATCCAAGTGACTTGGAATTTAGTCAGAGTTGGGGTTCAAAACTCATCAAGTTTCAGGTCACTGAACCAGGATTCTACTGTATCTTGTTTGTTGTTCTTGGCAAATAACAAGAATTCTGTCTTGATTGGGTTGAGCTTCATGTAAGCACTGGACATTCAGGTCTGGATGATAAGCAGGCAGCATTTGGAGGTGTTAGATTTCGGTTTCCCCCAGGTTTATCCCTTTCAAACAACAGATACAATTTCACTGGGCGTGGAAGACCACTGCACCCTGTACCACACTTGGTAAGACCACCTGCTTTCCCGGTGACATATTCCACCTGTTAAAAAAGTTGGTTAACAGTCATTGTAATTCCAGAGACTGCATGGAACTGCCCCATTCTGGGCCCAAATTTCATAATCGCCCACTAATACGGTGGTAATTCCTCCTTCTATTTGTAACACTAGTCCAGTATTCCAACCCTATTGTTACATTCGTATCTGCTGTATGTTCTATTTCTCATCTGGCTCTTATTTCTGTCAAGGGGGGAGATGTGTTACATCCTGCTTTTCCTTCCTCTCTATCCTTCTTTAGTGTTTGTTCTAAGCTGCTCAGCCTGTATCTGTGATGTCACCTAGAGTTCCTTTTGTGTATGTTTGATTCCATTGTCAGTTATAGTTGAGGCTGAGCAGCAGGGCAGCTGCTCCCGGTGGGGCCTTAACTGGGGCCTTTACTGAATTACATGTTTGCTTGTATCCTGTACATTTATTCTTGATTACTAAGAATAAACCCACTTCTGGACGCAGCAACACAAGGACCCATCTTTAATTTATATGAAATGTTACACTGGCGACGATTTAAGGAAAGAAACCACACGTGATCAAAAGAAGATACTGCTAAAGAAACTAACTGAACCTCATGCCCAACCCCTTCATTGCCCCACCGGTGTCTACAACATCAGACAGCCAGAAGTAAGTTAAGCGTTGAGATATTGCTTGGGACTTGCTTGAAATCCTGCTGAAGTGCTTGGTACTTTTATTGCCTTGTACCAACCTTTAAATGACTGAGAGTGACATTGTGACTTTCCTGATTTTAAATCTACTTCAACGGTGTTGGATCGAGTTATCTATGTGGCATCATTGGAGCTCTTGCAACGAGGATGTCAGCCCATGTACATGTGGTGAAATTTTATGGATATTCACACTTTCGGGGGCAAGGATCAGGTCCCGGTGTGAAGTGGCTGTGAATGTGCTCCATTCGAGTGAAGTGTCAGGTTTAACCTTCTGTTCATCCCCGTTTTTTGAAGAACAAATTTGTAAATGGCACCACTTTATTCTGCGCGTGTATTCAGTTGCTTTGTACTTTGACAACATTTACTAACGTGCTCTTATTTGTTGGAAGAAGTCTACATTATTTTTTTGTTAAGCGAGCACAGCACTCTTCATAACGGTCATCGCATTTTTCAAATTTATCACGCACGCTCCCAAGGCTCCTTACCTCACAGCTGTTAGGGAGTTGGAATGCTGTTCGTCGAGGGATCAAAGTGAAGTTCTTCGTGGGATCTTCTGTGACGTCCATGTCACCAGCTGCTTGTGGACGCCACTCTACTTAAACGTGCCTTGAGCCATACGGCATGACGGCAACGACGTGCCGCAATGTTTTGGTTGGATGCCACTGCTGCATTAAGGCCGTTCAACATTCATTGTGCCAACCACGTCTGGTGAGGCAAGCGCACGATGAAGAGATGTTCTTCGCCCTCGCAATTTGTTTATTTTCACATGTTTACATCCTGCTTGTGACCCGTGACTTTGCCTTGCTCGGAACGATGGTGAGTGTTAAATTTCGTTTTCCTGCCATCTGGTGACATTGACTATTCAGCTACTCTTCGAGGAGGTCTCACATATGTGTTGAAAAACAGCTTGTCTGCGATGGGGCTACTAAGTGCAACACACTGTCCCGATGACTTAAGTCAGAAGTTTGTTTTGTGACTGTGGGATTTCAACGTCGGAAGATGACTACGGTGACTACTTTTTTTGTTTTAGTCTGTTATGTTAAAGATATTGTAATCTGCTCTGTTTCGCATATCAGCTATGTTGCTGGGTGTACTGTTGATGATATTTTTACTGTTCTGTGCTGTTTACGCTACCATTACAGGCTAGTCATTCTTTGACTTTAGTTACCTGCATTTTATGAGCTCAATTTAAATTTATGAGCTGAATTATATTGAGAAAATATTTGTTATCTTTCTGGTGCATTGAGTTATATTTGTACTCATTCAGATTCTACATATTAGCTTGAACCACGCTTTGTGCTCAATTGGTTTTGAGGCGTTCATTTCTGTTTGAATTTGCTATTATGAGTTTTTGAGATGCTCGTTCGTATTGGGTCACTTTTACTGAATTGAACCATGTTAGTGCTCAATTTATTTGAGGTGTTCATTCCTTTTTGGGTTTGTTGGTGATGCGTTTTGAGGTATCTTATTTTATTTTATTTAATGCGTATTTATGCGGAGCCACATTAGTGTTCAACTTTGTTGAAGTGCTCCATTCTTTTTGTGACTGATATTGAAGATTAGTTGTTCCAGTTCTTGGACTTATTTGATGTGTACTTTTGCGGAGCCACTTCGGTGCTCATTTTGAGGCACTCCATTCTTTTCAAGTTTAATGATAAAGAGCCGTAGTGTGCTCAGTTCTATTCATGCTCAGTTTTACGTGAGGAGTCCTAGTGCTTCTCAATTTTTGGATTTCTTTGGAGGTATTCGGTTTTATGAAGAGCCGTGTAAGTGCTCAATCGCTTAGAGGTGTTCAAATTTATTAGTGGAGTTACGAGCCGCAGGTTGCTCATTGATATGGACCACGTAAGTGCTCTAATGTTTTAGAGGAGTTCAAATTACTTAATGTTATGAAGAGCCGTAGGTTGCTCAATTTTGTTGATATGAACCACGTAGGTGCTCTGATATTTTGGAGGAGTTCATATTTCATTTGTTGATTCTTGTATCTGAACCTTTATTGCCAGTTTATTTTGTTTGCTTACGATGAATCCATCCACTTCCATTCTTGTGGATTTTGTTATGTGTTGGCCTTTACCATATTTATTTATTTTCCATTTCCATCATTTTCCGGTGACGGTACTGCCTTTCGTACTTTCACCATTTGATGTTTTATCCTCTTCCACTTACTTTGCGAAGAGGGTTTACTTTGTATGTGCTGTATGTCCTATCATCTACTTTTCTTCTTTCCTTCGTTTTCTCATCTGTCTCTTATTTCTGTCAAGGGGGGATATGTGTTACATTCGTATCTGCTGTATGTTCTTTTTCTCATCTGGCTCTTATTTCTGTCAAGGGGGGAGATGTGTTACATCCTGCTTTTCCTTCCTCTCTGTCCTTCTTTAGTGTTTGTTCTAAGCTGCTCAGCCTGTATCTGTGATGTCACCTAGAGTTCCTTTTGTGTATGTTTGATTCCATTGTCAGTTATATTTGAGGCTGAGCAGCAGGGCAGCTGCTCCCGGTGGGGCCTTAACTGGGGCCTTTACTGAATTACATGTTTGCTTGTATCCTGTACATTTATTCTTGATTACTAAGAATAAACCCACTTCTGGACGCAGCAACACAAGGACCCATCTTTAATTTATATGAAATGTTACACCTATGTTTACTTGGAGCCTCATAATGAGTCACAATGGGAGCTCCACAGCGGTGAGGATAGAATGATTTCAGTCTGGGAACAGAGATCTCATGTTTCCATGGTCCACGTATGAGTCAGTGTATGAGTAGTTCATCAGGTTCAGAGCTTTTCGCGGCCTTTCAGCACTTAAAGTCCTTATTTGTTAATAGGATCGTCCAGACTACACATACCAGAATGCTAAGAAAAAACCTGGGCTGGAAGAGCTACTTGTGAGGGGACCTAAGGAAGGTGAGAACTCTGAAAGGGACGAAAATTGGAGAATGTTGCACCACCAACAGAGATGCCAAGATGTATCGACTGTGAAGAAGGAACTGGTTATCTGGGGAGCACATGCAACATTGTGGCTCCCTGCAAAGCGTTGGCTAGTGCATGAGGGTAGAACCCAACTGTTCACCCAGCACTCTGCAGCTTGTGAGTATCTTCAAAAGCTGACATGGAAGATCAGAGCTGGTCTTGGATAGTGATCCACCCTGAACTTACAATATGGTTCCAGAATATTGAGATCATAACATTATTTGACAATATAATAGGTTATTGTTTACAAAAGTATCCCCCATTGAAGTTAATAATAGAAAATCTGCACCTGATGTTGTGATATTTTTGTATATTTAGGTCATGATACTTATATCAAATGGCGCTTTTGTTACCGATGTTCTGACATAAAACCAAACTCATGCATGAACCATAGCTGAGCAGTTCTGTCCTGTCTGTTCTTGTGATTGAAATTTTATTGCAATATTATTGCTTATTATTGTTATTTTGAATGAACACCTGCCTAGTGAACAGTCTGCCATCCTTAGTTGTAATATTTGGTCTTCTAGTCGGTGTGTTATACGTAGAGACTTCTGCATGGAGACCATATGGGTCCGTGACCTGTATACTGATGTATTTGAGCTCTGTTATGATACTTTTTGTGACATGGTGCTTGGTTTTGTATTCTGTATGTGCTAATAAAAATAAAAAAAACTCTAATCTTCAGAAAAGAATGTTTGAGGCTGTGTGTGATGTGGTTGGGAGAATGTCTATTGCAACACAAAAAGATGATGGACGGAATGCTGATTATTGTCACACATTCACCCCCAGTCACAGATCTGGACCCAGCCATATGTAAATCAGTCTTGACCCTGCTCCCCATAGGAACAGTCCAGTCTGAACTGCCAGGCCAGGTCCTACCTGGAACGGAAAACAAGAATCATGGGACCGGTTTCGGGGTATCACCCCCCCATCAGCCAGGCTAGCTTGAATCCAGTGGTGGAGCGAGCACGGGACCCACATCTGGGCATACCCATCTCACATTAGGCAAAAATTGCAACACAAAAAGATGATGGATGGAATGCTCAACATTGCCACACATTCATCACCAGTGACAGATCTGGGTAAAATCCATCGTTTTTTTTGCTCACCACACAATTCTAGTTTGGACCCAGCCATATGCAAATCAGTGTTGACCCTGCTCCTCATGGGCACAGTCCAGCCCGAAATGCGTGGCCAGGTCCTCCCTGGGCCGGAAAAACAAGCATCCTGGGACTGTTTTCGGGGTATCGCCCTTCATCAGCCAGGCTAGCTTCTAGTCGGTGTGTTTTATGTAGAGACTTCTGCATTGGCGACCATATGGGTCTGTGGCCTGCATACTGATGTATTTGAATTCTGTTATGATACTTTGTGGGAAATGGTGCGTGGTTTGGTATTCTGTTTGTGCTAATAAAAAAACCTCTAAACTTGAGAAAAGAATGTTTGAGTCTGTATGTGATGTGGTTGGGAGAATGTCTAACCCATTGGTGAGGATAGCCCAAATTTGTGCTAAAACTATTCTTTGGAGAAAACACAGACTTCCTAGTTCCTCCCAGATTTGAAAGAAATTGCCCACACATTCAGGGGCGGCTCCTCTGCTATGGCGGAGGAGCGTCGCCCACTGCTTTTAAGCAGTGAGAAACATAAAATGATAATAACTTATTATCATTTTATACTTCATGTCCTGCTACTTTGCGGCGGGCGGGTGGGCGGGGCTGCTCTGCTCTCGGAGCAGGGGAGGAGTGGTTTGCCCACTCCTACGTGTGCAATGACTGTTTGGTCGGCCCACTCCGGCCACCCAAACCAGTCATGCGCACTTTCCCCGTTCTCCATGAAGGCTGCATTACAGCCTGCATGGAGAACATGCCCACCCCTCCAGCCCCTGGCTGAGCGCCGTGTCATGGCGCTCAGACCAATCACAATGCTGCATTGCAGCGTTGTGATTGGTTTAGGGGAGGGAGCCTGGCTGCCTGCTTCCTGTTCCTGTCAGAGTCGGAGGCAGGAGAGCAGGAGCAGAGAAGACGCGGGACCCAGACTCAAGGTAATTCTTTTTTTTTTTTTTTATTCCAATCCCCCGCCTGATCCCCCTGACCCCCCCGCACCCGCCCCGCCACCTGCTTGCCATGCCAGCTGCCACTGCACACATCATTTACCTCTGTCTGTCTGAATTTCCAGACCAAGAGAAAGCATGTAGAAGCATCAGAAAGGAAGAAGGAATGACAGGGGCAGATTTTAACACAGGATATCAACAGAGAAGCTCAGGTGAGTTCTAGGATGGGGCTAACAGTGGACACCTGCAGAGGACTCCTACCTCCATGCCTGACTGCAGCTGGCATGTGCGCCATGCTAGAGTACAAACGCACGGGACTTGGGGACTTGCGGTGCTAGGGCCTATTTTAACGTGTATACAGGAATGTGTGTGCAGTGCCATTTTATGTCTGGCTCCCTGGTACTCCCGCAGTCTCTCCAAAAGTGTAGTGTCAGCTGTCCATGCAGTGTATTGACTAAACAACTGCTAAGCGTTGCGTCCCATAACACGGTACCCGCACCTCGTAGTCATCACGCACAACATGGAAACACTTCCCACATAGGATCAGAACCAAGACAACACCCTTATAACCGCACACCCTACACGTTGTGCACATAGGGGTAGTAAGCTCTATATACATTTTGCAGTACAACAAAGCACATAATTTGCTCTCAGAGTCCTTGCAAACACCTCAACAAGGCAGGGCTCTGGGCCCTGACAACTCGTTGCAAGACAAGGTGTGCAGCATGCCGCAAAAAGGGCACAGCAGCCAAGTGACTCCATGCATGGACGTCCACAGAACTTTTTCCAGGGGGGGGCAAAATGTTAACGTCATCACCATCCTCCGACATGATGTGTGCCAGGTGGGGCACAAGAAACACTGGGGCGCAGGAGGAGCCATGGGGGCAGAAAGCAGGCCGCATATGATCTCATACACCATAGGGTTATTGTGCCACAGCCATCTCTTTCTTTTGTGGCCTTTGGTAGATATCATTCACACCTTCTAGCAAAGAAAAAAGCAGAGCTCAGCTGCAGACAGGAGCGGCTCTTGGCCAAAAGTGAAAAAGCACAGGCATGCAAAGGGTTTAGAAACCTGATGCAAAGGCTTAATGAAAGGATCAAGCTGCCATTGTCTGATTAGCAATTTCTATTCTGTTTTTATGTCACCACTATTGAATACAAGATAGGTATTTAATGCTAGTGTAGATGAAACAAAACAATATTTAACACGTGGGCAACCGTGACAAGGCAGAGGGAAATCGGCCGATTTCCTTGCCCCAGGCAAGTGACTTAAAATTGTGACTTTCCAATATACGTGAATATAAATAAACACAAGTCACAGTAGAGTTTACATCTCATACTCCACAACCATTACAAATAGTAGTATAGAGTTAGGGATGTCTGTGTCGACGACGTTTCAATCCCGCAGAGAGTATCGGGATCTCATCAGGACTAATAGATAGAGCAGGTGCCTGAGAAGTTGCCTGGAGAAGTAAGAGGGAGGGAGGGGGAAAGGGGGAGGAGAAAACAATTAAAATCATAAAGGAAGAGATGTGAAAAGAACTAAGGGGAATAGGGAGGAGAAGGAGATACTAGGGAAATAAAAACAAGCGGAAAAATAGGAAAATAGCAGTGGAGTAAATACAAGGAAGTGTAAGAGTAAATGGAGGAGATGTGTGAGGTGAGGTGAGGTAATGTACATATTACCAGAATAAGAAAATGAGTGAAGAAGAAGGGAAGGGCCACAAGATCAGGGGCTGTGAAACAGGGATAAAGAGTGTAAAGGAGAGAAAGTGAAGGAGGGTGAAAGTAAGGGAGGGATAAGAGCAAGAATGGACTAACCAAGAGTGCGGCAAATCAAGGAGCCGCGATGAACAAGGCCAGAACGAGTTGCTGGCTGAGAAGTCCGCCGGAAAAAATTACGGGATGTAAAAGGGACACGGGATAGTCAGGCGGGGAGGAAGCGAGGGAATGTGTGGGAGAGGATAGAGCAATAAGGCACGAACCAGAGGGCTAAGAAGCCTGGGCTTACCAGCAATGGGAGGGAGCCAGGACGCGCTGGACGATCAGGGGTACAGCAAGCAGCTGCGGTCAATGCCGGCATAGATGTGAGGCAGAGCGGGATCACGGGGAACTACATCAAGGGAAACGGAAGTGACGTGATGAGTGGGCAGGGGTGGAGGGACTCAACGTGAAGTTAACGGCCATATTGGAAGGGGGTGGAAGAGTGAGAGAAGCAATGTGAAAGGGCCAAGAGTGTCGAAGATACCAGATAAGGCAGCCAAGTAGGTGAAGGAAACGGAGATGAAAAAAGTAATCGGAGGACAAGAAAGGGGAGGTGTGAGAGAACGGTTAAGGTAGAGGGTATACTAAGGGGGGGACCCGGAGGGCCATAGGGGCGGATGAAAGTGGGAAAATGGAGGAAATGACAGCTAGCACCAAGGAACTGAGATGGAATCCAAGGATGGAAGCAGAGAAGGAGTGGACATAAATGAATGGAGACCCGTGCATCCGACGGTAAGCCCTCTCCTTCTCTCACCCTTGGGTTTTTCTCGGGGTTACACATTCGGCTCGCATGTGTCTTGCCTTACTCTTCCCTTATTTTTCTTCAGATCTCGCATCCTTCCTCACGTCCCGTAATTTTTTCCGGCGGACTTCTCAGCCAGCAACTCGTTCTGGCCTTGTTCATCGCGGCTCCTTGATTTGCCGCACTCTTGGTTAGTCCATTCTTGCTCTTATCCCTCCCTTACTTTCACCCTCCTTCACTTTCTCTCCTTTACACTCTTTATCCCTGTTTCACAGCCCCTGATCTTGTGGCCCTTCCCTTCTTCTTCACTCATTTTCTTATTCTGGTAATATGTACATTACCTCACCTCACCTCACACATCTCCTCCATTTACTCTTACACTTCCTTGTATTTACTCCACTGCTATTTTCCTATTTTTCCGCTTGTTTTTATTTCCCTAGTATCTCCTTCTCCTCCCTATTCCCCTTAGTTCTTTTCACATCTCTTCCTTTATGATTTTAATTGTTTTCTCCTCCCCCTTTCCCCCTCCCTCCCTCTTACTTCTCCAGGCAACTTCTCAGGCACCTGCTCTATCTATTAGTCCTGATGAGATCCCGATACTCTCTGCGGGATTGAAACGTCGTCGACACAGACATCCCTAACTCTATACTACTATTTGTAATGGTTGTGGAGTATGAGATGTAAACTCTACTGTGACTTGTGTTTATTTATATTCACGTATATTGGAAAGTCACAATTTTAAGTCACTTGCCTGGGGCAAGGAAATCGGCCGATTTCCCTCTGCCTTGTCACGGTTGCCCACGTGTTAAATATTGTTTTGTTTCATCTACACTAGCATTAAATACCTATCTTGTAATTTAAACAATTGTTTATTCCAATTTTTATCACGAAATTGTGAAATTTTCAGTTTATATTCTTTTTGTGTGGGACCTTTGTTCTGTTAAACACAACGCTACCCTTGGTCCCCGCTGACTTCCAGGGTTCCTTGTTTTTTTGTTATACATAAGCGCAATCGCTGGATTGCAAGGAATGATTTATTTTATTCCACCCTACTAGTTCTGTAGTGGGCTTCGCACTTACCTCCCTCTCCCCCTCCCCGCTTTCCTGCCCCGCCTTGGCCTCCCTTGCCTTGGCATCTTCCCTCCCTTCCTTCACCTCCCCTCCCTGCCTACCCTTACCTGCCTGGTATGGCACAACACACTCCTCTTTATTCGGATGACTATATTAAAAAGATCCTAGAGGGACCCTCCCTCTTCTCCGAGGCATCAGACACTACTAATTCAGTTGCCAGCTCTATTTTTGAACAACTAGAAAAATCGACCAAAAAATTCATCAGGTTACAGCTGATGGTCCGTATGCTTACGGAATACTTAAAAACAGACACAATCCCAGCTGGTTTACAAGTTCGCAATATCCCAGGGGTTTTTACAGAAATTAAAAAATATCTTACAGGTTTCAGCCACATTGGGACTACATGCTCAAGACATTGGATGGTCTTGGGCATTGACATAGCCAATGAGGAGGCCAAAAAACTTGAGTTAGAAATCAAAGATATTGAGAAACAAATAAAAGAAAACAGCAATATCCAAGACGCTAAAATACTTTTAGACAAGGTGGAAAAAACCCTATCTGAATTTCACAGAATTGAGCAAAACAAGAAAATCATAAAAGTAAAACGGGACGTGAAAAATTATAAAGTAGAAAGAACATACCCTTATTTAGTGGAAGATTTTTACACCAACAGATCATACCTCGGTCCCAGAATACCACGTCCTTGGGGAGGTTCAATAAACAACAGACTGTAGTAGGATTCTCTGAAACCTCTGCTGAATCATCCGACAGCTCAGACGCTGCCGAAGGCCCTAGCACATCTAGGAATAGGGCTAACAACTCTAATTTTTTAGGGCAAGGACAAGATCAGGGCCGCCAGACCAACCGGGGGACACCACGTCAGCCACGTTGGCAGAGCGCACCCGGAGACAGACAGACACGCCAGAGGTATTACCAATGGTAAGACATCAAATACCTAACTCTAATCCCTTGGTTCATATTAACCAAAATACCATGACTACCTTTGACACCATGACTACTCCTGACACTATGCCTATTTTTAACCTCTCGAACCACCAACTCTCTGAGACACAAATAGATTTACTCAGTAAAGGTCTCTCATTTGTTCCTACCGTGAAACCTGATCTCCTACAACTTCAGATTGAATTGTTACGGTTCTTTAGAAAACTACGTCTCCATGCCTTTTTTCTAGATAGAATTTTTACCACACCCACTGCCTTTACTGCATTTCGGCCACCATCTACTTTTTCTCCACCACAATGCAGCATACCGGCTGAGATTGTCACCTTTGAGAAACTGGTACTCAAAGACATTACCAACCACGGGACATGTCATAGATACACCCCATACAATCTGTCATTGCTTGAAAAAAACGCACTCTATGATCTCAAAAAGATGGATAATTTGATTATCAAACCTGCTGACAAGGGGGCGGAATAGTGCTTCAGGAGATTGATGGTTACACTCAAGAAATCCTAGGACAACTCTCGAGATTAGACCACTATCGCAAGCTTCCCTCTGACCCTACTCAGGAGATTCAGAAACTTATTCTTGACATTACCAACGAAGGGCTGACCCAGGGCTTTCTTAGCAAAAACGAATTCCTTTACCTCAATACCAAATCACCTCGGACCCCTGTTATATATACCCTGCCTAAAATACATAAAAATGCTGACACACCTCCAGGTAGACCGATTGTATCTGGTTGTGGTTCGATCCTCGAACCCTTAGGTAGATATATTGACCATTTTATCAGAGACTTCATACCTGGTACCCTCTGCTACATAAAAGACACTATGGCCATGATTAATCTGGTAGAAACCCTCCCCTTTGATCCCCTTGACTGTCTTCTTTGTACTCTGGACGTAGAGTCCTTGTACACCAATATCCCCCAGGACGAGGGCATGGAAGTTATTGAAATGTTCCTTAACACCAGACCCCAACCCTCCCCAGTCCCTACCTCCTTTTTACTTCACCTTTTGAAGATATGCCTTACCAGGAACTTTTTCCTGTTTAATGGGAATTTCTACCAACAGGTTAAAGGCACAAGTATGGGAGCAGTTTTTGCTCCAAATTTTGCCATACTTTACATGGATTTTCTTGAGACACAAAGAATATTGTCACCTCGTAACCCTTTCAGAGCCAATATTCTTGAATGGAAACGCTACATTGACGATATTTTCCTTATTTGGAAAGGGCCTGACTCTGACTTGTTATATTTTAAAGATTGGTTGAACAACCATTGCAATGGCCTAACCTTTACCCTTAGCAAAAGTAAACAGGAGATTGCCTTCCTTGATCTTAAAATTATTGCACAAGAAGGGAAACTCTACACCTCCCTATACCGCAAACCCACTGAAAAAAATACACTGTTGGCCTACAATAGCCATCACCCAAGGGCACTACGTGACTCCCTTCCATATTCTCAATTCCTACGCTTGCGTCGCAATTGCTACCTCAAGGAAGACTACTTTAGGGAAGCTAAAGTCCTTACAAACAAGTTAATTAGCAGAGGTTACCCGCGTAAACTAGTCAAAACTGCCATGAAACGCGCATGGTACTGCCCCAGAGAAATCCTTTTGAGTCCCAAAGACAGAAACAATAGCGACAAACTTGTCTGTGTGACTACATTTTCATCTATCTCTAATTCAGTTAGAAAGAGTATTCTCAAACATTGGCCCATACTCAATGCAGGTAGTCTGAATTTGGAACGTCCATTATTTGCATTTAAGAAAAACAAAAGTATACATGACCACCTTGTTAGAGCAGCCCTTCCCAGCGGTAACAATAAGACCACAATTAGGCAAATTTGGGGTCTGCCACCGGTGCTTGGGCATTTCAAATGCAGAGGCTGTAGTGTTTGCCTTCTCACGAATGACACTAAGAAGTTTGTGCATGCCAATATTGATGTCACTTTATCGCACTTTTCCAATTGTAACACCGCCAATGTTATATATGCCATCTTTTGCCCATGCAACTTAATATATGTAGGACAAACGACACAAAAAGTTAGGATCCGGATCTGCCAACATAGAAGTCGGATACGTTGTGCAACACCTAACGCACCTCTTGTCGAACATTTTGCTGCATTTAATCACACGGAGGACCAAATAAGGTGGCAAGTCATCGCAGTGATCCTCCAACCTCCGAGAATTACAAACATTACAGGCATCTTGAACAAGGAGGAGTTAAAATGGATTATACGTACGGACAGCCTCCATACAGGACTTAATCGCCTCGAAGACTGGTCTAACCTGCTGTAATCGTCCGCAGTTAACTGTGCCTGCGCTTTTACATTTATCTGTAATGTCATCTTCAACTCCCCTCGCCCAAATGTATTGCCGGTTCCTACACTTCTTCCCCTCACCTTCCTTTTTCCTTTATCTTTTGCTCTGCATTCAGCTCCCTTTACTCTACTCCAACCTTAATTCCATGTATTCATTTATGTCCACTCCTTCTCTGCTTCCATCCTTGGATTCCATCTCAGTTCCTTGGTGCTAGCTGTCATTTCCTCCATTTTCCCACTTTCATCCGCCCCTATGGCCCTCCGGGTCCCCCTTAGTATACCCTCTACCTTAACCGTTCTCTCACACCTCCCCTTTCTTGTCCTCCGATTACTTTTTTCATCTCCGTTTCCTTCACCTACTTGGCTGCCTTATCTGGTATCTTCGACACTCTTGGCCCTTTCACATTGCTTCTCTCACTCTTCCACCCCCTTCCAATATGGCCGTTTCCTTCACGTTGAGTCCCTCCACCCCTGCCCACTCATCACGTCACTTCCGTTTCCCTTGATGTAGTTCCCCGTGATCCCGCTCTGCCTCACATCTATGCCGGCATTGACCGCAGCTGCTTGCTGTACCCCTGATCGTCCAGCGCGTCCTGGCTCCCTCCCATTGCTGGTAAGCCCAGGCTTCTTAGCCCTCTGGTTCGTGCCTTATTGCTCTATCCTCTCCCACACATTCCCTCGCTTCCTCCCCGCCTGACTATCCCGTGTCCCTTTTACAGCCATCGAGCAGGCGCACGGCTCCGACCCCTGGTTCCAGGGTCGCATTGCATAATTTCCCTTCCCTGACCTGCCTACCTGCACGCCGATCCTCTACCTTAGCCTCCCAGCCGGGAGGCACATTCCCTGGTTGGAGACCCGTGCATCCGACGGTAAGCCCTCTCCTTCTCTCACCCTTGGGTTTTTCTCGGGGTTACACATTCGGCTCGCATGTGTCTTGCCTTACTCTTCCCTTATTTTTCTTCAGATCTCGCATCCTTCCTCACGTCCCGTAATTTTTCCGGCGGACTTCTCAGCCAGCAACTCGTTCTGGCCTTGTTCATCGCGGCTCCTTGATTTGCCGCACTCTTGGTTAGTCCATTCTTGCTCTTATCCCTCCCTTACTTTCACCCTCCTTCACTTTCTCTCCTTTACACTCTTTATCCCTGTTTCACAGCCCCTGATCTTGTGGCCCTTCCCTTCTTCTTCACTCATTTTCTTATTCTGGTAATATGTACATTACCTCACCTCACCTCACACATCTCCTCCATTTACTCTTACACTTCCTTGTATTTACTCCACTGCTATTTTCCTATTTTTCCGCTTGTTTTTATTTCCCTAGTATCTCCTTCTCCTCCCTATTCCCCTTAGTTCTTTTCACATCTCTTCCTTTATGATTTTAATTGTTTTCTCCTCCCCCTTTCCCCCTCCCTCCCTCTTACTTCTCCAGGCAACTTCTCAGGCACCTGCTCTATCTATTAGTCCTGATGAGATCCCGATACTCTCTGCGGGATTGAAACGTCGTCGACACAGACATCCCTAACTCTATACTACTATTTGTAATGGTTGTGGAGTATGAGATGTAAACTCTACTGTGACTTGTGTTTATTTATATTCACGTATATTGGAAAGTCACAATTTTAAGTCACTTGCCTGGGGCAAGGAAATCGGCCGATTTCCCTCTGCCTTGTCACGGTTGCCCACGTGTTAAATATTGTTTTGTTTCATCTACACTAGCATTAAATACCTATCTTGTAATTTAAACAATTGTTTATTCCAATTTTTATCACGAAATTGTGAAATTTTCAGTTTATATTCTTTTTGTGTGGGACCTTTGTTCTGTTAAACACAACGCTACCCTTGGTCCCCGCTGACTTCCAGGGTTCCTTGTTTTTTTGTTATACCACTATTGAATACACCACATTATTCATACACACATGATCAAGGCAGTGAAGGCACTATAACTGCTTTATAAAAAAAAACATGTAGAGTCAGTCTGCATTTGGGGTTAACGTGCACAAACGAATGAGAATTAAAATGTATGACAAATGTATTTATTTTGGAAATGTATTAACTTAAATATATTAAAATAAATAAATTCAAATATATTACCATAAATAAAATAACAGCTGTTCTCTTCCAAATTGGAAAATAAAACATATAAACTTAACCTGGATAACTGTTGCAGGAACTGCAAACATGTACAGTCTTGCTGAAATTTAACAGTCACATTTTTCAATGAGTAGTAGTTTTATACAGTTTTTGTTCACTGGTTAGTGTACTGATCTCGAAAAAGGCAGCAGATTTTAAGAGATGCACACACAAAGATTCTGGTGTTTTTACAGAAATCTGACAATTTGCGATGCACACAAATATATGTCCATACATGCTTGGACATGTATGGTTATGTATGCCGGCCTCCTTCTGCACACGCTCACACACACACACACAACCCAAAGGCATGTATTAACTTATTTATGCAAACTTAAAAAAGCCACTTCTAAATTGTACATATATTTCCCATCTTCCTAGACTCAGCCAGGTCTGACTTCTTTGTAGATATTGCTAGCTGTGTGCCACTGAATAAGACTGTAGCACAAGGCACACTAAAGTGGATTCTAATGAACCAAGTTAAAAAATGGAAGCTTGAGGGAGGTAGGAGGAAACACACGACTCGTGTCTGCCCCCCACCCCAAGGCGGGCAGGCACTCCCATACCATACAGACAAAGGCGGCAAAAGAAAAACATCACTCCAGAAATTTTCCTGTCAGACAACGGCTCTATTTGCTTCCTGCATAAGCATTTTGTATTGTGCTGTAGAACGTACCCAGAGACTGATAATACGAGTGTCAGAGGGTATGATAAATCTACTGTTCATAACCTGTTACTCCTCGTCCATAGAGTCTTTCCTATTCCAACACCCTCATGCCCACCCCTCTGTAATAGGTCAGAATCATTACACACACGATGGGACAGGCCTTATCATCCTCAAAAGGATGAATGCTAGTGGTGACCCACTGGAGTTTGAATGCTATATGTAACTGACACTAAGGTTTTTGTGGTATGACCATTAACACACTCCGTTCTATATATTAGAGACAGAAACTGCTACACTGCATTGCGCACACACACAAAATGTGGTTGCACGAACATAAATCACAGCCAAAGCTCAACGCTTACCCCAAAAAATCCCATAGAAGGTTCCATTTGAACCACAGCTTCACTTAGTTTCACAAAGCACAGAAAGCAGCCTGCAGGATTCTGTACCCCGGCAGCAGACAACCTCCAGTTTTCTCAGTCCAACACCCTCTGCAAGCATGGATGACCTAGCTCCTAGAGGCGTACCACATTAAAAGTGTATGACACACGAAAGTGCACCCTGCCACTTTGTGCAGCTTCATTCCTGCATAGAGAACCACTAGCTGCTAAATAACCACACATATAATAAAAAATAATAACCCTTGAAGTTCTCTTGGCGGAAGGACACTGCATCCCACACTGCACTGGGAAGTAAGGCATTCGGTACTTGTATGCCACTGCAGCAGTGTCCAGACGATTACCCAGTATCTACTACAGATGAGGTACCTACATCTGGCTATCTGTGGAGCACTGCACCTCCCTGACTCTTCCTGGCACTAGCTGCAGAAACAACAGAAACACAATACGATCAGGCTCTACACTCTGTCGGACCGAAGAGTGTTCTCAGTGGTCAAAGTGGGGGGGGGGAAAAGTAGGGGAACTGTGGGCGCAGAATCAGAGGGCCTGATTAAGCAGAGGATTGGGTCAGTGGGCGTAGTCAGAAAAAGCAAAACATCCCAATTATTAGTATTTGTTTGGCATTTCTCTGACCAGTTACAGCTTATTACGTTATTTGACTCAACCAATGGATACACATGTTTATTTAAGGTTTAACATGAGTTCTTGACATTACAATACATTCACAATGTGGGATACGTTTCCATTCACAGAATGTCCCAAATACGCTTAAAAGTGGAATCACAAGCCATTTGTCATCAGCACTTCTCCCTTTTTCCACAAGAACAGTTCAAACATGAATGGCAAAATATTGTAGTTTGCAAATGTTTTCCACATAATTATGGCTCTGCCATACTTGCCCCATAATACATCATCTGTTGCATAATCTGACAATTCTAACTAAAAAATTGTTTGTAGCTTAAATGCATCAAAAATTACTAAAAAATGTGACTTGTGTTGCTGCAAAGTGGAGACCCTTTGCAAAGGTTGACTGGTCACCTTTCTCACTGCTACATTTGTATGTTACACTGGTACTGAGGCTAAATCTTTGCAAAGACTGTTCATATGTGTAAGAATGTCAAACTAATAAAGCATCAGAAAATGTACCGCATTACGCTGCAGCCCTTTTTTGCTGCATAATTTAGTTAACACTGCAACTTAATTTTGTCCTCCATTGCTGCATAATTCTGTGGCCCCAAAGCAGACAGCGCATGTTAAAAGTGCTTGTGCATGAAGCAGAGAGACCCTAAAGCTTGCAAACTTAGTTTGGTGTGCGTGCAAATCCTGCATTGCCGATCCCTGGTGAGTTGCACTACTTCTGCAGAAACAAGGCCAACGGAGGTACCAATGGGTGAGGCGGACTAGCCTCAGGGTCCTGTGACCTCTGTGACAGAGTCACTATTGCACTAGGGTGTGCTGCTTCGTAGGCCTGCCCACAAGACTGAAGGTGAATTTCGGTATGCATTGTGGTGGACAGGCCTTCAAGGTTAACCCATACTTGACACCGCTAGGGTCCACCTGCTGGTGCTAAGACACCAGGGCATCTAAGGTCTAGCGGGGCCTTCTAAGGTATAGCATGGGAATGTGCTCCCTTAGGAGAGAAGGCTGAACCTGGTTCCCCAGTTCCAAATTCGGCAGCTCTGGCCATAGTGCCACATCTTCTCCCCCACTGAACACCATACTCTTCCACTAAAAGAAACTCGCACTGCCTTTAGATGCAATCCAATTGTGTCCCGCTATAAACACCTGGAAGCAACTCAATTCAAATTATGCACTAGACAAGAGTAATATTCTGTCTGAAAAAACAGTAACAACCTCCTGGAAAAAGCAAACACTCACAGGGAATGCAAGACTAAGTAAAGTATGTGAAATGTAAGCAGGAACAACATGCTTACCTTAATGCTTGTGCACTCGTTATTCAGAAATCAATGAGTGTTTTTGCCTGAAAAGCTAAGGACATGACTACAGGGCCCGGAAAGGACCCTTTTCAATGTCTATTGCTTAAATCCTTACAAAACATAAGGAGTATGGTTTTAAAAGACCACATTCATGAACATAAAGCTGCAGTACACTACACATTTCATAAACTACTAAAAGGAAAACAGCTGATAAGGATCACATGAAACATTTTCTACACCACGCATCAACCAGATATCGCAGTACCTCCAGGAATGGTGAACTTCCTCACCTGAGGAAAAAAATGCTATTCAAAGACGAGAAAAAATTAAAGTAGTGCTGCCTTCACTTGGAAAGTCTGTTGGCGCTAAGGTGTTTGGGTGTGAATAAAACCAATCTGGCAACTTTTTGACCACTCTGTCTTGCTTTAAATTATTTAGTTATTTATTTTTCGTAATTTGAACATTTTTTTTCTCTCCATTCCGAGGCTGCACTTTGGATTAGAAAATGTCAGAAAAAGACATTTCCAACAAAAGTATTACTTCCTTTTTAGATCGATTTCACAAGGGAACGAATTAAGCAAAGGAGAGGAAAGAGAGGGTAAGAGGCAGTTCTTGGAGTCACGGTTTTCAGTGAGGAGCTAGACAGAGACAGAAAAAAAAGGAGAGTTTATGACTTACTTCAAGCTGTAGGAGCAGGCAAGCCCGGACCTTCTCTCTTGATCTTGCCCATCAGCAGCAGTTTTCCCGCTCCTAATATTGACGGCCCTGCAAACAAACACCACTGTGGGGGCTGTGTCCTTACGCGCGGTTCTTTACAGCGTAAGATAGATGGCGCAGCACTCTGTCATGATAGGTATTTGGTGCTGCTGGCCTAAAATATATAATGAAGAGGCCTGCTCACAAAATTAAAAGATCCATCCATTCTTACAATGGAAATAAAAATGGAAAATGCCACACAATTACATTTTAAAACACACCACCACGGCACCAGTACGGCGGGCCGGGAGAACCGGGGGTGGGGGGGGCAAGCGCCCCTCCTTGCCCCCCCTGCGGACGCCCATGACTCCATGCCATGTGCCACTGCTGGCTGTTTAGTCAACATACAAGTCAGAAAGTGAAACTACAAGTACCAGAATGCAATATTATGCTGGCAAAAGTGATTGGTTGGTGAGTCACTCAAAGAATGACCCACTTGGCATCTAGGAAGGCGTGCGTCACCTCAAGGCAGAGTTTGTGAGAAGCCTGTCCCTTTGATAGGCTGGTAGGGATGGGAGTCAGTGGCACCTCTCGGGCGTACGTCTCCATCAGCAGACCCAGCAACCCCAGCAGACTGACTCGTCCTTCAGATTCGCCGGGTGAAGGGCAGGTGACCCCAGCGCTGTCCTGAGTGGGGGAGGGCGGGCTCCTGATCCGGGTGCGTAATCCTGGATTTGTTGTCATTGAACCAAAATACTGAGTTAAAGATGAAAGCAAAGCGATTATGAGCAGAATGGAATTGGGTTAGTGTCTGGCGCGAGAGAGCTGTAACGAGCAGGGCGGGGCCTGCAGCTTCAGATACAGGGGTAACGAACAGGGCGCGAGCGGGGCCTGCAGCTGCAGGTACACGGTTAACGAGCAGGGCGGGGCCTGCAGCTCCAGATACACGGTTAACGAGCAGGGCGGGGCCGGCAGCTGCAGATACATGGGAGAGAGGGGCTTATTTACAAGCCCCTTGCGCTGCCGGTGCGTCACTTTTAACATGGGAAAAAGTGACGTACTGACAGTGCAAGGGGCTTGTAAATAAGCCCCAGAGGGGCAGATTTACAAGCCCCTTGCGCCCCTTTTGCGTCATTTTTCCCATGTTAAAAATGTCGCAAAAGTGGCGCACGGGGCTTGTAAATCTGCCTCAGAGTGAATCAGTGAATCGTAATGAACTTGTATGTTCACTAGTTAAGTCGAATGAGCTAGAAAAACCCGTTATGGTAGACAGGTAGAAGCCAAGGTAAAGCGCTTCTAAGAGAATGTCGGTCTTCTGTTGAAGTCCTAAAAGCAAAGTTTCCTGCTCCCAACGCGTCATTACGATTCACGGATTCGGGATTGTTTTTACTGCACTCCTTTGAACTACGTATTGGAGAACATAAGGGTGCTTGCGTGGATTTTTCCACATACTTATATCGAATCAAGCCTTGAGAAAGTCGTTTATCGACGAAACACGTGTCGGCTGTTTACTTGCTACAACTACGTGTCAACATTTCTGAACACTAATTCACCTATAATCAAGCTCTTGCTATACTGACTGTTATAGTTACTGCTCTTTTTGGAAATTAAATACATTACTGACTATTGCTGGTCAGTTGGAACTTTGTTTGTGTTGTGCTCTGTCGTTCGATTTTCAACAAAGCCAATAGGTTTGGTTTTATGAGGTGGGGGCGCAGAGAGACACGGATATTCATGCGAATACTGTCACAAATCACGCCAGCAGGCACATAGGCAGAAACACGTGCATGCAGGGCTCTAAGTGGGCTGGGTCCTGCCGGTGCTCAGGAGCGGCATTTCTAAAAAGCAGGTGCCGAGACGGGTGTCTATCGGGCTCTCCATTTTTGCCCTCCCCATCATGGTAAAAATATGAATCTTAACTCTGCAGCAGTGCCACCCTTCACTGCTTGTGATGTAACTCCAAAGAAACTCGTTATAGTACTTTCATAGTCTCATCATTTCAGGCGGAAGCATTTTCAATATTACATACCAGCCAACTCACACGGTGCACCGTGTTACACACGATATCGGCTCCCATCACACGGTCGTCCGGTGAGGAGCCGATACCACACAATGGCAGGGAAGACAAGCTGATTTCCAGCTTGTTTTATGAGGCTTTGAACTGCCAAGGTCCATCAAGGGGTGTGAAAACACCCCAGGACATCGGCACCAGCTTTAGCAAGCTTTTTTTTGGGAGGAGGGGGCTTGGGGGCAGGGTGGGGTTTAAAGGTGCCTCCTAGGTACTTCTCGGCTCGAGGCCCTGCCCCCTTCTCACACAGTGAGATTGTTCTTCAAGTTGCCATGTATGATATTATATACGACGAAGCCATAGTTGTTGCTTATTTTTCTTATGCAACTAACAACCATTGGCAAAGCCAATAGTCCTGGCTTGGAGTAGGTGTAATGTTACTTGTTGTATAATGTATCTGGATACAATGTCAGGAGCAGCAAAATACCAGTCGAGTGGCAACCTATGCCAAGAACAGATTTTTAGTTTGTGTTTTAAGCCACGCCCTTAATTACATCGACCACGCCCCTTTGAGAGACCCCCCCAGTTTTTTCATCCCACTTAATGCCCTGCGTGCAGGCAAAGACCAACGCAAATACAGACACCCATTCATGCACACCACCAGACACATGCACCAATACACACAGATCGCCAGTCATGCAGACAAGCCAACAGTAAAACATGCGCACTGACAAACACGGTAACCGTGTACCCAGACCTACAGGCTCCCATGCATGCACACATCACCAGACACATGCACTAGTGCACGTAGATTGCTAGATATAAAGTCACAGGAACCCATGCACGCAGACCTACAGGCACCCATGCGCTCTGACCAACACAGGCACATGCACCCATGCACACAGACCTACAGGCGCCCATATGCTCTGACCAACACAGGAACATGCACCCATGCACACAGACTTACAGGCACCCATGCACTCTGACCAACACATGCACATGCACACATACATACAGGCACCCATGCGCTCTGACCAACAGAGGAACATGTACCCAAGCACACAGACCTACAGGTACCCATGTGTTCTGACCAAAACAGGAACATGCACCCATGCACACAGACCTACAGGCACCCATGTGTTCAGACCAAAACAGGAACATGCACACACACCTACATGCACCCTTATATTCTGACTAACACAGGGACATGCACACAGACCTACAGGCACCCATGCACTCTGACCAACACAGGAACATGCACACAGACCTACAGGCACCCTTGCATTCTGACCAACACAGGGACATGCATACAGACCTACAGGCACCCATGCACTCTGACCAACACAGGAACATGCACACAGACCTACAGGCACCCTTGCATTCTGACCAACACAGGGACATGCATACAGACTTACAGGCACCCATGCGGTCTGACCAACACAAGAACATGTATCTGTGCCCACAATCCTACATGGTCCCATGCATGCACACCACCAGACACATGCACTAGCGTATGCAGATCGCTAGATATACAGTCACTCATGCAGATAGGCCAACAGTTAAACTGGAACCCATACACACAGACCTACAGGTACCCATGCATTCTGACCAACACAGGAACATGCACACAGACATACAGGAACCCATGCACTCTGACCAACACAGGAACATGCACACTGACCTACAGGTACCCATGCGCTCTGACCAACACAGTAACATGCACACAGACATACAGGAACCCATGCACTCTGACCAACACAGGAACATGCACACAGACATACAGGAACCCATGCACTCTGACCAACACAGGGACATGCACCCATGCACACAGACCTACAGACACCCATGCGTTCTGACCAATACAAGGACATGCACCCATGTTCACAGACCTACAAGTACCAATGCCCCATGCCCAACACAAGAACATGCACCCATGCACACAGACCATTGCGTTTATATGCTTACAGACTAGGAGATATCCTTGTATCGGTCTACATCCAGACCAACAAACAAAGGCTCGTGTGAAGCGGCAACCCTCACACAGCCCCACACAACACTCATGTAGGAAGAGCACACACGCAGATACACTTAAACAGTGTCGTATGGACACTCAGGAGAGGTAAAAACAGTGAGATGGACAGACCGATGGATGCTCAATAGGTGCTGGGCAGATTCGGGTCCATGTTCACTTAATATAATTAGCTCCTCTGCACAGTCAGTCTTATCTGAGGTGGTGAAAGTGAGGGAGAGCTGACGAACCTTCAATTCTTGGCCTCTTTTTGGAAAAACCAATTCTACAGGGTGAATGAAGACCTCATTCTCCATGGCTGTCCAATCCTTGCATCTCTTCAGAACGAACTCCTGTAATTAACAATACAGTGCACTTTGTGTGCTCTTACTAGCCTGGCTTTCCTTTTAAAGATTACTGTTATCAAGTTTTTTGGTTCAGTTGGGTCAAAGGATTTCCTAGAATGCACTGATGTGTTAAATTAACAGAAACAGGGTATTTAGTGTATATGGAGAGATTCGGCACCCTTGCTTACTCTCCCTAGGGTGGACAAATCTACTGTACCAAGGCTCTTTTTTTACATGTCGTCGTCATTGGAAGTGAGTTTACTGTTAGTTTGTCATTTTTAACGTGTCATGTAAAATACTCATTTCTGTTTATTATTTTAGTCTTATTTAAATTTAATACCAGACTTGAAAGGTCCCATTTAATAGGCCAGACTTGGCCTTTAAGAGGCAAATCATTTTTAGGTCGAAGCATACCAGACAGCTTAGCTGGGAATATGCTGAAAGCTTACCTAGAAATGCCTTCCGTCTGGTGCTTACCATCGAATTTGCCTTTTTTCTCTCTCATTTACTTGCTTTCTATTCACTGGCGTTATTAGATTTAGTTAGTCCTTCCCATAGAGCATAGCCTGTTTACTACCTCTCTGATTGGCTCCTTCTATTCTTCCATGACTGCTCGCTTTTTGGTAACTCCTCTTTTTGGGGAGGCACACCCTGAGAGTGCATGTCTTACAGCTCTCTCTCCTTGTATTCTTCTCTTCCCCCGCCCCCTGCGTTGCTCTCTGTATTTCTCCGTCTCGTCTGTGTGCTTCTCTCCATTTGTGTTCTTGTTAACATAAAAGAGACATTGGGGCATATTAGCAAGACCCACGTTAAAATTATCGCCGTTTTAGCGGCAGAAAACTGCCGCTAAAACGGCGATAATGGGCTTGATAATATGGCCTTGAGAATTCCAATAGAAGCCCAGGTTAGATGTCCTGCACATCTAACCTGGGCTTCTATTGGAATTCCATAACGCATATTAGCAAACCCATTATCGCCGTTTTAGCGGCAGTTTCCTGCCGCTAAAGCGGCGATAACTTTAACGTGGGTCTTGCTAATATGCCCCATTGTTTCTAAGAGCATTTAGCCAGTGTAATTTCTTCAAGCTGCTTATTATTTGTGGCTTCTCTGAGGCGCTTTGTGGATTCTGCAGTCACTTTTACAAGTAGTGGTTTTGACATTTGGCTCAAATTTTGAGGCACATTTTTATGTGCAAAAGTATATGTTTTGTTTAGCTGCCTGTGCGAACCACGGCTGATGATTAGAGGTCGCTTTTCAGAATGCTTGCTCCCAAAACCCTTTGGGGCATATGTACAAGAGGATATCGCCTCCAGAACGTCACTTTTAGCGACGTTCTGATGGCCATATGCCCTTCTCCATATTTACAAAGCGGCATTAAGCCACTTTTTGTGGCTTAACGCCACCTTGTAAGTTCGGCCCCTTTTCGTGCACCACTTAGTGTGAAAGGGGCGTGCAATGGGTGTTGCTGTGGGCGTTCCACCGCAACACCCATTGCTGTTTGATGCTGCCCCAGGTTTACAAGGTTGGGGCAGCGCCAAAAACTAAGGCCAGGGAATACCTGGTCTTAGAATGGCAATACGAGGAGAAATTATTAATTTCTCCTCGTTTATTGCTCTTTCTATGTGTGCTGCACTCTGCAGCACACATAGAAAAAGCAAATCACCATTATTGATTATTTATGTGCAGGAAGGTGCCCCTTCCTGCACATAAACAATCCCCCCTGCAGCGTAGGCACCCTTGCAACATGGCGGCAGAGTGCCTGCACTGGCGCTAGGCAGCTTTTTTAGCAGCAGCGGAAACAAAGGGGTACACCGTATTTTTGTAAATACGACACATCCCTGCATTTTGAAAATGTCCGAGTGCGGCGTTGCCAAATTTGACGTAACTACGCACTTCGGCATTTTCTTGTACATATGCCCCTTTGTTGTTTCACAACAGCATGCCTTCCAATAGGATGCCAGGCGTGGTTGTTTTGTTTTTACAACATGCTGAGTTTTAAAGGTGTTTTGGCCTTGAAGAGAGCACAGTGTTATCTTTACAGCATGCCAGCAAACAATGCCTGGCCCACTTTTTGCTTGTACAGTGGCCTGAACAGATAGTAAAATATATAAATTGTCCAAATGTTTACTGTTTCTACTTCTGTCTGCTTTAAAAGTTCTAAACCCTGCTAATGAAGTTCATAGCTCTAACATGCAAGAAAACACCTGAGCACAAGTGCTTTTATTTCTTTGGCAAATCTACTGATACTTTGCAGTGATTAACAGTTCAATTTCGTTTTCTATTGGGAGCCTTTCTCTTGGATGCTTATACTGTTGCCTAGGCGCTTCTTTGATCTTTTTGACTGTGCTTCCACTATGCTCAACTCTTTAGCATAATATGGATAATTCCATTATTTTCATTTATTGTTTGGCAATTGAATATGCTGAGTGGTACCCTTCCACATCTAATACAAAAATTGTATAAATGCATATTGTTTCATTTCATAATGTTAGCTTCTTTCCCAATGTACAGAGCAATGCGTGTGTGCTTTTTTGTAAGAAAAACAGAATTAAAAAAACTATCTTCCCTAGTTGGCTTTCGACTCATTATGTAAGGGAGAACTTGTACTAGTTTTTGGTTCTGAACGACAATCTTCTTTTTAATAAACCCCACATGAATTGGTTTAATAGGAACCCTAAATAAAAGACTGCATGCTGTAGGCCATTGGTAATGGAGCCTGGAGTAAACAGCAGCTCAAGCGCCACATCTGCCTCTTGGCCCTGTGCTTGTTTATTATTTCTCTGTGTTTGAATTGGCCCTTTCCGCAGGGTCATCCCCAAATGTTTTGCCTCCTATTTTTCTGACCGTGTTTTTGTTGGCTTTCGGATTTTGGGCACTTTACCACTGCTGATCAGTGCTAAAGTGCATATGCTCTCTGTATAAACTGTGATATGATTGGTTACCACTGATTGGTTTATTTGATTTACTGGTAAGTCTCTAGTAAAGTGCACAGTGTGTGCCAGGGCCTGTAAATCATATGCTACTAGTGGGCCTGCAGCACTGGTTGTGCCACCCACATGAGTAGCCCTGTGAATGTATCTCAGACCTACCACAGTAGTGTCTGCGCATGCAGTTTTAAACTTCCATGTTGCCCTGACAAGTGCACCCACTTGCCAGGCCCAAACCTTCCCTTTCCTTACATATAAGACACCCCTACGGTAGGCCCAAGCTACCCCCATGGGCAGGGTGCAGTGTACGTGAAAGGTAGGACATGTACTGGTGTGTGTGACAGTCCTGATAGTGAATTACTGTGTATTTCGTTTTTCACTGTTGAAAGGCTGTCTGTCACATAGGCTTATAATTGGGGCTGCACTGTAACAATTTTATATGTGTAGCTTTCAATAGGGACAAGATAAAAAAAAATGAGTTTAGGCTCTCTGAACTCAGAATTTATTAACGCACCTTTTGGTAAAGGTGTTTTTCAAATTCTGTGTTTGAAAATGCTACTTTTAGAAAGCAGGCATTTTCTTACTTTACCATTCTGTGTTCCTCTGGCTGTTTGTGTATTCAGCATCTGGTGATCAAGTGACAGGAGCTGGGGATGTGCATTCACTCTAGACAGTCACTGGGGGGAAGGGGTGTTTGAGGTGTGCCCTGCCATGCCTGGGTGACTCATTGCTGACCTGAATAGACCTGGTCTGCATTTAGAGTGGTGGGAGGAGTTTGACTTGCGCCTAAATAAGCTGTGTCTCCTTTTTCACAATGCTGCCTCCGCCCCTTGTGGTCATGCTGCACCAGGGAGGACAGGGGTGGTTTGGACTTGGTTCAGAGACCCTTACAGCAAAGAGAACAATGACAAAACAGGTTATAAGTATTGCACCTAAACCCCAGAACTTTAGATTACTTCCAGGAACAGGAGCACCCTGCCAACGAAGAAGAGCGGGAGGACTGTGTGAGGAGCGCTGCCTTTTCTGAGTAAGGGGTGGGTTGGCCTGCAGTTGCTGCTTCTGTCTGTGGTGGAGGAAAAGGACTGACTCTTTTTGCCCTACTGTGGTATCCTGCTTGGGAAGAAAATCTCCCAGGGCTTGTGTGTGCTGGCCTCCTGTTGGAAGTCTCAGGGAAATCAAATACATCAAATCAAGTAACCTGCCTGGGAGGAGAGCTGGAGAAACTGTGTGAAGAGCGCTGCCCCTGATATGTGTGGGGTAGGACAGGCCTGCAGTTGCTGCTCCTGTCTGGAGCAGGAGAAGGACTGGATTGTTCTTCAACCTGCTATTTCCCAAGTGCATGGGGAGCGCTGGTTATTGCCTGAAGAGCGCATCCCCCTTCATCTATTCTGCCGAAAAAGGAAGCCTGGCAGAACCACTTTGGGCCTGCAGAAAGTGCGTGAGGATTGCTTTATCATCCTGGGAGCTTGTGTGCGCACTTTCAGGAAGTCCTCAGGTGTGTTTTGTGGCCATACGTGAGTGTCAAGCTCACTACTCGTCTCTAGGCTGACCCCCACCCACTGCGTGACCAGCCCAGGCCAAAGAGGCTTGCTAAAATCCAACATGGCCGCTCGTCAGCCGAATGAGTGCCTGGCAATCAGCCACAGAAGCCGAAGGAGCGGCTGCAATGAGAACAGCTGCACCTCGCAGCTCTGCCCCTTCAGCGAAGGCAGACCACATCGAGACGCTTCCTGAAGTGAAGGGAGCCGGAGACTCGCAGCTGCACCGGGTCGCCAGACAGCAGCCCTGTGCGCCTCCTTGAGAGGCCGCTTGAGACCTGCGGAGGTCTCCTACATCGATGCCCTCCGGCGCAGAGGGCAGACGATCACCAGGTGGCAGGGGCTGCACCGCGTATTCGGAGGCAGCCCCCCTTGCTGATTTCTGCCTGCAGGGACCCAGTGAGGTCTCCCCGCCGATAGCGCTAGGGCTTGTCTGCTCTCCCCCCATCCTAACAAGCACCTTCGGGGGTATTCTTTTTTGGTAATTGCAGGGTGCATCCTCAACGGAGGATCCCCAGGTTGCAGGTTAAGGTGTAGGGTGACCGCAAAGAGTTACCAAAGTAATGGCAGTATATATACCCTAAAACCAGCGCAGGAGTGGTGTGGTCTCATGGTTAGGGGGACACGCTGGTAATTCAGGGGATATCCTGAGGGGTGATATACGGCAGATGTAAGTACAGTGATATGTAGTGGCTTATGTGAGCCTAACTACTGAAGTTTGCTTCATGCCCTGATGTTTTCATGACAGGAGCAACCTATAAGTGGTTGCTTTATCGCCCCCATGAGGATGGTATGCATAAATGTTTTCAGGATGATTTCATGACATGTGGCCTTATAGGAGTATTTACCATAGTGCACTGTGATGTTTATGACCATTGCCTTATGGCAAGGTGAATATTGGGTTATGTGATCTGTGATTTATGTGCTTATGGCCTAATCTGATTTACATAACATGCAAAGTGATTCACGGTCTCTATATTTATGACAATTGCCTACTGGCAAAGTGATTTATGATCCATGCATTTTTATGACAAGTGCCTAGTGGCACATTGATTTATGTGAGTGTGGTCTAATGTGTTTTGTGTATAATACAAAGGATATTTTTTATATAACCTTGTGTGGAGTCACTTTTTGTGGTGTGCCTACTTTGCCACTGGTGTGTGTGTGTTGCACAAACACTTTACACATTGCCTCTGGGAGAAGCCTGACTGCTCTACCAAGCTATCAAGGGGGTGAGCAGGGGTTATCTTGGGTGTGTAACTCCCTTACCCTGACTAGAGTGGTGGGTTCTGCCTGGCTTAGGTGTATACCCTAGCCAATCAGAAACCCAATTTCTAACACCTTGGGATAGCATTTTTCTGGCACAGATTTGCAGCCTCGACAATATTATGTAGTCATGGTCACAAAAGACTACAAATTCAAAATATTTAGTTTTGCATGAATTGTTGGGAAAATAAATGTATACTCTGTTAATAACCCTAATTTAAAAAAAAAAGAGGGCTTTATTTAAGAATTGTTATATTGTGCATGACAGCGCTCTAGGAATAGGTTCATCTGTTGATATTTATTTATTTTTCATTTTTTATTTTTGTAAATATAGTTATAGTTAGGACCTAGTTTCCATAGGAAAAGCGTTTTTTGACTTGCCTAGATCTTTGGCGCCGGTTGATGAATCTTCACGAAATGTTCCATAGCATTTTAACGCTCACTTCAGCTGCTGTCTGGAAAGTTTTGGGCTGATCTGTCAAGCAGGGGCTAAGAAAAAGGTGGGGGGGTGGCAAAATAAATTTTCCCCATCTTAATTCCCATAGAGATTTTGAACATGACTGTGGCCTGAACCGCTGAACGGAATTACACCAAATTTGGAAAAAAGCTAGCTCTTGGTCGAGAAAGCTTGCTTTCTGTGATTTAGTGTAAATCCATTCAGTAGTTTTAGAGATATTAAACAAAAAACAAATTTGTACATCTAGGGACGCAGAATCTTCGCGGACCCGAAAGTCCCCATGCTGAAATCTAATTGATTACCAACACTTCAACCAGGAAGTGTTGGCAGCCATTTTGGGACTTGGCTTCAGCCTAGTCTCACAAAAATGTTAAAAATAAATAAAAGATGGCAGGGTAGGAATACCCTGACCTCCTAAGTGGCACAAAAAATATTAAAAATAAAGAAAAGTGAGAAGGGTAGAAATACCCTGACCTCCTAGGTGTGGTGGTGGGGTTAAAAACATTTTCTTTTGTTGCAATTTTTCTGTAGAATTGCAGTTGGATTCTCAAATTTGTGGCAAAATTAGAAGAAAAAAAAACCGCGGTCTCCCGCACTTGTTTACGCTATAGCCCCCAGGTGGGCCAGGTTATGGGGGCATGTGCGCACATTTAAAAAAAAAAAAAGGAGGGGGTGTACTGGGCTCACCTCCTAAGGTTCATTTGAGCCCCGGGGACCACCACCACCCCGGGGCTTTAATTTAATTGGAGGGGTTTGCGCGGACCCCACTCCATGGGCTGGTTGAAGCACTGGGACTACCACTTCCCGTGGCTAAATTAGACAATATGGAGGGGATCCACGCCGTCTTCTGGGACCACCACTGACCTGGGACCAAATCCAAAATTTAAACATGGAGGGGGGCCTCTCCCGTGCCATATATGGCCCCGGGGCCACCACCTCCCTGGGGCTGGCACGTGCAAACAAAGGAGTGGGGCCCCCCCTCCAGGAGCCGATTATGGCCCTGGGGACCCCCAGGGCCTGCTCCTATGTCCTGGGGTGCCCACCTCAAGGACATAGCAGTTTGCTTTTGCTAGGTGGGAGCTGCTAGCTCCCAAAAGGCGAGAGCAAACATAACTCTGCTTCCAGCAAGCAGAAGCTGTCAAACTGCTCCTGCTTGCTGGAAGCAGAGTTTTTATCTGTTTCCCTGCCTGCTGTCATGCGGGCAGGGAAACAGGTGAAACGATTTCTCCTGCACGCAGGGAGCTGCATATTTAGCAGCTCCCTGCATGCAGAAGCAATGCCAGCTCCTGCAGGAGGCAGGTAGCCGGCTGGGCCCGCGGGGCCCTGAGGCTTCGCCAGCGGTACTCATCATTGTACACTGGGTGCCATGGGTGGGCTCCAGGGCACCCAGAGAGACGTGGCCAGGCACCGGGGGTATGGGATCCCGGGGCTGAAATCAGTCTGGGGAGGGGGGCCGCATGGCCCCCATTGAATTTTGATGGGCCCCGGGGGATGGGGTCCACGGGGCCGAAATAAGTTGTGGCCGGGCTCCGGGGGGTGGGGTCCCTGGGTCCGTTCTGGCCCTGATGCTCATTTCACAGAAATTGAACCTCAATAGGAAGCACTTACATGTATAAACATAGCAGGTACCCCAGCTGAAGCTCCACTTCTGTAAAGGACAAATGATCCTGGGCTTAGCAAAGGCAAAGCGAGTGTGTTTTCTCAGCAATTCCATTTTGAAAGATGATCTGAAATGCTTGGTGGAGGTTATTGTCTCTTTGATCTATTGAGTGCAATCTGCAGTGACTGTGATGAGTGTGTCCTTACCTGGTGAGAGCAGAGTCCATGGTTCTCCCTTTAAATTGCTACGAGTATGCAAATGTACAAATCACTTAGAAGCTTCGCCGTTTGGCCCTGCCCACCTTAGTAGTATGCAAAGGTCTTCCTGCCTTTTGTTTTGCCAGGATGATGGACAGCCTAACAAGCAGCCCTCCATCACATTTCCAACCGATTTTGGTGAGGCGTTGTTGATGCAGTGGAATCTGAGGACATCTCCACCAAACAAAGAAGCTCTTGCTTCATGTAGTTAAGAAGAAAGACAATTGTTTGGTGGAGATTTACCTCTTTGTAGTCTTGTTGTCTTCTCTATAGGAGCATATATGTTATCACATATTTCCAGATAAAGACACACCAGGAACAATCACATTGCCAAAACGCACACAAGGTCACTGGTGACATTTCCTTGTGCTCCATTACGTAGCTGTAGTGTAGAATAAGTACTGGACATTTACCAAGAGGTAGCACTTAGTAATTAACCAGTAGAAAGTACTCCACTTGGGTAGATATTCTGTGCAAAACTGTGGACTCTTGTTGGATGAAGGGGAAGTGCAGTTCCTTTGCGACACAGTCACTCACACAGCTGCTGACCCACCCACACAAATACTTACACACCCACTCACATACTCAGGCACTCACACACCCACTCACAGGCCCACTTAGACACTGATACACCTACTCACAAACCCACTCAGACACTCACACATCCACTCACTGAGCTACTCAGAAACTGTCACAGCCACTCACAGCCCCATTCAAACACTCGTGCACCCACTCACAGAACAACTTAGACACTCCCACAGCCACTCACAGCCCCATTCAGACACTCATGCTCCCACTCACAGACTCACTCAAAGACTCACACACCCACTTACAGACCCACTCAGACACTCAACCACTCAATCACATACTGACTCACACACTCATGGTGGCACTCACAAACCCACTCACTGAGACACTCATGCACTCACTCACACACTCTCAAATGTTACAGATACAGTTAGGAAATAAAATTTAAAAAACCTTCGAAATTCACTTAAAAAACCAAAGGTTACAGGGACGTCATAGTTAGGAAACAACAGTAAAAAAAACATAGAAATTCACTAAAAAAACAAAAGGTTACAGGCACGTTATAGTTACGAAATAGGATTTAAAAAAACCTACAAATTCACTGAAAAAAACAAAGGTTACAGGGATGTTATAGTAAGGCTCAGATTTCACTTGTACAAAACCATTGAATTTCAGCAGTTATAGTTACTTGAGCTAACTATAACTTACACCCCCGCAATGCACTGCTTATGACCTCACATATTACATCACTCATGACATGGTCAGTGACGTCACTGATGACATCACTGATGCCATCATCCACAGAACCACTCACATACCCACTCACATCCCTTACAACCTTTCATATACCCACTCAAACACTCACACAACCACAACATACCCATTCACAGACCCATAAACGTACTCACACAACCACTCACTCATCCATAGAGCAACTCACAAAGCCACTCCCTCACTCATAGAGCCACTTATACAACCACTCACTCACCCATACAGCTACTAATGCAACCAGCCACTCACTCATACAGCCACTCACACAGCCACACACTCACCCATACAGCTACTCACACACTTATGTACCTACACAGCCACTCACACAGCCAAACACTCACCCATACAGCCTTTCAACACAACCACTCACTCACCCATAAAAGCACTCACACACTCACTCACACACCCACACAACCACTTACATACCCATTCACACATCCATACAAGCACTCCCACAAATGCTCCTTACTCACCCATACAGCCATTCACACAGACACTCACTCTCCAATACAGTCACTCACACACCAACTCACTTAACCAAACACCCACTCAAACAGCCACTCACTCACCTATACAGCCACTTACACACCCAGTCACTCACTCATACAGCCATCCAGACACCCAGTCACTCACCCACACAGTCACGCATGCACCCATTCCCCCACCCATATAGCCACTCAGACAGCCACTCACTCACCCATGTAGCCAATACAGCCACTCGCACAGCTACTCACTCACCCACACAGCTACTCACACAGCCACTTATACACCCATATAGCCACCCTCACACCCATACAGCCACACACACAGATACAGACAGTCACATAACCGCCCAGATCACTTGTTAGAAATAGTATCACTCAGTAGTACAGAAAGAATAGTAATTTAACTTATGCAGTAGCTTAGTATATATTTAAGTCTCAGCAATGTTTACGAAATGCACTCACTGGATTATGTCATCAGTGTTGTCATTTGAGATGTCATCAGTGATGTAATATGTGTGGTCATAAGCAGAGCATTGCGAGGGCGTAAGTTATATATATATGATGTAAAGCTTCTTGTTGTTTGCTGTTGTTTCAACTAACAATCCAATCTGGTGAAACGTGAGCTTTTTGTAACCACAAGCTACTTTTTCCGATTTTCTATCTATTTATCTATCTATCTATCTATCTATCTATCTATCTATCTATCGCCCTCAGTGCCACCTGCATTTCCTTCCATCTTGCACCAGCTTTCTTCATCAAGCCTACTTTTTTTCATCCTGTGTCCAGTTTCCTCCTCATAGGCCATCTTTTCTTTCATCTTGCCCTTCCCCCTAATTCCAGCTCTCGTTCCTCAATATAGGCTCTTTTCCATTCCACCTGGGGTTCTCTCCCCCCCTGCCATCTTAAACCCTTTTCCTCTCACCGTCTCCAGTCATTGTTGCCATCTCCACCTTCTCATGAGCTTTGACTCTCTTGATCTCTTTGCCTGTGGTTATCGCTCTGTTTCTGACGATAGTTGATTCTCTAAACCTCTTTTCTGCACATATGGCCCTCATTTCTCCATGGCAAGATCCCTGGATTTCTTTCCTCTAACCGATGGCACACATTTCTCCTAGCCTAAACCTTCTTTCCTTCTCCCATGTCTTCTTTTTCTCATACCTGAATCTTTGGATTACTTTCTTTTCCCTATTGATCTTATTTTCCTTCCGATTTCTGGATCTGTGGATTTCTTTCTGAGAACTACAATCCTATTTCTGCCATTTCTGGATGTGTGGATCTCTTTTACCCAACAATGAGTTTTCTTTTCAGTGCCTAAATTGCGTATCTCTTTTCTACACCGCTCTATTTCCCATTCATGGATTTCTGAATCCCTTTCCCCCTACCCACTACCCATACAATTTTTTTCACTCAAGCCTGGATCTCTGAATCCTTTTCTCCACCTGCTTGGGCCCTCTATTCTACCAATCATTTGCTCTTTCAATTGAATGAATTGAAACATATATATATAATGCAAACTTAGTTCAGAAGCAACAGAGCCCTGCACATACTTTAAGGTGGGGGATCATTCACAATTTTAGGAGATATCTTTAGGATCAGCATGAGAAAAGTAGCATCTGGAAGCTTCTGTGACCATGGCAGTCCAGATGTTCCCGGAAAAGATGCAGTTTCCAATCTTTTCTGAAGTGGAGGAGAGAAGTAGTACTGATCTCTGGTAACATGTAATTCCAGATGCAGGGTGAATAGCACAAGAAAGATTGACTTTCAGTCTTTCCCCTTATGTTCCTTTTGATTTCAGGGCTTGGCTTGCATATCATTGCATGTGTGCAGCATCAGCCTCCTAAAATGGTGATTTTTATCAACCCAATTGAATGGAATAGTGTTACTGCCATGTTGAAGTTAGATGCAGGTTTGTAGGGGTTGCTCTGGTCATGAATACAGAAGTGGTGGTCCACCATCTGCCGGATTATGACTTTTACCATTGTACTGGCGGTGGGCCGCCTGCTGCGCCAGGGAACTTCTGTTCCCTGGCGGTGGCGCGGCAGAGGGGCAATGCAATATGCTGAGCGGAACTGGCGCAGTCCCGCTGAACATATTACGAGTTCCTACACCACCAGCCTTTTCATGGTGGTGAGCCTGCCACGAAAAAGCTGGTGGTGGGGGAATAAAGGGGGCCCGACAGTGCCCTCATGTCCCCGCCACAGGGATGCATTCAGAGGGGCACAACATGTGCCCCCTTTCTGCTAGCACCCCCCCAGTTCCAGCATGCCATGGACTTCACAGTCCATGCTGTGCTGGAACATTTTTGCCGTTCCCATTGAGGTGCCCTTTTTCAGGGCACCACCGTAGGAAAGGCTAAAGGACCGTCCGCCTGCACAAGTTGAACTCATAATCAGGCGGGCAGTCTTTGTGTGGCTTTAGCGGTGCTGTCCTGGTAGAAAGCCAGCGCAGCAACGCCAAAGTCGTAATCAGGCCCTTAGTTCTTTGATAAGTCAAGTGACATTGTGCAAAATGCTCTTCGTGGAGCCACCTTGAAATCGTGGACACTGTATGGTGTCAGCATCCTAGTGGTAGAGGACAATGGCTTGTACAGTTGTTCTGAAGACTGCTGTAGACCAGGGGTAGCTGATATCAGGGTGTCTTTGTTTTTGTAGCTTTAAGGAGAGGTAGATGGTAGTGATATTACAGTTGTTGTGTAAAGCCATCCAAGTTCATCTGATAGAGCCACTCCTGGTTTTGGACTTGTTTGAAGCTGTTGCCAATGAGGATGGACCAGGAAGCAATGGTCACAATTATCTGTGATGAGCAGGCATTATCCACAATTGGGATAAACAATGTATTTAATTCAGAGGGGCCTGAAGCTTAGCTGGTCCTTCTGCAGGTGGCAATAATTTGTTCTTGCTGTTGGATGACACCTGCTTTCTCGTCTTTAGCTCTATTTATTTCCATCTGTAGCGCTCGCTCCCTAGACTCAAGTTCCTTCTGTTCATGCCCATGTTTGACAAAAGTCCTTTTTCCATCAAATATTCCAGTTCTTCATGAAACTGCCTACTGTTTCTCTTCTTTAAAGCTCTTTTGCCATACTCTTTCTCCATATTATTTGTCTTGGTCACCCATCCCTCTTTCTGCTGTGTTACACGCTTCATTGTTTTCAGGTCAGCCACATTTAAGCGCGTCTCTTAACACCAGGTCCTTTATTTCCTGTCTCTCTATTCCTGTCCTTTGACTCTTTACATTGTCATGTAGTGTAACATGATCTTGTAAAATGCTCAACCTCTCCGAGGTCCCTTGGAGTTCTGGGAACTTGCAGATATTTGATTGCCTGAAGTTCTTTGAAAAATACTGGAAATGTTATAATATTTGAGGCTTTTTTTTAATTGAATGAGAAAAGGTCATAGAAAATAACTTTTTTGCAGTAGGCAGTAATCCACAAATTAACTATCTGCAGATTTTTATCAGGCAAATAAATGGAAAAACCATAGAAGCTTCGTAATTTACTTTGCACTAAAAACATTGAAAGTGACTCCATAGCTGATTTTTCCCCCAAAAACAAGAACATTTCGTCAGACAAATAACTAAAAACATATTTGAAATTTTGCAATTTCAAATGATGAATTTCACCTACTTAAAGAAGGAGAATTATAAATTTGATGCTCTTAGCACCCATTGATAAGCCAATGTGAAGGAATTTACCTGTATAAATAGCTGAACCACATGGAATGCGTCTTATAGGCGTTGCATGACCATCTCAAAACTCTATCAGGCTCTATCCTTGGCCAAATATTGGGAAGTCACAGGATTTTGAAACAAACAGGACCCTGAGGAGTTTTGGTCTCACAAAGTTCACCTGTAGCTGGTATACAGGTTCAGATGAACATCGCACCAGTCTCAGCATGAGTTAAGGCCAATGAACACTCTATTAGCCTTTGGTCACTGTATACATGACCTTCAAAGTAAATTTATCTAGGATCAGTCTCTGGACCTTTAACTCTTGCAATCCATCACTTGATGTTTCTTATTTGCCCCTAAACATAATTGACCAATACTATTTTATCTCCCACATTTTATTTGTGTTTGGAAAATTAGGTAATGGTTCACAGTAACATTTTCTAGAAACACACAAATACCAATTTTAGTAGAGATGTATCAAACACACACAGTGAAACATCAAAAATCACAGAGAAAGTCCATTGAGAAGACTCAAGAGACGCACAGATCAGGAGTACTTTTGCGTAGAGCAAATAGAGGGACTCTCTTGCCCACTCGCTTGAAGTGCCTCTGCATTGAACAGTCAGAGAGACACCCTATTTCACTCTCCTAGATATCTTTCTTTGACCACCAATCACAAAGCTTCTCTCATCTATTCTTTCTCATCATCCAGTCATAGTGATCCTCTTGTCTACTCTCTTGGAAGTCTTTTTTCTTTCACCAGTTACAGAGAGAGACTCTTCTACATTATAGGAAGTCCTTCCATGTTCAAAAACCAGAAATACTCTCTAACTTTTCTCATGGTAGATCTTCTGCCTTTACCATTCGGAAGAATCTTCTCATTGTTGTCTTAAACAGAGTCACTCTCCTACTTTCTTTGAAGTTCTCAAAGCAAACATCTACTCCCCCTCTTTCAGTGACCTTCATACACTTTTCCATTCTCTTTGGGATACTCTCTAACCAGTTATCCCAAAGATCCTTTCTCTAGTTATCTCTTGGAGTCCTTTCCTTCATGCAGTGCTCACAGGCAAAGTTTCTTTTAGTCTGTGCTTTGCAATGTGTTCTTTAAAGGTGAAGGCAGCAAAAAGCCAGTGTTACAAACTTAGCAAAGCAAGTATCCCAGACAAGCAGCCTTTTGCTGGTCTTCCACTAGGCAGAATATGCCAGCTCTAGGGGTCTGCATGCCTTTCACAGTGACATGAGGTGGGCAGAGATAGAAGGTAGGTGCAGGAATCCAAAAAGGGTTGAGGCGGGAGGCAGGATGGATGGTGGCAGGAGTCAAAAACAGTGAAGAATCAGGCACAAAGATGATGAGAGGACCAGGCCATCTCCTGAGCTTTTGCCAGAGAACACAATGAAGCAGGCTCGCCAGCGCCAATTGGTCCCATCAGATCATCTGCTCTTGATGCTCTGTTCTCCAAGCCGGCATGGGTGATCATCGAGACATCATCCGTACAAACTCTGCAGGTGGTGAGAAACAGAGACTCAATTAAAAAAGAAGAACACATTTGCTCTTTGTCCTTTGCACCTTCAACATTTTCAACAAACTACCTTCGCAGTGCTCAGGGTGACACCAGAAATTCTTAGCTGGAGAAATTAGTGGATGCCTTGGAGCTGAAGTGTGTTACGTAGCTAGCTCTTTGCGAATTAGTGGAGATGGGTTTTGTATTCACTGTGGTTTAAAGAAGTTTAGGATCAGTAGTGAAGATGCACCACTGTTTACGTGCATCGTCCCTTACAGCGTGGCACTAGTGCATATTGAATGGATGGAGTGCTGCATTGTGTCGCACTTTGTTGGATGGACTAGGTATTGTTCACAGCACGGCATCAATGATTGTGTATGTGGTGAAGGGTGTATTAAAGATGATGAGCATAACACTCGTGTGTGCTGCAAAGAGGGACTACTTTTTTCTTTTTGTTTGAGCATTCCATGAAAGAGCACATTGTTTAGCTCTCTCCCTCATGCCCTTTACCCTCACTGCGCCTTTCCTCCCGATGCTAAATAGCATCATCTAAAATGATTGTGCTTTTACTGATGCCTTTCAGCATTGCCAGAAAGCATTGCAAAGCCAGTAGGTCCCAAAGGCGAGTCCTATTGGATTTGCTAACGCTTGTTTCTCTTTTGATTTTTTGTAGTTTTAGTAGTATATCCCCCTTCTCATTTGCCGAGGTTTGGCAGGTGAACACTAGTTTGTGAATTATGGCAGGTGTTAGGACACAAATGAATTAAAGGAAGGGGAAGGCTTTAGAATTGCTGTTGATTTACACTGCAGCATTTGATTGGCTATATTTTTGTTTGAGACACTATAGTAACTTCTACCACAAAACCCTCATCACGTCTGGTGTATCCTGCCATTTTCTCCAAAATGCATTCTTGTTGCGTTGCTGCCCTCATCTTTTTCCATGACATTATCACATTAACAGCCCTCTCTTTCCCACCTTTTCCTCACGTCTTCTGCTTGTTTCTCCTGGAACTGCAGGCCGCGCCCCACCGGCTACTTTTGGTGTCATTAAGAGTCCCTTCACTCCCTCTCCCCACAATGTACTGAAAAATATTAGTTGTTTATGGACACCAATTTCCCTTGAATTCCTAATCACAACAGGAATTTTTGGTTGCTTCCTCGGTGGTTGAAGTAAAAATGATTAGGGATTTAAGATAGTGACTGTAATCTACAAGTACATAGCTACATCTCTCTTAGACCCGGTTACTTAAACTGTTGGCGCACCCCCATACCCACATTCAATATTGTTGGCCCCACTACTTCTATTGTAAGTACTGCTAAATTATTTCTCATGGATTATTTTTTCATATGCATATAGCATCTACATCACAGCATCTGTTGACACCACTGGACTCTTGACCCACTGAGAAACCCTGTTCCATGAGATATAGAATTAACCCGGGTAGGTATCAAGATGGAGATGTTTCCATCAAGGGCTTCTGAGTCACACCAGAGACAATAAGAATGAAGACTGAGGTGTCTATGATGTCACTCCGAAACCAGAGATCATAGACATCCTCTTAAGATTACTCACCTCTGTGCAATTTTATATTATAAGAGGACTCGTCACCTGCACCATTTCCACCCGACAGTTCCTTAGCTGTCCTGTTAAGTAAGGGGTGAGGAGAGGTGTGGTGGGGCAATTGCAATCATATGGGGGAAGTTGTGACATGCAGCTGCAGGTATTGGGCCCGATTCACAAAGGAAAACTGAGACGAAAGTCTAACTTTACGACTTTCGGTATTCACAAAGGGCATTTACGAGTCGTAAATTTAGACTTTTTCTCAGTTATAAGTTTTGGTCTTAAGTGTAACTGAGACCAAAAAGTTAAACTTAACACCAAAACTTAAGTTTAACTGAGACAAAAGTCTAACTTTACTTATCACAAATGTCCTTTGTGAATACCGAAAGTTGTAAAGTTAGACTTTCGTCTCAGTTTACCTTTGTGAATTGGGCCCATTGTGTTGCCCATTCTGTCTTTCGGAAATACATTGGTTGTAGAAAGGCCTCTGATGGAAGCCACATACAACCTTCCTGTCTCGCCTGGGAGAGATCGCTGGGTGATGCTTTTACCTTCAAAGTCCACTTGTCCATCGCCGTTGAGGTCCACGTCCCGGATGATGTCCTCAATGTCGCGATGTCCCACTTGCTGGCCCAGAAGCTTCTTCATGGCCTCCCTCAGCTCACTCGTGCTGATCTCCCCATCACCATTTGTGTCAAACTGTGGAGAACGAAGAGAGTGCAGGAGCATGACAACAGGAAAAACAGCTCAGTCTCTTCTGACACTTTATGTTTATTTTCCACATTGGCTCCTTCGTCCTATTCTGGGATGCCTCGCAACCTGTGATTCTCATATCTGTGCACCACAGCTGCAGACTATTCTTATCACTACCTTTCCAGCTGATCTATTTTGAAAACGTAGATGTGTGTCTGAGTGGGGGCTTTTCGATCAAGTGTATTGTGTGCAGAACATGGAAGGATGTAAGCAAGTACTTCATCTAAAGTTTGGGTGCGGAAATGATAAAGTTTCATTGCTTAAATTTGGCACACACGCACCTATGACGGAGTAAAACGCGCTCTCAGAGAAAAAGGAATAAAGTACATGATGCTTTTCCCGGCAAAACTTAGAGTGATCGACAATGGCAAGTCTTGGTTCTTCACGGCCCCATCGGAAGTTCAGGAATGACTGGATGAGGGGCGCCCCCAGAAGCGCGCCCAGCACCAGGGGGGCGGATGGAGAGGAAATCGGAGTCCGCAATCGGGGTCTCCAAATGGGCGAGAAGGGACGGACACGCACGAGAAGCGCTCAAGGAGTTCGAGATCACTGAGCCCAGCAGCCTCGGAGAATCACCGAAACTAATCCAGGTATCGCCGTTGTATTGACAGCGGGACTTACAGTGGCCGCACACCACGCTCAGGACTGAGTTAAGCGCGAGGTTAAATGTACTCGATAAGGTGGGTGGGCCTGCATGTTCTTAAGCCGCAGTGAGCTACGGACTTTATAATGCAACAGACACTGAAGGACTCGGGCTGAGTTGGGCCCTCTGGGGATCTAAGGGAGGCGGCGCTCGGCAGCTCCTACATTATCTGTCTGTTTATTGGGCGACAGGCGCTCTGCTAGTTGGGGATGTGGGTAGTTCTAGACCTACAATGCATGGTAGCAGGGAGGGGGGGGCTTGTTAACGGGGTTTGTTTGTGTAAAGTTGAGTTCACAATGCTTCAATATTGCTACATATTCGGGGTGGGTGGTGGTGGGCTGAACGGGAGGGGCGGGAGGAGGGGGGAAATGGGAAACGCACGACTCCCGGATGGCCTTACGACCAACTAACAGACTAAAGGTGCTATCGTGGAATGTGAATGGCCTGGGGGACAAAATTAAATGGACCATGGTACTACAGTATCTGCATAGACACTCCCCAGATATCGTGCTCCTGCAGGAGACGCACCTGAAGGGAAACAATTACCTAGCCCTGAATCGGTTTGGATACACACTGGCTCTAGGGGAACGGCAATCTTGACCAAAAACTCGGTGCCACTAGTACTGAACCGCACTTGGTATGACCACTTGGGACGCTATGTGGCGCTCTCCGGGAAGTGGGAGGGACTCACCCTGAATATATGCTCAGTATACATACCTCCTAGGATGCATGGGGCGATATTTCCAGATCTCAGTAAATTATTGCTCGAGATGCCCTTGGGTACTCTGATCCTGGGAGGGGACATGAATGAGACAATGTCATCGGAACTGGACCGGGACACACAGTCCCATAGAGTTAGGGGGCCGCAGCCGTTAAATGTTTTTGCAAACGCGATTGGGCTGGTGGACCTTTGGAGAATACACAATCCTGGCGCAAGTCAATATACCCATATCTCAGCGGCACATGGTAGCGGAGCGTGATTAGACTACATCTTCACGCACACCCTGTCTGCCGGTCTTTTTCAGGCCGGATGCCATAAGGCCTGTGGAATATCGGACCACTCCCCGGTTGAGGTATATATGCGAGGCCCGGTGAGGGACTGGACTGTGCCGCCACGTCTAGATCCTTACTTATTCAGGGATTATGAATTCCAGGATCAATACAGGGAACGCGTTGAACAATACTTTGCAGAGAACTCGGGGACTGTACAATCCCACTGCGTATTGTGGGAGGCGTACAAGACGGTTGCTAGGGACTTTGTGCAGGTGACAGCGGGGGCTCGGCATAAGGAGAAACGCGCGCAGTGCGACAGTCTGGAACAAGAAATTTTGTCACTGGAATCGGCAATGGGTTTGCATCGGGGGGACGAGGCTGGCCGTAAACCCGAGCTTCGGCTTAAACAGAGAGAGCTTAGAGATCTAGGAGAAAATACGGCCCGCGCACATGCGATAGCTACACAACGGCGAATCTAAGACCTGGGTGACAAAGCCAATAAGCTTATTGCATGGCTGGAAAGGAGAGGCAGAAGCCGTAACTGGGTTCTGGAAATCCAGGCCCCGAGGGGATACAGCGGGTAGCGGGTGCGGACATAGCAGAGGTGTTCGCCCAATTCTATGAGGAGCTTTATCAATCGCGAACTGAGAGAGGGGAAATGGACTGCAACGAGCTGCTGAAAGACATAAAGCTCCCGGTTATGAGTGTAGAGGAGCGGGACATGACTGAGTCAGACCTAACGATTGAGGAAATCGAAGGGGCCATGGGCGACCTGCAATCGGGGAAGGCGGCGGGTCCAAACGGCTTTCCTGCAGAATCGTTCAAGTGTGTCGCGGGGACTATCGCACCATACATGCTCAATATGTTCCAAGAGGCGAGGGAGGTCTGCCAGCTGCCGATAGACTTGAGAACAGCCACCATAGTGGTTATCCCTAAAAAGGGTAAGCCCCAGAATCTTTGTAGCTCCTACAGGCCTATCTCGCTACTCAACTATGAGACCAAAGTGCTGGCAAAGGTTTTAGCCAACAGATTATGTCCGGTAATACAATCCATGATACATCATGACCAGTCCGGCTTTATGCCTCACAGAAGCACCAGGTTAAATCTCCGACGCTTATATGGTGTGTTACATATGGTCTCAGAACAACCGGAGGTGCCAGCAGCACTCCTGTCACTCGACGCCCATATGGCGTTCGACAGTATCGAATGGCCGTACCTCTTCGCAGTCCTGACTAAGCTGGGCTTTGGTCTGAGTTTTCGGGCATGGATTGGGCTTCTCAATTCCGTACCGATGGCACGAGTTAGGGTTAATGGTACCATGTCTAGGGTCTTCGAATTGCATAGGGGCACTCGGCAGGACTGCCCGCTCTCGCCGATACTTTTCGCGCTGGCACTCGAACCGCTGGCCTCGTGGGTGCGAGGGGATCCAGTGGTTAGGGGCATCGATATAGGAGGGGGATGGGAGGAGCGCATCTCCCTCTATGTGGACGACATCCTGCTTTATCCCCACAGACCCCAACAGACATTCCATAGACTCATTCACATCATACAGTCTTTTGGGGCGTACTCTGGGTATCGTATAAACTGGGACAAGTCCCTGGTGTTTTCCCTGGCGGGTGAGCCACCCGTTCTGTCGTCAGCATGCAAGGAGTTAGTGCACAAGGAAACTTTCAAATACCTGGGCATTTGGATCACCAAATCGGAGGAGGAATTCATGCAGTTAAACCTAAATGCACAACTGGATAGACTGAAGGGTGACGTGGCCCACTGGCGACGCCTACCGGTATCCCTTATGGGGAGAGCAGTTCTGTTCAAGATGATGGCTCTCCCGCGCCTGTTATACGCATTACAGAACACCCCTTTTCTGATCCCGGAGGCCTTCTTTCGTGCGATCGAGTCAGAGCAACGCACGCTGTTATGGGGAGGGGGCAGTCCCAGAATTGCCCTACGAAAACTACAACAAGGGGTCTATAAGCGAGGACTGGCTGTGCCTGATATCAGAAAATACTATTGGGCAACTCAACTTATTAATGTTAACGGGTGGGTGTTCTCTACGACTGAGGAACCAGCTTATCGGGTTGATCGACTGGCTTTGGGCAAGGGTGGCCATCTCTCTGCACTCTATTCGAAAAGAAAGTGCACCAAGTCCCTCCCAATTCACACTCAGACGGTGGTCGCAGCATGGCGGAAGGCAACCAAAATGACCGGGTGGGAGACTAAATTCACCGAACAAACCCCATTGTGGGAGGGAGAGTTTTTGAGAGAGTCAGTGCGCCTTCGGGGCTTCACCAGCTGGAGCAACATAGGTATAGACCTCCTGGGTGACGTCTGGAAAAAAGGGAAGATGATTGAATTTGGCACTCTTCAAACTGAATATCAGATGGGAAAGGGCGAGTATTTTAGGTATCTACAACTGCGCCATGCACTCTATTGTCATTTGAAAGAGGGGTATCAGCTGCCAGAGTACACACCGCTGGAAGATAGACTCCTGCTTGATCCAATGGGCAATATCCCTCACATACAAGAAGCTGTTTAACAACTCACCAGACCCCATGGGACCACTGAGGGAGGCTTGGGAATCGGACGTGGGTCTTCTCGAAGATGACAACTGGGCAGAGGCCCTACAGAGCCCCAGAGAAATTGCTGTGAGGGCGCGGTTCTGATTAATTCAGCTCAGAATCCTGCATAGGTCATACGCCCCCAGGACAGTGCAATATCGTATTGGAAGATGTGTATCTGCTGAGTGTGCCAGGGGTTGTGGGCAGACCGGAACATTCTTTCATATACCGTGGGCCTGCCCCAGGATTCAAAGGTATTGCGGTAGACTGGCCCAAGTGATGTCCACGGTGGTTGGGTCCCCGGTCCATGTAGATGCGAGATGGCACAACCTCGGGGTGATGGGTGAGACAGTCTGGCCCAAATGGGCCAAAATATGGCTCGCACTGGCGGGCGTGGTTGCAAAAAGGAACATCACCCGGTTATGGGGGCCGGGGAGATACCAACGGTAGCGTCCTGGGAAAGGGACCTGAACTGGTGTCAATGGGCTGAACAGACTATTTACCAGAGCAGAGGGTGCCCACGCAAATGGGAAAAGATATGGGGGGCATGGGCGACTTATAGGGACCAGGGCTAGTATTGTGCGGAGGGACCCTGACTAGGGTTCATAGGATTTGTGATATCCCTGACATCCTGAGAGGAAATGCTGGGTCTGTGGGACTGCGCAAAATGAATGCATCTATGTATATGCCTAAGCTACACCACCTGACATGTATACTCATTCTGTTTCCAACTGAAGCGTTTGTTTTTCTTGGTTAATAAAAATAATTTTTTTTAAATAAAAAATTTGGCACACACTTTTTGAATTCTGAATATGTCCATGCTTAAGATTTTTATGAGCATATGACCTTCCATTCTCAACCCTAAGGATCTAAGGATCCCACTGTTGACTTAAGTGAGGTTTGCAAAATATCTGGGCTCCGTTTAGAGTTGGGCGGTAAGTTAAAATCCTCTATATTCTGAAGAAAATGCAAAATCCAGAGGCCAATCCCCCAGTTGAATGTCTTTCAGAGGCAGGTAATATAGGGGAAGAAAAGCCAACTGGTGGATTCTACATTGGATTTAGAACTTCCTCCAAAAAGTGGAGAATATTCGGTTATCACCCACATCTAAAGCAAGCACTTCCCTGGACATATGTTGTGTAGAGAGGAGCTCCAAGAGGCATTCAGTGAAGAAATCGAGGCGAACCAATGGAACACTAAAGTCTATGAAATCTTTGACTTCTTGGCTTCTGTTTTGGGAAGTTAGATTTTTTTTACCTTAGAAGAGTACAAAATGAGTTATCTGAAGCATTAGTGGTGATGCAAGGATGGATGAGGAGAGAGATGTGAACGGTTAAGGCTCCGTCGAGCGGTCCTTAGGCAATGATGAGAGGGACGCGCACCAAGTAAGAGTAAAAGGGATGTCTCACCTCTTTGAAGGCATCACGGAGCTCTTTCACGCCGATCATATCTGCTGTTTCTGCCAACAATTTCGGTCCCATTAACTCCACAAAATCGTCAAAGTCAACGTGACCTCCCACTACGGCACAAAAGAGAAAAAAGTGACAAGATGGAAACCAGCAATCCCTGCAAGGCAAGGTAACACCTAATGCAGCAGCACTGTAATGCATGAAGTTATTATAATTCACGCCAGACCCACAGCAATACCTGCAGTAGGCAACATCAAATACATGAGCAGTCCTTACAGTGAGCACAACCAAGCCCAGGGCCAGCACATTCCCTACACGGAGTAACACCACCTCCACCACTCACAGGGCAGCAGCAACCTCAACCCACCAGCAATCTCCAAACTGGGCATGAGCAACAGCCATACCACATCAATCCCTACATTAACTAACATTGAACACAGCACTGCAATACTACTTACATTAGTTAGGTATTACAAACCGTAACATCTCAACTATCATTACACCTGGTAATACTAACCATAGCAGTCGAGTGTAGTAGGTAAAAGCAATAAGAAGAACTAAAGACCGCACCCAAATAAAACATGCAATCGGCATCACCAGCCTAAGCGCCTTAAAAGTCCTGAAATTGGGTAACAGCAACTTCAGAACCCCAATGTTCCTTACCTTACATAACAATAACTTCAACACTGCAGTAATTACTGCCACCACAACACTGTACTAAGTAAATCCAACCACAGCACCCCAGTATGTCAGGGACGGGGAAACACAACTGCAGCAACCTATCTTTTTCTAAAGTGGGTAACAACAATTGCAGAACAGCAATAAACTTTACTATTGGTAACACCATGCACAACACCTCTCCGATCATTACATTAAGATAAAAACAGATGCCACTGCTCCAGCAATCACTATGCTTCTAGCCAGAGCACAATATGGGTCTGTACTCTGGGTCATACCAACCCCAGGATGCCAATAAGTACCCCAATGGATTTCGCCAACTACAGCACTTCAACAATCCTTCCAAAGGGTAGACCGACCAGCAGCACTACAACAACCCATGTTCTCAGCAACACTAACCACAGCACCCCAAATAAGCACTACATTGTGTAACGCCAACTATAGCACCTCAAAATATCCTACACAGATCATGACAGGCAACAACAGCAGAGTAACAATCTCTTAATCTCAAAACTATTGGAATATTAACTGCAGCAACTCAACCATGGCTACACTGGGTGACCCCAATTACAGACCCTGACCAATTCATCCACAAAGTAAAACCAATTGCAGTACCCCATCACTATTGTGGGTAACCCCAGTCACACTCCACCAAAACATTAGGTGGCAAAAACCACAAATAGCCATCAATCCTTACACCACAACCAAACCAACCTGAACTCGCCAATTCTACACTAGATAATACCATCAGCAGCACACAAAACAACCCTTCACTGAGTCACATTAACCCAGCCAACAACTAGCTAACAGTATCCCCAAAATGTAGCTCTCCATCAATCTCTGAAGCTTGTATCAACAAATACAACAACTGTCGATCACACAGGACTTTCATAGCTCAGATTCCCCAAAACGTGTTTCAACAAAGTCAGTATGTGGTAAGGTCAAATAATGCATCTACTATTTGATATACCAAGCACTTCAACATTGTTGGCGATGAAACTACAGCAAACAACACAGAGGTAACTTCAAAACTCAGCAGATTGAGGCATACACTTGCATCACTTGCTGACTATGTTCTTTCATGTTCTTCTCAACAGCTGATAAATAATGTGACTGCTGCACCCCCAGCCAGTCATTCCTATCTGAGCAATCCCTCTTTGGTCCCCCACAACATCTCATCACCACTTGTTTGCAACTTAACAAGCCCCATCTTCTTCTACATCAAACAAGCCACATCTTCCTCTGCAGCCCAGCATGGCCAGATGGTGCCCACCACTTCCTTGCCCTACACCGAGACGGATAGAGCAGCTGGACAGGCGAGTCTTGTGATCATGCTGTCCTGTTATCTCACGTACAGTTCATGTTGATCTGCTGGGACAGTTCAATGAGTTCCATCTCGGTGGGCATGTATCCCATGGTCCTCATGCAGTTCCCCAGGTCCTTGCAGCTGATGTATCCATCCTTGTCTTTGTCAAACTCCTTGAAGGCGTCCCGCAGTTCTGCAAAAGCAAATCCACAAGTCAGACTTCTCATGTCGTCAGCAGACCTCAGACCGCCAACACACCACACCAGAAAGCATTACCTTACAGTCAGCAAGAGGTCACCTGTGTGAAAACCAACTCAACTTCTCAACCTTCTAGGGCTGAAAACGTGAACACCCAATACAACTGGTTAATCATATAGCTTTAATGCAAGATCTAAAGAGCATTGTTCATATTGTGTATTCACGTTAATTCGAATGTGGAACCCCTTGAAACAAATCGTTTTACGTAGCATCAAAGCAGCAGAAGACAAGACTTGTCAGCAGGTAGGTGCATGCAAATAAAAATTGGATTCAGATTTACGAATAGTGACGTGGACCGGAAGATACAGTCTGATTAGAGCACATTTAGATATATAGGTTTACGCTTTAGGGTGATAGGGCTTGTTTAGGGGTATGGGTATCCAGGGATTTTGTTGGAAGAAAGGTGTGGGGTAGTCAGCTAACTTTCTTGGAAAGCCTTAGAATGGGTTGTACGTCAAAGTATTGAATATAAAGACCTGTAACTACAAGATGTCGACTTGCACCTCATCGTCAAGATAAACATACATAGGGGGTGTAGATTTACTATTCTAACTCCACATCTAATTATCTTGACGATATTTCGCTAGTCGCGCTCTTAAAGTCGATATTGTTGCAGGTCGATAACTAAAATTTAAAAAAGGGTACCACACTCTTAGCAGGTGTGTTTGTAGAGTACATTACGACTGCTGAAAGAAGGCTTGGGCTCAGAGATAATCAGGACTGGAATTTACTAGGAAGGTCCAAGGCAGTTCAAAGGACTAAAACATAAGGAGTATTGATTAGTGACTTAGGGATTGACTTAGATGTGGGCGGTAAAGGGTCAGCTGCCGAAATCAGGCAGCTGTCCCATCCACCCTCCTCTCTTACCACCTTCTTGATTAAAAGCACGTGGGATGGGGGTGTTCCTGGTTGCGCAGACACTGCCGACTCTGCTGTCAGGTAAACTGTACAGTGGACCCAACACCAGCAAGAATGGCCTTGTTGTGGCCACCATTTATTTATATAAAGTTTTATATAGCACTAGCTAGACCCGGGGGTATCAGAGCGCTTTACATACACAAAGGAAGGAAAAGTTGCACTACATCGTAGGACATGAGGATGCATAAAATATATAAGCAAAGACATCACACTTAAATATACATTGAAGGAGTGAAAAACGCAGGTGGTTGAAACAGTCAGATAACCCCTGTCGTGTGGTTTGTGGCTTCCTGGTCTGCCTTGCTCCGTTGGCCTGGGCCTAGCTGCCATGAGGCCCTTTTTGCGCACGTTCCTTTGTGTCGTTGTTTTTCAAGCCTCTGCTTCTGCCCGGCTAGCTTCGCACTGTCTGCATTTCTATCTTTCACCTTGTCTCCTGTTCCCTTTTGGGCTACTGTCTGCACACCATGTACAAGGTCGATAAACAACGTCCCTTGTTCCTGCTGATTTGGCTAGTCCCTCGCACTTAGACATAACACTCTATTTACAGCTGCCTTGGAGAAATTCGTGTGCTTTTAATATTGTGTTTTTTCACTGTTAGACACACTTGGAGAACAACCTTTCCAGAGAGAAGAGCTGTTTGTATCGGATGATGCAAACTTTGCATCTAGATATTGAGGTATGGGGGTTCGCTAGTCAAAGCCCAGAGGTCTTCTATTTTTATAATAAACTAGCTATTAGCACGGGGAGGGTGGTGAGGTCATTTAGCCTTATATCCACAGCTTTATGAAATGCTTTCTCCGTTTGTATTCTATGGAGTTGTAACTATGCTGCTTATTTTATCATTATGCATTATGCTGATAGTACTGGCACGTGTACTGTATCTTAGAGCACGTTAGTTGAAATAAACATTTTAAACTATACAGTGTTTCTTCTTACGCGCGTTGTGGACAGGTATGAGTATGCTTCTGCGAGTCCTGAGAGAGAGATACCGTGTTCTGGGTTGTCTAATCATTGGCAGCATTGTTGCTAATGAGACGCTAAAGCTAGTCGGATTAGGGTTTTAGGTGCTAAGGTTTATGGTTGGCTCACCACTATATTCCGAGGTCCTATTATCCTGTGCATAGCTCTGTATATGTGCAGAATCCCTACAACATGGCGCAACCAACGAGTGGGGCCGCTTATCTGCGAGACGCTTGAGTAATATTTGTGCTTGTCCACAACTCCCTTCACAGGCGCTTCCGGAAGCGTGTGTGACGGTAATACCTCCTATATTGACATTTTTATAGGTTCTTTCAAGCTTGAAGTTGTTAAAAGGTTTCTTAAACAATACCCTCTATTGTGCTGCCACACATTAGGTTGTCCAGAACTTTTAGCCTGAAATGGCTGTTCAAATTGCGGCACATAGCAGCGCAGCGCTCCGGGCACACTTAACAGTGTATGGAGTGCCTGACGCGGGTGTCGACTTGATCTTTGTGGTACAAGCAGATCCATCTTACCACTTTGAGGTTTTTTACTCATGGATCACCTTTCCGGCGGTGGATGGGGCTGATAATTTGTTCCATGAATATGAAGCCACCGTTGTTCCTAATCACTATAGACCGTATATGAATCTTGAAGTACCGCTCACGGCTTGGCAACACCGTGTTTGGTTTGATGGCGCCCTCCCCAACCGGTTACCGCGGTCCGTTTAGGCCCATTATCAATTGATGGGGCCACTTGGCCAGTCTTGGCCGGGTATACACCACATCCGCGTTATATGACGGTGACAGTCGCTGAACTGCGACATATGCATTCGTCTTTGATACGAGTACATAGAGCTTTAGTACAATATGTTACAGGCAACATCCAGGGAGCCCCGCCTGGAGTTGCGGCCCATCCAGCTGTTGCAGGCGGTGTAACCATAAGTCCTGTCATGGTGAATTCGGTGATGGGCAAGCGCCCACAGAATAAGGATGATTTTCCTTATTGGCTTGCAGAAAAATTTGACCAGCTGGAGGCAGTTTTTCCAAATAATTCTCCCGTGGAAAAACATAGGATTTTGACGATTAGTTTGCCAAAAGACTTAGTACCCGAGTTGGCAGAATGCAACAACTGGGGTAGGGTATTCGCTGCAGTATATTCAAAGTGTTTCGGCACTCCTTCCATGACAGTTCTCCCCTCTGTGATTAAACGAGTACAGGATGAACATGGCCCTGAAGCGGCTGTGGAATTAGGGATGAGACTGGTGGGAGTGTTCGACGTAGTAGCTGAGTTGATCCTTGCGAATGTCAAGGGCGATGCAGTGAACTTTCAAGTAGCTAATGCTTTGGTCCCAGAATTGGACAGGCCTCGCGAATTACCGAAAATTATTGCTCAGTCTTACAAAACCATTGGTCGCAATAGCCTGGGAATTAAGCCTTTTGCTAAAACGCAAACACAAACGCAACAACAACCAAAAACTCAGTCTGAGAAAGATGAGAAACCAGTTTTTACTAAAAAGAGCTGGAGGTTGAAAAAACAGGGTAAGCAACAGAAGAAGCCGGGGTCGCGAGGTGCATCCCCGGTTTCCGTCTCTTCTGAACGCACTTATGATTTGCGTGATAGGGCGAGAATTAAATCTCCAGAGAGATTTCAAGTCCCTGATTCGCGTTCTTCACAGGCACCAACATCTTCGCAGGCTGGTGGAGGAGATCGCCAGGATAGAGGAAGGGGTCGAGAGGATCCACAGGGACGAGACCAACCTCGACAACAAGTCAGAGGGAAACCAGACGATTTTCAACGTTCTCGCCCCCAATTTCAGAAGAAAAAAGTTGCCGCTGTAATAGCGAAATATGCCACAGACGGTGAGAACGAGACTCCTGGATTGGACGTGGGCAGTGACCCTCCTAGACAGCGCAGCGGAAGTTACCATAGTGCGGGAGGCGCTACGTCCTCATGTGGAGGCGACAGCAACTGAAACATTCATTACTGTCGAGACAGCTGACACCAGAGTGGCTCCCCCTGACAGACTATATAATATTGTAATTCAAATCGAAGGTGATATACAGTGTGTTATAAAAGGGATTTTTGGGGAAAATCTGACCTCTTCGTATGACATTTTGTTAGCGGAGGCGGATTGGCCGCCCCCATTCGTACTTGCTGCGCGTAAAGGGGAGGAGGTAATCCTTCCGAGCTTTTCTCGACACGTCCCAAAAGACAAAGCAGAGGCTCTAGCAGCTGAATGGGCTGTGTCCCTGGCTCCAGCGTTATACCGCAACCATGTGGGCTGGGATGAAGAATCACCACCCCATGAAATACCTCTGCGGTCCCTGCCAAAGCCACAACCCCAATATCCCATCAAATGGGAAGCTAAAGGTCCCGTTTCCGAAATTCTGACCCAGTTGGAATATCAGGGAGTGATTGAAACATGCGAGTCACCGATGAATAATCCCCTTTTCGCGGTTTCTAAACCCGATGGATCGTACCGCTTAGTTTTGGATTACCGACATCTGAACTCTCATTGTCGGACCTTCGTGGTGCAAAACACACATAGTTCTGCGCTAGTAGACAGTCTTGTTCGTAAAAAATATAAAACGACACTTGACCTATCCAATGGATTCTACACGCACAACTTAGCCCCGGAGAGTGACCAATGGAGCGCTTTTACCTCCGGTGGTAAATTATTCAAATTCAGGCGTTTACCTATGGGCTACGAAAACAGTCCGGGCGTATTCGCTGCTCGTGTTGTCTCTTTGTTAGACGGCATAGACCCAGATGCATGTTCGTACGTCGATGATGTCTATCTGACAGACGACGAATTATTCCCGCATCTTTCCCGAGTGGACCGCATTATTCTAGAATTTGCGGTTCTAGGTTACAAGTTTAACTTTGCCAAATCTCACATTGCTGAATTTACCGTTTTGTTTTTGGGCTATGAGCTCAACAATGAAGGTAAGGGCTTAGCCCCCCATTTTCTGGAGAAATGTGCACTTCTGTGCCCTCCTACTACTCTGAAGAAACTTCAGTCTTTGCTGGGTTTTCTGAACTTCGGGCGTACTTACATTCCCGAATATGCCCAGCGTATCAAGCCACTGTATGCCTTGATACAACCTAACTTTTCGAAGTCATGCTGGCTTCTGGAGCATTCCTCCATTCTGCAGTCTTTGCAGACAGACTTACTTGAGTCTAAATATTTGTTGACTCGTGATAACCACACAAACCTGGTGATTAGAATCATTCCAGGGGCAGTGGGTTTCACGTACTTAACCTTTAACGAAGGTGACACAGTACCCATCGCATACAAGTCACATCTTTACACTTCCGCAGAAATGCGTTTTTCATCTGTGGAGAAAGTTTTGACTGCAGTGCAAATGGCGATTCTAAAAGAATGCGCACTGGCACAGGGAAAGCGCATTTTGGTGGTAACACCCTATCCTGCCCTAGAGGCAGTGACGAAAGCAAGTGTTCCGAACTCTAAAGCTTTGCACCCCCGTTGGATTCAATGGGCAACATCTTTGACGTCTCCAGATGTCACTTTTATCTTTGATTCTTCTCTTCAGACTCAAGAGTTTTTACAGTATGAATTCGTTCATCCTCCTCCTCTGTCGTTGCTACCGCTTGAGGAATACAAAAGTATTATTTAAACCGATGGCTCGGCACAAACGGCCACGGGTTCCAAGCATGCTTATTCAGCCGCATGTGCTATTGTTGCAGGTTCCTTTGTGAACGGAAAATTTAAATCAACTGTGGTGCATACTCAAGAACTGGGAGACAGTACTGCACAATTGGCCGAGCTGCGCGCATTGGTGTTAGCACTGGAGTTCGCTAATCCGGATGTGACCACTCTTATTGTATGCGATTCCTACTACTGTGTTCAGTCTTATAATGACAATCTCTTCTTTTGGTCACAAAATGACTATAGAGACGCAAAAGGCAGCACAATTAAGCATAAAATGCTTTGGGTTCGAGTGGCAGATTTACAACAACGTCTGCCTCTCACACAGGTGGTACACACTCTTGGCCATCAGCGTGTGGGCGCACATGCTGTCGGTAACGGCTTGGCAGATGAAGCTGCCAAGTCAGCAGTAGCCACGTGCTCAGTCGCAGCAGTTACCAGATCCATGTCTAAAATCGATTCCGATATTCTAGCAGCTATTGCTGCAACGAAGGAAGGTGCTAATTACCCACGGGGATTCCCTTCCAAATACTGTTATCAATTAGGTCCCGAACAGGCTCCTTATGTAAGAATTCCAGACGTTGGTGATCGGCTGATTCCCAACGCGGACCGCAGACTTTCCTTGATTACTGCAGCACACGAAGGCATGGCTTCGGCTCATGCTGGGGTGTCTGCGACAGTTTCTATCTTGCCGCAGCGTTACTGGTGGCGTGGTTTATACAAACAAACCCGTACTTATGTGCTTTCTTGTGACGTTTGTCAGCAGATTAAGCCTTCCACGGTTGCACGGACACCACAGACCTCGCTCTGCATTTCAAACAGACCTTTTGGGTGTGTTTACCTGGATCACTGCGGTCCATTCTCTTCAGACACTGCATATAAATATATCTTAGTTGCGGAATTGGATTCTGCTGTGTGGCTAGTACACAGGGTTATCGCTTTGCCTTTTTCATTGTTTGAATTTAGTGAAGCATGAAGCATTATCCTGTAGGCCGTTTCCAGGCTTTGGGCAGTGCCTTCCTGCATGAACTTTGGTCCCTGCCTTTCATGTTTAAATGCCTTAGAGACGGGAGGGAGGTTTTTCTCACGGGGGAGTCATGCGATTCAACTGTGGGTCATTCCCTTATTTGCAAACACATTAAGTTGCACGGAGCTTGTAACGTTTCGGCTCCGAATCTTGCTTGTGTGTTAAAGGGTATTCCAGCTCCTGCTATTTCTCATACTTTCACTGTGCTTGCTAATGGTACCTATTTGCTTTTGAATAACCAAGACTGCTGTGGCCTGCTGGCCGGCATACCATATATTGTTACTGTTTCCCACAGGGTTGTCTGCTGCAAAAATGTGCTTTTTCCTCCCCCGCACGACATCATAGATAGTTCTGTGTGGCCTTCCATTCCTACTCTGAAGGCGGATTTCAATAAATTGAGCAGAATAAAGGCGCTATTATTGAACCAGGAGGTTATGCTCACATCTGCCTGGGAGACGTTCATTCTCCAGGTGGCAAGTACCCACAGTGAAATACAGGCCCTTTTGAACACTAACCTCCCACAACATTTCGGTGAACTGATTCACCGTGTTTTTAATGCGTCCCGCACTGAAGGTCTAGTGCACTTTTTTTAAGTTGTGGGCTCTGGCCTTGTGACCTCTTTTCAAACTATTTTTGGTGTAATACCGGCTTTTATTCATTCCATCTTTTCCAGCGTCTTTGGTGGCTTTCCACTGATCCTCGCCTTGGCGGCTGGTGTCCTGCTGTTGGTCTGTTTCCTACGCAATGGCTGCACCTCCATGGGCCCTTCTCGAGCCAGGTCGGCTCCAGATGCTCCGTGAACGCCTCCTCGCTGGCTTCGGCGTCCTGCCGTTGGCGACAATGAGTGTGTCCTATACACTTTCTTTTCGCTTTGCGTATTTCACTTGCGTGAAACCTGTGATGTCTTGCATCAGATGTCCGTTCTCGTGGGCCATGGATTATTGCCTCTCCAATACGTCTTTGTCTGTTCCGGATTTTGTTCAGTTGGTGGGTCCCCTAGAGGCCCATGAAAGGGACTGTTCTGCTGCAGGCTACATGGCACGTGCGGCTGCACTGGGGATTTTGGCACAATGGGATATCTGGGCGGCTGCTCAGAATCTCCTACAACAGAGTTATATTGAGTATCACGCAAGTTGTCCCGCATTGCTGTTTGCTGCTCCCTCTTGCGAGGATCATGACTGCAGCTTTGACTTACTTGACTGGATGGCGTCGCTTTTTTCCGCTGATTCCAATGATGTCCTCTTGGAAAGTGTGGCGTTTTTTTGCACGTACACTCTTTTGGATTGAGAGGGTTTTCGCTTTTTGTGACCTGCCTCACTGGATATGTGTCCATTTTTTCTTTTGATTTTTAGTCCACGTCTCACAACATTCATTCTGTTCTGCTCAATTTGTTTGGACTCTGTCGTCTTCTTGAACGTTGGACTGCCCAGGGGAGGGTGTCGTGTGGTTTGTGGCCTCCTGGTCTGCCTTGCTACGTTGGCCTGGGCCTAGCTGCCATGAGGCCCTTTTTGCGCACGTTCCTTTGTGCCGTTGTTTTTCAAGCCTCTGCTTCTGCCCGACTATCTTCGCACTGTCTGCATTTCTATCTTTCACCTTGTCTCCTGTTCCCTTTTGGGCTACTGTCTGCACACCATGTACAAGGTCGATAAACAACGTCCCTTGTTCCTGCTGATTTGGCCAGTCCCTCGCACTTAGACATAACACTCTATTTACAGCTGCCTTGGAGAAATTTGTGTGCTTTTAATATTGTGTTTTTTCACTGTTAGACACACTTGGAGAACAACCTTTCCAGAGAGAAGAGCTGTTTGTATCTGATGATGTAAACTTTGCATCTAGATATTGAGGTATGGGGGTTCGCTAGTCAAAGCCCAGAGGTCTTCTATTTTTATAATAAACTAGCTATTAGCACGGGGAGGGTGGTGAGGTCATTTAGCCTTATATCCACAGCTTTATGAAATGCTTTCTCCGTTTGTATTCTATGGAGTTGTAACTATGCTGCTTATTTTATCATTATGCATTATGCTGATAGTACTGGCACGTGTACTGTATCTTAGAGCACGTTAGTTGAAATAAACATTTTAAACTATACAGTGTTTCTTCTTATGCGCGTTGTGGACAGGTATGAGTGAGTTATGAAAGGGTGTTCTTGCTTCTGCGAGTCCTGAGAGAGAGATACCGTGTTCTGGGTTGTCCAATCATTGGCAGCATTGTTGCTAATGAGACGCTAAAGCTAGTCGGATTAGGGTTTTAGGTGCTAAGGTTTATGGTTGGCTCACCACTATATTCCGAGGTCCTATTATCCTGTGCATAGCTCTGTATATGTGCAGAATCCCTACAACACCCCCATCCTTGAAAGTCGGAGTGAGAGGGGAGACCATTAGTCTATTGATGCCTAGGTTGGTTGACTTGGTCAGAGAAGTATTGGTTGAGGAGCAGTAGTTTCAGGTCCTTTTTGAAGCAAGGGAAGGAGGGGTTGCATCTGAGGTCAGTAGGGAGTGTGTTCCATATCCTGGGAACATTACCAGAGAAGGATCGGCATTGGGTCGCTTTCCTTTTCAATTTCGGGGGGATGAGAAGAAGTGAGTTGGTGCTTCTCAGAGTTCTTGATTTTCCTGCTTTAACCAGTTTGTTGTTCAGGTAATTGGGGGATTGGGCGTGGAGGGCCTTGTGTGTAATGCAGGCTAGTTTGTAAATACATCTGCCTTCCATGGGAAGCCAGTTGAGTGATTTGAGGGTAGGTGTGATGTGTTCAAATCTTTTTCCACCAGTTATGAGTCGAGCCGCCATATTAAGGACTGACCTTAGTGGAGCAAGGTGAGCTTTTGGTGCACCTGTTAGGATGGCGTTCCCGTAGTCTAGTTTAGAAAGGACTAGGGATTGTACAATTGTCTTAAAATCATCCTGAGGAATGAAAGGTTTAATTTTCTTGAGGTGTTTTAGAGAGTAAAGTGCACCTTTTGCAGAGTTCTTGATGTGGTCTTTCATTGACAGGTTCTTATCCAGGGTAATGCCTAGTGATTTTACCGAGTCAGATAGGACAAGGGGGCAGTTTAGAGCATCAAGATTCTTGAGCCAGCCTTGGATAGGTCGGTGGTTACTTTTCGGCGAGAACAGTATTAATTCCGTTTTGTCCGGGTTCAGCTTTAAATGGTGTGCGTTAAACCAGGTTTGGATCTTGGTTAGCGTGGCATTGAGGTGTTGGATATCCTTGGGTGATTTGATTTTGTGGCATATTTGAGTATACCATATTAAGGACAGGCACTCTCACTCCATTCCTGCTGACTTTTCTCCTGTCCTCGTGTACAATATCACTGTATTCCTGGACAGGAATCTTTCAAAGCTACCCACCAGACATTGAGAAACAACCTAAGAACATTGCTTATTTATTTTTAAACTGATGCCCACTTAGGGCGTCTGCCCTTTTTTGCCACACAAAATGTTAACAGATCAAAAGGGAATTTCCGCTAGCAATTTATATATTATCCTAATTTTTGCCATGAACTGCCAGACATATTTACAACAAACCCAAAAAAGCTAAAGTTTGACCAAGCCCTTCTTTTTGGGCGTGGTCTGATCAGAGAGCACAAATCCTACAGGAGTTTGAATAAAAATGCAATTTTTATAACCCTTCCTGCAACCTGTCCTCCATTTGATCAGCTTGCACTGAGCTTTCATTATGCAACCTTACCTGGACAAGGAGATGCAAACTAATACTTGACTATGGAATATGATATATATTGGACATATTTAGAATCATAATTTCACATTAACTGTGTTTTTGTCAGTGAATATATACCTACTGGCGTGATCACCAATAGTAAATCATGTACACCAACACACCAAAAACAAAGTTAAAGTGGCACTATGGTTCCAAATGTATACATGTACACACGGGTTCCCACCAAATATGTGCGCGATGTCCAACATAGGTCCAGGAGGGCCTCATCCTCCTTGTGTATTATAGCATGTTCACTAGATGTAGTACCAGGGCCCTCCGGAGGAAACATTTTCAAAAAGCTGAGCAAGAATCATTCTTATCTGCTTATCACTTTCCACAGAACCGAATACTGCGCTGAGAGGTCTCACGAACCGCTTTGCATCGCATTGCTATCTATGGGTCCCTTAACTGTCCACTATTGTGAACAAGCGTTTTCAGAATGCTGTTTGTTATTCATTGCAATTACGTCACAGCAGTGACAAACAAAGTGTATTCCCCAGTGCTGTGTTGTAACAATCCTCTACCCTGAAGCTCTACCTCTTTCAGTCCATGTTTATGATTTTGCTTAAAATACCTCCGCTCAAACACCTGTTCATAATAGTGGACGGATTTGGAACCCATATACAAAATGTCATGTCACTCGGACCCGCTCCGTGAAAAACATCCAGATTATTACAGTTACCAATCTATAATTCTATGTATAATCCAGGAGTCGTGGCAGGCCTGTTCTCAGATTACACTGCAATCTTTATCTGCCACTCAGATGATATTCAGTATCTTACTGATGGCTGGCATCACTGACTTATATTGAAAGAGATGAAAGGGTCCTTTCAACCTCTGGTGTCAGAAGATGCTGGCCACAGGCAGCTTTCACTGCCAAGAAAACTCTAACTGCTAAGAAACGTAGAAAGCACAGACACATACACACCCATACGCACAAGTGCACACACGCTCATGCACACTTGGTGGCTGTAAGTGAAGCTCCTCTCTGGGCTTAACTGGACCTCACTGCACAGGCAAAAACTTGCATTATTACACAAAATAAACTAAAGACGCAAGAGGAGGTAACGAGGCTTGGAAATGGCACAGAAGGATCTATAGCATCACAAAAAGTATAAAAAGCAGCTTATCAATTCCTGCAGACTTGTTACTATGTCAACCAAGAGTTGTATTAAAATGTTGATCCAGTGAATGGTGTCAAATTAGGTCTCAAAATTCAAGGAGGTATCATCAAACATAGGAGCAATGTGGAACCCAAAACCCAACCAGACAACATCAGACAAACAGCATTTAGAATCAAACCCATAGCAGAAATCGTCAAACAAAGGGTCACTCTGGAATTCAAAACTCAACATGGCACCATCAAATGAAGACATGTCATGGAACCCAAAACCAAGAAAACATAAACGAACAGAGACATTCTGGAAAACAAGACCAAGCAAATATTATCAAGCAAAGGGACATTCTGGAATGGAAAGCATAAGATGAAATTGCAAGACAAGGGACAACCTGGAATACATCACTCAAGCAGCCATAATCAAGCAAAGGGACAATTCTGGGGTGCAAAACCAAGCAGACTTTATCAAACAGAGGCATTTCTAGAATGCAAAGCCCAAATTGACACCATCAAAGAAAGTGGTATCTTGGGGTCCCTAACACTCACCGATACTATCAAAGGGACACTGTAATCCAAAATCAATCTGACTTGATCAAATAAAGGGTTATTCTGGAATCTGAAACCAACCAAGAAGACACCCAACAATGGGCCATTTTGAAATCAATTGATTCTGGGTATGAGGAACTAGGTATATATTGTGAATATGGACTTTGAGAAGTTGCTTAATGTCTATTCAATAATTCTGCAATGGATACTGACTGAAGAGATGCCATGTGAAGGGCCTCTATGTTTGTGTATGAGGACACTGGTTCTCCTAATGGGCTCAAGGAATTGCAAATACCATCTAGGTCTATACGTGCAGCAATCAGTCTGTGCTGATGGGCACAAACCACTATGGAAGTCCTCTAAGTCCTCATATGAAGCCATTGCACGTATAGATGAGCAGAACGCATCGCGTAAACCCTCTAAGTCTGTCTGCAAGGCCATCAGTTGGTGTTTATTGGAACAAAGCATTGTGAACACCCACTGCATCTGTGTAGGAAATCATTATGGGTCTTGATGGGTACAAGGTATCGTGGACACCCACTATACCTGTACACAAAGCCCTTTTGGGTGTTGATGGGCACAAGGTACTGTAAACATCCATTATGTGCTCCATTACCAGCTCCCTGTTATATCTGTGGGGAGATACCAGGGATGAAAGATTCCAGCTGGTATCTCACTGTGAGACAACACAGATTGCAAGTTTTTCCTGGAATGTGAAATAACATTCAGAACCTGGGATACCAGGTCCAGTTCTGCATGTTTCCCCTCTTCTGGAGGGAATAATGAACCCAAATACGCAAACATGTACTACCCACTTAGAGCTCTGGGACACTCACAATGGAAGCCTATGTTAGTAAATGTAGCCACAGTGAGTGTTGATGGGCACAAGGTACTGGTAACAGCCACTGTGTCTATGCATGAACCCCTTGTGGGTGGTGATGGGCACAAAGGTTTGTAAACCTTTGCTCTGTCTGTGCATGAAGTCCCTGAGGGTGTTGATGGGCACGTTGTATAGTAAACAACCGCCATATCTGTGCATGAAGCCCTTGTGGGTGATGATGGACACAAGGGCCCGATTCACACAGGTAAACTGAGAGGAAAGTCTAACTTTACGACTTTCGGTATTCACAAAGGGCATTTACGAGTCGTAAAGTTAGACTTTTGTCTAAATGAAACTTAAGTTTTGGTCTTAAGTTTAACTAAAACCAGGACTTTTGGTCTCAGTTAAACTTAAGCCCAAACCTTAAGTTTAACTGAGACAAAAGTCTAACTTTCCTACTCATAAATGCCCTTTGTGAATACCGAAAGTCACAAAGTTAGACTTTCCTCTCAGTTTACCTTTGTGAATCAGGACCAAGGTATTGTAAACAACCGCCAAGTCTGTACAAGATGCTCTTATACGCGTTGATTGGTACAGTGCATTATGAATGTCCTCTGTGTAGTGGCATCGTGAACCACCCACTTTGGCATCTGAAGTCCGGGGAGGCGTGCCACTGCATCCAACTGAATTATTGACTATTAAAAGTTCATAAATAAAGGGGTGCAGTGCTGAGGGGTGCGGAGACCAGGGGCTGTCAAAGGAGCTAAGGACGTGAAAAAGTGAGAAAGAGTAATGGGTTAAAAAGAAAGAGGGAAATAGAAAGACCTGTAGAGAGAGAAGGGTTAAAAGAAAATGTGCAGAGGGAGAAAAGTGAGATGGGTAGATAGAAAGGGGAAAAAGAGTGAAAGAAACAAAAGGAAGGAAACAAGGAAGGAAACGTGAAAACAAGGAAGAAAACGTGAAAACAAGGAAGAGTGACACGAAAGAAGGACTGAAAGTAATGGTGGAAGTAAGGGTTGAAAGAAACAAGGCGAAAAGAACGAAGGAAGCAATGGTGAAGAAAGAATGGAAGTGTGAACGGATGGATGAATAGATGGGGCAAAGTTTGGAGGGGTGAAAAGGTGTATGGACTGGTGAGAAAATCGAAGAATGAAAAAATGAAAGGACGGGTGGATATGTGAAAGGATGGATGGACAGGCAGACAGATGAGCTGATGGATGGTTGAGTGGAAGGTTAAATGTGCGCCTGGATGAAATGATGGATGGATGAGAGGTTAGGTGGGTGGAAAGGTGAAGGAATGGATTTCCATGGAAATGGTAGGTGGATGGGCAGATGCAAAGGTGAAAGGGTGAGTTAATAGCAGGCGTGGAAGGATACAGGGAACTCTTTCTTCTATGGAGGGTCAGTCTAGCCCACATGACTCCCTAGGTGTCATTAAGGGTATGGTTCAAAGAGGGAGGCCTAGTTTTCATTTCTTTGGCTGCTCCTTCGCCTCTGTTGCTTTCTGAAGCCAGGTCGTGGCACATTATTCCTGCCACCGTACCTGGACACACCATGCTTGTCAAGTTAATTGGCCAGATTTTGCCTGACTTTGGCCTGATCTCATCATGGCTGCCGTGAACCTCGAGCACGTGATAGCTTTTGCAGGCTTCGCACATGCTGTGCCTGGCTAAAGTGTCAGATAACCTGACCCCGAGAGCCAGTAATTTACATGGGCAGGCACTGCCTGGTACAGAGTACCTAAACTTGTTTAACGTGAAAGGGAGAGTACCTGCATTCCTCAGTACTAGTGCAATATATAAGAGAGTACCCGTACTTCTCTGGAGCAAACAGGTACGCGCTACATAGTGAGTACCTGCCCTTCTGTATTTCCATTTAAAGTTCTGCTCAGAGCCTAGACACCGCTCCCTGGGACCTAAGATGTAGGCGAGCGACGGAGGTGCCAGGAAGAAGAGCTGGGGGCGGGAGGGCATACCTCCCTCCAGGCGAGATCCCTTCCCTGGCTTTGGAGGTTTAGCTTGAAACACCTGAGGATGGCCCCATTGTTTTCATGGAGGTCCAGTTCTTACCTTCAATCTCCTCTGGTCGCAGCTCCCGGTCCTGGAAGAGAGAGAGGAGAATTGCTGTTAGTGGTGGCGCCTGGAGGGCCGCAGCCCACACTCGGAAGCCATGCTTGAATGGGTGCATTACTGGGAATATATGAAGTGCAGGAAGGAGACGATGACGACAGTCTGACTAACACCAACAATAACAGGGGAATGAGTAAAGGAAGGATGTAAATGCACTTCTGTACAGCTGCAGGGACCCCTTCATGCACCTCCTGCACAGCCCTGTGTCCGTCCCTCCAGCAGGGTCCGCACTCCATCTTGTTCCTGCAAAAAGCCTTTCACGCTCACTCTCCTGGTGTAGACCCTTGTGATAAGGCACCTCTGGGTACCTCTACTGCCTTACAACAACAGGGATCCTCTTAGAACCATCTATTGTGGCACTTTGGGGTCACTTGTTCATTACTCCCACCCTGCTCTTAGTCTGTCAAATGCAGTAGCTCTGCACCCCCTCTCGCACTTTCACTCACCCTCGCACACACCTTTGTTCATTCATTCACCTCTGGAAACCATCCCATGGCAAGGGTGTGTGGTGTGGCAAGTCATTGCAAACGAACTGCAAAAATGGATAGGGCCACAATAACCCATTGTCTTCGAAGCTCATGATGTGAAAAGGGGTATGAGGGGAAGGAAGGATCAGGGATAGAACAATCTTTGTTGGCCCAAGATTCTCCAAAGAAATGTGACATCCAACCTTGTCTACATCATTGACAACTTCTGTGTGTTTGGAGTGTAGAGGGAGAGAGGGGGGTGAGGGACAGAGAACAATGACACAAGGTCAGGAAGTCTGGGAGCCATCCCTGTCTGTCACGCACACAGAGGCCAGGTCCAACCAGGTGAAGATGGCAGACAGTGGACCTGGTCTCTCTGATAAGGCAGTCATGTTTAGGGTGCTCTGCATTTTTAGGTCTCATCTTAGCCAACACCTTACAATTTTATCATGGAGGGAGGAGAAGGTTTGAAGGTGGAGTGTGGAGGGTTGGCGGTCTGGGAGCTAGAGGCACATGGGTTGGCTGTTTGAAGTTGAGGAGGGAGGGTTGATGGTTTGAAGGTGGAGTAAGGAGTGTTGGAGGCTTGAAGGTGGAGGAATGAGTGTTGGATGGTTGAAGGTGGAGGAAGGAGGGCTGGAGGCTTGATGGTGGAGGAATGAGGGTTGGAGGTTTGAGGGTTGGAGGAAAAAGAGTTGGAGGGCTGAAGGAGAAGGAAGGAGGGTAGGAGACTTGAAGGTGTAGGAAGGAGGGTTGGAGGATTGAAGGAGAAGGGAGGGGAGCTAGAGGCTTGAAGGTGGGGGAAGGAGGGTAGGAAGTTTGAAGGTGGGGGAAGGAGGGTTGGAGGATTGAAGGTGAAGGTTGGAGGGTAGGAGGTTTGAAGGTGGGGGAAGGAGGGTTGGAGGATTGAAGGTGAAGGAAGGAGGGTAGGAGGGTTGAAGGTGAAGGAGGAGGGTTGGAGGTTTGAAGGTGGAGGAATGAGGGTTGGAGGTTTGAGGGTTGAAGGAAGAAGAGTTGGAGGACTGAAGGAGAAGGAATGAGGGTAGGAGGTTTGAAGGTGAAGGAATGTGGGTTGGAGGTTTGAGGGTTAACGAATGAGGGTTGGAGGTTTGAAGGTGAATGAATGAGGGTAGGAGGTTTGAAGGTGAAGGAATGAGGGTAGGAGGTTTGAAACTGAAGGAATGAGGGTTGGAGGTTTGAAGGTGAAGGAATGAGGGTTGGAGGTTTGAAGGTGGAGGAATGAGGGTTGGAGGTTTGAAGGTGAAGGAATGAGGGTTGGGGTTTGAAGATTGAAGTCAGGGAGTAGAACAGTTGGTGCTGAGATGATGGACTAGGTCATGGTGATTGTCATTTGTACACTGTGTTGCTGTCTTTAGTGTCTCACCAAAGTGTGGCTGCCTCAGCCTCAGACAGGAAGTCGCACATATGGCTTGGAGGGTCTTGGGGGCGTGACCTGTGTACAGAGCGATAGGTGATTGGGTGATTTCTGGAAAGGTGCTCCAATTGTGCCACAGATCACAGGTCGCAGAGTATCACAAGGTGCAAATGAAGAGGATAATGATGATGGGGACTAGGCAAAGAACTTAAAAGAGAGTGTGATGACTGATGATAAGGCTAGTTGTGTGTGTGCAGCAGTGAAGCTATGCCAAGGTGCAGGTGATGTGCACGAGGCCAACAGATGTGCTCTGATTATAGTGCAGTGTGCGACAAGCTAAGTGTAAGGGTGGGGTGCTACACAGGCAGGTAGCATTGTGTGCAAGAGTGCGGTGGCAAAGGTGTGGGTATGTGTACGTGTTATGCGTAGGGGCCAGAGATGTATTCTGATTGTGGCACTGTGAACAGTGAGCACAGCTAAAAAGAGTAGAGCATCCTGACACATGCCAGGTGGAGTATGATAGGAGCTGTTGTAATAGACAGATTTACTCCTCCCAAGATTGTGTCACAGCAGTCATCTCAAGGGAGTGGGAACAATCTTCTGTTGAGGGTTTTGCAAAAGGTCAGATGATCATGAACGTTCCTGGTGTGGGCTGGAAAGGAGTTCCATAGTTGTCATGGAGGATGCCCACCCTCCCGGTGCTGCCCTGTTGCATTTCAGGATTACAATTCATATAATGTGAGGAATGTAGAGAGGATGAGAAGTTGGAGTGGTGGAGAAGGAATGGTGGGAGAAAAGAAATGGGAGCATTGATGGCCCGTGGAAAAAGAAGATGTAGTGTTGGTGGGCAAAGGGTGGAAATTACAGCTGGAAGGGTAGGGATCAGGGCTGTGTGGTTGGAGAAAGGAGAATGAGATGGTGATGTGGGATAGAGGCAGGATAGGAAGGGGAGAATGAAAGATGATGGACGGGGTCTGAGATGAGGGATGATGTTAGGATGGATGACTGCACATGGTGACTTAGAGGATGCAGGATTGGAATAGGACTGATAGCTGAATGCAGGGTAGCAGTTACTGAGGACAGTAATCGAATGGGAATGTGGATGGCAGAAACCACTGGACAAAGAGGTGAGTCTGTTGGATGTCACTGTGATGGACTGGGGAATTTTCCAGATATGGAGCGGCCGCTGGAAGACGCGCCTGTTCTCATGTATGGATTGAATGCAGAGAAAAAGCTGGAGATTTGTGTCTTTGAGATTTTGCATGGAGTGTGGATATGGCCGATGGCTTAGACTTGATTCATGTGTGCGCGACGGCACATGTTGGTGTAAGCATATGGCGTGCATCAGTCAGCATTTCAATAATTCATAGCATTTTAAGATATATGGTCAAATGCTTGACCACCTAAGAGAAGCTTATTAAACCCTACCTCTAGACCATAAGTTGTTCCAAGCGCTCTCACATGATCATGTTGGACACTGGTCACAGGGGTGCTCTCATGCATGGATTGACCATATGCGCGTGTCGTATGGCCATGAGGGGAGTATGCATATGCTAGATACATATGCATTCAGATTTGCGTCAAGGCAGGTTTCATGCACCGCCAGACGACACTTACGTACAGGCAGCCTGTGTTCCGCGAAGCCCTTCCTCAGGAATATACACGCTGGGCCCAGCAGGTTGTGCATGACTGCACAGTTTTGCGCGAGGACCATGAGCGGGCCGTGCGGCTCAAATACCGACATCCTGTCCTCACTGGTCTGGACTGCGCTATAGCTCGCCTTCTCGTCATGGCGGATCTTCCCAGCAGCAAGCAAACAACACATTAGAGAGCTTTATTGTCATGAATCTCTTGGAGGGAGCTCCAGAAGCACTTCACCAGGGTCTCTCAGTCAGAACTACCGCAATACTATGTCCCATGTCTCAGTCTTAGCCTCCAGGGTGTCCTATTTTGAGATCAGGCGACAAATTATCTGATCCTGTCAGTCAATGGTCCCACAACAAACTACCTCAGTCTCTCAGTCTGAGCTCCCACAACATTTTCCCTTAGGGCAGGAGTGTCGAAGGGAGATCCAGGGCGGCTGGATCCATGCTAGATTTTGGGATATCCACATAAAATAAATGTACATGCAATGCATCCAAAAGCAAAACAATCACATAGTCTGTTGCAATCCTGAAAATCTGGCATGGATGTGGCCATCCTGGGCCACTGTCAAACAAGCAACTTTAGCCTCTCAGTCTAGACTATTACAACACATCTTCTTCCATTGGCTCAATGTGCACTTCCAGGGGCATCTTCACCCCCGCCCGAGTCTGTCAGAAGAAGCTCCCACAAAGCCCCCTTTAAGTCTCCCTGCCTGAGCTTGCACAGCACATCCCTAAGTCCCCAGTCCAGGCTCCCAATAGTTCTGTGGGTCTATACAATGATTTGTTGACACTTTGCTTCATGTCAGCCTGGCCTTGACTTGTTGCTCTACTCCCTCAGTTCTACAACACTAACCTATTGACTTGCAGCTTTAACTTACACACTCAGGCCTGTGATCTGCAGACACTTGCCCAGAATGTGGCCCGGCCACCAAGTCCGCCCCCTGAAGCCATAACCCCAGGGACAGGAACAGCAGCCCGCAGACATGACTTACGATCCCAACTCTGGAACCAGAGATTGCAGCCACACAACATCAATGCACCCCATCTCAGGACTCCTAGCTTCATCCCAGCACAGAAAACTGTAACTTCACGTGTTGACCCCAAATGCACAGCTTTAGCGTTAGGATCCGAACTACCAAAGGGCGAAGGAAATTTACTTACCTGAGGGAGAAGGAAATGTACTTACCTGTAACTCTGCTGCCTCCTGTCAATCAAAGCGATACCAAAGGGGATGATGGACGGAGCGTTAGAGCAAATCAAACACTCACCCCCAGTCAACTGATCTGGGTTTAATCGATCATCATTCTTTAGCTCACTCCACCACCCCAGTTCAGACATGGCCATATGCAAATCAGTCTGACCCTGTGCCTCATGGGAACAGCCCAGCCCGAACTGCCAAGGCATGTCTTCCCTGGACCGGAAACAAGCATCCTGGGACCGGTTTCGGGTTCAAAACCCTCATCAGCCAGGCTATCTTGAATCCAGTGGCAAAGTGAGCAAGGGACCCACGTCTGGGCATACCCTGCCAACTTAGGGCGAACAAAGCGATACCAAAGGGGATGATGGACGGAGCGTTAGAGCAAATCAAACACTCACCCCCAGTCAACTGATCTGGGTTTAATCCATCATCATTCTTTAGCTCACTCCACCACCCCAGTTCAGACATGGCCATATGCAAATCAGTCTGACCCTGTGCCTCATGGGAACAGTGCAGCCCGAACTGCCAAGCCATGTCTTCCCTGGACCGGAAACAAGCATCCTGGGACAGGTTTCGGGTTCAAAACCCTCATCAGCCAGGCTATCTTGAATCCAGAGGCAAAGTGAGCAAGGGACCCACGTCTGGGCATACCCTGCCAACTTAGGGCGAACAAAGCGATACTAAAGGGGATGATGGACGGAGCGTTAGAGCAAATCAAACACTCACCCCCAGTCAACTGATCTGGGTTTAATCCATCATCATTCTTTAGCTCACTCCACCACCCCAGTTCAGACATGGCCATATGCAAATCAGTCTGACCCTGTGCCTCATGGGAACAGTCCAGCCCGAACTGCCAAGCCATGTCTTCCCTGGACCGGTTTCGGGTTCAAAACCCTCATCAGCCAGGCTATCTTGAATCCAGTGGCAAAGTGAGCAAGGGACCCACGTCTGGGCATACCCTGCCAACTTAGGGCGAACAAAGCGATACCAAAGGGGATGATGGACGGAGCGTTAGAGCAAATCAAACACTCACCCCCAGTCAACTGATCTGGGTTTAATCAATCATCATTCTTTAGCTCACTCCACCACCCCAGTTCAGACATGGCCATATGCAAATCAGTCTGACCCTGTGCCTCATGGGAACAGTCCAGCCCGAACTGCCAAGCCATGTCTTCCCTGGACCGGAAACAAGCATCCTGGGACCGGTTTCGGGTTCAAAACCCTCATCAGCCAGGATATCTTGAATCCAGTGGCAAAGTGAGCAAGGGACCCACGTCTGGGCATACCCTGCCAACTTAGGGCGAACAAAGCGATACCAAAGGATGCTTGTTTCCGGTCCAGGGAGGACCTGGCTTGGCAGTTCGGGCTGGACTGTTCCCACAAGGAACAGGGTCAAGACTGATTTGCATATGGCTGGGTCCAAACTGGGGTGGTGTGGTGAGCAAAAGAATGATGGATTTAACCCAGATCCTTGTGACTGGGGGTGAATGTTTGCATTGTCCACATTCCGTCCATCAATTGTTTCTTTTGCATTTGTCGCCCTATGTGGGAAGGGTATGCCCAGACGTGGGTCCCGTGCTCACTACACCACTGGATTCAAGCTAGCCTGGCTGAAGAAGGGTGATGCCCTGAAACCGGTCCCAGGATGCTTGTTTCCGGTCCAGGGAGGACCTGGCTTGGCAGTTCGGGCTGGACTGTTCCCACAAGGAACAGGGTCAAGACTGATTTGCATATGGCTGGGTCCAAACTGGGGTGGTGTGGTGAGCAAAAGAATGATGGATTTAACCCAGATCCTTGTGACTGGGGGTGAATGTTTGCATTGTCCAACATTCCGTCCATCAATTGTTTCTTTTGCATTTGTCGCCCTATGTGGGAAGGGTATGCCCAGACGTGGGTCCCATGCTCACTACACCACTGGATTCAAGCTAGCCTGGCTGAAGAAGGGTGATGCCCTGAAACCGGTCCCAGGATACTTGTTTCCGGTCCAGGGAGGACCTGGCTTGGCAGTTCGGGCTGGACTGTTCCCACAAGGAACAGGGTCAAGACTGATTTGCATATGGCTGGGGTGGTGTGGTGAGCAAAAGAATGATGGATTTAACCCAGATCCTTGTGACTGGGGGTGAATGTTTGCATTGTCCAACATTCCGTCCATCAAGCGTTTCTTTTGCATTTGTCGCCCTATGTGGGAAGGGTATGCCCAGACGTGGGTCCCGTGCTCACTACACCACTGGATTCAAGCTAGCCTGGCTGAAGAAGGGTGATGCCCTGAAACCGGTCCCAGCTTGTTTCCGGTCCAGGGAGGACCGGGCTGGACTGTTCCCACAAGGAACAGGGTCAAGACTGATTTGCATATGGCTGGGTCCAAACTGGGGTGGTGTGGTGAGCAAAAGAATGATGGATTTAACCCAGATCCTTGTGACTGGGGGTGAATGTTTGCATTGTCCAACATTCCGTCCATCAATTGTTTCTTTTGCATTTGTCGCCCTATGTGGGAAGGGTATGCCCAGACGTGGGTCCCGTGCTCACTACACCACTGGATTCAAGCTAGCCTGGCTGAAGAAGGGTGATGCCCTGAAACCGGTCCCAGGATGCTTGTTTCCGGTCCAGGGAGGACCTGGCTTGGCAGTTCGGGCTGGACTGTTCCCACAAGGAACAGGGTCAAGACTGATTTGCATATGGCTGGGTCCAAACTGGGGTGGTGTGGTGAGCAAAAGAATGATGGATTTAACCCAGATCCTTGTGACTGGGGGTGAATGTTTGCATTGTCCAACATTCCGTCCATCAATTGTTTCTTTTGCTCCTGTCAATCAAAGGCCTCAACTTTCCAACTCCAGGCAACGTTGCTGCATTGTAGACCAGAGACAGCCTCTAGAGCATCAACAATTTTAAGCCAACCACCCTATATATTTCATTTCTCCTGCTGAGTACGTCAGCTCCCAGTATGTTTCCTGTAAACCTTGCCTCACTTTACACAAAGCAGCTGATGCTGAGCTGTGGATGGAAGACGGGCACCGACTACGAGGAGGAGGCTGCGCACAAGCAGCTATTGGCACCTCCCACTATTTTACTTCCTCGTCAGAACTCGTCTTGTACCAGGGTGGTACAAGTATATAATATTGTCAGAACATCATATGACATACATATTGTGTCCTAAACATAGTCTACAAACATATTGCCCCATTGGTGTTAATGACAGATACTCTACACCCAATAGGACAATACTTTTGTAAGTAATGTTTAGGACACAATACTTATATCAAACGATGTTTCTGTATAAGATAATATAACAACATAAAACCCTTCTATCAAGTTCTGGGAACAGGTTGCCATACAAAGTCCGGATGGTGGTGCTGAGACAGGCCAATGCCAGTCCTCAAGCAAGGACGTTGTTACGAGTAATTGCCCGACTATTAATGCATTTAGCGATTAATGGTCCAAAAGAAGCCCATGTGGCTGTCCTACAGATCTCCATGACAGGGGCAGGCTTCTAGAAAGCCCTTGGTGGTGCCTGAGCTTTGGTGGAACCAACATAGGCATCCTTCAGATGTGTATCAGCTGCAGATGTGACCTCTGATGCAGCCATTGACAGAAGTTACACGTCTGCCAAGCAGCTGGACTGCGCTCCCTGGTGCGATCAGTGCAGGATCTTTGCGCTCTTCTCACAAGAGTTACTACGACCAGAGAAGAAAGGACCGAAGGAATGATCTCTCATTTGGTGTGCAAATCTGAGGTTACCCTATGGTATGAATGTCCACCTTGCCTCTGAGAAATATACTGAGGTGAAAAGCAGAGTAAGCCTGGAGCTCTAATGGCACTGAAACCTGCACTTGTGATGAGACAGATACACAGGGAACTATGCAATGCCCACAAGTACTTGCTTACAACCTGCTGAAGATCTCTGATGCGTACCAACTAGAGGGACATATGTGCGAGGAGTAAAATGGGCAGACCTGTTTATCCCATGAGGCGCTATAATGACCAAGCGGCATCGGGGCAAGAGAATTTGGGCTACTGAAAATTGCAATGGAGATGTAACAGGTGAAAGCCGAGTATACAAATAAAAAGTTCACAATGCACTGAGAGACAAGAAAGATTGAAAGGAGTATGAAAGCCAAGGTGCACACCTGAGAGACGTTGATGCCCACGTGGATTGTGCTTGAGTCTGCAGCTCAGCGGCTTTCCTGGCCCAATGATGAACACTTAGAAAGTTGGCACCCACGCCCAAACCACAGGAGGGGAAACAGTCGGAACAACGCGGGCAGAGCCACGCGTGTTCCAACTTCGCAAGCGCTACTACGCTTGCCTTAACCGTGCATATTCCTTAAACACGCATTTGCGTGGTTAAGACAGTGCGCGGTCTAGCTACTGACTGGCGGAAGCAGGAAGGATCGGGAGAGGACGCAACGTGGTTAGGTAAGTGGGTCTGGGGCCGGGTTTTGGAGGGGTTTAGTATGCATGGTTTTCAGGGGGGGTCGGGTTGTTTTCAGGGCTGGGCGGGTCGGGTAGTTTTCAGGGCTGGGTGAAGTTTGGGGTAGTTTTTGGTGCTTGGGGGGTAAGGGTTGTTTTCAGGGCTGGAGGTGTTGGGGTAGTTTCCAGGGCTGGGGGGTCGTTTTCAGGGCTGGGGGAGGGGGTTGTTTTTTAGGAGGGAGGAGGTAGTTTTAGATGTCAGAGTGGGGGTTTGGGGCCTTTTTAGGGCTCAGGGCGGGGGGCAGGGATCGTAATACTTTTTAGGGCTTAGGGGGACAAGGTAGTTTTTAGGGCTCGGGGGGGTGTTGGGGTAGTTTTTGGGGCTTAGGGAAGCGTGAGGTATTATTTAGGGCTCGGGGCTTCGGGTCATTTTTAGGGCTTAGGGGAGGGCCAGGTAGTTTTTACGATTGGGGGGCAGGGAAGTTTTTAGGGCTCGGGGGGATGGGGTTGGTTTCAGGAGGGAGGGGGTAGTTTTAGGACTCAAGACGGGTGCAGGAGTTATTGGGTTAAGACTTACCTGTCAAGTCTTAACCACGGATATGTCTCCACCATACATGCCTTAACAACGTATAATTTGTTGTAAAGGCATGCGTGGCAAAGACAAATTTGTGGTTAAGACTTGCATTGTTGAGACTGTGTTGAACTGGCATGCGTGGTAAACGCATGCGTGGTTCCATCACACAAACCCACAGGAGGTGGTCCCAGGGTGGCTAGTCCAATATTAGGAAATCCACGGCGGATGGTACTCCCATGGCTGTGTTATACAAGGAATTGTTGTGTGTGCCACCGTGGCTAGCAGACCACCTCTGAAGGCACTGAATTTGAAGTCTGTGTTAACCATGCAACAATTTTGCAACTTTGCTTTTTCTGCTGTGCTGCAACCACATGAAAATCGTAACTTTATGGTAGTTTGTGCTGCATATGTCCCTATATAAAGCTATCAAGATGGTTCTGCATAGGGTGTGCAGTACGCCCTGTCTTGTGTGCAGCTCAAGGTGAGGTGTTTGTGCTCCCAGTGTCAGTGATTTAACACAGACTGTGTGAGTGCAGAGTACTGAAGGGGTTTCAATCAATCAATCAATCAATCAATCAGGGGTTTTTAAAGCGTGCTACTCACCCGTGAGGGTCCCAAGGCGCTGGGGGGGTGGGAGGGGGGGAGGTGAGGTGCAGCTCCGGATCAGTCGAAGAGCCACGTCTTGAGGCTCTTCCTGAAGGTGTGCAGAGTGGGGGAACGTATGATGTTGACTGGGAGCTTGTTCCAAGCCTTTGCTGCAACGTAGGAGAAGGCTCTTCCACCTGCTCTGGTTCTGCGGATGCGTGGGGTCTCTGCCAGGGCAAGGTCGGCGGAGCGGAGGTTCCTTTTGGGTACGTGGAAGGAGACTCTTTCGTTGAGGTATTTGGGTCCGATGTTGTGGAGGGATTTGTAGGCGTGGGTGAGTAGCTTGAAGGTTACTCTCTTCTCGATGGGGAGCCAGTGGAGGTCTCGTAGGTGGTGGGACATGTGCTCATGTCGTGGGGTTCCGATGACGAGTCTGGCTGCGGTGTTCTGGATGGTTTGGAGCTTGTGTAGCAGGGATTTGTTGATACCGGCGTAAAGGGCGTTACCGTAGTGCAGTCTGCTGGTTATGAGTGTGTGGGTGACGGTCTTTCTGCATTCGGGGGGGATCCACTTGAAGGTCTTGCGGAGGATGTGGAGGGAGTTGAAGCAGGTGGAGGCGACGGCGTTGATCTGGCGGGTCATGGTGAGGGAGGAGTCTAGAATGATGCTGAGGTTTCGGGCGTTTCCGGGTTGGAGCCCTCCCTCATTAGTTTTGGGGCTCAGCTGATTACCACATGCTCCTTCCTCTTAGAGTGCTGCAGCTTTACTTGTAGCTTGTAACTACCATTGATTAAACTTTTTAAGCCTGCATACAACTGTGGACAACCTATCATGTTAACATTCGTGATGAGTGTGGAGTTGAGTAGGACGTGATTGGCTGAAGACCACATGCCAGTGTGTTGGCTATTTATCCATCTGGAAGAATGGAGTTTAAGACGTGGACTTGACTATTTAAGTTGGATGCCACATCTCATTCTCCTGAGTAAGTGTGCATTTCATTCGTAGCTTGTGGGCTGGCTCTTCTGTGCAGCCACCACATGTCCAGTTTATGGCTGTGTACTGGAGTTTGTGGGTCATGGGCAGGCAATATGTCGAATTTTGCCGGTCTGAAATTGATAATCCCCCATTCCAATTTGCAAAATACAGAAATACCACCTCTGGGGTAAATCTGATTCCTTTGTGGCGTTACCGCATCATCTTACAAGGCACTCAGAACGAGAACCTCTCACTCAGCCTCCTCAGTACCATTGTGCAAAGGGAAGTTCTGCAAACAGAATTGTACAGGGAGAAACTCGCCATGCATTTAGCAACTTGGCTGGGCTTGAATAGAGTGAAAATGATCATGCAAAGAAAAGTTTGCACAAATAAAAGTGAAATTCTGCAAACTTTCCTCCAGGCAAACATCTCAAACTTTTGCAAAACTTCATTGGTGAAAACAGAAACTTTGCATACGCCTATTGTAAAAAACAGAGCATGGGGTGAACCCCAAGGTTGAAGCAGCCTGTGTCTAGGTTCAGGGTGTTACTGCTGTCATCTGTCTAGGACTGCATGCACTGGATAGAACATGTCCCTGCCCATCCAAAGTGCACAGTGCTGGAACTTGAGGCTGGTTTTGGCACCACCGAGAGACTGCAGTGTACAATTCCTGCTCATAAGAGGCTGGTCCACCAAGGCCCAGTCAACCCAAATATTAGGAAAGAACTACAACCATTAAGGAATGATGCTATAAATACATTGTGCTAAATTACCATGAAAGGGAGAGATCCCTGAAGAACATATTCAGTGCCAAAGCAATTATTGTATTTAACTTAAAGTTTATGACTGAGGAAATACAAATAATAAATGGACTGAGTGATATAGGCTAGACATACCAGTACATATTCAAAAGGTATCAATGAACATATGAAAAACAGATATAAACAAAAGTCAGATGGCAATAATAAAAAGGAAACGTATTACAATATGTCCCTGTAACAAATATGAAGAAACGGTATACAGGTAAAGGAAGGATATAAATCCCAATGCATTCTAATGTGTTATAAAGGGACAGGGAGGAAACAAGCCATGTATCACAAATAATACCTTCAAAGTTTGGTAAGGGAGAAGACAAAGAGGGAAAAAAGGGGGAAAGATAGGGAAGGAGGGGCAAGGGAGCGCCAGTGGAACAACTGCTTCAAAAAGAAAAAGAGAAAAAGAGATAGAAAAATAAACTCGAAAAAAGTCTTAAAATGGTTCAGGTAATAGGGGAGTTAGAGATATGTGCCCCAGAATCCTGAGCACAGTGTTGAACATAATTGTCCAAAGATCTCCAGACAGTGCTAGAAAAAGTAGTACAACGTGTGAGCACTACGAAGGTAGGATACCCAGGCCCACCAAGTGTGAAAAGAAAGGTGTTGGGAGGACTTCCATTCTGTGAGGGAGCTCCCAGGATGGTTGTTATGATGGCATTACATGCTGCTAATTTAGTAATAGGAAGGGTCCAATATTTAATAGCCCAATTTAAGACCCTAAGGTAAATAATAGTGTATGCACAATAGACTTACTAGAAGAACACATTGGTTTAAACTAGTTGCAGTAATTCTTTATTGAGGGCAGTCTGGAGAGGCTGGTACATCGCTGGGAGTCATCCTACTACACTGTGTAGCTGAAAGTTGTTTTAGGTTAATGTTCGAAAATAGCAATCACTGAGTAGACCTAGTGATTCCCCCTGCTCGCCTGAACTGGCATCCAGGACTGATCACATTCTGAGACTGCAGTACACATAGCTGTGTTCAATACCTTGAAAGAGCTCTACAGCAAGGTAACCCAGAGCAAAGCATGTGCAGGGTGGAAACATTGGGACATATTTACGAGATAATGACGCAGCGCGGTGTTGCAAGCCATCTTGCTGTGCTGAGCTGCGTCATTAGGAAAGTGCAGGGATGCGTCGTATTTACAACAATATGACGCATCCCTATGCTTTCCTCTGCGCTGGAGCACAATAGGCTGGGGAACACTGACAGCAACACCAATGGAACGCCCCTTGCACGCAGAGTAATGAGTGAAAGGGGGTCATATTTACAAGGTCATGAAAAGCCACGCAGGGTCACTTTGCGTGGTCTTGTATATATGGGCCAGCACACTGCGCCTTCGGAGCATCAAAAAAAGTGACGCTCCGGAGGCGCAATGGGTTTCCTGTCTAACCCATTTAATGGGAAAGTGAAGTATAGTCAACAAAACAATTAAGAGATACCATTTTTACACCTTGCGAGTTTTCAAAGTGAACTTTACTTCAAGAACTACATTTGGGAGACTTCAATAAGCACAGAATAAATCTAAAGCCATGTAAATATATTTCACTTAAATTAACATCAGATCTATTTTATAATCTCAACAAGATGCCAGTAAAGAATTCTGGATTGAGGATGTTTGTGCTGAACATACCAGACCCGCCTTCCCCTAGAAATCCTAGAGAATTACAGCAGCACAGATGGAAAGATAGCTTTTTGCTTGAGTGGTGGTGATGTTTGGGGGGGGGGTTGAGGGTAGGGAGAATGGGAAAGTTTCCTGTCCTCCTCTGACCCTGGGCATAGAATACAAAGTTAGTTCATAAGCCCTCTGGAGCCGCCATGCACGATCTTGGCTAACATACATGGAACTTGTAGCGTCTGAGTGATCTGCAGGGAAGATTCTGGCTATATTTCTCTCCCCCTTCCCCTCTCAGCATACATCTGGTTCCTGTTGTCTGCAATGGCACCATGGGAAAAACATAATGAACTAGATTGTGGCCCAGAATAATTACCAATGGCTAAGATTAGTTCAAGAAGTCCACCCATCACTTTTTGTTTTCCTCAATCTGAGAACCTAAATGTGGTGGATATGCCCAGACGTGGGTCCTGTGCTCACTTTGCCAAAGGACTCAAACTGCGCCCTATTGAAGAGGCCCCAAGAGGTTGAAATTGGCCTGGGGTTGCTTCCTTTCCGGTCCGGGGGGGGGCCTGGCCTGGCTGTCACGCTGCACTGTTCCTTTTGAAGCAGGACCAGGGCTGATTTGCATATGGCTGGCTCCCGTCTGAGTTGGCATTATGGGCAGAAAACATGATGGATTGGATTGAGGTCCAAGCTAATTATCAGTGACTGATATTAATTCAAAGAATCGAAACATCACTTTTTTGGTTCCTCCGAGACTGTCTAGGGGTCACAATCAGTGTAAGTGAAGATGGCCACAGTGAGTGCACCAGCATTCAGAGAAAGCCAATGTCTCAGTCCTACATTCAGTGATCCAACCCTGCAGTCAGCATCTTGTCATGCAGTCAGTCCCTCGAGCCTGTAATAGGTATTCCAGCCCTGCAGTCAGTGTTACAGTAGAGTGTAGGAGTCAGTGCCCCGGCCCTGCAGTCAGTGTTACAGCAGAGTGCAGGAGTCAGTAACCCAGGCCTGCAGGTGGTAGCCCAACATAGTACAGCTATTAGCGCCCCTGCCATACAGTCGATGTCCCAGCAGAGGGCAGTAGTCAGGGTCTTGGCATATAATCAGTGTACCAGGCCTACAATCAGTGCCCTAGCCCATAGCTGCCAGTTTTCCCAGGTCCACGCGTGATGTGCTAATCCAGTCCAGGTTTTTTAAAATTTAAATTCTGGGACTTGTAGTACTGATTTATAATGGAATAAAGAAGACTACAAGTCCCACAATTCACAGAAAACCCCTGTACTGGAGCATCACATCATGTATGGACCGAGGAAACTTGGCAGGGCTGCTAGCCTGTGAAATACAGTCAATGTCCCAGCATAGAAGGCAGCAGTCAGTTTAAGGCTTCTCTTCAGCACCCAATGTCTGCATGAATGACTGTTCCTGTCATACAGTCTCAGCGCGAGGCTGCAGCCAATGTCCCTTGGGAGTTTATATTCAGGGTGCCTGGCCTTCAGTTAGTGCCCTGGCCCTGAAGTACTGTAGTCTGTGTGCCACCAGAGGGCAGCAGTGGGCGTCTCGGAAAAGCATGTAGATGGGCCCTGACATATAATCAGTGGCCCAGCAGGGAGCGTAGCAGTCAGTGCCCCTGCACACAGATGGTAGTGCCCTGCCAGTGTTCAGGTTTTTTCCTGCATCTATATGTCCCAGGCCTGCAGTAAGTGCCCCTGTCATACATCCCGTGACCCAGTAAGTGCCCTAGTCAGTATTTCAGATTTGTATTCTGTGTATTTATCTCGGCCATGCAGTGAGCGAGTGTCCCTGTCGTGCAATCAGTGCCACTGCACACAGATGTCAGTGCCCCAGTCAGCATTTCAGGTTTCTATTCTGTGTATTTATCTGGGCCCTGCAGTGAGTGAGTGTCCCTCCTTCCATGCAATCAGTGCCTCTGCACACAGGTGGCAGTGCATCAGTCAGTATTTCAGGTTTTGATCTGTACGTATCTATGTATCCCACTCCTGCGACGAGCGCCCCTGTCGTACAGTTAGTGTACCTGGGCTAGGGTGACCAGACGTCCCGGATTTGCCCGGACAGTCCAGGTTTTCCACCGGCTGTCCTGGCAGATTTCGGTAATTTTGGCTCATGTCCCGGTTTTGAGAGGGGGTCGACTGAAAAAATTGAGAGGCTTTTTTTGGGTGTTATAAAGCTGTGCTAGTGAGCAGCTGTTACAAGTAAGCAATTTAATTTATATGTATGATGTTGGTTGTAGAAATTACATTTTATTTATTTTCTTAATGCCTTTTCTGTGATCTTATGTTGATGAGAACTGTTATTCTGCGCCATTCTGTTGATGAAAAATTGTAGTCCTTCTTCTATTTTCCCAAAATGTCCCGGTTTTTGGTTCTCAAGATCTGGTCACCCTAACCTGGGCTGCACCCAGTGCCTCTGCCGGGCCTGCAGGCCTGCCACTCGCCTCCACGGCCGGTGATATACCGCCCGCGTCCCAGCAGAGGCAGCAGGTCGGCGCGGCCGCCCCGAGGGCCGTGTCACCGCCGGCGCAGGAGGCCGAGTTCCTGTCACTCAAGGCTCTTCTTTATAGCTCCGGTCTCTGCGGGATGAGGATGGAGCGGCTCTGATGAGAATCTCAGCCTCTCTTTCCAAATATAGAATCGTCTTACTTGTCCTTTTGTGTTCCCACGCGGCTATAAAAGGCTCGCGCTGCCCACCCTGGGCCCTGGCAGCGCGCGCGCGCACTGCACGATCACAGGCCTTCTGGGGCCAGTGGGGTACCGTAAAATGATGCCCCCTCCCCCCCCCCCACACAGAATGTGATGAGGGAACCTTGAGTCTCCCGTATCCCACTGATATTCATTGACCTTGAGCTAAATAGGGGGCCCACTCGAGAGTTGGGGCTCCCCTGGGCTACTGCCTGCTATAGGACTGGGCTAGCTAGGCAGGGCCGGACTGGAAACCCAAAGCAGCCCTGGCAATTTTGTAGGACCAGCCCCACCCCAGGGTGGGGGCAGGGGGGCTGCAAGTGTAAAGCACTTCTGCTTTTGTTACTGGGGGCCACTATTGCAGCAGAACTGCAAAACGGCCCACCGGCCCCCACCCTTCTAGCCTCCCTGGAAAATGTCCTATGCCCGCTCCTGCCAGTCGGGCCCTGTAGCTTGGCACCCACCAAGCCTGCCAGCAGTATCTGGGCAGAGGGCAGCAGGAAGTGTCCCAGTCCTGCAGTCGATAGCCCAGCATAGTACAGCCGTTAGTTCCCCTGCCATGCACTCAGTGACCCAGTAGCAGGCAGTAGTCTTGGCTTGGCATATATTCGGTGTACCCGCAGACTTGTGACTGCCCGTGCCCAGCTCCACGCCAACCCAGCTCTTGGACTGTCTGGAGCGGGTCATAACCCGAGATCCAGGGCCAAGCTTTCAGCTGGGTTTGCCACCTTCGTACCTAAAAAAAATAATGAAGGGGTTTTCGGTCAGTCCTTTTCATTCATTAGTCAGTCACCTGTTCTTCACTTTTTGCTTCCTTCCAGCACAGCACCGGGTAATGAGACTGCCTACTTCATCCATTGGCTGTCTTCTTGCACTGTTAGTGATGGCATTTTTTCCTAATCACAGGTGAGCTGCTGCCTGAAAAGGAGTGCATGTCAGTGCAAAGGCTGGTGTGCCTAGGCTGCTGGGATGCTCCTATGTTTTTATATTTTTGTCAATAATTTTTGTGCACTGTACATGTTTGCAAAAAGCGTTTTTGAATTGCATGCTTGCCAAGGCATCCAAAGTGTTTTCAAAATGCATGCTTGCCAAGGCAGACACATTGGCTTTGCAAGTGCTTCTTTCATGAAATGTTTTGGTTTATTGGTTTAATGGATGCAAAACAAAACAGCTCGCAGAACATATAATGTTGTCAAATGAAAGAACAAGACTAGAAATATGGTGCCCTGACAACATGAAGCTAACGAGGTGGCTGCCCTTTTAGCTTGCGCATGCTAGCTGAAGGGGTGGATGTGAGCTCTTGCTATAGGCTAACCATGCCAAACTTCCATCTCCGAAACCACGGCCTGATTGCCTACAAAGGTCCTCTATGAGAACCTCAAAATTGCACAATTAAGAATACATCGAATGTTTGTAGCACTGCACTTCTCTAGAAAGCACAAGAATCACCTGTGTCCAATGTTTTATATTTGTAGTACTGTCAGTGCTTAATTTGAGCCAGTGGTTTCTGGAGCTCAGCACCGGCACTTAATCATCAACACTGGCGCTTTCCATGAGTACCAGTTAAGGACACATTAATTTATGAGGACATTAAGGGAATTGCCCAGAATCACAGGATGTTGAGCCGACGCCGAGACTCGAACCTTGTTTTCCAGTTCTGAAGTCAGCAGCTCTGGCCATTATGCCACATCCTATCCCCACTTTCATGGTTAGTAGTTGGTTCTGTTTTAGGCAGCGCTAACAGGAGAAATGGGCAGGTGCAAGCTACCTCCAGACGAGGGCCCCGGCACTTATGTTTTTTACAAATTAACCACTGAGTACTGTACACCGACATACAACTCAAAAACGCCCTATCCCGAAAGCAGTGGAATGTTTGTAACATGGGATCCCCATTGGACCCAGGACCTACTTACCTTCAGGAGGCTTCTCAAGACCTGGCTATTCGAGCAGTAGCAGCACCCCTCACCCCACCCCAGCGCCTTGAGACCCTCACGGGTGAGTAGTGCGCTTTACAAATGTACTGATTGATTGATTGATTGGAGGCTCAAGAACAACGTTCCCACAATGCACTAGAATGTATGTAGCATTGGATCCCCATAGGATGCTCAACAACACCTGTCCCAGAATGCATTGGAATGTTTCATGTATTGGATTCCCCTGCAGAACTTCAACAACACCCATCCCATAATTCATTGAAATGTTTGTAGTGCTGCACGTCCCTAGAATAGGCTTCCCAGGATCAGGCGTGGCCGGTACAGGTAAGATCGGTGGGGCGGGGAGGGGTAAGTCGACATACGCCGGGATATGGAAAATATAATAAATAAAACCACTTACATTGCGCTCGCCGTATTGCCGAGTCGGTAAGTGGTTTTATTTATTTATTTATTTTACTTTCCCTATCCCGTCCTATGACGACTTACCCCCCCCCCCATCCCCCACCGCCCCGCTCCACCGCCCAGTCGCTCTTACCTGTACCGGCTGTGCCTGTCAGTAGAGGGATTGGTCTTGAGACCTGCTGTCCCTAACCATTTGGAATTGGTATATGTTTAAGAGATCTGTGCGCGCTTTATTGTGGGATGGGGCACGTATTTTTGCCCTCGGCCAAGCCCGTGTTGGCCGTCAGTAGTAGTCGGGTAGGGTCTTGTAGGACCACGTACTGCAGGGTCTGGTTGCTGCCTTAACTATGTCTTGGTAGGTGGTTGTGATGGTGGTGTAAGTTACTATTGGTCCTTGTATATCATTTGGTTGTGCCTAAAGCTGGCATAATTAGTAGTGTATTGATCTTTCCTCAGATATCTATCTACCTTAGTTAAAGAAACTACTCTATTCTGTGGACTGAACAATGTTTTACCTGCTCTTGTCCTTATTTTTCACCTACCCGTGTTCTTCTGTGTCTCAGAGGGGCCGGTTTTGATGCTTATGTCTCAACAGCAATAATCTAAGTTATTAGTTGCCTGTCAGATATATCTAGCAGACTGTGGAGTAAGTAACTGAAACAAAACATATGCTCCTGGGAGATCCTCTGCACGAGGATGGTCTTATGATCCATAGTACTTAACTTTTAAAAGTTCGAGTCCCATGGTAGGACCAAGCTCTATTGCACATTATCATGTATTTTTGTACCAGCCTTGATGTGGGACTAAGGGCCTTATCATGACTTTGGCGGTCTTGGAGCGGGCCGTTATGCCGCCGCCCGCTCCAAGACCACCAAAGCCATAAGAAACCGCCTGCCAGATTACAACTTTTTTAGTCTCTGGCAGGGGGTTCTTTGGCGGTCCCTATGAAAAAGGCACCGCAATGGGAGCGTCAAAGGTAGTTCCTGCAGGGCATGGACTGTTAAGTCCAGGCCGAGCAGGAACTGGGCTGCATGCATACAGGGGGGCACAACATGTGCCCTCCTGCATGCACCCCATGGCCCTGAGGCAACAGGGGGCCCTGTAAGGCCCCCTTTGTTTCCTCACTGCAACACTCTTCATGGCGGGCTCGCCATGAAAACTGTGGCGGTGAGGAAACTAGTAATATGCATGGCATATTACCAGCCTCACACCGCTGCAAGACCGCCAGGAATCGCGGATCCCTGGCGGCAGCAGTGGTTCTGTGGCAGTCTGACCACCATAGTTGGTGCCACCACGGACCGCCACCAGGACGAAGTCGTAATAAGGCCCTAAGAATCAGGTCCTCAGCTTCTTGTAGGATTTGGGTTCTTATAAAATGCCTTCCCAGGACGACCGAGACTGGGAGCAGGCTATACTTTCATAGTAATCAATGTAGAACTAATGGGGGAAACACTGGAACATTACTGCACCTGCCTACAAATCTATCTCAAGAGCACATCCCTAGAGCTCATCTTTGCAGTTCTGCACCTCTGTAAAAGAAGTCTGGTGAATACCCATCTCGGAATACAGAAGAAAATACTTGGAACTGCACTTCCCTAGAAACCCCAAGAAAACATTTCTTAGAATGCACTGGAATGTGTACAGCTCTGCTTCTCCCTAGAATCACCAAGAACAGACTTCAAGTACATTTTTAGAATTGCACTGCTACTGACCCCTCAAAAATACCCCTCTCGGGTGTCCTGGAAGGTTTGTAGTACTGCAGCAGTGCTTAATTTGCAAAAGAATAAGTACCAGGGCCCAAAGTTTTGCTCAGAAGCCCACGGATGGCGGTACTGAAGGCCGGGTGCTGAATGCCAAAGCCTCTTAGTGTTGTTTCCACCTCATGATTCTTTAATTCACCACCAAACACTCCCTGACTCTTTATCTCACTCTTGTAGGTTCTTTTTCATCCCTTCTTTCTCTCTCTTCACTATATTTCTTTCTTTCTTTTCCTTTATCTTTTCCTCTCTTGTGCTTTTTTCTCTTATGCTCTGGGTCAAAGTCTGCGAATGAAAAATTAGTGCCTGTCCCCAAAAAATTGAGTACTGGCTGGTCCCACCTGCAACCACCTGCTCAAATTAAGCACTGCTGCATCTCCATAAACCCTGAAGAATCCTTGTGAGGAGGGGGGCTCCCCCAAGCAGAATGCCAGGCTCATCCGTGGCTCAGCAAGAAGAGTTAGTTTATTCAGGATAGAGACTCCACCCACCAGCCTGCTCCAGCCCTCAGTGCCAACTGCTGCCAGTTCTTTTTTTACCAAGAACTTACATAATAGATTTCATGGGCAGAAGCACATTGGGCACTCTAAATCAATCAACCAATCAACCAAATAGCATTTATAAAGTGCACAGCTGCTTCATAAGAGGTGTCCCAGCGCTATGCTGCATAGTCTAGACCGCTGCCCCAGAAAACACAAGTACCCTTCCCACAATGCCTTGCAAAGGACCTTCTATAGGTTCCAGATACACACGAAGACAGGTTTTTAACCTATGACAACCACAAAGACACAAGAGCCGGGCTGCATGGTTTAGGAACTCACACATAACATGCATTGATGTCATATCAACAGTGCTTTATTTGTGGAGAAAAAAAATGTAAATAAGTGCAGGGAGCCTAGGTTTTTCTTGCAAGCTCTTGATGACTCTGCCGAATGCTGCTATTGCCAAATACTAAGTCTGCCTAGTCGTGATACCAATACTTAATCTGTAGAAAAAAAAAGAACAAATTAAAAATAAAATTAAGCACAGGGGCCCACAGGTTTTCTTAGGAGCCCACCAGTGGTGCAGATAAATGACAGGGGTGCCAAATTACCCCCTGTCTGGTTTTGATGCCTCCTTCTTCCACCCTCCTATGCTTCCTGTCCTCACATCACTATTGCAGTGTCTTTTTTGTCCATACTTTTCCCTATTTCTCTATGTTCCTATATTTTTCTTCCTCATTATTTCTCCCCTTCTTGCATTTCTCTCTCTTGCTCTGGTTCAAAGTCTGAGGATGAAAAACAAGTCCTGATTTACAAAAATGAGTGTTAACCACCTGCAGTCACCAGCACAAACTGATCACTACTTGTATCTTCCTCAATGCCTCTTTTTTTACATCGTCCTACACTTCCTGTTTCTTCATCTTACACTTGCAGTTTATTTTTTCACCATTTCTTCTCCCTTTGTCACTGTTTCCCTATCTTTCCTATCCTCCTTCTTTCTGCCTTTATTGCTCTTGCACTGGGTCAAAGTTTAATGATGAAAAATAGCTCCTGCTCCCCAAAAATGATGCCAGCGCTCACCACCTACAACCACCAGCACAAATTAGGCACTGCATCTCCGGCTAGAATGGGATATTTCCAGTCACATATTGCTAAGACCTACAACAAGCCACTGTGCCCTATCCCTTTCGCTTTGCTGCAACCCAAGCACGTGAGGATTCCCACCTCTGTGATCTGTGTGCAACAGGACCCGGCGCAGTGACCTTCTTCCAGTGGGGCCCTGTTTGTGCTGTAGTACCCTAGGAGAGTGAGCTTCCACCAGCAGTACCCTCAGTGGCGGCCGACACAAAGAAAAATTGGTGAGGCGGGTGGAGGGGAAGTGGAGGGAGCGTCGGGAGAGCACGGGGGTTAATAATAAATAAAACTTATCTGATGCAGCTGGCGGCCTCCCACCTCGGTGCCCCTCTGCTTCCTGCTCCCAGCAGTCCCTGGGACAGCATCGGAGACTCCCCATCGAATCCCCGCGCTGCTCTCATGCTATTGCCAAGCATGAGAGCAGCATGGGGATTGGCCTGAGCGGGCTGGTTTAACGCTTGCTCAGGCAGTCTGTGCTGTTTCTCCAACCTTGCTGGGTTGGAGAACCCTAACTGCACATGTCTGTTTGGCTGGCCTAAGATGTCTGGCCAAACCGACATGCGCACTTAGCCGTGCACATCACTCCACCCCATCTGCCATGGCCTGGTCCCGAGCCCTCCCTACACATGCTGGCTCAGCCAGGAGCTGAAAAATAAAACAAAAATAAAATATCGTTTTATTTTTTAACTGCTGGCTCTGAGCAAGTGGGGCAATGCTCCTCCGGCATTGCGGAGGAGCCGTCGCTGATTGCCCTGCCAGCGCTACAGGCCTGCAGTAGAATCATACATGCCAACATTTTAGAGCAGGCAAGTGGGAGAATTAAAAAAAATAGTTGGGCAAATGTATTTTCCCCTTTGTCTTAGAATCAAGCAGAGGCAATCTGTCGGGATCTGGTCTATTGGCATGTCTGGTGACAGACAATCAGCATTTCATTGTTAGCAGTTTAATAACATAGCGCAAACAGAAAAAGAGTTCTCAGAGTTCTAAACTATGTGAAACTGCCAAAAAATGAAATGTCGAGGTCTGCCACACTCTTTAATCTCCCACTCCAAGAATTAAGGTCAAAGTGTCCGGGCTCAGGATATATATTTCCGAGCTCAAGCAGTCTTGTTTCCAGCATGATTCTGCCATCCGAGTCGGGTTTCTGCATGCAGGAATCGGGAGGCAGGAGACTAGCCTTGAAATCTGTATCCTCCCGCCTGAATCAGGAGGGTTGGCATGTATGCAGTATGTGTGTCCTCCAGCAGTGTGCTGTGAGCTTCATCCAGAGGTGCCCTGTCAGTACTACAAGACCTCAGCAGTGCAAGCTCCAAAGGTGCCCTGTCAGTACTACAAGACCTCAGCAGTGCGAGCTCCAAAGGTGCCCTGTCAGTACTACAAGACCTCAGCAGTGCGAGCTCCAAAGGTGCCCTGTCAGTACTACAAGACATCAGCAGTGCGAGCTCCAAAGGTGCCCTGTCAGTACTACAAGACCTCAGCAGTGCGAGCTCCAAAGGTGCCCTGTCAGTACTACTAGACCACAGGAGTGCGAGCTCCAAAGGTGCCCTGTCAGTACTACTAGACCACAGGAGTGCGAGCTCCAAAGGTGCCCTGTCAGTACTACTAGACCTCAGCAGTTCAAGCTCCAAAGGTGCCCTGTCAGTACTACAAGACCTCAGCAGTGCAAGCTCCAAAGGTGCCCTGTCAGTACTACTAGACCTCAGCAGTGCAAGCTCCAAAGGTACCCTGTCAGTACTACAAGACCTCAGCAGTGCAAGCTCCAAAGGTGCCCTGTCAGTACTACTAGACCACAGGAGTGCGAGCTTTCTCCTTCAGTACTGGGCCAGTGCTATAGGACTCCAGCAGTGTGAGGTCCCTCCAGAAGTACCTTGTCAGTGCTACATGACCACAGCAGTGCAAACCCCCTCCAGCTGAGCCTTGTCTGTGCTCCAAGACTCCATTGGTGTGATCTTCCTCCAACGGTGCCCTGTCAGTGCTACAGGACCCAACGTTCTGCGCTTCCTGCAGCTGTTTCCGGTCAGTGCTTTAAAGACCAGAGCAGTGTCAGCTTCTTCCAGCTGTGGTCCATCAGTATTGCAAGATCTAAGTAGTGTGCGCATCCTTCAGCATTGCCATGTCCCTGCTACAAGCCTTAATTTCCTCATGCAGTGCACGGTCAGTTCTTCACATCCACAGCAGTGCGAGCCTCCTAGAGAAGCCCCCGCCAGTGATGCAAGACGCCAGTCAGGTGAGCTTCCCCCCACCGGTACCCTGTCACTGCTGTACAATCACCATGGGAAGGTATCCGTCAGCTGTACTCGGTCAGTGCTACAAGATGACAGCAGTGTGAGCTTTCTCCAGTGAGGCTCTGTCAGTGTTGTGGGACCCCGGCAGCGTGAGCTTCCTCCAGCTTTGTCTTCTCAGGACTGCAAGACCACTGCAGCGTGAGTGTCCCCCAGCTGTGCCCTCTTAGTTCTACAAGACCAGTGTGAGCTTCTTCCAGAGGTCAGTTCTGTGGGGCAGCAGTACTGTGAGCATTCTCCAGGGGAGCCATGTCTGTGCCACAAGACAACAGTAATGCGAACATTCTCCAGCAGTGCCTTGTCAATGTTACAAGACCACAGCAGTGTAAGCTTTGTCTAGTGTGGCCCTGTGCTGTGGGACACTAGCAGCATGACCATCCTCCGGGGAGGTCATGTCAGAGCTCTAGGGTCCTAGCACAGTGAGCTTTCTCCAGCAGTGCCCGGTCAGTGCCACAAGACCACGGTGGAGTGAATCCCTGCAATGTTGCCCTGTTACAGCCACAGGACATCTGCAGTGTGAACGTTCTCCAGTTGTGCCCTGCCAATGCCACAAGACACCAGCAGTGTGACCTCCATCCAACAGTGCCCTGACAGTGCTGCGGAACCCAAGGAGTGTGAGCGCCCCTCAGTTTTCTTCTGTCAGTGCCACAAGACACCAGCAGTGTGACCTCCATCCAACAGTGCCCTGACAGTGCTGCGGAACCCAAGGAGTGTGAGCGCCCCTCAGTTTTTTCTGACAGAGCTACAAGACACCAGCAGTGTACCCTCCATCCAACAGTGCCCTGACAGTGCTGCGGAACCCAAGGAGTGTGAGCGCCCCTCAGTTTTTTCTGACAGAGCTACAAGACACCAGCAGTGTACCCTCCATCCAACAGTGCCCTGACAGTGCTGCGGAACCCAAGGAGTGTGAGCGCCCCTCAGTTTTGTTCTGTCAGTGCCACAAGACATCAGCAGTGTGACCTCCATCCAACAGTACCCTGACAGTGCTGCGGAACCCAAGGAGTGTGAGCGCCCCTCTGTTTTGTTATGACAGTGCCACAAGACACCAGCAGGGTGACCTCCATCCAACAGTGCCCTGACAGTGCTGCAAGACACCAGCACAGTTTACTCCATAGAAGCCCTGTCAGTGTGGTGGAACCACAACTGTTTTAATTCCCTAGAGCAGGTCCGTATCTGTGCTATTTGTCCTCAGTAATATGAACAGTGGTGTCCTGTCAGCCCTGTGAGCTCCCAGTAATGTCAGCTGCCTCCAGCAGTGGCACATCAGTGCCACAAGGGTGCAGTAGTGTGAGCATCCTCTAGTGATGTGCTGTCACTGCTATAGAACCCACTTCAGTATGAGACCCCTCCAGCTGTGCCCTATCAGTGCCACACGACCACAGCAGTGTCTTGTCAGTACTACAAAACCACATCAGTGTGAGCTTCCTTCAGCGGTGTCAATCCAGTGCTGTGGGACCCCAGCAGTGTGAGCTTCCACCAGAGGTGAAAAGGTGCCTTGACAGTGGTCTAGGACCTTAGCGAGGTAAGCTTTTCACCAGCAATGGCCATACAGTGCCACAAGACCAAATCAGTGTGAGCTTCCTTCAGTGGTGTCAATCCAGTGCTGTGGGACCCCAGCCATTTGAGCTTCCGCCAGAGGCCAAGAGGTGCCTTGACAGTGGTCTAGGACCTTACCGAGGTGAGCTTTCCCCAGCAATGGCCATACAGTGCCACAAGACCATATGGATGCAAGCTTTCTCCAGCAGTGTGCATCCAGGGCTGTGGGACCCCAGCAGTGTGAGCCTCTTCCAACTATGGCCTAATAGTGCACACTTACTCTAAAGGTGCACCATTAGTGCTATGGAACTCCAGCAGTGTAAGCGTCCTCCAGCAGTGCTCTGTCAGTGCTATATGTCTCCAGCCCTGCCATTGTTATGGGAATATTCCCCCAAGTGTTCCCTTTCTCAGTTACAAATATATTGCTCAAACCTATTACAAGCAACCCTCCACAAATCACCATGTCTCTCTTACAACCATCCTGCCTGGAAGAACACTTCCCTATTACAAAAACCTCTACACCATATACCCTCTTTCCCTATCCTCCACTATCACTCCACCCTAACATGGATGCATTCTCTATATTATATTATAGCCTTATAGCATGTTGTCATTGGTTTTTTGGGTCAAAACTGGAATGGCGTGGCGAGCAAAAAACACAATGGATTCAACCCAGATCTGTGGCTGGGGGTGAATGTTTTATTTGTTCAGCATTCCGTCCATCATTCTGTTCATTTGTCGCCCTAAGTTGGAAGGGTATGCCCAGATGTGGGTCCTGTGTGCGCTATGCCACCAGATTCAAGCTAGCCTACTGATGAGGGGTGATACCCCAAAACCAGTCCCAGGATGCTTGTTTCCGGTTCAGGGAAGACCTGGCCTGGCAGTTCGGGCTGGACTGTTCTCATGGGGAGCAGGCTCAAGACTGATTTGCATATGGCTGGTTCCGAAATGGAATAGCATGGGGAGCAAAAGAAACAGTGAATTTAACCCAGATCTGTGACTGGGGTGAATGTTCGATTGATTCAGAATCAAGTCCATCATCTCTTCTTTTTGTAATTGTTCCTCATTATGGGCACGGAACTCCTAATATCCGTAAAATGTATGGCAGGAGGTACTTTGTACCACTTTCTTCATGTTGGGTGGATGCCAGGGTTTAGGTCTGGGTTGCAACGCAGCCTTTGTCCGAGGAGATTTTTCCAGCCACATTTTCGGGCTGATAAATATGTATATGGGGTTCTCGCGCTCATAAAATCCAGGTATAGGAACAATGGTACAGTTACAATTGTGCGGAGCAGAATTCCACAATAGATTGAGCTCCATTCATCTTGTAGTCCGAACGTATCTGGAACATCTGAGCTGTGTTGGATGTGTGCTCAGTGTTCTGTAGAATATCTTCTATTGGATGTTGTGTGACAAACATCATCACCAAAATCACACTTCTCCATTCCCAGTACCCTACTGTAACTCACCTGTTTTCACTGTTACAAACACCTCACCCCAACAAACAGCCTTTCTCTGTTACAGACTCCACATCACAATAGATAAGTTCAACACGATAGACACCCCACCCAGCACAAACACCCATTCCAAAATAGCCAACAAAAACATGCTTGTTAGAAATAGCCCACATCAACCAACATCCTTCACTGTCACATGCTGCCCGCCCCTATGCACAAACCTTTCTTGTTTTACAAATAGCCAACTCAACATAAGGCTCTTCCCTATCTCAAATACCCCCTGCACAACTTCTACCCATCCAGCTTTGAAACATGCCAGGTTTGACCCTTCTGCATGAGAATGATTCAATGCAACATAACTATTACATATCAGGCCTCAATCTGATGGTGAGTCAGATGTTATCAGGGTGAGCTATTTTTAGGGGCTACTGGCCTGGTTTGGTGAGAGACTCCAGCTGGCAAAGAACAGGTGTTCTTGTAATTAAGAAAGTGAAAGAACAATAAAGATGCTTTTAAATCTTGTTAAATTTGCTGTGTGTTCAAAGACAGAGGTCAGATGTCAGCTTATGTCTTCTTACAGATTGTTCCTTATTTTATCCAGGAAATGTGTTTACAAAATCCTCTAACTTTGCAGTCAGAGACAGAAAAGTAAAGTGAACTGTCTGACAATCATGCTGTGTGCAGTGAAAGGCAACTAAAGGCCATAGGATGTCAGTTTTGTTTCTAGAAAACATTTAAATACTTTATAAATGAACAATACAAACATTTCAAAATATATTTCATTAGTTGGGAAAGAACTTTTTAATTTTTTTAATTCTAATGTGTGATGGAAACAAATATTTGAATAGGCTCAAACAAATTAAAACACTTAGTGATGTGCAAATCATAAATATTTGCTGAAAACCAGTTTCCTCATTATAGCTTGTAAGCTATATAGTTTTATCAGTAAAACTGCATGCCAGTGGGAAATTATTTGGCCATTTCAATGGAAATGTGCTGTCTGTAAATGAAAGTGCACTACCAAATCATGCTTTGGTAATATATCTATTAAAAGTTGAGTTTTTTAACATGAACTTAGAAACATTCTTGCCCCACCCTTATGACAATGCTATTGATGTACCTTTTTATGTGGGCTACATTTTTATTATACACGGTGCAAATGTATAGTCTACTAAATCAAACATTGTACAGCAGATATGCTGAACTCACATATTTGAAGGTGCTCTCACATTTAATAATGAAGAAAAAAGGCGACTCAGTGAGATAAAATATTTGCACAGTGTCACACAATTCGGAACAGTTTATGGGTCTAGCGCATTACAGTTAGGTCGAGTAGATTATTCAAGTCACTAGGCAGGTCTAGTGACATTTGTATTATTTTTCGAGGCCTCCATATGCAACATGTGGGATGCATCCTCTCCCCCATAAAATAACCTACCGACTCTAAAACAGACCCTGCTCCATTAAATTTACACCCTTTCTCCACTACAGACAACCAGCCCAAAGCATACTGTTCCTGCATTACAAGCACCACACCTCAACACACATACAATACAACAAATACCCTTTTCCATTGCAAACACAATGACAGCACTGAGCACCCCAAAGCGCAACTACCCCATTAAATACACCCAAACAGACAATGTTTGCCTATTAAAACAACCAAACTGAACACATACCAATACTCTACAACAAGCATTTCACCTAAATACATACACATTTTCTCTACAAATCTCCCACCTCATCACACATACCTTCTCTATAACGAATCCCCTAAACACATCCCTCCTCTATTACAGACGTCTCAGCTCAACACACTGCCACCATCTATTGCAAACACTCCACCTCAACAGACACCCTTCCTCTATTACAAAAACCACATCTCAACACACCCTCCCACTAGTACAAAAAACACATTTCAACACATACCCTCCCACTAGTACAAAAACCTCATCTCAACACACACCCTTCCGCTATTACAAAACCACATTTCAACACATACCCTCCCACTAGTACAAAAAACAAATCTCAACACACACCCTTCCTCTGTTACAAAAACCACATCTCAACACACACACGTTTACAGTAACTGCACCTCAACATGATGGGTGGGTGAAACTGCGTATTAATTCTATGTGCAATCAGTGCTTAATTTGAGCCGATGGTTTCCGGTGCTCAGCACTGCCACTTAATTATCAACACCAGCGCTTTTCATGAGCACCTGTTAATAACATATTCATTTATTATAGGCACAGGGACATCAAGTGATTTGCCCAGAATCACAGGATGTTGAGCCGACGCAGAGACTCGTACTGGGTTCCCCATCTCTGAAGCCGGCAGCTCTGGCCATTACACCACATCCTCTCCCCACTTTCATGATCAGCAGTTGGTTCTGTTTTAAGTGGCGCTAACAGGAGAAATGGGCTGGTGCAAGCTGTCTCCTGACGAAAGCCTTGGCACTTATTTCTTTTGCAATTGAACCACTGTGCACAATACACGTAACTTTCATGAAACTTTTGTGTCTTATGTGAAATACGCCTGGGCAGCTGTCTGCACTAAAACTGTACTTGAGGTATACCCTTAAATATAAGAGTCAGGCAACCTCTGTGCAGTGCATTTCCGATACAAAAGTTTCTAAAGTCATGCAGGTTAGGTTGCTAGCTCAACACACATCCAATTCCACTGTTCCTGCAAATCATTTTCTGCTCATAATACAGTAAATGTTTTAAGCGAAAATAATAAGAAAAACAAAAAATATATGAATTACGCAAAACCCGATAATCGGGATTTACATGAGATTACACTTGTTTAAAAACATTTCCACAGGGCTTACTCAGCACTCATTGTTTGCTTTGCTCTATTACCAATCCCACCTCGACACAAACCTCCTCTGTTACAAAAACCATCTCTGCATTCATCATCTCCCAGTACAAATTGCTGTCTCTAAACAGACATCTCGGTCTCTTCACAGTAAAAATAACCCATGTCCCTTTTTCCTTTCTAATATAAACTTTCTGCTCAAATAAAGACTCCCCTGCCCCTGCTATGGCGGAGGAGTGTCGCCCCACTGCTTTTAAGCAGTGAGAAACATAAAATTATAATAACTTAAGTATTATTATCATTTTATGCTTTGTGTCTGACTCCTGCTGCTTTGCAGCAGGCGGGGCTGCTCTGCTCTTGGAGCAGGGCCCAGGGGAGGAGTGGTTTGCCCACTCATAAGTGCACAACGACTGTTTGGTCGGACCTCTCGGGCCGCCCAAACCACTCATGAGCACTTTCCCTGTTCTCCATGCAGGCTGCATTAACATGCTCACCCCTCCAGCCCCTGGCTGAGCGCCGTGTCACGGCGCTCAGACCAATCACAATGCTGCTTTGAAGCGTTGTGATTGGCTTAGGGGAGGGAGCCTGGCTGCCTGCTTCCTGTTCCTGTCAGAGTTGGAGGCAGGAGAGCAGGAGCAAGACCAGAGATGTGGGACCCGGCCTCAAGGTAAGTTTTTTTTTTTTTATTCCAACCCCCCCCCTGGTAAAGCCCCCCCCTGCGCGACTCACCCCCATACGACCCCCCGCGCCCACCCAGCCACACGCGAGCCATGCCAGCCACCACTGCCCTGCCCATATCCATTCAACTTCCCTCCAAACGCAATATTGTCCGTTTTCCAAACCAAATATGTGACATTATTTAAATCTCTCTACACGAAACTTCCCTTTTCCATAATATAAACATGGACTCCCCTGCCCTTTCCGGACAGTACTCTCTGCATATGGTATTGGAACGTGCTCTGTCCTGATTCAAATGAAATAATGACCTGCCGATAGAGAACGTCCCCAGGGACCCTCAACATGCAGATGTGGACACTATTTCCCATCCCCTGGCCTGGAGGGCTGCTTCCTCCATCTGCCAAGAACATGAACTGTTGTAAACAAACCAATCTCTTCTAAAGGGGAAAATGGTCCTGCTCTGGGAAAGGATGAATGCCTGCCTCCTTGTTGTGCTGCAGACTCTGGGAGAAGTCTCCATACTTCTAACGTGAATCTCTTTACTTCAAGGAATGAATCCAAGAACTTTGTGGAGGCACTTTCCAGGCTAGACTTGCATATGCATTTAAGTCACCCTCTCTGGGGGGGGGCCGTGGTTTGCGCGCAACCAAGATGGCCGCGCTGTGCTGAGCTCCGGCGGATCGCAGAGGCGGTCTTTCAGTTCCGGATGATTTAATCCCGGTTTTCTGCTCTTTGAACCGAAAATATCGGCAGCGGAACGGTGCGGGACCAGGTTGTGAAAATTTCAGCGACTTTGGGTCGCTTTTGGCCATGTGAGAGCGTTCGAGGTCGTCTCCTCACAGACCCTACACAAAATGGCGGCTCCTGAGGAGTCTTGATGGAAGGCTGTCGTTTTTGGGACGTTGGCGCTGTGGTGACCCTATTGAGCCTCTTTTTTCTTATACTTATGAGGTATGGTGTCTAAGCATGATTTTCCTCGGGCTTCCCTGAGACTGATGAAATATTTAATGCTGGTCTTAACTACACTACGCAGCTAAACCCCCGATGCAAGTTGCCTGCTTAAGTTTGCCCGCCCATCCACTCATGTATATTTATACATATGTTGCTGGTCGCGCTACTACTACTAGTTTGTGTCCTCCAGTGCGCTCGCTGAATCTAACATATCCTCTGATGGCAAATGTCTCTCGTGGGCAATTATTGGAGCCTGCTGTTGGCGTCATGTGATGTGTCTTGGATGTCTTTCTGGAACAGTCTGTCAAGGGATCAGTATCTGGGGCTCTTGCTTTTGGTGCCTATATTCTACATGCTTTGTCAAGAGGAGAATTTGAGCCTCAAGTGAGTAATCAACGACGCTATCTGGCTTCCTTTGTTTTGCTTTTTTTTTCTTTCTTTTTTTGCCATCCCTGAGGAGAAGTTTTGTGATTCTCGTTTGGTATTACGAACTCTGTATAATCCTTCATCTGCTGACCTCTTTGCCCTGCTTCAATGGCTGAAAGTATGGGGGTCCCCTTAAAAGATAAGGACTCTAAAGCAGCTCTAAAGAGGGCTAAGCAAGCCTCTCCCATACCGGATATATCACCTAAAGATAAACCAGAATCTGGGGCTACTTTGGACATCATTCTCTCTCGCCTCAATTCCGTCCATGAGATTGCGCAGGGCACAAAAACTAACACTGATCTACTTCAGGTGGAAGTGGCGGCTGTCAGGAATGAGCTTAAACACTTATCACTACGTGTTTCCAATGCTGAGTCCCGGATTGGGGCAGTTGAAGATTCCACACATAAGCAGAGCAAACATATGCAGAACATGGAACGTACCTTAAGTTCACTGAGAAGAGATCTCACGGAACAGGAAGATAGGAACCGTAGAAGTAATCTTCGTATTTTTGGTCTGCCAGAGGACTGTGAAAAAGAGGCACCATCCATGTTGGACTTTTTACTCAAATGGATTCCTACGACGCTAAATCTCTCTTTTCAAAAGGACTTTGAAATAGAGCGTGCCCATAGGGTTCCTACGTTTAAACCCAAGTCTCTCACTAATCCAAGACCAGTGATATTTAAACCTTTAAGACACCAACACTCTGAACAAATTTTAGCTCACATGAGGAGAATTAGATCGCTGCAATGGGAAGGACATAGAATCGCTATCTCTCAAGACTTTGCCAGAGACACAGTCATCCGGCGGAAAGGTTTCCTAAATCTTCGACGACGACTTCAAGAGATGAATATTCCGTTCTCATTTGCTGGTCCCTCACGCTTCAGAATAACTTTCAGGGGTCGCAACCAGATTTTTCACGAACCAGCGGATTTGTCCACCTTTTTGGACAATCAGTTTGAGTCTCGGATGGACGCGGAGTCTATTGCAGGCCCATCTAACCCCTAATCTCTTCTTCTTCAGGTGGCTGTATTAATGAGCATTTGTGTGTTGCTAGGTTCCTGTTGCTTTAATGTTATCTCGAAATTTGTGGTGAAACATGCTGGAATGATCTACGGTGTTTGAGTGTTGCGGCGCTCTCCTCATAAGGTTACTAACTTTTTCCTTTTACAGATGCCTTCATTCATCCCCAAGATAATGGTCTCCTAGTATTTATTGGCTTTATATGTATCTTTGTTATTTATGTCTTCTTATTTTTTTGTGCTTGTATATTCTCCCTCTATATATATTTCTCTCTCGTCATCTTCTTTGACTCACTTTACCTCTCTCATTATCTGGTCTGTTTTTGGGTAAACTCAGACATCCTTCTTTGATTTCTTCATCCTGTATTATAGATTTTCTATCTAGTATTTCTGTGCTGGATGTCGGTTATATCGTTGCTTTTTGTCCCAGGAAGTAGAATATGGTTAGGGTCTGTCCTTAGATGTGCTATTCACCCTCTTATTCTCCTTTGGCTTTTCTTTTATATATCTTAGTCCGTGCAGTTATTATATGTTAACTTATAGATTATCGTAAATATTATTAGACGTGATCAATAAATTATTCGAGATAGATAGTATGTTATGTATATCATTTTTTTAGGTATGGTTTATTGTTTTATATGTTTACTATCTTTTCTACTAATAGATATGGAGTAATGTTTTATACTTACCTTTAGGCTGCTTTTAATATTTATAAGATGTTTCTAATTAATTCCTTCCCGTTATATAAACTGTTCACTTCCTTGCATATTCTCTAAAATTCCATAATGACTTTTTATCTGAGTCTGTTTACCCAGATTTATTTAATATTTTAATGCTAGGATTAGATTTTTACTATTCTATTTAAATGTTATTTGCCTTACCATATGTGATCTGAGATTTATTAGATACTGTTATTTATTTTTCTCTTTTAATTCAATATGTAGTATCTATTTTTATGTCTTTGATCAATTAACAGAATGAATTTATACAGGTTTTTCTTTAGATTCAAATCTTTAGGCCTTTTTTGATACGTTGGTAAATTTAAGTTTACTGAACATTAACAGATTATTGTTGCTCTGCTGCTTAAGCTTTATCTATGATGTTGAGCATACTGAGTTATAGGTGCTGGCCTCTGTGGTTGCTCCTTCACGTTTTCCTCCCATGCATTTTGTCTACTACAGACTACCCCTGCTGGGGCCTTTTCTCTTTGATAATAAGTTTTCTCTTGTATTTTCTTTCGCTATCCTCTTCTTTTTCCTAACTTTTGTTTGCTCTTTCTTTTTTTCTTCTTTCTTGGGGACTTATGCTCCGGTTTGTGCTCTCTGTTTGCTTTATCTTCCATTCACTACTATATTCAAGTTAAAATTAATGTGCCTCTCCTTTTTTCATACACCATATGTGCTTATCTATGTTGTTTTCTGTTCACTATGCCCGGTCTGAATGTACTCTCACTTAATGTGCGTGGTTTAAATCACCCTGTTAAGAGGGCCAAGATCTTAGATTACTGTAAAAGCCTATCTGGCGACATTGTTTTACTTCAAGAAACTAAGTTTGCTTATAAGGAAGCTTTATTTTTACGGAAAGAGTGGGTCCTTGATGTAGCTTGTTCTGAAGCTTCTGGTAAAAGAAATGGGGTTATTACGCTGATTTCCAAAAACTCTGGTCTAACTATTGTAACTGCCGAATACGATTCAGATGGTAGATGGCTGCTCTCTCGTTTGTCTAATGGTTCAATGGATTTTTACGTTATGAATATATATGCCCCTAATATTGATGATCAATCTTTTTGGCGGGCTATTAGTAGGAAGTTGTCGGATATCCCTCAAAATGCTAAAGTGATTGTTGGTGGTGATTTTAACCTTCCTATGGATCCTATTTTAGACAGACAATCGGCTTTTAAGTTTCGTCCTCCTAGGGCGCACAAACAAATGTTGGATATGTGCTCTTCTCACCATCTTTTGGATGTATGGAGAATGCATAACCCTACTGGTAGTGATTTCACCTTTTTCTCCTCTCCACACTCTAGTTTTTCCCGTATTGATTATCTCTTGGTTGACGCAGCACTTCTAAAACATACTACTAATGTGATAATCCATCCAATACTTGTCTCTGATCATGCGGCGGTTTCGTTTACTCTGCTTAATTGTACAGATACTCATAGATCGCGAACTTGGCGTCTAAACACAGAAATTTTGGATGATGGTGAGGAGGTTAAACAATTAAACGTGGATATTCATAATTTCTTCAGAGAAAATGTGTCATCTGTAAGTTCCCCAATAGTTTTGTGGGATGCCTTTAAATGTACTATTAGAGGTCAGATTATAAAAATAATGGCGAAAAGGAACGCTGATATTAGAAGAACACTCACTGCCTTGGGGGATGAAATTAAAAGTAAAGAAAACTTATATAGAAGCTCCAAAGACAAATCCCTTCTACAAGAGATTAAGAACCTAAAGTATTCTTATAACTCCATAGTTACCAGAAGAGCTCACTTGGGAGTACAGGCACAAAAATCTAAACGGTTATTACTACGAAACCGCGCAGGTAAACTGTTAGCTGCTACATTAAAATATCAGGATTCAAATGTTAAGATGACTCAGATCTCTTGTATCACTAATAAGGATGGTGCCAGGAAGTTTCATACTCAGGACATTCTTGAGGTTTTCCGGGATTTTTATAAAAGCTTATATACGCCCAAAGATCAATGTAATCTTAGTACATGTCAACAATTCTTGGCTACTATTCCCACAAATACTGTCTCTGATTCAGATATGGTTGATTTGGGGAAACCAATTGAATCTGAAGAAATAATTCAGGCTATTAAGAATACTAGATCAGGGAAGGCACCGGGCCCTGACGGGTTTCCTATTGCCTTTTATAAGACATTTTTACCCTCATTTTTAAATTATCTCAAAGATGTTTTTGATACTTTTGCTTTATCGGGAAAGGTCTCTGGCTCAGCTGCGGAAGCCACTATAGTGGTAATTCCTAAAGATGGGAAGGATCATTCAGACCCTAAAAATTACCGACCTATCTCCCTTCTTAACATGGAAGCTAAGATTTTTGCTAAAATTCTGGCTAAACGTTTAGAGAGCCATATCCCTCATCTTATACACTCTTCCCAGACTGGTTTTGTTAAAGGTAGGTTGGCTAGAGATAATATTCGAACTTTCTGTCATATTCTGGAAAAAGCGAAACTTTCTGACCTTCCGTCGGCAGCGATTGCCCTCGACGCCGAGAAGGCCTTCGATAAGGTCTCCTGGCCTTTCCTACAGGCAGTTCTTCAATCTCATAATCTAGGAGATCCATTTATCAATTTGGTAATGTCCCTATATGCTCAACCCAAAGCTAATATTAGAATTAATGGGACTACCTCTGCTTTTTTAATCTCTCCCAGGGCACGAGACAAGGTTGTCCGTTGTCCCCTCTTCTTTTGTCTCTAGACCCTCTCCTGCGATTATTTAATCTAAATCAGGATATTAGAGGCTTTCAATTTGGTTCTCAGATAATTAAAACGGCCGCGTATGCGGATGATGTGCTCATTTTCTCTGAAGATATCGTAAGTGCTATTCCTGCCATCTCCAACACAATCAAACAATTCTCTCGTGTTTCAGGGTATACTCTGAACAAAGATAAGACGGAAATGTTCCCCCTGAATGCGTCGTGTTTCTCTTCTCATATGGGGACAGCGGGTTTCAAATGGCAACCGACTCATATTAAATACCTGGGGATTTGGTTCTGTAACAATATATCAGATACTATTGCTCATAATGAATCTCTTATCATATCTAAGGTTAAGGATTTACTGAACGCGTGGTCACCTAAATACATTTCCTGGTGGGGTCGCCTTCAGTCCCTGAAGATGATGATAACTCCCATTGTTAATTTTGTTTCTTCTATGCTGCCTGTGAGGCTCTCTTCCTCCTTTTTCCACGAGATTGATGTTATTACTTCTAAATTTTTATGGAGTGATAAACGTGCTAGAATAGCGTATAGGCACCTGAGGAAACCTTATACTCTGGGTGGATGCAATCTTCCAGATTGGAACTTGTACCAAACTGCCTTCTTAGCGTCTCAAGGGGCTCTCTGGTTTGCCCCAGACTCCAGCCTTACTCCTCCATGGATTTATATTGAACGGGAGTTGTGCTCCCCTCTTTCCACTTCTACTTTCATGACCGCATCTAAGTTGATCTTACCGTATTCAGGCCGTATTATCTCAGATACAATTATTGCATTAAAACGCATAGACAAAAAGGTCTCTAAACCAATTCATAAGTCCAGGTGGTCCTCGATTTGGTATAACCCTAAAATTGTGACTAATATTGACTCTATTACGGTGTCTTACTGGGCGACCAAGGGTATTGAGTTGGTCAAAGACCTTTATGATTCTAATCATGACCCGATTCCTTTTTCCTCCTTGGCCAGAGATTATAATCTCAGTAATATGGATTTTTATTCCTTTCTGAAAGTAAAGGTAGCCTTATCTAGAGTACTCCTCTCTCCTGAGTCTATTACCATTTCGCTTCTTGCTATGTGGCATAGATCAGGCCATATTGCTTCCAAGATCTATAAGTTTCTATCTGACTCGTCGCCCTCACAACCTTCAGTTACACAGGAGAAATGGCTACACCATTTTGAACCTGATACGTTTCAACATATCTCACAAGAGACCTGGCAGCTCATTGGCAAGCTTTCACTAAAGAATAAGATTGCTCCTTCTCTTATTCAATCCAAATTCTTTACGCTTAATCTCCTACACTGGACCCCGGTTCGTCTACACAAATTAAATCTTAAAGATGACGATCTTTGTTGGAGTTGCAAATTAGTTTCTGGCACCCATCAACATATGTTTTTTGAATGCTCATTATTGCAACCTTTTTGGGATTTGGTCCACAAACACCTCTTGTTAATTTTTGGTATTAATTTTGAGCTTTCAATACCTTTAATTCTTTTAGGTCCATGGGCTGCGCCGTCTCTGTTACCGCTTGATGATACGGATATGCAATTGCTAGATTTGCTTATATCAATTGCTGTTAAGATTATACTAACAGAGTGGAAATCGTTTAACTCAGTATCATACCATACTTGGTGGGCTTGGGTATCTTTTCTTCGAGGGGCTCATACCTTGGTTGAGGAGAAACGGTATACACCTGTTATTTCTAGTGGGGTCTGGAGTTCTCTGGATAGATATATGGACTTGGCTTCGCAAGGGCTGGTTGAGCAATTTCCGTTTGTGTCTTCCTCCTAGTTTATTTCTCTCTACGAAGCAGACGTCCCCATCTCTTGCACTTGCTCTCTCTTGTATCTATCCTCTTCTTCTCTCAATATCCTCCTTCTTTCTTTTCTTTGCTATCCTTTTCTATCTTTACTTTCTTCTCTCTTTTCTTTACTTTGCATATTTGTTTTATTTATGCAGTACAACCAGCTTCATGAAATTGTTTTTCTGCTCAAATAGATATCTATACATTACTTAAGATTTATTTATTACATGAAATATATTTCTATTTATGAATTGCTTATCTTGTTCTGGTTCACAAGATCAATTGTATTGCATTATATATTATCTTAACTATTTGTATTCCTTTTTTATAACAATAAAAATATTAGAACATAAAAAAAAGTCACCCTCTCTGGGGAGCATGGTTCCTGTTCAGCCTCCTGTTGAGCCTGGAGTGCTATGGGTACTGAGAAAGGTCAGGGCTGTTGGTGTATTCTGCTCGGTTCAGACAATCCCAGACCACTGTAGAACTTGCTGAGTTTGTCCCATCTCCCCACTACCACAGCAAAGAGGTCTGGTGTGCTGGCAGCAGCTTTCTGGGAGGGTTTTAGAAGAGTGAAGTAGAGTGCACAGCAAGATTTCTATTACATGAGGCTGTTGTCTGATGCATGAAGGAAACCCCAAGAGGCCACCTTGTAAAACCTACAACATTGATACACAGGCATGGTGAGCCTTACGATAACTGACCTCGCCCAAACCTACCGTACTTTGCAAAAACTCCTGGCATGAAATCTCGTAGAGGAGATTATTGGCTCTCTTGTGGCTGCTTTTTGATAACAAACTATTTTCATGCTGAAGGTTCTATCCTTTGTGAAATGTTTTTTGTCAATGAGACCCTTCTCATCTTAGACATTGAATATTTCAAGTTTTATATACAACCAATTTGGCTTCAAAACGGTCATGGTATTCATTCCGTTAGCGACTATTTTCACCCATTTTTGGCCTATTTTTACTAATTAAATTCTGATTTAAGTTGATGCAGACTTCCCAGATCTTTGTTTCAGTGACTGTGATGGTTGCTTGTCCTGGTGTTTTACATCCTCACCTTATGGTCATTTTTTGAGGTCTTTCCTGCTTATCTTGTTGTTCTACAAAAGATGAGCTGATCATTTTCTCGCCTCTTTGTGTCTCTTAGCTTGGGCAGCGTGGGCACTCTGTAGCAGCTCACGCCAACTGTGTGGCATCTCTCGCCATAGTCTCACAGTCTAGTTCCCAACAGCCATGTTTGTTCCCAGATGGAGATGTTAAACTGATCCCACCAGTGACTCCCCTGAACAGAAGAGCGAATTCGAAAAAAGTGGTGAACAAAATAGGGGTACCCAAAAATGTCTCGCTTCTTGACTTGACATACTTTACCTCAAAATTGGTGCCTATAGTGAGTGTTGACCTGTAGTCTGGGCAATGCTGGCGCCTGTCTCTTCTCTGTGGCCACCACAGGAGATCTGCTCCGTGAGACGAGAGAATTTACCATTCAAATGGCAATATTTTGCCTCCTCACTGAACCATATCCAGTAAGGGAAGCATGGAATATTCTCCCTTCCTTCAGAGTTCCATGGTGAGACCCAGAGTCATACCTCACCTCTTAAATCAGATGCAATTCGGCAACTCAACTAGGAGCTCGATCGGGCTACTCATCTACTCCAGCGCCTGGATACCCCTCGGGTGATAAGCATGCTCTACAAATCCTCATAACATAACAAGGATGGCGAGGCTGTTGTTAACCTCCAGACCTGCTGCTTCTGTCTGCTAAACCAATCAAGGAGCAGCCAGGCTCTCAACATTCTCCGTCAGGAATCCGGGGCACTCCATGCCGGTATCCTTTTCTCTGTCCACCTGCGCCCTCTGAGTTACCCTTGTTTGTGCCGCCATCTGCATTCCAGACTGGGTCTATCTCTGTGCTGAAGGCCCACCTATGTGCCCTGAACTTCCTCCTCCTTCAAGCGAAAGAGCTGCTCGACCAGCCTGATTCTTGCGCTGGTGGCATATACACACAACAGTGACAAATTAAGCCCCACCAGTGCACATACTGCGGATTGGTCAGGCACACAGTGATCACCCAAGCTCTACACAACAGGTAACCGCATACAGCCATGCCACACATGGTACTGGGACACCTTCACTAGCAGCACCTGACCCAACCAGGTCAGTCACCTACGCTCAGATTAGTAGACAAGTCCCCAACGTGAGGGGTAGATTCGTACTCTGCCTGTGTGAGCATTCACCACAAGCTGGGCAGAATAACAACAGGCTTGGGGCCTCATTCCATTATTGGTGGGAGAAGTTTACTCCATCAGGGCGACAAAGCAATTTACTCTGTCGCCCTGACGGAGTCCCCACCTGCCAAATTTAGAAATTGCCACAAAGCTGGCAGTTATTTTTTAAGCATTGTCAGGAACCATCACGGCGGCTCCTGTGAATGCTTTTTAAGTTTGACGCACGGCTCTGACAAGATGACAGAGCGGCCCATCAAACTTATTTGAGAAAAAAAAAATGCAGCCTCCCCACCTTGAGAGTTATTTCCCATGGCGAGGGGCATTAGACTGTCTTCACTTTCCCTTACCACCAGAGTTTTTGTGATGGGCAGTGAAAACTGAGTTGTATGTCAACCTATCTAAATTAGGTGGGCGGACACAGAGGTCAACCGCCGACGGCCCTTACTCCTTCGGCCATCGGAGGGATGTAACAGACAGAGTAGCCTCTGCCTTGGTTACACCAATGGTTTGTCTGCATTTGAAATTGGCAGTAAGGATACTCCGTCGCCATTGCGATAGAGTGCCCTTACTGCCAACATACAAATATAAGCCCTGTAGGTCCTGATATGTAGTTGGATGAAGGCTTACTCCGTACATGTGCCATAGGATATAATCCACTTCTAATAAGGCGAACAGACTATTTTTAACATTTGTGACAGAGTAACCTGTGTGCCCAACTCTGAATCAGGCCTTTAGTTTTTATACAGCAAACGTATGTGCAGTTTATTGCTTGACATAAGAGGGACCTCAGTATGATGAAGGTGGTGCCTTGAGCAGTAGCAGAGTCAATGAAAGTCCGCCTGTGGTCTTGCAGGACATGGACATTATTTTTTACAAACTCTTCCAACAAATTGATAAATGTGGCCCGCTTGAATAGGTACATGAAGAAGGCATTTAGGTCTTAAAGCATATGCTACACAGATGTATGTGCATTCAGCAGGCCCCATCCTACACTAGTAGTACGATAGCTCAGGTAGTTAATGCACTTGCTAGGAAGACCTATGTGTAATCTCTGGTTACAGGCTTGTATGATCATAAAATAGCTGAGCAGGCTAATGCGCCTGCTGCAGAGGATTGCGTGCATAATATAGTCAATGGCTTTCCTGCAGAGATCCTCAGTAACCAACAGGATTACACAAGTTACAGTCACGAGGGTATAATAGCTTGATGCATTGTGTACTAGCTGGATGTAACCTGCAAGACCAAAATCTGAATCTTTGTAGGTTTGAAATCAATTGTATTTATTTTAAAGCTGATAAATGGGTTCTTCTGGGTTGTAATAGCACTTGCTATTATGTGAAAAATAAACTCAGTGTGTATCATCTGCAATATAAATGGTTATTATGAGTGTAATTACATACACATGCTCTATCTCATGTATATTACATAGATTGAGAAAGTAAAGTCCAACAAGCTTTCAGATCTCAGTTTATCTCTTCTCACCCTGTGAAGTGGCATGCTGGGTGTGCCTGTGCCCTGATACAGTTACCCATCTGAGGGCAAGCTGTGAGTGCCCAGGGGTTCCCATTTGGCTTACAAACTGCTGCCAGCCAGGACACAATTCAAACAAAAAACATATTGACTGCCCATGAAGAGAGCTTTGGCTGGAAGGAAAGTCTCCTGCCCCCTATCACGCGGACTGCTGAACCGACGCACACAGACCCACATATATAAGTGTATAACACTGCTGACAAACTGCACCATGAGGATTCACCGTGGGAGATCTGGACCTTGATTCCAGCTCAGGAATAGCTGCTGAAACCAGAATCCTTACTGGTGCCTGAAGCAAACCTTCACGTACCCCAGGGCGCCCCACGTACCGCCCACGCTGACAGTAGGCGGGGACAGTGGTGGAAATGGGCAGCCCACCACTGGCAATGAGTGGCGGCTTCTTTAGAAAGATTGTGGACCCAGTTACTAGTTGGGTGTGTGATATTCTCACAATTTCCTTTCACATAATTACGTAAAATTTTAAAAAGGTATGCATAATTATGAGAAATGTACATTTGACGTTAGCACTATATTTTAGTGCAGAATGTGGCCTCGCATGCAATTTGGACACATATTGCGCTAAAAATGAACTCCAAAATCACGAGTACATCAAATGGCAGCTGCTCACGTTTTGGTCATTACCGTGTTCCTGCGCTACATTTTAACGCAAATGTGTTTAATTTTGCAACTTATCAAATATTGGAGCGAGGTAACACTCCTTGCCATGACGCACAGCTTAGTCCGTAAGTCTTAACAAAAATACCACACTTTTATCCATGTTTAATTCACTTTATTCCATGTACTCCGGAGTTAATACTGCTCATTTCTTGGTCCTGTCACAAATGAGGTATTTATTTAATCCACAGTTTCGAATGCAACAGATATGCCAATCCAGGCCTTTTTCTGGAGCATGAAGTATACATAAATGGTCCTCGATTGGTTGATCTTAATACCCAATGCATTTCGGGCTCATGAACTTGGTTTAAAGACATGCCTAAAAGATGTTGTTTGGAACTATGTATATATAAAGATTCAAGGCTAGAATATGTTCATCGTTTAACATCGTCAAACAGTTTTTAAAGTCATTTCCATGTTTTAAAATGTGAAACATTATATCATTGAATCGGCGTTTGAGATAACAGCTACGGGAGGGCGGGGTAATTGAGTGCATTATTTTAGGGAGGTTTTGTCATTAGGGTGTGGGTGAAGGTAATCAGGAGTCATTGGTTTAACCACAGGTCGAGGTTAATGAGGTGTTTGAAGCAGTGGGTTATGGGACTTGTAGTTATGCAGGTTGGACCAGAGGCACGGCGTAGTTCTACTTGATTGGTTGAGTTAAAGGGGTGGAGTCACGTTACACGATTGATAAGATGGACGGCAGCAGTGAAGGGAATACTGCTTACGCGTGAGGAGAGGATAACGTTTAGGAAGCAGATTACATTGATATAGAGGAAGAAGGTATGGGAGAAGTTTTGGTGCTGCTTCGTTGATAGGTATTGATTAACATTTACGAAAAGGGAGTATGAGTCAATGGGTTATGTTCACTAATGATTACATTCAAGAACGTGGTGGCAAGACAGGGAGGGTGATGATGATTGGGAGGGGTTTGTATGAGCATATTTACAGAGCGTGTAGCTACGCTTTTAGAGGAAAAACGCCGGTTAAAGGGTTCAGTTGTAAAGCATGGCATGAATTTGTTGAAGTAATTCTAGTGATTTGTATGCACAGAGGCTTTAAAATCAAATCTAATGGTATTGTTTTAAATTTGTAGTGAACCCCTGAAGAAGGGCTAATGAAAGCCCAAAATGCATTGGGTATTAAGATCAACCAATCGAGGACCATTTATGTATACTTCATGCTCCAGAAAAAGGCCTGGATTGGCATATCTGTAGCATTCGAAACTGTGGATTATATAGATACCTCATTTGTGACAGGACCAAGAAATGAGCAGTATTAACTCCGGAGTACATGGAATAAAGCGAATTAAACATGGATAAAAGTGTGGTATTTTTGTTAAGAATTACGGACTAAGCTGTGCGCCATGGCAAGGAGTGTTACCTCGCTCCAATATTCGATTTGTTACAAGTACGTGATATTAGGGCAGATCACGTTTTCCAGGCTGTACGCAAAATGAAAAACATTGGAACAAAATTTTTTACAGCGATATATTTGGACCAAACAGGTGTGCACTTGACCTCCCCTTTTTTTCTTAATTATGCAACTTGACATAATGGCAAAATTTCGGGAATTTTACGTAACAAGTGTAACACAACATTCCAGGAATTACGTGAATTACACAGGCGTATCAAAATTCCGCCCGACTCAGAGTTATATATGTATGTTTTTAATAAAGTAAGCAATGGGTTTGGTCCTGCCTTCCTTTTCACTAATGCTTGCACCAAGTCTGCCAAAATGTTCCGTCTTCTCCAATAGCAAATCCTAGACCTATACCATAGACATAAACATTTTTTGGTGCAGGCGGCTTCAGAAGGATGGCCAAGTGGAACTCACGAGTACTAGACGGAAGAGTGGGATTGGAAGTAATGAGGAATACTAGAGACAAGGAGGATTGCAACTCACAGTAAAGGGGAATCAGGGAACTAATTAGACCATTAGCCTGGCTTACAGCGATGGTGGCGAGGGACAGGCCAACACCACTGGTCATGACACAGGAGCATTGGCCCCCCTTGGCTAGTGGGATGGCATCCCCTTTTAGGGAATGTCGGGGAACAGCACCCACCCGCGTACACACTCCAATCGTGGTGCTGTTTTGGGGTAAGAAGGTAACACCTTTCTGCCATCGCACACCCAATACCTATGTGGTTTGAGAATTTAAATGCCAAAGAAGAAAAGTTATGGCTTTACACACTCTGATGCTTGCCTATACCACAGAATGTCAAGTTATGCTACTTTGTTTTGAACTTGCATAGCATGTCTGCCTTTGCTATGATGGTGTGTCTGTGTCTCTCAGGGTCCATGTGTTCTCATGACTGTCTCTTCCAGTGTCTGTGTTCCTATGAGTCCCTGTTTCCTCTTGCCTGTCTCTTTCAGTATCCGTGTCTCCCCTATGTCAGTCTCCCTATGTCCATATCCCCCCCACGTCCATATCTCCCAAGACCTGTGTCCCAGTGTCTGTGTCTCCGCGTGCCCATGTTTCCTCTTGCCTGTGTCTTTCAGTATCTGTGTCTCCCCTATGTCAGTCTCCCTATGTCCATGTGTCTAAGTGTGTATCTCTCCCAGTATCTGTCTCCGTGTGCCCATGTATCCTCTTGCCCATCTCTCCCAGTTTCTGTATGCATGCCTGTGTCTCACTGCATCTGTATCCCACGTCCATATCTCCCAAGACCTGTGTCTCTGTGTGTGCATGTATCCTCATGCTCGGGCCTCTCAGTTTCTGTTTGTCACCAAGTCTGTACCTCCCACTGTCCATATCTCCCTGTGTCAGTGTTTTGGTGTGGCCCTTTATCCTCTTGCCTGTGTCTCCCAGTTCAAGTTTGCCCCCTACATCTGTGTCTCCCAGTGTCCATGTCTCCTGATGTCTGTGTCTCCATATATCCATGCATCCGTTTCCCGTGTCTCCCAGTTTCAGTGTGTTTCCATGTATGTGTCTCCTTGTATCCGTGTCTCCTACTATCCTTGTCTACCCACATCTGTATTTCCATGTGTTCATGTTTCCTTTTGCCTGTGTCTCCCAGTTCATTGTGTTTCCCTGTATGTGTCTCCCTGTGCCAGTGTCTCCCGGTTTCCATGTGTGTGCTTGTGTCTCCCCACATCTGTTTCTCACTGTCCATGTCTCCCAGTGCCTGCGTCTCCCTGTGTCCATGTTTCCTTTTGCCTTTATCTCCCTGTTTCATTGTGTTCCTATGTATGTGTCTCCCTGCGTCTGTCTCTCCCAGTGTCTGTGTCTCCCCGTGCCTGTGTCTCCTTGTGTCCATGCATCCTCTTGTCCCTGTCTCCCTGCGTCTGTCTCTCCCAGTGCCTGTGTCTCCCAGTGGCTGTGTCTCCCTGTATCTGTCTCTCCCAGTATCTGTGTCTCCCAAAGCCTATGTCTCCGAGTGGCTGTGTCTCCCTGTGTCAGTCTCTCCCAGTATCTTTGTCTCCCAAAGCCTATGTCTCCCAGTGTCTGTGTCTCCCAGTGTCTGTGTCTCCCTGCATTTGTCTCTCCCAGTGCCTGTGTCTCCCAGTGCCTGTGTCTCCCAGTGTCTGTCTCTCCTAGTGTCTGTCTCTCCTAGTGTCTGTGTCTCACAGTGTCTGTGTCTCTCAGTGTCTGTTTCTCCCAGTGCCTGTCTACCTGCGTCTGTCTCTCCCAGTGCCTGTATCTGTGTCTCCCAGTGCCTGTGTCTCCCAGTATCTGTGTCTCCCAGTGCCTGTGTCTCCCAGTGTCTGTGTCCCCCTGCGTCTGTCTCTCAGTGTCTGTCTCTCCTAGTGCCTGTCTCCCAGCGCCTGTGCCTCCCAGTGTCTATGTTTCCCAGTGTCTGTGTCTCTCTGTGTCTGTCTCTCCCAGAGTCTGTGCCTCCCTACATCTGTCTCTCCCAGTGCCTGTGTCTCCGTATGTCCATGCATCCTCTACCTCTTGCCCTTGTCTCCCAGTTTCGGTTTGTCCAGGAGTCTGTGACTTCCAGTATCCCTGTCTTCCCGCGTTTATGTATCCTCATGCCTGAGTCTCCGGGTACAAAATACGATGAAATATAGTCAGTGCTTTAAATGGGCAGGTATTCACAGGTACTCAGTTGCTACACTTCTTTAAATTGAAAGGGAGAGTACCTGCACTCCGTAGCAGAGGTCCAATACTTTTTGCCAGGGGCGGCCGGCACAGGTAAGAGCGGTGGGGCGGGGTAGGGTTGGGGGGAGTCGACTGACGACGGGATAGGTAAAATTAAATAAAAAAAATAATAAAACCACTTACCTTGCACTCGCCGCATCGTCGACGATGCGGCGAGCGCAAGGAAAGTCGTTTTTTTTTTAAATTTAACTTTACCTATCCAGTCGTCTGTCGACTAACCCCCACCCCAGCCCGCCCAGCCCTCCCCACCACTCTTACCTGTGCCGGCCGCATGTGCACTTTTCATAGGAGAGTCCCTGCACGGCTCAGTAGCACACAGGAATCTGGGATACAGAGATCCTACGCTGTTATATTTCCTTTACAAGCACTGGACAAAAGCCCAAAGTCTGAACATCTGTCAAGAAATCAAGTGATGCAAAAGCAGAGCGCTCTGATGGACAGTAGGGAGGCCTGACTTACCACACTGGTGGCATGGGCACCGGAGCACACTGCCCTCAAATATCCCTTTTACAAAGACTCATTATCAGAAGTGACTGCTGGAAGGAGGCCATGCCATGGCCAGCTGGGTTACTGCCGGACTAGCCTCCGAAGCGTAATGAGATGCAAGAAGCCCCTTTACTCCACCTCCCCCCGCACTGCTATTGCAATCCCTGGCTCTGCTGCAAGCATGATGCATTTTGCAATTGAAGCCATATTAATTTGAGATGAATCCACTACTTGTGCATCTGGCCCGGTCCCAGACCACCCAGGGCCCATGATGTTATGTGTATTTGTAAAGTGCACTATCGCCCGCAAGGGCATCATGGCCAGTGCTTAATTTGTAAAAAAAAAAACATAAGTGCCAGGGCCCTATCAGGAGGCTGCTGCAGCTCGCAACACCCATAACACCTGCTAGTGTGGCCAATGACAGAACGAATATAACTACTGACCATCACACTCCTGCAAGTCTGACAATTCAGCCACCCAAAGGTATAAGAATGGCTGGGTGACAGGTATTAGTCTTATTGATGTATATTTAATTAATAAACAACTGTTGTTGCGCTCATCTCTAAATCATACACACAGTGCCACCTTGTGGCAAACTGTCATAAGTGCCAGTGTTGACAATTAAGTGTCAGTGCTGAGCACCGGAATCCACCGGCTCAAATTAAGCACTGATCCTGGCGCGGAGCAGGTGTGTGTGTCTAGCCACACCTATAGTAGGTTGGTTAATTTAAAAGTCAGGTCTGCGGCTACTTGCGCAAGACAGGAGGAGGCTCTGATGTGGAGACGATGTCTTTTTCAGGCTTTAGGAGTGATATAAGAGAACTCCCGTCCTCCTGATCTGGTTCTGTTTACGCGTGTGATGTTAGTGAGTAGGAGTCCTGTGCAGAGGAGGTGTCTGGATGGTTGGTGGAAGGAGATGCGACTTTTCAGGTAGGTGGGGCCTGAGTTGTGGAGTGCCTTGAATGTGTGTGTGAGGAGGGTGAAAAAGTATGGGGGAAAGGGAGTAATTTTGAGAGAAAGTTAACTCCTGCTGGAAAGGAAGAAATACCTAGACATGTCGGAAGCTTTTGTGGGACGGGGGCCAAATCTTCTATGGAACCCCTCCTAGCTTTCCAATCCAATGAGGAGTTCATAATTAAAGAAGCATAATCTAGAAAAGGGGAAACAGGGTATTTTGGCGCCCCCTATTGGTGTTGATGCGTTAGCACAAAACAAAATAGTCCAGGACTGTCTTTTTTTTAGAGTAAATACCTGTTGTAAGAGGAGTGCGGAGCCCCAAAAAAAAGTGAGGCAAAGAGCATGTGCTGCCCTCCCTTTGTGATGACCCTGAAAATAAATGTTCAGCTGGAAAAGATCCACTGGTCACCCCTGAATGTTTGACCCCAAAGGCATGAAGGCCTTCCTTATTGTGGACTTCAGTAGGAGCCAGCAGCCCTGCCCTCCACCAGTTTGTATTGATTCAGAGCTGAGCTGTGAAGTTTATTATCTTACAGATATTTCGGCTGGTCTGAAAATATGGATGGTAAAAACATCAACTGGGAACAAAATACTTCTAGGAACTTGGAAGAACACATCTTGTTTGGATGAATCAGAATTGCTACAAGAAATGCTTTCTCTAGAATCAATAGAAAATCTGTTTTTGTAAAATGAAAGATTGCAATGAGAAACTCAACGATATTTGGGGAACCTTCCTAGCTCTGTTCTGCTGCTTAACAAGAGAAATAATATCTTTATCACATAAAGTTTATTTTTTTGTATTTTTCTTTCAATCCCTTCTCCTACTGGAGGCAGGGCAGCGGTCACATACCCTCCAGTGCCCTCAAAACCTCGCGGTAGGCCAGCTGTCATGTGCTCCCCCAATTCCTGCACCCCTGGCGGCAGGGCTGCTGTCACGTGCTATTTCAATCCCTCCTCGTCCTGGAGGTAGGGCTGCTATCACCTGCTCAGCCAGGTCCTTCCTGTCACAAGATCTTTCAATCCCTTCTCCCTCTGGGAGTAGGGCTGCTGTCACACGCTCTTTCAATTACTTCTCGTCCTGGGGGGTATGGCTGCTGTCAAACGCTCTTTCAATTCCTTCTCGCCCTGGGGGTAGGGCTACTGTCACATGCTCTTTCAATCCCTTCTCCCTCTGGGGGTAGGGCTGCTGTCACATGCTATTTCAATCCCTTCTTGCCCTGGGGGTAGAGCTGCTGTCACACACTCTTTCAATCCTTTCTCGCCCTGGGGGTAGGGGCTGCTGTCACATGCTCTTACAATCCCTTCTAGCCCCAGGGAGGTAGGGGCTGCTGTCACATGCTCTTTCAATCCCGTCTCCCTCTGGGGGTAGGGCTGCTGTCACATGCTCTTTCAATGCCTTCTCCCTCTGGGGGTAGGACTGCTGTCACATGCTCTTTCAATCCCTTCTCCCTCCGGGGGTAGGGCTGCTGTCACATGCTCTTACAATCCCTTCTGGCCCCAGGCAGGCAGGGCTGCTGTCACATGCTCTTTCAATCCCTTCTCCCTCTTGGGGTAGGGCTGCTGTCACATGCTATTTCAATCCCTTATCCCTCTGCGGGTAGGGCTGCTGTCACATGCTATTTCAATCCCTTCTCCCTCCGGGGGTAGGGCTGCTGTCACATGCTATTTCAATTCTTTCTCGCCCGGGGGTAGGGCTGCTGTCACATGCTCTTTCAATACCTTCTCGCCCCAGGGGGGTAGGGCTGCTGTCACATGATCTTTCAATCCCTTCTCCCTCTAGGGGTAGGGCTGCTGTCATGCTCTTTCAATCCCTTCTCGCCCTGGGGGGTAGGGCTGCTGTCACATGATCTTACAATCCCTTCTAGCCCCAGGGAGGTAGGGCTGCTGTTACACTCTCTTTTAATCCCTTCTCCCTCTGGGGGTAGGGATGCTGTCACATGTTCTTTCAATCCCTTCTCCTTCTGAGGGTAGGGTTGCTGTCACAGGCTCTTTCAATCCCTTCTCCCTCTGGGGATAGGGCTGCTGTCAAACGCTCTTTCAATCCCTTCTCCCTTTGGGGGTGGGGGAGGGGCTGCTGTCACAGGCTCTTTCAATCCCTTCTACCTCTGGGGGTAGGGCTGCTGTCACATGCTCTTTCAATCCCTTCTCGCCCTGGGGGTAGGGCTGCTGTCACATGCTCTTTCAATCCCTTCTCCCTCCGGGGGTAGGGCTGCTGTCACATGCTCTTTCAATCCCTCCCCGCCATGGGGGTAGGGCTGCTGTCACATGCTCTTTCAATCCCTTCTCCCTCCGGGGGTAGGGCTGCTGTCACAGGCTCTTTCAAACCCTTCTCCCTCCGGGGATGGAGCTGCTGTCAAGCTCTTTCAATCCCTTCTCGCCCCAGGGGGGTAGGGCTGCTGTCACATGCTCTTTCAATCCCTTCTAGCCCTAGGGTGGTAAGGCTGCTGCCATATACAGTGCATTTGATTGTCTCCCGGGGTTAGGGCTGCTGTCACATTCTCTTTCAATCCCTTCTCGCACCAGGGGGGTAGGGCTGCTGTCACATCTTGTTTCAATCCCTTCTCACCCCAGGGGAGTAGGGTTGCTGTCACATGCTCTTTCAATGCCTTCTCGGCTTGGGGTGGAGTGGGGGGTAGGGCTGCTGTCACATGCTCTTTCATGGTCTTCTCGCCCGGGCGGGGAGTGGGGTGGGAGGGGTTGGGGGTAGGGCTGCTGTCACATGCTCTTTCAATGTCTTCTCGCCCGGGCGGGGGGGTGAGGGGTTGGGGGTAGGGCTGCTGTCACATGCTCTTTCAATGTCTTCTCGCCCGGGCGGGAAGTGGGGGGAGGGGTTGGAGGTAGGGCTGCTGTCACATGCTCTTTCAATGTCTTCTCACCTTGGGTGGAGTGGGCGTAGGGCTGCTGTCACATTCCCACTCAATCTTTTCAACTCCTGGGGATAGGGCTGCTGTCACATACCCTGTGGTTCGTTGCTCCTCTGGTGGGCGGGCTGCAGTCACGTGCCCCTTTTAACAATCCATGCTGGGAATGTCTGTGATGATGTCACGAGGACCCTTTCTCTCTAAGGCCTGAGCCCGGCTGCTCCAACTCACTGCCCTGGTTCCTCCAGCCCAATAAGTGTCGAGCTGCTGACGTCAGTCATTGAAATGGAATGACACGTGAAGACACTATACGACAGTGCCTGACTCCTCGCGAGAAGTGCAGGTACCGACCCTTTAAGAATACACCAGCCCTGCTGAGAAATACCGGAAGCGCCCCTGTAACCGCGTGACCTCTCACCTGAGAACTGCAGAAAGCGTCCCCTTAAGAGTACACAGGAGCCCTGCTGAGAAGTGCAGGTATGGCAGCCCTGCTGAGAAGTGCAGGTATGGCAGCCCTGCTGAGAAGTGCAGGTATGGTGCCATTAAAGGTACAGAAGCCCTGCTGAGAAGTGCAGGTACAGGGCAGGTATGGCGGCGGCTCCTCCGCTAAGGCGGAGGAGCGTCGCCCCACTGCTCTGCGAGCAGTGTAAAAAGGATAACTAAAACGATTATAACTAGTGTTATTATCGTTTTAGTTTTCCTTCCTGCTCGGGTGCGGTGTGGGCTGGGCTGACCAGTGCTTGGGCCAGGGGGAGGAGTGTTAAGCACACTCTAAAGTGGGCAGAAAGGTTTGGCCAGCCCAAGAGGGCCGGTCAAACCGTCATGCGCACTTTGCATCTTCCCCACCAGGCTGCATTACACAGCCTGGTGGGGAAGATGCCCAGCCTCCAAGCCCCTGTCTGAGCGCCGATCACCAGCGCTCAGACCATTCACCGCCGATCACCAGCGCTCAGACCATTCACAACACTGCTTAAGGCAGCATTGTGATTGGGCAGGGGATTCTGGGAGGCTGGGAGCTTCCTGTTGCGGCGCAGAGGAGACGGAGCAGAGGCAGCAGCACCCGGCGGCACCCAGGTAAGTCGGTTTAATTTTACTGTTTGCATTCTCCGCTCTCCCCCCATGCCACCCCGCCCCCACCACCCGCGTCTAGTAGTGGCCGCTACTGGGTATGGCAGCCCTGCCGAGAAGCAGAGTATGGTGCCATTAAAGGTACAGAGGCCCTGCTAAAAGGGCATGAATGGTTCCATTAAAGGTACAGCAGCCCTGCTGAGAATTGAAGGTATGGATTTGTTAAATGTATAGCAGCCCTGCTGACAAGTGAAGGTTCAGTTCCCTTAAAGGCAGGGCACAAGTCCTAAAAAAAGAAGTGGGTGCACTAACCTAGTTAGGCAGTCTGCAAGTGACATCACGGCGCGTGACATTACATGTGGCATCACAGGAATTGACATCATAGGAAGTGGCATCACAAGACACGACTTTAATATGTACGTGTCTTATAAAGCGCTCTGACACTCTGCTTTGGGATGAGTAGCGCTATACAAGAAAAAAAAAGTGGTAAATTATTTTAACGCCTCCTCAGGGGTAGTAAGCGCTATATAGATTACATTTATTTTATGTAAATACTGGAAGAGACCAACACATCTGACATTCTTACAGTGCATGCATATCTAGTAAACAGAGTCTGAACAAAGTGAAAAGCTGCCTCTCTTAAGTATGTGTGAAGTGCTAACCTTTGTTTCCCCTCCATCGCATTTGCTTCTAGGTGTGAGGCTCCCCACTGCTCCCAGCCAGGAGACTCGAACAAAAGGAGGCCTGATGACCCCTCAAATGTGGCCTTTGTTATGGGCCCAGCAGGAGTCAGAACTAAGAAAGCCCCGTCCCCACCTGCACGTTGTTGCTTGTTGCAGATGGAAAGCAGACAATGTGCAGGCGCTGCTGAAAGTGTCTCGGTGTTTGGAAATGACACCGGGACGAGTTCAGCACATTATTTGAGGGTCCCAACTCCTTGGCAGGGTGGACAGCGTTCAACTTCACCCTGTGAAAATAGTGGGTGGACGCCGTCCACCCGCGTGTACCCCCGACTTGTGCCCTGCTTAAAGGTACAGCAGCCATGCTGAGATATGCAGGTACTTTAGTGGTAAAATTATAGCGGCCCTGCTGAGAAGCACAGGCGCAGTTCCATTAAAGGTATAAGAGCCCTCCTGAAAAGTGCAGCTACAGTCGGTACCCTTGAAGATATAGCTGCTGAGAAATGCAGACACTGTTCCATTAAAGTTAAATGGGCCCTGCAGAGAAATAGAGGTATAGTTCCGTTAAAGATACAGCAGGTCTGCTGAGAAGTGCAGGCACGGTTCCGTTAAAGGGACAGCAGCACTGCTGAGAAGTGCAGGCACGGTTCCGTTAAAGGTACAGCAGCACTGCTGAGAAGTGCAGGCACGGTTCCGTTAAAGGTACAGCAGCACTGCTGAGAAGTGCAGGCACGGTTCCGTTAAAGGTACAGCAGCACTGCTGAGAAGTGCAGGCACGGTTCCGTTAAAGGTACAGCAGCACTGCTGAGAAGTGCAGGCACGGTTCCGTTAAAGGTACAGCAGGTCTGCTGAGAAGTGCAGGCACGGTTCCGTTAAAGGGACAGCAGGTCTGCTGAGAAGTGCAGGCACGGTTCCGTTAAAGGGACAGCAGGTCTGCTGAGAAGTGCAGGCACGGTTCCGTTAAAGGTACAGCAGCACTGCTGAGAAGTGCAGGCACGGTTCCGTTAAAGGTACAGCAGCACTGCTGAGAAGTGCAGGCACGGTTCCGTTAAAGGTACAGCAGCACTGCTGAGAAGTGCAGGCACGGTTCCGTTAAAGGTACAGCAGCACTGCTGAGAAGTGCAGGCACGGTTCCGTTAAAGGTACAGCAGGTCTGCTGAGAAGTGCAGGCACGGTCCCGTTAAAGGTACAGCAGCACTGCTGAGAAGTGCAGGCACGGTTCCGTTAAAGGTACAGCAGCACTGCTGAGAAGTGCAGGCACGGTTCCGTTAAAGGTACAGCAGGTCTGCTGAGAAGTGCAGGCACGGTTCGTTAAAGGTACAGCAGCACTGCTGAGAAGTGCAGGCACGGTTCCGTTAAAGGTACAGCAGCACTGCTGAGAAGTGCAGGCACGGTTCCGTTAAAGGGACAGCAGGTCTGCTGAGAAGTGCAGGCACGGTTCCGTTAAAGGTACAGCAGGTCTGCTGAGAAGTGCAGGCACGGTTCCGTTAAAGGTACAGCAGCACTGCTGAGAAGTGCAGGCACGGTTCCGTTAAAGGTACAGCAGCACTGCTGAGAAGTGCAGGCACGGTTCCGTTAAAGGGACAGCAGGTCTGCTGAGAAGTGCAGGCACGGTTCCGTTAAAGGTACAGCAGCACTGCTGAGAAGTGCAGGCACGGTTCCGTTAAAGGGACAGCAGCACTGCTGAGAAGTGCAGGCACGGTTCCGTTAAAGGGACAGCAGCACTGCTGAGAAGCGCAGGCACGGTTCCGTTAAAGGTACAGCAGCACTGCTGAGAAGCGCAGGCACGGTTCCGTTAAAGGTACAGCAGCACTGCTGAGAAGTGCAGGCACGGTTCCGTTAAAGGTACAGCAGCACTGCTGAGAAGTGCAGGCACGGTTCCGTTAAAGGGACAGCAGCACAGCTGAGAAGCGCAGGCACGGTTCCGTTAAAGGGACAGCAGCACTGCTGAGAAGCGCAGGCACGGTTCCGTTAAAGGGACAGCAGCACTGCTGAGAAGCGCAGGCACGGTTCCGTTAAAGGGACAGCAGCACTGCTGAGAAGCGCAGGCACGGTTCCATGAACCGTATACATGTTAACACCTGTGATAGGCGCTACTAGTGCCCTGTTAAGGTCGCCAGCCCCGCTATGACACCCCGCAGCTGTGCTCCGCAATCCGGCTAATGTATCGCACCCCTGCTCGGAAGATCGGACACACGGCCCAGTTAACGGTTTACAAGCCCCCTTAGACCCCGAGGGAAGAGCTGGTAAATGTGTCACCTGAAATATGCCACAACCACTGAGAAGTGCCAGTGCTGTCTTTTGTAATGTACGGATGTACTGGCACTGGCCCCTTATACATGATCGGTGCTGGGAACTGCCATTAGATTCGCCCTGTGATAGGGCTGCTTTGACGCCCCCCTTCCCGCCTCACTACTTAAGCTCGGCGCCAAGAAACGCTTTAAACCTAATGAACGCTATACAAGGGTGTTAAAACAACCAAGATGTTGATCAGCCACTCTTTTTTGCTTTGCATGTGCCCCCGGGGTACAGCCCTATTCTGCCCGCAGCTTCTGCCCAGGCAACTGACCTTAGGATGCTCGGGCAGCAGCCTCGGGGGCAGGCCTGCTACTTGCTGCCCTAGTAGATGCGACTCCGTTTAAGCTCTGTCAGCCTCCCCCCCCCCCCCCCAATAAATTTGCATCCGTCTATGATCTGTCAGTTTTTACCCCAGCAAATTCGCATCATGGGCGACTGTCCCTCTGCGGCAGCTCTTCCGTTGTTTTCCTGTGATGTTTCCTTGATGTCTCTCCACTCCCAGTAGATTCGCCTCAGTTGTGGGTCTGTCACTTCCTCCGAGTCGAGTCTCTCTTGGGGGCTGGTCTGTCACTTTCTCCGAGTCGAGTCACTCTAGGTGGCAGGTCTGTCATTTCTCCCATTTGAGTCGAGTCTCTTTATGGGGCTGGTCTGTCACTTCCTCCCAGTCGAGTCTCTCTTGGGGGCTGGTCTGTCACTTCCTCCCAGTCGAGTCTTCCTATGGGGCAGGTCTGTCACTTCCTCCCAGTCGAGTCTCTCTATGGGGCAGGTCTGTCACTTCCTCCCAGTCGAGTCTTCCTATGGGGCAGGTCTGTCACTTCCTCCTAGTCGAGTCTCTCTATGGGGCAGGTCTGTCACTTCCTCCCAGTCGAGTCTCCCTATGGGGCAGGTCTGTCACTTCCTCCCAGTCGAGTCTCCCTATGGGGCAGGTCTGTCACTTTCTCTCAGTCGAGTCTCTCTAGGGGGCAGGCCTGTCACTTTCTCCCAGTCGAGTCCCCCTGTTGGGCTGGTCTGTCACTTTCTTCAGGTCGAGTCTCTCTTGGGGGCTGGTCTGTCACTTTCTTCAAGTCGAGTCTCTCTTGGGGGCTGGTCTGTCACTTTCTTTAAGTCGAATCTCTCTAGGGGGCAGGTCTGTCACTTCCTCCGAGTCGAGTCCCCCTGTTGGGCTGGTCTGTCACTTTCCCCCATTTGAGTCGAGTCTCCCTATGGGTCTGGTCTGTCACTTTCTTTAAGTCGAATATCTCTAGGGGGCAGGTCTGTCACTTTCTTCCAGTCGAGTCTCCCTACGGGGCAGGTCTGTCACTTTCTTCAAGTCGAGTCTCTCTAGTGGTCATGTCTGTCACTTCCTCCGAGTCTCGTCTCTCTAGTGGTCATGTCTGTCACTTCCTCCGAGTCTCGTCTCGCTGTGGGGCTGGTCTGTCACTTCCTCCGAGTCTCGCTGTGGGGCTGGTCTGTCACTTTCTCTCTTTGTTTTTAGGGTTAAGTCTGTCACGGTTCTTGTGTCCCAACCCGCCTCACCCGCCCCACTCGCACCACGGGACTCATCCGTAGGACCAGGCTGTCACCCACCTACCTCCCCAAACCCCTCCACCCCCAGACCCAGGCCCCTCCCCCGGGAATGCTGTGGCCCCCTCGGAACTCACCTTCCTGGAGAGGTTTCGCAGAGGCGGCTTGACGCAGTTGCCCATAGCCCGCCGAACCGGCCCCGGGCTACAGGGGGCCCGTCTCAGGGGGCGCCATTAAAGTCCCTTGGGAAGAAAATCAGAGAGCAGGAGGGGTCAGGTGTGGAGAAAGAGGCCGGGTGGGTCCGCTCTCTGCCCTGGCGCACGCCGACTGCATCCCGCCTGCATCACTCACTGTCCCCGGACTGGGTGAGGAAAGGGACAGGACGGGGAGGGGCGGGGCTAGGAGGAGACGAGGGCACAGGGAGGTGGGAAGAGAGATGAGCAGAGACGGGGGAGGGACAGAGAGCAGGACCAAGGAGGTGGGTAGAGACTGGGCAGAGAGAGGTGGGCAGAGACAGGCTGGGCAGAGACAGGCTGGGCAGAGAGAGGTGGGCAGAGACAGGCTGGGCAGAGAGAGGGAAAAAGATGATCAGAGACGTAGAAGAGACAAAGGTGCAGGAGCAAAGGAAGTGTAGAGACTGGGTAGAGAGAGGTGGGCAGAGACAGACTGGGCAGAGAGTGTGGGCAGAGACAGGCTGGGCAGAGAGCGGTGGGCAGAGACAGGGAAACAGATGAGCAGAAACGGGGAAGAGACAGATATGCAGGACCAAGGAGGTGGGTAGAAACTGGGCAGAGAGAGGTGGGCAGAGAAAGACTGGGCAGAGAGAGGTGGGCAGAGACAGACTGGGCAAAGACGGTGGGCAGCGACAGGGAAACAGATGAGCAGAAACGGGGAAGAGACAGAGATGCAGGAGCAAAGAGATGGGTAGAGACTGGGCAGAGTTGGGCAGAGACAGATTAGGCAGAGACAGGGAAACAGATGAGCCGAGACGTGGGAGAGAGAGAGATGCGGGAACACAGAGAAGGTAGAGACTGGGAGAGAGGGGTGGGCAGAGACAGACTGGGCAGAGAGGGGTGAGCAAAGGCAGATTGGGCAGAGAGGTGGGCAGAGTCAAGGAGGGAGGCTAGACTGGGGTATTATAGAGATGAACAGAGGAGGGGAGGAGGAAGGACAGAGGCAGGGGCACAGAAACAGGTAGAGACAGGGGCAGATAGAGGTGGGCAGAGTCAGAGAGGGAGGCTGGACAGAGGTATTATATCAGAGATAAACAGAGGAGGGGAAGGGGCAGGACAGAGGGCTGGACACAGGTAGTGAAAGGAGCATAGAGAGATAGGTCGGAAGACTGAGAAGGGCAGAGGCGGGGCTGGGGGTGGGCAGAGACAGGGACCATGGCAGAGCAAAGAGAGATAGGTAGAGCCACGGACAGTGAAAGAGGTAGGAAGAGAGAAAGAAATGGATAGAGTCAGAAGGCTACACAGAGACAAGAAAAGATGCAAGGAGAGTTGGGCAGAGATAGAGGGGTCTGAGCGGGCAGGGATATGGGCAGGGACAGAGGTAGATAGGCACAGAGACAGGAGGAGACGGGCAGAGAGAGAGAGGGCTCTGAGCGGGCAGGGATTGAGATGGGCAGAGAGAGGGCTCTGAGCGGGCAGGGATAGAGATGGGCAGAGAGGGCTCTGAGCGGGCAGGGATAGAGATGGGCAGAGAGAGGGCTCTGAGCGGGCAGGGATAGAGATGGGCAGAGAGAGGGCTCTGAGCGGGCAGGGATAGAGATGGGCAGAGAGGGCTCTGAGCGGGCAGGGATAGAGATGGGCAGAGAGAGGGCTCTGAGCGGGCAGGGATAGAGATGGGCAGAGAGGGCTCTGAGCGGTCAGAGATAGAGATGGGCAGAGAGAGGGCTCTGAGCGGTCAGAGATACGGACAGGGACAGAGACAGAAGGAGATGGGCTGAGAGAGGCTTGAACATAAAGTTGGACAGAAACACGAACAGAGAAAGAGGTGGGCTGAGAGCCTGAAAGACAAAGTTAACATAAACAGATAATGGGACAGAGGCAGAGAGACAAAGACGAAAAGAGAAGAACAAAGAGAAAGAAAGAGACTGCTCCTGATGGAGGGCCCAGGACGCAGGCAGAGGGCGGGTAGGACTAGAGTGCCCACGAATAGACAGGCACAGACAGAGACGGGCAGTTCGACTGAGGGGACAGATGCATAAGCAGGCACGGGGCTGGGCAGCCTGGATTACAGGAGATGGCCAGAGATGTGACCACGGATACATAAGAAAGAGGTAGGCAGAGCTGCTGAGACTAAAAGAGATGGACAGAGAGAGCCTAGAACACAAAGGTGCGCTTAGACTGGAGCAAAGGAGGCTGGCCTGATAGGTGCAGAGAGGTGAACAGTGTCAGCAACAGAAAGGAGGACAGTGAGAGACGCAGTCAAGAACAGAGTGAGAGACAAAGCAAGGAAAAGAATGAGAGACAGAAAGGAAAGGAGTGAGAGACACGGAAAGGAAAAGAATGAGAGACACAGAAAGGAAAAGAGGGAGAGACACAGAAAGGAAAAGAGGGAGAGACACAGTAAGGAAAAGAGGGAGAGACACAAAAAGGAAAAGAGGGAGAGACACAAAAAGGAAAAGAGGGAGAGACACAGGAAGAAAAAGAATGAGAGACACAGGAAGGAAAAGAGGGAGAGACACAGGAAGGAAAAGAGTGAGAGACACAGAAAGGAAAATAATGAGGGACACGGAAAGGAAAAGAGTGAGAACCCAGACAGGAAAAGAGGGAGAGACACAGAAAGGAAAAGAGGGAGAGACACAGTAAGGAAAAGAGGGAGAGACACAAAAAGGAAAAGAGGGAGAGACACAGGAAGAAAAAGAATGAGAGACACAGGAAGGAAAAGAGGGAGAGACACAGGAAGGAAAAGAGTGAGAGACACAGAAAGGAAAATAATGAGGGACACGGAAAGGAAAAGAGTGAGAACCCAGACAGGAAAAGAGGGAGAGACACAGAAAGGAAAAGAGGGAGAGACACAGAAAGGAAAAGAGGGAGAGACACAGAAAGAAAAAGAATGAGAGACACAGAAAAGAAAAGAGGGAGAGACACAGGAAGGAAAAGAGTGAGAGACACAGAAAGGAAAAGAGTGAGAGACACCGAAGGGAAAAGAGCGAGAGACACTGAAAGGAAAAGAGTGAGAGACACAGAAAGCAAAAGAGTGAGAGACACAGAAAGGAAAGAGCGAGAGACAGAAAGAAAAAGCACAAGAGACAGTCAGCAAAAGAGTGAGAGACAGACAGGAAAAGAGTGAGAGATATAGAAAGGAAAAGAGTGAGAGACACAGACAGAAAAAGAGTGAGAGACACAGAAAGGAAAAGAGTGAGAGACACAGTCAGGAAAAGAACGAGAGACACAGGGTGTTAAATAATGGGGGCCTCAGATAGCTGAACAGTGGGAGCGACCAAAAGCTACAGGATGGGGTGGGGGGGGGGGGGAGGGAGTGTCACATAAACCTAACCAGAGATGGGCTAAAATGCACCTCTCGGGGGTATGGGGGAGAAGGACGAAGAGAGACATATGAAAGAAACATGAAGCCGAGTTAGGTAAAGGAGGCAGGAAGGGAGCAGGACTCTTAAGAGACAACAATAGATAAGATAGATAGATAGATAGATAGACAGATAGATAGATAGACAGACAGAGAGAATGGCCACATCACTGAGAGCCTGAGGCCCAGCCGGAGATGGGGAACTGACGGAGAGGAGAAGATGGCTGCAATCTGTGGCAGATTACTACCCTCCCCCACCCCGCCCCGGGGATTATTTTACTGTCGAGAACGATGGCTTTAAGGCAGAGAGAAAAGCGCTTTCACTGATGAGCCCGGGGAATCCGGCCACTTAGGCAGACTCCCTCAGCTCTCACTACACCCCCGAGTGACCCTCCCCTCTCCCCAGAGTCCAGACGCCCTTCACAACCCCACTCATGTCTGCCCCCTCAAACTCCGTGCACCCTCGCTACACCACTACCACGTGTGAGCCCCCCAAAGTCCAGGCGCCCTTCACATCCCCACTCTTCTCAGCCCCCTCAAACTCTGTGCACCCTCACTACACCACTACCACGTGTGAACCCCCAAAGTCCAGGCGCCCTTCACAACCCCACTCGTGTCTGCCCCTCAAACTCCCTGCACCCTCACTACACCCCTACCCCTGTGTGACCCCCCCAGACTTCAGTGCCCCTTCACATCCCCACTCATGTCTGCCCCCTCAAACTCCGTGCACCCTCACTACACCCCTACCCCTGTGTGACCCCCCCTAGACTCCAGGCGCCCTTCACACCCCCACTCATGTCTGCTCCCCTCAAACTCCGTGCACCCTCACTACACCCCTACCCCTGTGTGACTCCCCCTAGACTCCAGGCGCCCTTCACAACCCCACTCGTGTCTGCCCTTCAAACTCCGTGCACCCTCACTACACCCCTACCCCTGTGTGACCCCCCCAGACTCCATGCGCCCTTGACATCCCCACTCATGTCTGCTCCCCTCAAACTCCGTGAACCCTCGCTACACCATCTGTGACCCCCTCCAGGTGCCCTTCACATCCACACTCATGTCTAACCCCTCAAACACTGTGCACCCTCACTACACCCCTACGAATGCGTGACCCCCAAAACTCTAGGAGCCCTTCACAACCCCATTCATGTCTGCCCCCTCAAACTCTGTGCACCCTCACTACACCATCTGTGACCCCCAGACTTTAGGCGCCCTTCACATCCCCACTCATGTCTGCCCCTCAAACTCCATGCCCCCTCACTACAAATCTACCCCTATGTGACCACCCCAGACTCCAGGCGCCCTTCACAACCCCACTCATGTCTGCTCCTCAAACTCCATGCACCCTCACTACACCCCTACCCCCGCGGGACCCCGCCCAACCCGCCGGCGTCCAGGCGCCCTTCACATCCCCACTCATGTCTGCCCCCTCAAACTCCGTGCACCCTCACTACACCTGTACCCCTGTGTGACCCCCCCAGACTTCAGGGCCCCTTCACATCCCCACTCATGTCTACCCCCTCAAACTCCGTGCACCCTCACTACACCTGTACCCCTGTGTGACCCCCCCAGACTCCAGGCGCCCTTGACATCCCCACTCATGTCTGCTCCCCTCAAACTCCGTGAACCCTCGCTACAGCATCTGTGACCCCCCCCCTCCTCCAGACTCCAGGTGCCCTTCACATCCACACTCATGTCTAACCCCTCAAACACTGTGCACCCTCACTACACCCCTACCAATGCGTGACCCCCCAAAACTCTAGGAGCCCTTCACAACCCCACTCATGTCTGCCCCCTCAAACTCTGTGCACCCTCACTACACCATCTGTGACCCCCCCACACTTTAGGCGCCCTTCACATCCCCACTCATGTCTGCCCCCTCAAACTCCATGCCCCCTCACTACAAATCTACCCCTATGTGACCACCCCAGACTCCAGGCGCCCTTCACAACCCCACTCATGTCTGCTCCTCAAACTCCATGCACCCTCACTACACCCCTACCCCTGCGGGACCCCTCCCAACCCGCCTGCTTCCAGGCGCCCTTCAGTTTCCCACTCATGTCTGCCCCCTCAAACTCCGTGCACCCTCACTACACCTGTACCCCTGTGTGACCCCCCAGACTTCAGGGCCCCTTCACATCCCCACTCATGTCTGCCCCCTCAAACTCCGTGCACCCTCACTACACCTGTACCCCTGTGTGACTCCCCCTAGACTCCAGGCGCCCTTCACATCCCCACTCATGTCTGCCCCCTCAAACTCCGTGCACCCTCACTACACCTGTACCCCTGTGTGACCCCCCAGACTTCAGGGCCCCTTCACATCCCCACTCATGTCTACCCCCTCAAACTCCGTGCACCCTCACTACACCTGTACCCCTGTGTGACCCCTCCCAACCCGCCTGCTTCCAGGCGCCCTTCACATCCCCACTCATGTCTGCCCCCTCAAACTCCGTGCACCCTCACTACACCTGTACCCCTGTGTGACCCCCCCCAGACTTCAGGGCCCCGTCACATCCCCACTCATGTCTGCCCCTCAAACTCCGTGCACCCTCACTACACCCCTACCCCTGTGTGACCCCCCTAGACTCCAGGCGCCCTTCACACCCCCACTCATGTCTGCTCCCTCAAACTCCGTGCGCCCTCACTACACCCCTACCCTTGTGTGACTCCCCTAGACTCCAGGCGCCCTTCACAACCCCACTCGTGTCTGCCCTTCAAACTCCGTGCACCCTCACTACACCCCTACCTCTGTGTGACCCCCCCAGACTCCAGGCGCCCTTGACATCCCCACTCATGTCTGCTCCCCTCAAACTCCGTGAACCCTCGCTACACCATCTGTGACCCCCCCCTCCAGACTCCAGGTGCCCTTCACACCCCCACTCATGTCTGCTCCCCTCAAACTCCGTGCACCCTCACTACACCACTACCCTTGTGTGACTCCCCCTAGACTCCAGGCGCCCTTGACATCCCCACTCATGTCTGCCCCCTCAAACTCCGTGCACCCTCACTACACCTGTACCCCTGTGTGACCCCCCAGACTTCAGGGCCCCTTCACATCCCCACTCATGTCTGCCCCCTCAAACTCCGTGCACCCTCACTACACCGCTACCCCTGCGGGACCCTCCCAACCCGCCTGCTTCCAGGCGCCCTTCACATCCCCACTCATGTCTGCCCCCTCAAACTCCGTGCACCCTCACTACACCCCTACCCCTGTGTGACCCCCCAGACTCCAGGCGCCCTTGACATCCCCACTCATGTCTGCTCCCCTCAAACTCCGTGAACCCTCGCTACACCATCTGTGACCCCCCCCCCCTCCAGACTCCAGGTGCCCTTCACATCCACACTCATGTCTAACCCCTCAAACACTGTGCACCCTCACTACACCCCTACGAATGCGTGACCCCCCAAAACTCTAGGAGCCCTTCACAACCCCACTCATGTCTGCCCCCCTCAAACTCTGTGCACCCTCACTACACCATCTGTGACCCCCCCAGACTTTAGGCGCCCTTCACATCCCCACTCATGTCTGCCCCCTCAAACTCCATGCCCCCTCACTACAAATCTACCCCTATGTGACCACCCCAGACTCCAGGCGCCCTTCACAACCCCACTCATGTCTGCTCCTCAAACTCCATGCACCCTCACTACACCCCTACCCCTGCGGGACCCCTCCCAACCCGCCTGCTTCCAGGCGCCCTTCACATCCCCATTCATGTCTGCCCCCTCAAACTCCGTGCACCCTCACTACACCTGTACCCCTGTGTGACCCCCCCAGACTCCAGGCGCCCTTGACATCCCCACTCATGTCTGCTCCCCTCAAACTCCGTGCACCCTCACTACACCTGTACCCCTGTGTGACCCCCCCAGACTTCAGGGCCCCTTCACATCCCCACTCATGTCTGCCCCCTCAAACTCCGTGCACCCTCACTACACCCCTACCCTTGTGTGACTCCCCCTAGACTCCAGGCGCCCTTCACACCCCCACTCATGTCTGCCCCCTCAAACTCCGTGCACCCTCACTACACCTGTACCCCTGTGTGACCCCCCAGACTTCAGGGCCCCTTCACATCCCCACTCATGTCTGCCCCCTCAAACTCCGTGCACCCTCACTACACCCCTACCCTTGTGTGACTCCCCCTAGACTCCAGGCGCCCTTCACATACCCACTCATGTCTGCCCTCACTACACCCCTACCCACTGTCGGATTGGGATCACAATCAGGCCGGGGCAGTCCCCAAAAAGTGGCCCACTTTCCCGGACCGCGCCCTTTCATGAATCACCATTTGGTTAGTCTCATTGGACTAATTGTTAGAGAAATGTTTGATAAACTAAGCATTTGTAAGCTTTCAGAGCCAGTAACATTGGCAAAAATTAAAAGCATTACATTTTGGCCAGGTGGGCAAGGTGAATAAAAATGGCCCAAGAGCCACAACACCTGATGAGGCTAGGCTTGCCACCTTGCGACATGACCAGTGCCTTAATGTCCTAACTGATACGAAAATAAATAAAATCCCCCGAATCCGGCATTTTTTCCTCTCATCACTGTGTACTTTAAACAGTAGACATAAGTAAAAAGCAGTTAATAATGTGTTCTAAGGCTGCCTTATGACTGATAGTTTAACAAAGGCATAAAAACCAAGTTAAAAAGAAATATGGACGTTTCTATATAAAGAGCCCTCTTTAATTATCATGCTCTGGCCTTTGCAGAATCTTAAAACATGATCAAATAGCAGGTTATTTATTTTTGTAGTTTTATACAGTGTGCATGCAGCCAAAGGGCACCAGAGCAATTGAAGAGTTACATTACACAAGATCAAAAATAATTATTTCTATTTTAGGCTCTGAGTGATTTGCCTAGAATCACAGGATGTTGAGCTGAGGCCAGGACTCCTCCAACGTAGTTGCATGTTTGGAAGTCGGCAGCAGGCCTAGGCAAGCACACACCCGCATCCACCAAGGCCTGAAAGACATTAGGGCCAAGGTGACAGAGGAATGGGTCAGAAAAAGCACACACGTGCTACTGCTCCAGAAACAGGAAGGAGGGGGCCAAGAAAGGGCCACAGAATCACCTGGCCCCCAGCGAGGCCCATGTCGCTTCTCTTACTCGTCTCCTCCCAGCCCACCTTAGCCTCAGGGCGATGGTAGGGGAGGGGTCAAGAAAAGCACATAGCTGCAACTCCAGGAGCTGAGGTGAAGATGACCCAATGATCACAAAATCACCTGCACTCCCCCCACCCCTGTGCCGTGCAGCACTGCATAACTCCGACCATGCTCTGAATGTAATGGCCTAGCAATGGGGTGGCAGGGGGAAAGACACTGCTTCTGGGCAGGGCTGGTCCCACAGAATGGCCCAAGGGCAGAGCAACACCTGGCCCCGCGAGGCCCCATCTCTGGCTCACCCCCTCCCGTCATAGCCTGAAGTGCGATAGCCTGTCAGGGGAGGAGTTTAGCAAAGGGCATGCTCTGGCATACTGTGGGCCGGTTTACAGAGGCCCTAAAAACAAGCCTTTGCAATGCAATAGGTCATGCATTTGCGAGAGTTTAAGCTATTGGTATTGTAAATGACAATGCCTTTTATTTATCTGTTTTGCTAATTAATACATAAATAAAAGGCATTGTCATTTACAATGCCAATAGCTCAAACTTGTAAATGGGAGACCTTTTCAAAGAAGCGACCGCCATTGTCCCGGGCTGCTCGGAAAGTGAAAGCACGCATGGCACGCTGAATGTTGAAGGAAAACATGTTGTGCCTGCAGTAAGAGAAACTCATTAAAGAAAATAGTGCTTACAGACTAAATAAGACATATTGTGTAACAACAGAGGTAAAAGGGCCAGTCTTCATGGGAGGTTACAAATGAACACACGGCGGTACTAAGGAGGGACTAACAAGCATATTAACAAATCAGAAGCCAGCATTTACGAAGGGCAATGACACAAGCCAATGAAAAATATGGGCGGAGAGTGGGCGGGGCTTCTATACCATATTCCAATAAAGCATGCCGCAGAGCAGCGCATGCGCTGCACAGGCTCGACCTAAAAACAGCCCACAGGCCACCCTAAGACACAGGCCCATCGCCCTATGCCCGACTACCCGCCTTTCCAATCTGACCCTTCCCCTACCCCTGTGTGACCCCCACCCCAGACTCCAGGCACCCTTTACATCCTCACTCATGTCTACCCCCTCAAACTCCGTTCACCCTCACTACACCCCTATCCCTGTGTGACCCCCCAGTCTCCATGCTCCCTTCTGCTCCCCTCAGACTCTGTGCGCATTCACTACTCCACTCCTATATAATCCCCTCAGATTCAATGCCCACTCATTACACTACAGATTCAATGAAACCTCCTTTTCGACCCTCACACTTCACGCCCCCTCACCACCACCCACTCATGTGACCCCCTGAAACTCAGTTCACCCTCACTGCAACCCCACTGGGCACTCCCCACGTACCCTTACTTCACCCCATTCTTACCTGATAGCCTCTGACTCTATTTATCCTCACTGTATCCCCACCCATCAGACTCTATACCCCTCACTACCCCCACTCCTGCCTGTCCTCAGACTCTAAGCATCTCACTACCTCACTCCTGCCTGTCCTCACCAGACTCTATGTCCCTCACTACCCCACTCCAGTCTGTCCTCATCAGACTCTTTGCCCCTCACTGCCCAACTCCTACCTGTCCTCATGAGACTCTATGCCTCTCACTACCCAACTGTCCTCATCAGACTCTATGCCCCTCACTGCCCACTCTGCCTGCCCTCATCAGACTCTATGCCTCTCACTACCCAACTTCTGCCTGTCCTCATCAGCCTTTATGCCCCTCACTGCCCCACTCCTGCCTGTCCTCATCAGACTCTATGCCCCTCACTACCCCACTGCAGCCTGTCCCCCTCTGACTCTATTTACCCTCACTGCATCCCCACTCCTACCTGTCCCCGTCAGACTCAATGTCCCTCAATACGGGCGGATACACTGTGAAGTGTTTCCATTCAGACACAAAGGTGAGAGAGCAGGGCGGATACATCATGAAGTGATTCTATTCAGACACAAAGGTGAGAGGGCAGGGTGGGTACATCGTGAAGTGTTTCCATTCAGGCGGAAAGGTAAGAGAGCAGGGCGGATACACCGTGAAGTGATTCCATTCAGACAGAAAGGTGAGAGAGCCGGGCGGATACATTGTGAAGTGTTTCCATTCAGGCAGAGAGGTAAGAGAGCAGGGCGGATACACCGTGAAGTGATTCCATTCAGACAGAAAGGCGAGAGAGCAGGGCGGATACACCGTGAAGTGATTCCATTCAGACAGAAAGGCGAGAGAGCAGGGCGGATACATTGTGAAGTGTTTCCATTCAGACACAAAGGTGAGAGGGCAGGGCGGGTACATTGTGAAGTGATTCTATTCAGACACAAAGGTGAGAGGGCAGGGCGGGTACATCGTGAAGTGTTTCCATTCAGGCGGAAAGGTAAGAGAGCAGGGCGGATACACCGTGAAGTGATTCCATTCAGACAGAAAGGTGAGAGAGCCGGGCGGATACATTGTGAAGTGTTTCCATTCAGGCAGAGAGGTAAGAGAGCAGGGCGGATATACCGTGAAGTGATTCCATTCAGACAGAAATGCGAGAGAGCAGGGCGGATAAACCCTGAAGTGATTCTATTCAGAAAGAAAGGTAAGAGAGGAGGGCGGATACACTGTGAAGTGATTCCATTCAGACAGAAAGGTAAGAGAGCAGGGCGGATACATTGTGAAGTGTTTCCATTCATGCAGAGAGGTAAGAGAGCAGGGCGGATACACCGTGAAGTGATTCCATTCAGGCAGAAAGGCGAGAGAGCAGGGCGGATACACCGTGAAGTGATTCCATTCAGACAGAAAGGCGAGAGGGCAGGGTGGGTACATTGTGAAGTGTTTCCATTCAGACACAAAGGTGAGAGGGCAGGGCGGGTACATTGTGAAGTGTTTCCATTCAGACACAAAGGTGAGAGAGCAGGGCGGATACATTGTGAAGTGATTCTATTCAGACACAAAGGTGAGAGGGCAAGGTGGGTACATTGTGAAGTGTTTCCATTCAGACACAAAGGTAAGAGAGCAGGGCGGATACATCATGAAGTGATTCTATTCAGACAGAAAGGTGAGAGAGCAGGGTGGGTACATTGTGAAGTGTTTCCATTCAGACACAAAGGTAAGAGAGCAGGGCGGACACATTGTGAAGTGATTCTATTCAGACACAAAGGTAAGAGAGCAGGGCGGATACATTGTGAAGTGTTTCCATTCAGACACAAAGGTGAGAGAGCAGGGCGGATACATTGTGAAGTGATTCTATTCAGACACAAAGGTGAGAGGGCAAGGTGGGTACATTGTGAAGTGTTTCCATTCAGACACAAAGGTAAGAGAGCAGGGCGGATACATCATGAAGTGATTCTATTCAGACACAAAGGTGAGAGAGCAGGGTGGGTACATTGTGAAGTGTTTCCATTCAGACACAAAGGTAAGAGAGCAGGGCGGACACATTGTGAAGTGATTCTATTCAGACACAAAGGTGAGAGGGCAAGGTGGGTACATTGTGAAGTGTTTCTATTCAGACACAAAGGTGAGAGAGCAGGGCGGACACATTGTGAAGTGATTCTATTCAGACACAAAGGTGAGAGGGCAAGGTGGGTACATTGTGAAGTGTTTCCATTCAGACACAAAGGTAAGAGAGCAGGGCGGATTCACCGTGAAGTGATTCTATTCAGACACAAAGGTGAGAGGGCAGGGCGGATACACCGTGAAGTGATTCTATTCAGACACAAAGGTGAGAGAGCAGGGCGGATACACCGTGAAGTGATTCCATTCAGACAGAAAGGTAAGAGAGCAGGGCGGATACACCGTGAAGTGATTCTATTCAGACAGAAAGGTAAGAGGGCAGGGCGGATACATCATGAAGTGTTTCCATTCAGGCGGAAAGGTAAGAGAGCAGGGCGGATACACCGTGAAGTGATTCTATTCAGACAGAAAGGTGAGAGGGCAGGGCGGATACACCGTGAAGTGATTCTATTCAGACAGAAAGGTGAGAGAGCAGGGCGGATACATTGTGAAGTGATTCTATTCAGACACAAAGGTGAGAGGGCAGGGTGGGTACATTGTGAAGTGTTTCCATTCAGACACAAAGGTGAGAGAGCAGGGCGGGTAATTGTGAAGTGTTTCCATTCAGACACAAAGGTGAGAGAGCAGGGCGGGTACATTGTGAAGTGTTTCCATTCAGACACAAAGGTGAGAGGGCAAGGTGGGTACATTGTGAAGTGTTTCCATTCAGACACAAAGGTGAGAGAGCAGGGCGGATACATCATGAAGTGATTCTATTCAGACACAAAGGTGAGAGGGCAAGGTGGGTACATTGTCTGACTGACTGACTGAAATATTTATAAAGCGCTCTTATGCCGGGGCGTCTTGGCGCTGAGGAAAATAGCCACCCACCAAATTTAACAAGCCTAGGTCTTAGTGAAGAGCCATGTTTTAATCATTTTTCTAAAGAGATCCCTGCTTGGCTGCAGTCTCATGTGAGTTGGGAGAGAGTTCCACAACTTAGCAGCTTGGTGGGAGAACCCCTTACCGCCCCATCTGACTCTGCTTATAGTTGAGAGCTGGACCAATCCAGTGTTTGCTGACCTGAGGCAACGGACCGGTAGGTATCTTGGGAATAGAAGTTGGATGGCTGACGCCCCTCCTCCATAAAAGGCTTTATGGACTATACACAAGGCCTTAAAGTCTATTCTTCTGCGAACTGGTAGCCAATGGAGGCTTTTTATACTTGCGGATGTTGGGTGATATTTAGGTAACTCTAACAATACTCGTGCAGCAGCATTTTGTAGAGACTGTAGTTTAGAGAGTTGTCTAACGCCAGCCCCCAGGTATAGCGCATTGCAGTAATCTATTCTGGACAGCACCAATGCGCCGACTACCGTTTTTCTTAATGAGAATGGAATGAATGGAAGAATCTTCCGTAATATTTTCAACGTGAAGAAGCATGCCGAGGTCACTTGGTTAATCTGGGAGGCAAGGGTTAGATCCTTATCCACCAAGAATCCCAAATTTCTAGCCTTCAGAGCAGTAACAGGGAGGATTCCTGCTTCAGGCGGCCACCAGAGTTCACTCCAGACAGAGGGTTTTTGCCCGAACTCTATGACCTCAGTTTTTTCTGTGTTTAGCTTTAAAAAGTTTAAATTCATCCAGGCCATCAGAGCCCTTAGGCAGTTCCGGAACCTGTCTGCTGTTAGGTCGGGATTTTGCGCAACTGACACCACTAATTGGGTGTCGTCCGCGTATGATACAAGAGAGAGACCATGGCTTTTTATTACTTTTGCCAGAGGGGCGACATATACATTGAACAGTGTGGGGAAAGAGCAGAACCCTGGGGCACTCCACACGGAAGTGTAAACTTTCCCGACTGAAGTCCATCCCAGTGAATTGCCTGTTCCCGATTTGCCAGGTATGAGGCTAGAAGATCCAATGCCTTCTCCCCTATACCAACTTCTTTCAGCCTTTGTACCAACACCGTATGATTTACGGTGTCGAACGCTGCAGTTAGATCAAGTAATATCAGGATGGCCCTCCCGCCTCCGTCCATCACCTTTCTGATCTCCTCAGTGGCTATGATCAAGGCCGATTCAGTTGAATGTTGAGCTCGGAAACCATGTTGTGTGGGGTCTAGGACATTATTGTTGTCCAGGTATTCCGTCAGTTCTCTATTTAGTGCTTTCTCGAGTATCTTGGAGGGGAACGGGAGGCATGAAATAGGTCTATAATTCTTGACCTCCAGAGGGTCAAGTGAAGTTTTTTTAAAATGGGTCTAATACAGACTTTTTTCCAACACATTGGGAAAACCCCTGAGGTTATAATTGTATTTAATAGGGGGTCAGATAGCCACTGATCAGTTCTGGAGCTAAATGTATTATGGAAGGGGGCAAGGGTCCAGAGGGGAGCCCGACTTAGTTTTCAATAATAGGCCTAATACTTGACTCTGTTCTAGCAATTGGAACCGTATCAAACTAGCTCCAGGGGCTATCTCCTCTGTTCCATCTAACCCGTTCTCCACGGGAATAGGTGCTGAGTTTGTAAGTTCGCTATACACTGTCTGTACTTTCTGCTGAAAAAAACCAGCCATATTATCCACTATTGCTTGATTTGGTGAAAACACCGTATCTCGTGGACATTTAGAAAGAATAGTGACAGTTTTGAACAATTCTTTGGAAGAGTTGGACGCTTCCTGAATTTTAGCCGTAAAATAATTTGATTTGGCTTGCTTTATAGAGGACTTGTATTCCTCTAATGCTGAGTTATAGTGCCTCCTATGTTCCGCGCTATAATTTGATCTCCAAATTCGCTCCTGACGTCTGCATTTGATTTTCAGCTGTTTAAGCTCAATCGTATACCAGGGCGAGGAGACTTGTCTAGTCCTTAGGTGCCTAGAACCTTCCGGTGCCAGCTTATTTACTGCCTGGGTTAGCCAGGTTTCATAGTTTTTGGCTGCCACTTCTGAGTCCAGAACATCTGGTAGATTCTTTGACAGGGCTGAGATCAAGTCCTGTTCATGGATTGATTTCCAGGGGCGCGAACTCCCCTCGCGGAACTAGTCCTGCGGCCATTGCTAGTAGCTACCATCCGGACATTAAAATGGACTGCAGAATGGTCTGACCATGTTAATTGTTGAACTCGCATCACTTCTGTGGAGGAGTTATTTGTGAAAAGTCCATCTAGCGTATGTCCCGCTATGTGCGTGGGTTCTGATACTAGCTGACTCATGCCGTATCCGGCCATATTGTCTATCAAGCTAGCTGTATCGGTATCATTATTTGATTCCAAGTGGAAATTAAAATCTCCAAGGACTGTAAAAGAGGTAGTGTCCAAGCAAGATTCTAGAAAAGTCTGCACGGATCTAGTAAAAGCGGCTCTCGTTCCAGGGGGTCTATAAATAAGAGCGCCTGCTAAGAGCTCGCAGTTATTTCTTTTAATACTAAATGACATTGCCTCTGCTTCTAATGTAGGTTCATGCTTCGTTTTCACAGTAAAGTGAGACCGATAGATCAGCGCTAGACCTCCCCTTTAGCGCCGACCCTGTCAACATGGGCTACAAGATAACCTGCAGGCACAGCGACTCTCCAGTCAGGGTCGGAGAGACTGTTTGCCCAAGTTTCTGTAAGGAATAACAGATCTGGGTTTTCAACCTGGATCAAACATTCTAGCTCATATTTATGTTTGATCATGGAGCGTGTGTTCAGTAAAATACAGCAGATATTACCAAGCTCATTTCGACCTGCTCCGTAAGAAGGTGCAGGTCGCTGAGGAGTCCTGGTATTTCGTATAACTGCATGATCAAGGATGCTACCCTGTTTGGTAGTTGTCCCTTTACTACCGGGGAGATTGGTTTTCATTAAAAGACGTCCGGGTGTTAAGGCGCATGTATTGCATTGCGTCGGGCTGTTATTCCGTGCGTCTAACCTTAGCATAGGTTGGGAGCAATCGTCAGGTCTTAGCGTGAGGAGTTCATTTCGGGTATAATTGAGATTTCTGACCTTAACAGGACTCCTGGCGCTGGGCGCATTCCGGGCGCTGACGGGCGCAGACGGGCTTGCCTTTGGCGCGCCTTTGGCGCGCCGGCGGCGCGCCCGCTGCGCGCGCCCGCTGCGCGCGCCCGCTGCGCGGACGCAGCATCCGGTCTTTATAGGAAGTGGGAGTGAAGATTTAGGCGTCTAGAACGCTGACCCCAAGCACCGCAAACAGCGTGATGCCAACAGTATTAAAACACAGCAATTCCCTTTAAAAACACGATATTACACTGTTAAAAAGCAGTACAAGTGAAGTGTTTCCATTCAGACACAAAGGTGAGAGAGCAGGGCGGGTACATTGTGAAGTGTTTCCATTCAGACACAAAGGTGAGAGAGCAGGGCGGACACATTGTGAAGTGATTCTATTCAGACACAAAGGTGAGAGGGCAGGGCGGGTACATTGTGAAGTGATTCTATTCAGACACAAAGGTGAGAGGGCAGGGCGGGTACATTGTGAAGTGTTTCCATTCAGACACAAAGGTGAGAGAGCAGGGCGGGTACATTGTGAAGTGTTTCCATTCAGACACAAAGGTGAGAGAGCAGGGCGGACACATTGTGAAGTGATTCTATTCAGACACAAAGGTGAGAGAGCAGGGTGGGTACATTGTGAAGTGTTTCCATTCAGACACAAAGGTGAGAGAGCAGGGCGGATACATCATGAAGTGATTCTATTCAGACACAAAGGTGAGAGGGCAAGGTGGGTACATTGTGAAGTGTTTCCATTCAGACACAAAGGTGAGAGAGCAGGGCGGACACATTGTGAAGTGATTCTATTCAGACACAAAGGTGAGAGAGCAGGGTGGGTACATTGTGAAGTGTTTCCATTCAGACACAAAGGTGAGAGAGCAGGGCGGATACATCATGAAGTGATTCTATTCAGACACAAAGGTGAGAGGGCAAGGTGGGTACATTGTGAAGTGTTTCCATTCAGACACAAAGGTGAGAGAGCAGGGCGGGTACATTGTGAAGTGATTCTATTCAGACACAAAGGTGAGAGGGCAGGGTGGGTACATTGTGAAGTGTTTCTATTCAGACACAAAGGTGAGAGGGCAAGGTGGGTACATTGTGAAGTGATTCTCTTCAGACACAAAGGTGAGAGAGCAGGGCGGACACATTGTGAAGTGATTCTATTCAGACACAAAGGCGAGAGGGCAGGGTGGGTACATTGTGAAGTGTTTCCATTCAGACACAAAGGTGAGAGGGCAGGGCGGGTACATTGTGAAGTGTTTCCATTCAGACACAAAGGTGAGAGAGCAGGGCGGATACATTGTGAAGTGATTCTATTCAGACACAAAGGTGAGAGGGCAGGGCGGGTACATTGTGAAGTGTTTCCATTCAGACACAAAGGTGAGAGAGCAGGGCGGATACATTGTGAAGTGATTCTATTCAGACACAAAGGTGAGAGGGCAAGGTAGGTACATTGTGAAGTGATTCTATTCAGACACAAAGGTGAGAGGGCAGGGCGGGTACATTGTGAAGTGTTTCCATTCAGACACAAAGGTGAGAGAGCAGGGCGGACACATTGTGAAGTGTTTCCATTCAGACACAAAGGTGAGAGAGCAGGGCGGGTACATCATGAAGTGATTCTATTCAGACACAAAGGTGAGAGGGCAGGGTGGGTACATTGTGAAGTAATTCTATTCAGACACAAAGGTGAGAGGGCAGGGCGGACACATTGTGAATTGATTCCATTCAGACACAAAGGTGAGAGGGCAGGGTGGGTACATTGTGAAGTGATTCTATTCAGACACAAAGGTGAGAGGGCAGGGCGGGTACATTGTGAAGTGTTTCCATTCAGACACAAAAGTGAGAGAGCAGGGCGGGTACATTGTGAAGTGTTTCCATTCAGACACAAAGGTGAGAGAGCAGGGCGGATACATTGTGAAGTGATTCTATTCAGACACAAAGGTGAGAGAGCAGGGCGGACACATTGTGAAGTGATTCTATTCAGGCACAAAGGTGAGAGGGCAGGGCGGGTACATTGTGAAGTGATTCTATTCAGACACAAAGGTGAGAGGGCAGGGCGGATACACCGTGAAGTGATTCTATTAAGACACAAAGGTAAGAGAGCAGGGCGGATACATTGTGAAGTGATTCTATTCAGACACAAAGGTGAGAGGGCAGGGCGGGTACATTGTGAAGTGATTCTATTCAGACACAAAGGTAAGAGAGCAGGGTGGATACATTGTGAAGTGATTCTATTCAGACACAAAGGGGAGAGAGCAGGGCGGATACATTGTGAAGTGATTCTATTCAGTCACAAAGGTGAGAGAGCAGGGCGGATACATTGTGAAGTGATTCTATTCAGACACAAAGGTGAGAGAGCAGGGCGGACACATTGTGAAGTGATTCTATTCAGACACAAAGGTGAGAGAGCAGGGCGGATACACCGTGAAGTGATTCTATTCAGACACAAAGGTGAGAGAGCAGGGCGGATACATTGTGAAGTGATTCCATTCAGACACAAAGGTGAGAGAGCAGGGCGGATACATTGTGAAGTGATTCCATTCAGACACAAAGGTGAGAGAGCAGGGCGGATACATTGTGAAGTGATTCCATTCAGACACAAAGGTGAGAGGGCAGGGCGGGTACATTGTGAAGTGATTCTATTCAGACACAAAGGTGAGAGGGCAGGGTGGGTACATTGTGAAGTGTTTCCATTCAGACACAAAGGTAAGAGAGCAGGGCGGACACATTGTGAAGTGATTCTATTCAGACACAAAGGTGAGAGAGCAGGGCGGATACACCGTGAAATGATTCTATTCAGACACAAAGGTAAGAGAGCAGGGCGGATACATTGTGAAGTGATTCCATTCAGACACAAAGGTGAGAGAGCAGGGCGGATACATTGTGAAGTGATTCTATTCAGACACAAAGGTGAGAGAGCAGGGCGGATACATTGTGAAGTGATTCCATTCAGACACAAAGGTGAGAGGGCAGGGTGGGTACATTGTGAAGTGATTCTATTCAGACACAAAGGTGAGAGAGCAGGGCGGGTACATTGTGAAGTGATTCTATTCAGACACAAAGGTGAGAGGGCAAGGTGGGTACATTGTGAAGTGATTCTATTCAGACACAAAGGTGAGAGAGCAGGGCGGATACATTGTGAAGTGATTCTATTCAGACACAAAGGTGAGAGAGCAGGGCGGACACATTGTGAAGTGATTCTATTCAGACACAAAGGTGAGAGGGCAGGGCGGGTACATTGTGAAGTGATTCTATTCAGACACAAAGGTGAGAGGGCAGGGCGGATACACCGTGAAGTGATTCTATTCAGACACAAAGGTAAGAGAGCAGGGCGGATACACCGTGAAGGTATTCTATTCAGACACAAAGGTGAGAGGGCAGGGCGGGTACATTGTGAAGTGATTCTATTCAGACACAAAGGTGAGAGGGCAGGGCGGATACACCGTGAAGTGATTCTATTCAGACACAAAGGTAAGAGAGCAGGGCGGATACACCGTGAAGTGATTCTATTCAGACACAAAGGTGAGAGAGCAGGGCGGGTACATTGTGAAGTGATTCTATTCAGACAGAAAGGTGAGAGAGCAGGGCGGATACACCGTGAAGTGATTCTATTCAGACACAAAGGTAAGAGAGCAGGGCGGATACATTGAGAAGTGATTCCATTCAGACACAAAGGTGAGAGAGCAGGGCGGATACATTGTGAAGTGATTCCATTCAGACACAAAGGTGAGAGAGCAGGGCGGATACATTGTGAAGTGATTCCATTCAGACACAAAGGTGAGAGGGCAGGGCGGGTACATTGTGAAGTGATTCTATTCAGACACAAAGGTGAGAGGGCAGGGCGGGTACATTGTGAAGTGTTTCCATTCAGACACAAAGGTAAGAGAGCAGGGCGGACACATTGTGAAGTGATTCTATTCAGACACAAAGGTGAGAGAGCAGGGCGGATACACCGTGAAGTGATTCTATTCAGACACAAAGGTAAGAGAGCAGGGCGGATACATTGTGAAGTGATTCCATTCAGACACAAAGATGAGAGAGCAGGGCGGATACATTGTGAAGTGATTCTATTCAGACACAAAGGTGAGAGAGCAGGGCGGGTACATTGTGAAGTGATTCTATTCAGACACAAAGGTGAGAGGGCAGGGCGGGTACATTGTGAAGTGATTCTATTCAGACACAAAGGTGAGAGGGCAGGGCGGGTACATTGTGAAGTGATTCTATTCAGACACAAAGGTGAGAGAGCAGGGCGGGTACATTGTGAAGTGATTCTATTCAGACAAAGTTGAGAGAGCAGGGCGGGTACATTGTGAAGTGATTCTATTCAGACACAAAGGTGAGAGGGCAGGGCGGGTACATTGTGAAGTGATTCTATTCAGACACAAAGGTGAGAGAGCAGGGCGGGTACATTGTGAAGTGATTCTATTCAGACACAAAGGTGAGAGAGCAGGGCGGGTACATTGTGAAGTGATTCTATTCAGACACAAAGGTGAGAGAGCAGGGCGGATACATTGTGAAGTGTTTCCATTCAGACACAAAGGTGAGAGAGCAGGGCGGATACATTGTGAAGTGATTCCATTCAGACACAAAGGTGAGAGAGCAGGGCGGATACATTGTGAAGTGATTCCATTCAGACACAAAGGTGAGAGAGCAGGGCGGATACATTGTGAAGTGATTCCATTCAGACACAAAGGTGAGAGGGCAGGGCGGGTACATTGTGAAGTGATTCTATTCAGACACAAAGGTGAGAGGGCAGGGCGGGTACATTGTGAAGTGTTTCCATTCAGACACAAAGGTAAGAGAGCAGGGCGGACACATTGTGAAGTGATTCTATTCAGACACAAAGGTGAGAGGGCAGGGCGGGTACATTGTGAAGTGATTCTATTCAGACACAAAGGTGAGAGGGCAGGGCGGATACACCGTGAAGTGATTCTATTCAGACACAAAGGTAAGAGAGCAGGGCGGATACACCGTGAAGGTATTATATTCAGACACAAAGGTGAGAGGGCAGGGCGGGTACATTGTGAAGTGATTCTATTCAGACACAAAGGTGAGAGGGCAGGGCGGATACACCGTGAAGTGATTCTATTCAGACACAAAGGTAAGAGAGCAGGGCGGATACACCGTGAAGTGATTCTATTCAGACACAAAGGTGAGAGAGCAGGGCGGGTACATTGTGAAGTGATTCTATTCAGACAGAAAGGTGAGAGAGCAGGGCGGATACACCGTGAAGTGATTCTATTCAGACACAAAGGTAAGAGAGCAGGGCGGATACATTGAGAAGTGATTCCATTCAGACACAAAGGTGAGAGAGCAGGGCGGATACATTGTGAAGTGATTCCATTCAGACACAAAGGTGAGAGAGCAGGGCGGATACATTGTGAAGTGATTCCATTCAGACACAAAGGTGAGAGGGCAGGGCGGGTACATTGTGAAGTGATTCTATTCAGACACAAAGGTGAGAGGGCAGGGCGGGTACATTGTGAAGTGTTTCCATTCAGACACAAAGGTAAGAGAGCAGGGCGGACACATTGTGAAGTGATTCTATTCAGACACAAAGGTGAGAGAGCAGGGCGGATACACCGTGAAGTGATTCTATTCAGACACAAAGGTAAGAGAGCAGGGCGGATACATTGTGAAGTGATTCCATTCAGACACAAAGATGAGAGAGCAGGGCGGATACATTGTGAAGTGATTCTATTCAGACACAAAGGTGAGAGAGCAGGGCGGGTACATTGTGAAGTGATTCTATTCAGACACAAAGGTGAGAGGGCAGGGCGGGTACATTGTGAAGTGATTCTATTCAGACACAAAGGTGAGAGGGCAGGGCGGGTACATTGTGAAGTGATTCTATTCAGACACAAAGGTGAGAGAGCAGGGCGGGTACATTGTGAAGTGATTCTATTCAGACAAAGTTGAGAGAGCAGGGCGGGTACATTGTGAAGTGATTCTATTCAGACACAAAGGTGAGAGGGCAGGGCGGGTACATTGTGAAGTGATTCTATTCAGACAAAGGTGAGAGAGCAGGGCGGGTACATTGTGAAGTGATTCTATTCAGACACAAAGGTGAGAGAGCAGGGCGGGTACATTGTGAAGTGATTCTATTCAGACACAAAGGTGAGAGAGCAGGGCGGGTACATTGTGAAGTGATTCTATTCAGACACAAAGGTGAGAGAGCAGGGCGGATACATTGTGAAGTGTTTCCATTCAGACACAAAGGTGAGAGAGCAGGGATGATACATTGTGAAGTGATTCCATTCAGACACAAAGGTGAGAGAGCAGGGCGGATACATTGTGAAGTGATTCCATTCAGACACAAAGGTGAGAGAGCAGGGCGGATACACCGTGAAGTGATTCTATTCAGACACAAAGGTAAGAGAGCAGGGCGGATACATTGTGAAGTGATTCCATTCAGACACAAAGGTGAGAGAGCAGGGCGGATACATTGTGAAGTGATTCTATTCAGACACAAAGGTGAGAGAGCAGGGCGGGTACATTGTGAAGTGATTCTATTCAGACACAAAGGTGAGAGGGCAGGGCGGGTACATTGTGAAGTGATTCTATTCAGACACAAAGGTGAGAGGGCAGGGCGGGTACATTGTGAAGTGATTCTATTCAGACACAAAGGTGAGAGAGCAGGGCGGGTACATTGTGAAGTGATTCTATTCAGACAAAGTTGAGAGAGCAGGGCGGGTACATTGTGAAGTGATTCTATTCAGACACAAAGGTGAGAGGGCAGGGCGGGTACATTGTGAAGTGATTCTATTCAGACACAAAGGTGAGAGAGCAGGGCGGGTACATTGTGAAGTGATTCTATTCAGACACAAAGGTGAGAGGGCAGGGCGGGTACATTGTGAAGTGATTCTATTCAGACACAAAGGTGAGAGAGCAGGGCGGGTACATTGTGAAGTGATTCTATTCAGACACAAAGGTGAGAGGGCAGGGCGGGTACATTGTGAAGTGATTCTATTCAGACACAAAGGTGAGAGAGCAGGGCGGGTACATTGTGAAGTGATTCTATTCAGACACAAAGGTGAGAGAGCAGGGTGGGTACATTGTGAAGTGATTCTATTCAGACACAAAGGTGAGAGGGCAGGGCGGGTACATTGTGAAGTGATTCTATTCAGACACAAAGGTGAGAGAGCAGGGCGGGTACATTGTGAAGTGATTCTATTCAGACACAAAGGTGAGAGGGCAGGGCGGGTACATTGTGAAGTGATTCTATTCAGACACAAAGGTGAGAGAGCAGGGCGGGTACATTGTGAAGTGATTCTATTCAGACACAAAGGTGAGAGGGCAGGGCGGATACATTGTGAAGTGATTCTATTCAGACACAAAGGTGAGAGAGCAGGGCGGATACATTGTGAAGTGATTCCATTCAGACACAAAGGTGAGAGGGCACGGCGGGTACATTGTGAAGTGATTCCATTCAGACACAAAGGTGAGAGAGCAGGGCGGGTACATTGTGAAGTGATTCTATTCAGACACAAAGGTTAGAGGGCAGGGTGGGTACATTGTGAAGTGATTCTATTCAGACACAAAGGTGAGAGAGCTGGGCGGGTACATTGTGAAGTGATTCTATTCAGACACAAAGGTGAGAGGGCAGGGTGGGTACATTGTGAAGTGATTCTATTCAGACACAAAGGTGAGAGGGCAGGGCGGGTACATTGTGAAGTGATTCTATTCAGACACAAAGGTGAGAGCAGGGCGGGTACATTGTGAAGTGATTCTATTCAGACACAAAGGTGAGAGAGCAGGGCGGGTACATTGTGAAGTGATTCTATTCAGACACAAAGGTGAGAGAGCAGGGCGGATACATTGTGAAGTGTTTCCATTCAGACACAAAGGTGAGAGAGCAGGGCGGATACACAGTGAAGTGATTCTATTCAGACAGAAAGGTGAGAGAGCAGGGCAGATACACCGTGAAGTGATTCTATTCAGACACAAAGGTGAGAGGGCAGGGCGGGTACATTGTGAAGTGATTCTATTCAGACACAAAGGTGAGAGAGCAGGGCGGACACATTGTGAAGTGATTCTATTCAGACACAAAGGTGAGAGGGCAGGGCGGGTACATTGTGAAGTGATTCTATTCAGACACAAAGGTGAGAGGGCAGGGCGGATACACCGTGAAGTGATTCTATTCAGACACAAAGGTAAGAGAGCAGGGCGGATACACCGTGAAGGTATTCTATTCAGACACAAAGGTGAGAGGGCAGGGCGGGTACATTGTGAAGTGATTCTATTCAGACACAAAGGTGAGAGGGCAGGGCGGATACACCGTGAAGTGATTCTATTCAGACACAAAGGTAAGAGAGCAGGGCGGATACACCGTGAAGTGATTCTATTCAGACACAAAGGTGAGAGAGCAGGGCGGGTACATTGTGAAGTGATTCTATTCAGACAGAAAGGTGAGAGAGCAGGGCGGATACACCGTGAAGTGATTCTATTCAGACACAAAGGTAAGAGAGCAGGGCGGATACATTGAGAAGTGATTCCATTCAGACACAAAGGTGAGAGAGCAGGGCGGATACATTGTGAAGTGATTCCATTCAGACACAAAGGTGAGAGAGCAGGGCGGATACATTGTGAAGTGATTCCATTCAGACACAAAGGTGAGAGGGCAGGGCGGGTACATTGTGAAGTGATTCTATTCAGACACAAAGGTGAGAGGGCAGGGCGGGTACATTGTGAAGTGTTTCCATTCAGACACAAAGGTAAGAGAGCAGGGCGGACACATTGTGAAGTGATTCTATTCAGACACAAAGGTGAGAGAGCAGGGCGGATACACCGTGAAGTGATTCTATTCAGACACAAAGGTAAGAGAGCAGGGCGGATACATTGTGAAGTGATTCCATTCAGACACAAAGATGAGAGAGCAGGGCGGATACATTGTGAAGTGATTCTATTCAGACACAAAGGTGAGAGAGCAGGGCGGGTACATTGTGAAGTGATTCTATTCAGACACAAAGGTGAGAGGGCAGGGCGGGTACATTGTGAAGTGATTCTATTCAGACACAAAGGTGAGAGGGCAGGGCGGGTACATTGTGAAGTGATTCTATTCAGACACAAAGGTGAGAGAGCAGGGCGGGTACATTGTGAAGTGATTCTATTCAGACAAAGTTGAGAGAGCAGGGCGGGTACATTGTGAAGTGATTCTATTCAGACACAAAGGTGAGAGGGCAGGGCGGGTACATTGTGAAGTGATTCTATTCAGACACAAAGGTGAGAGAGCAGGGCGGGTACATTGTGAAGTGATTCTATTCAGACACAAAGGTGAGAGAGCAGGGCGGGTACATTGTGAAGTGATTCTATTCAGACACAAAGGTGAGAGAGCAGGGCGGATACATTGTGAAGTGTTTCCATTCAGACACAAAGGTGAGAGAGCAGGGCGGATACATTGTGAAGTGATTCCATTCAGACACAAAGGTGAGAGAGCAGGGCGGATACATTGTGAAGTGATTCCATTCAGACACAAAGGTGAGAGAGCAGGGCGGATACATTGTGAAGTGATTCCATTCAGACACAAAGGTGAGAGGGCAGGGCGGGTACATTGTGAAGTGATTCTATTCAGACACAAAGGTGAGAGGGCAGGGCGGGTACATTGTGAAGTGTTTCCATTCAGACACAAAGGTAAGAGAGCAGGGCGGACACATTGTGAAGTGATTCTATTCAGACACAAAGGTGAGAGGGCAGGGCGGGTACATTGTGAAGTGATTCTATTCAGACACAAAGGTGAGAGGGCAGGGCGGATACACCGTGAAGTGATTCTATTCAGACACAAAGGTAAGAGAGCAGGGCGGATACACCGTGAAGGTATTATATTCAGACACAAAGGTGAGAGGGCAGGGCGGGTACATTGTGAAGTGATTCTATTCAGACACAAAGGTGAGAGGGCAGGGCGGATACACCGTGAAGTGATTCTATTCAGACACAAAGGTAAGAGAGCAGGGCGGATACACCGTGAAGTGATTCTATTCAGACACAAAGGTGAGAGAGCAGGGCGGGTACATTGTGAAGTGATTCTATTCAGACAGAAAGGTGAGAGAGCAGGGCGGATACACCGTGAAGTGATTCTATTCAGACACAAAGGTAAGAGAGCAGGGCGGATACATTGAGAAGTGATTCCATTCAGACACAAAGGTGAGAGAGCAGGGCGGATACATTGTGAAGTGATTCCATTCAGACACAAAGGTGAGAGAGCAGGGCGGATACATTGTGAAGTGATTCCATTCAGACACAAAGGTGAGAGGGCAGGGCGGGTACATTGTGAAGTGATTCTATTCAGACACAAAGGTGAGAGGGCAGGGCGGGTACATTGTGAAGTGTTTCCATTCAGACACAAAGGTAAGAGAGCAGGGCGGACACATTGTGAAGTGATTCTATTCAGACACAAAGGTGAGAGAGCAGGGCGGATACACCGTGAAGTGATTCTATTCAGACACAAAGGTAAGAGAGCAGGGCGGATACATTGTGAAGTGATTCCATTCAGACACAAAGATGAGAGAGCAGGGCGGATACATTGTGAAGTGATTCTATTCAGACACAAAGGTGAGAGAGCAGGGCGGGTACATTGTGAAGTGATTCTATTCAGACACAAAGGTGAGAGGGCAGGGCGGGTACATTGTGAAGTGATTCTATTCAGACACAAAGGTGAGAGGGCAGGGCGGGTACATTGTGAAGTGATTCTATTCAGACACAAAGGTGAGAGAGCAGGGCGGGTACATTGTGAAGTGATTCTATTCAGACAAAGTTGAGAGAGCAGGGCGGGTACATTGTGAAGTGATTCTATTCAGACACAAAGGTGAGAGGGCAGGGCGGGTACATTGTGAAGTGATTCTATTCAGACAAAGGTGAGAGAGCAGGGCGGGTACATTGTGAAGTGATTCTATTCAGACACAAAGGTGAGAGAGCAGGGCGGGTACATTGTGAAGTGATTCTATTCAGACACAAAAGTGAGAGAGCAGGGCGGGTACATTGTGAAGTGATTCTATTCAGACACAAAGGTGAGAGAGCAGGGCGGATACATTGTGAAGTGTTTCCATTCAGACACAAAGGTGAGAGAGCAGGGCGGATACATTGTGAAGTGATTCCATTCAGACACAAAGGTGAGAGAGCAGGGCGGATACATTGTGAAGTGATTCCATTCAGACACAAAGGTGAGAGAGCAGGGCGGATACACCGTGAAGTGATTCTATTCAGACACAAAGGTAAGAGAGCAGGGCGGATACATTGTGAAGTGATTCCATTCAGACACAAAGGTGAGAGAGCAGGGCGGATACATTGTGAAGTGATTCTATTCAGACACAAAGGTGAGAGAGCAGGGCGGGTACATTGTGAAGTGATTCTATTCAGACACAAAGGTGAGAGGGCAGGGCGGGTACATTGTGAAGTGATTCTATTCAGACACAAAGGTGAGAGGGCAGGGCGGGTACATTGTGAAGTGATTCTATTCAGACACAAAGGTGAGAGAGCAGGGCGGGTACATTGTGAAGTGATTCTATTCAGACAAAGTTGAGAGAGCAGGGCGGGTACATTGTGAAGTGATTCTATTCAGACACAAAGGTGAGAGGGCAGGGCGGGTACATTGTGAAGTGATTCTATTCAGACACAAAGGTGAGAGAGCAGGGCGGGTACATTGTGAAGTGATTCTATTCAGACACAAAGGTGAGAGGGCAGGGCGGGTACATTGTGAAGTGATTCTATTCAGACACAAAGGTGAGAGAGCAGGGCGGGTACATTGTGAAGTGATTCTATTCAGACACAAAGGTGAGAGGGCAGGGCGGGTACATTGTGAAGTGATTCTATTCAGACACAAAGGTGAGAGAGCAGGGCGGGTACATTGTGAAGTGATTCTATTCAGACACAAAGGTGAGAGAGCAGGGTGGGTACATTGTGAAGTGATTCTATTCAGACACAAAGGTGAGAGGGCAGGGCGGGTACATTGTGAAGTGATTCTATTCAGACACAAAGGTGAGAGAGCAGGGCGGGTACATTGTGAAGTGATTCTATTCAGACACAAAGGTGAGAGGGCAGGGCGGGTACATTGTGAAGTGATTCTATTCAGACACAAAGGTGAGAGAGCAGGGCGGGTACATTGTGAAGTGATTCTATTCAGACACAAAGGTGAGAGGGCAGGGCGGATACATTGTGAAGTGATTCTATTCAGACACAAAGGTGAGAGAGCAGGGCGGATACATTGTGAAGTGATTCCATTCAGACACAAAGGTGAGAGGGCACGGCGGGTACATTGTGAAGTGATTCCATTCAGACACAAAGGTGAGAGAGCAGGGCGGGTACATTGTGAAGTGATTCTATTCAGACACAAAGGTTAGAGGGCAGGGTGGGTACATTGTGAAGTGATTCTATTCAGACACAAAGGTGAGAGAGCTGGGCGGGTACATTGTGAAGTGATTCTATTCAGACACAAAGGTGAGAGGGCAGGGTGGGTACATTGTGAAGTGATTCTATTCAGACACAAAGGTGAGAGGGCAGGGCGGGTACATTGTGAAGTGATTCTATTCAGACACAAAGGTGAGAGCAGGGCGGGTACATTGTGAAGTGATTCTATTCAGACACAAAGGTGAGAGAGCAGGGCGGGTACATTGTGAAGTGATTCTATTCAGACACAAAGGTGAGAGAGCAGGGCGGATACATTGTGAAGTGTTTCCATTCAGACACAAAGGTGAGAGAGCAGGGCGGATACACAGTGAAGTGATTCTATTCAGACAGAAAGGTGAGAGAGCAGGGCAGATACACCGTGAAGTGATTCTATTCAGACACAAAGGTGAGAGGGCAGGGCGGGTACATTGTGAAGTGATTCTATTCAGACACAAAGGTGAGAGAGCAGGGCGGGTACATTGTGAAGTGATTCTATTCAGACACAAAGGTGAGAGGGCAGGGTGGGTACATTGTGAAGTGATTCTATTCAGACACAAAGGTGAGAGAGCAGGGCGGATACATTGTGAAGTGTTTCCATTCAGACACAAAGGTGAGAGAGCAGGGCGGATACACCGTGAAGTGATTCTATTCAGACACAAAGGTGAGAGGGCAGGGCGGGTACATTGTGAAGTGATTCTATTCAGACACAAAGGTGAGAGAGCAGGGCGGATACATTGTGAAGTGATTCTATTCAGACACAAAGGTGAGAGAGCAGGGCGGATACATTGTGAAGTGATTCTATTCAGACACAAAGGTGAGAGAGCAGGGTGGGTACATTGTGAAGTGTTTCCATTCAGACACAAAGGTGAGAGAGCAGGGCGGATACACCGTGAAGTGATTCTATTCAGACACAAAGGTGAGAGGGCAGGGCGGGTACATTGTGAAGTGATTCTATTCAGACACAAAGGTGAGAGGGCAGGGCGGGTACACTGTGAAGTGATTCTATTCAGACACAAAGGTGAGAGGGCAGGGCGGATACATTGTGAAGTGTTTCCATTCAGACACAAAGGTGAGAGAGCAGGGCGGATACACCGTGAAGTGATTCTATTCAGACACAAAGGTGAGAGGGCAGGGCGGGTACATTGTGAAGTGATTCTATTCAGACACAAAGGTGAGAGGGCAGGGCGGGTACACTGTGAAGTGATTCTATTCAGACACAAAGGTGAGAGGGCAGGGCGGATACATTGTGAAGTGTTTCCATTCAGACACAAAGGTGAGAGAGCAGGGCGGATACACCGTGAAGTGATTCTATTCAGACACAAAGGTGAGAGGGGAGGGTGGATACATCATGAAGTGATTCTATTCAGACACAAAGGTGAGAGGGCAGGGCGGGTACACTGTGAAGTGATTCTATTCAGACACAAAGGTGAGAGGGGAGGGCGGACACATCATACAAAGCAGGATGGATAAATCATGAATTTATTCTATTCAGATACAAGAGTGAGACATCTGAGTGGGCGCATCTTCAAGCGAAGCCTGCATGGGTGATGAGTGCATTAATGGACCCCAATCTAAGAGAACACCGAGCAGGCAGGACGGATTATTCAGTATTTACGTATCGTGTCCTATTGATATCTGTATAGAGCTTTTCTTACCATTACTGAACCTGCACTGTTGACGTTTCTCTTCCCTTAAAGCTCTCGAGAAGAGCCAAATGTGTTCAGTGGGCGGCAGTGAGCACTGAAGAGCATTTCAAATAGTAAAATGTCCCTTGTACTTGGAACTTGAAACTTTTCTTTAAGTAGGACAGACTCCCTGGAAACCTGCCTTGAGATTCCTGAAAAAAACTCCTTGGAATGTCACAGAGAAACAGTGCTTCAAGGCACCCGGCACTCCCTCAGCTCTTCCAGCTGATGTGCAACCCTAGGCAGAGGTCCCTGATGACAGTTCCTGGAGTACTGCTGTCCTCTGGTGTCCTTTAAAAAACATGTTTTAATAAAGGCTTTTTTGGCACTTAATGTAAATGGAATGGAGTAATGGAAAGGTCAGAATATGTAAAAAGAAAGCCCTGGGCGGAATCATGGAGCCTCAGGGACATGGAACCATGTGGGCACTGCCCGGGCCATGCAGGAAATCACTTCTGTCTGAAACAAATATGGTATCCTAGCGTTTCACATCCTGAACGTTGTTTGTTTTGCAGCAAGCGCTCTATAAGCCTCATAAACAAACAATTCCAGCAGGGTTTCTGAGCAGCCAGTCAGAGACCGCCACGGGATAGGATGAGAGCGCTAATCCGAGCAGAGGGTTTAATGAGAAGACAGACTTATGGCAGAAAGAGCAGAATGGAGGGTCTGGGAGAGGGGAGGGAGGGGTGATGAGCAGGGGGGAGAGAGAGAGATGGAAATAGAGAATGACACATTGAGGGAAAGTAAGGAGCCCAAAATAAGGATGATGTGGTAGGGATCTTGCAGATAACAAAACGAAGAGAGGTGAGGAAGAAGAGGTGAACAGGGAGGAAGAAAGAGAGTGGAAAGTCACACAAGGGCATCACGGTAAAAGCCACCCCCATCCTCCCGGTGGTCGTCGCGCATGACATTGAAACACTTCTCTCATAGGAGTAAAACAAAGACCATGCTCTTCCAACCACACACCTTACACCAGAGGTCTTCAAACCTTTTGATGCCGAGACCCCCCTATCAAACATTTTTATGAGTAAGGACCCTCTTCTGACAAAAATGTCTACAACCTGGGACTCCTCATCATCAACTATCAACAACCATAAACGCCCCCAATTCCCACAGCAAATAATTTTCACGGTGGGGAAATAATATTTAACAGTGTTTAGCAAACCAAAGGTCAGTGAGCGTGGGGGGCGTAGTCAAAGGTGTAGCTAAAAACAAAGGGCCTCATTTATGAGGAATTGGCGTAGGGCAGCGCCGCAAGTCTTCTTGCTACGCTGCCCTACGCCTATGTGAAAGGGCAGGAATGCACCGTATTTATGAAATGCGGTGCATTTCTGTCCTTTTCCCTTGCGTCGGTGCACAAATTGCTGCCAGGGCCAAAATAAGCAGGATTATTTTTGTAGAGAAAGGGGCACCTTCCTCCACAAAAAAAAATCCATGGAGGCGTTTTCCTCTTTCTATGCGAGTTGCAGAATGCAGCACACATGGAAAGAGGAAAAAACGAGGAGAAATGAAAACATTTCTCCTCGTTACGCCTCCTCTGGGGAGGTGTCCGTTTTTGGAGCTGCCCCAGGTTTTTTGTAAATATGGGGCAGCATCAAAATCCGTGGGTGTTGCATGGGAACCCCACGCAAAGCCTATGGAACACCTCCTTGACGCAGAGTAAGGCAACTCAGTGACTTGCGCTGCTATGTCTTACTCCATATTTATGAGGCCATGCAAAGCCACGCAGGGTGACTTTGCACCACCTCATAGGTATGGCTGAGACGCTTGCGCCACCGGAGCGTCAAAAAAAGTGATGCACTGGTGATGCACGCCTCTCATAAATAAGCCTATTCTGTACGTTTTTTAGGTCTTTCACCATCGGGTGGCTACATATAAAAGAATGGGCAGCTTAAATGAAAAATACATTTAAAAAGTTGTTAATGGGAAATGCACTGTAGTACATTATGAAACCCCTATTAGTTAATGCAGTGCAGAGGTCTGTGTGTAACCAGAGAGCCACAGAATGAAATCTTGATTGGTGCAGTGGAGAATAGTGATGTGTATTTTTAGTGCTACGAGGTCACAGCCTGTGACACAAAGCACTGTGAATGTATGTCAATATTTTATACTTGCATTACACACAGTGTAAGATAGAATGCTGCAAAACGTGCAAATAGTTTTACGATAAAATGGTGTTTTTCAAATTTAGATTTTAGTAATACCAGAAAGTATGTAATGCAATTTTTGTTTACTTAACTGTCCCTTCAACACCTCTTTAGGGGTACAAAGGGCTGTGTAAATGCAGTTAAAATGAAAAGCAAACACTTCCCAGCCCAGTTGTTAACTCTTTGCACTAACACGCAAAAAAACAAAACTTTGTCATCACAAAGCTTGGAGTGATTAGATCAATTAAAGCCAGAACTGGCTCCCAAGCATCATTTACACCTGCAGATTAACTGATTTGCATTTCCTTCAGGCAAGCAGCTGATAACCATCTAAATCAGCCCTCCCACTGTTTTTTTCCAAAAGGAAAATAAACGTTTTCGTTTGCAGGGACAAGTGAAGCTGGGGAATGCGCGACCCCCTTCCCTGGACTCCATGGCCCCCTCCCGTGGGGGTCGCTCTCCACAGGTTGAAGACCTCTGCGCCTACACGGTGAGCATGCTACCCCTTGTAGGCAAGCACTTCAGTGGGCCACATATGAACAGTAAGCGCTATATAAATGTTGCAGTACAATGCAATCATGCATGTGCCCAGGAGAGACATGTGAGAGATAAGGCACAGAGTCAGACAGCAAGAAGGGCAGTGGGTCTAGAAGTGGTGTAAAAAGTACACTGTTATGTTGAACTGAACCTTTAAATGCACAGCACCTCAGTAAACGAAAATGTGCCTGTGTGGGCTTAAAGGAGAGCACCTAATAAAACAAAAAGATGTGTACAAATGAAAAACCCTATTAAACAAGCATTTGCAATGCAATAGGTCTCACATTTGCGAGAGTTTGAGCTATTGGCATTATAATGACAATTCCTTTTATTTATGTGTTGGTTTTTAAAACAGATAAATAAAAGGTATTGTCATTTACAATGCCAATAGCTTAAACTCTTGCAAATGCAAGACCTATTGCATTGCAAATGCTTATTTCTAAAAGCCCCTATGCCGCGCTTTCACTTTAATGGCAGCCGCGCTGCTATCTTTAGATGCAGCACGTCTAAAGAAAGGTGCGCAGCTGCCATTAAAGTGAAATTGTGGCATGGGGCGCTTTTACAAAAAAAAATCAAGTTTGGCGGCCGGCCGTGAAGCAACATAGCACATGCAGAAATGTTGCGCTGTGCAAAAGTAAAGAAAGGCGCATGGTTGCTTAAAGAGAAAGCAACTAATGTAAATGCCTTCCCAAATAATAAAGCACTGCGACTGTCCGTGAAGCGGGCAGGGAGCATCTTTCAAAGATAAGGCGCAGCGTCCATGATCGGGTGCAGCGCTGTCAAGAAAACAGAGTGAGTTAGGGAGAGCCTGTCGTGCATGCAACAGCAGCTAGAATACGAAGGCGCAAACCTGGAACTCGGTCACGCCGCCAATATGGCGGTTGTGTCGGTCCCCGGCGCACTTTCACAGCGGGGAGGGGAGGTGCGGGGCCAGCGCTGGTGACTCGCTGAGAGCCCAGCCTCCTCCCCGCTCTCACCACTCATTGGCTAATGAAGGCGTGCCCCGGAAGCAGTTACAAGCGCTTCTGGGGCAACGCAATTGAAACGGGTCCCGGATCTCGCCGGGACCTGTTTAAACCTGTTTACGCGGGAAAAGGCTCTTTAAAAAGAGCAGCAGAGCGGCGGGAGAGTCTCTTCTTCGCTGCTCTGCCCCCAGATAACAGCACCTCGCCTGACGAACACGGAGGGCTTCTGGAAGCCTCCGTTTTGATTTCTCTTCTCTCTTTCACCTGTTTGCTTTGCAGGTCTCGGCGGGACAAGAGGAGGAACTCGGCATGGAGCCGTTCTGTGATTTGAAGTGGAGGCTATGGCGACGCCGGAGGAAGCGTGTCGACTCGACGGGAACAGCTGGTGCCCAGTTGGGGAAAGCGGAGCAAGCAGGCGATCAGCGTGAGGAGGCGGGAGCGGCTTTCTTGGCTCGGGGGCTGCATTGTTCTAAGGTACGGGGGTGTAGTGAGCATGCGTCGTATTAAAAGTGGCACGGAGTGCGGATCACCCGGGGAAGTTTTTTATGAAGGGTAGTGCGCAGTAGTTGGTGCCACCTCATGTGGGCTTCCGCATGGCCTCGGGTGGGGCGGCCACGGGTGGGGCACCCATCGCTATTGGTAAAATGCTAGAAAGAGAGGAGACTTCACCATCCTACTGTGGGTGCCTCAGAGGGTGCGCAGCGGCCCCCTGCTGGTTTTTTTTTTCTCCCTAGGGTCTGCAGAGTGATAATTTACTACATATTCCCCCAGGAAAATCGCCGCGGGATTGGCATATCGCTTTGAGTTAGGAAGCGGGGGAAGTGTTCTATGGCAGATTGGGCACTACAGGCTACCGATAGCTGCAAATCGCCAGGTCTGCACGAACTCTCATCGTGTTTGCAATTTTGCAAAAGGGCTGCTCGAGACACCTGCGAACCAGGACGGCACTGCAGACAAGCAGAGGGGTAGCAGGGTGTATTGCTGGGGGCGGGCGTGCCGATAACTTTAGTGGGACAGCCTAGAGCAATGGGCTCACCCACAGCTGCTTGGATTTAGGCTTACTACGTAGATTGCTCCAGCTGTCGGATAGGAGTTAAGGGAGTGTCGTCAAAGGACTCCTAGTGTACAGCTTAATGGGTATGTTAGGGCACCGTGAGGTTGGCGATATACCAGCTGTGTTTGGGTTGCCCTGCTGAAAGGAAGTCGTCAACACCTCCCCATTGGCGTTGCAGGTTTTTGCCTTAAACCGTGTGAACTCAGCGAGTTGAACGCTCTTTTCTAGAACGTGAGGTGTTTGGTGCTGGGCGGGGGTTTCGAATCCTGACAGGTACAAGATTATCGCATTCCCACGCAAATAACGCCAGTACCTTGGGAATCCGTTTAGGGGAGCATTGGTTAAGAAAAACGTAATGGTCCTTGCGGGGACGCAGTGTCGTGCCCTGGAAGGGAGGGCTGTCCTCCTCATCCGACATAATGAATCCATTTAATTTGATCGTGTAGCCATTGAGAGGCGACACAAAACAAGCGAAGGGGTCAAAAATGTTATGTAATTAAGTAAATTAAACATCTTTCTGCATGTCTAGGGGTGAGTACGCTTGTAACTCTTTTGGCTGTGGCAACCATGTTTGTGTTCCTCGTTTGGGCATGTTGATGTTGTTGCTTTGGGAAGTCCTATGTTGCAGTGTCTTACCCAAGGTGCAAGTACACTATCTTCAGTGTGCTTTTGCACTCTTTTTCTTGAGTTGGTGTGCTTGCATGCCTGAATTCAATTTTGTTGTTATTGGTTATTAAGGTGTGGGTATCCTCACTTTTGATGCTTCCTGGGGGGCTGCGTGTTTCTGCGCCATATGAAATCTGGCATTGCGAAAAGGGGGTTTTGTGGTATCATTTCCCACTGCGTGCGTTCTTGTGTTCTGGCGTCTGATAGGGCGGGTACGACGTTAGTAGCGGGTGATGTTTTTTGTGGTTGCGCTGCCCAACAAACCAGGATTTGTCAGGGCAGTCATCGGCGCCATACTGGCGGGGTGGATGGTCATCGGCGCATGCCTAGCTTTAAGATGTCTTACAAAATCTTGTTTGATGATTTGTTTGGACCATCAGTGGCACCATATTGGCGAATGGATGGTTGTCGGCACTTGCCGAGTTTTTAAGGGGTCTTACAAATGCTTGTTTTGGTACATGCGTTAGTGGTATGTGCCCTCATCATGCCACCGAACCGGGGGGCTCCATCTCGGAGTCTTGGGCCCCTTGAAGGCGAGGTTTCATGCACTTGCCGAGGGATTGCGTGTTGAGGGGAGGGAGGCCAAGAGGATCTGCTTGGCTGGATGGGAACTGTTCGGATTGGGCAGTGTACTGTGGGACATTTGCCTCTCAATCAATCAATCATGTCACTTATAAAGCGCACTACATACCCGCGAGGGTCTCAAGGCGCTGGGGGAAGAGGGGGTGGTGCTGCTACTGATCGAAGAGCCAGGTCTTGAGGAGTCTTCTGAAGGCCAGTAGGTCTTGGGTCTGTCGGAGGTTGGTGGGGAGGGTGTTCCAGGTCTTGGCGGCGAGGTGGGAGAAGGATCTGCCGCCGGCGGTCGTTTTCCGGATGCGGGGGACTGTGGCGAGGGCGAGGCTGGTCGAGCGGAGCTGGCGGGTGGGGGTGTAGAAGCTGAGTCGTCTGTTGAGGTAGGCTGGTCCGGAGTTGTGGAGTGCTTTGTGTGCGTGGGTGAGGAGCTTGAAGGTTATCCTCTTGTTGACAGGGAGCCAGTGCAGGTCTCTCAGGTGGGGTGTGATGTGGCTGCGTCGGGGGATGTCGAGGATAAGACGTGCAGAGGCGTTCTGGATGAGTTGCAGCCGTCTCAGGAGCTTAGCCGTCGTTCCTGCGTAGAGGGCGTTTCCGTAGTCCAGCCTGCTGGTGACGAGGGCCTGGGAGACTGTTTTTCTTGTTTCTGTGGGGATCCACTTGAAGATCCTGCGGAGCATTCGGAGGATGTTGAAGCAGGATGAGGAAACGGCGTTGACCTGCTTAGTCATGGAGAGGGTGGGGTCGAGGATGACCCCTAGGTTGCGTACGTGGTCGGTGGGTGGCGGGGCTGTTCCCAGTGATGTTGGCCACCAGGAGTCGTCCCAGGCTGAAGGGTTGGAACCAAGGATGAGGACCTCCGTCTTGTCCGAGTTCAGCTTCAGGCGGCTGGTCCTCGTCCATTCGGCGACGGCCTTCATTCCTTCGTGGAGGTGGGCTTTGGCGGTGTGAGGGTCTTTGGTGAGGGAGAGGATCAGCTGGGTGTCGTCGGGCGTAGGAGATGATGTTGAGGTTGTGCTGTCGGGCGACGTGGGCGAGGGGTGCCATGTAGATGTTGAACAGCGTTGGGCTGAGGGAGGAGCCTTGGGGTACGCCACAGATGATCTTGGTGGCCTTGGATCGGAAGGGGCGAGGCGGACGCTTTGTGTTCTGCCAGAAAGGAAGGATGTGGTCCAGTCCAGGGCCTTCTCTTGGATCCCGGCGTTGTGAAGGCGTGTTCGTAGTGTGTGGTGGCAGACCGTGTCGAAGGCGGCTGATAGGTCCAGGAGGATGAGGGCTGCTGTTTCTCCGTTGTCTAGCAGGGTCCTGATGTCATCGGTGGCGGCGATGAGGGCGGTTTCGGTGCTGTGGTTGCTGCGGAAGCAGGACTGGGAAGGGTCCAGGATGTTGTTCTCCTCGAGGTAGCGGGTCAGTTGTTTGTTGATGATTTTCTCGGTGACCTTCGCGGGGAACGGGAGCAGAGAGATGGGTCGGAAGTTCTTGAGGTCCTTGGGGTCTGCCTTGGGTTTCTTGAGTAAGGCGGTGATCTCGGCGTGCTTCCAGCTTTCCGGGAAGGTTGCTGTCTCGAAGGAGATGTTGATTATTTTCCGGAGATGGGGCGCGATGGCTGTACTGGCTTTGTTGAAGATGTGGTGAGGGCACGGGTCTAGCGGTGAACCGGAGTGGATGGTGTTCATGATCTCGCTGGTGTCCTCGTCGTTGATGTTGGTCCAGGAGAGCAGGCGGTTGGTGGTTGTGGGGGCAGTGGTCTCGGTGGTTGCCGGGGCGGTCGTGGTGTTGAAGCTGTCGTGGATGTCGGCGATTTTGCGGTGGAAGGAGGTGGCCAGTGAGTCGCACAGGTCTTGCGACGGCTGGATGTCGTTGGTGTTGGAGCTGGGGTTGGAGAGTTCCTTCACGATGTTGAAGAGCTCTTTGCTGTTGTGTGCGTTGTTGTCTAGGCGGTCTTTGAGTGAGGCCCTTTTGGCGGATCTGATGAGGTGATGGTGATTGCGGGTGGCGCTCTTGTGGGCGGCGTAGCTGTCCGCTGTCCGTTCGTGGAGCCAGATCTTCTCCAGTTTTCGGCATGTTCGTTTGGAGGCCTGGAGGTCTTCGGTGAACCAGGTGGCTTTCTTGCTGGTGTGGCTGTTGGGCGGATTCTTGAGCGGGGCGAGGGTGTTGGCGCAGTCGTCGATCCACTGTCTGAGGTTGCGGGCGGCGGTGTCGGGGTCGGAGGGTTCGGCGGGTGGGCTCAGGGCGAGGGTTGTGGTTAGCTGGTCTTCCGTGACTCTGCTCCAGCAGCGGCGAGGCATTTGTTCGGTGCGGTGGTGCGTGGTGGGCTTCCTGTAGGTGAAGTGGATGCAGTGGTGGTCAGTCCAGTGGGGTTCGGAGGTGTGGTTGAAGGAGACGTGTGGGCTTGCGGAAAAGATGGAGTCTAGCGTGTGGCCGGCGGCGTGGGTGGGTGTAGTCACGAGCTGTCTGAGTCCGAGGGTGGCGAGGTTGTCGATCAGGGTGGTGGAGTTGGTGTCCTTGTTGTTCTCGAGGTGGAAGTTCAGGTCCCCGAGGAGGATGTAGTCCGTGGGAGGCGATGGCGTGTGTGCTGACGAAGTCAGCGATGGAATCGCTGAACTGTGGTCGGGGTCCGGGGGTCTGTAGATGAGGGTTCCTCTGAGGGTGGTGTTGGGATCGGTGTGGATCTGGAAGTGCATGTGTTCGGCGGTGCTGAGGGTGTCGTCGGTGTTGGTTGAGACTCTGAGGGTGTTCCTGTGGACGATGGCGATGCCTCCTCCGACTCCGTTGGTGCGGTCCCTGCGGGTGATCTTGTATCCGTCCGGGATGGCAATGGCGATGTCGGGGGCTGAAGCGGGATTCAGCCAGGTCTCCGTCAGGAATGCGACGTCTGGGGAGGTTGAGTCGAGAAGGTCCCAGAGTTCGATGGCGTGTTTGCGGGCGGAGCGGGTTTGAGGAGGATGCATCTGAGGTAGTTGGGTTCTTTCCTGGGCGGTGGTTTGGCGGGGCGGGTGCTGGCGAAGCTGCAGTTCCGGCAGGTGAAGGGCCCTTGGGTGCGCTTCGGGGTGGCCTGGTAGCAGGCGTGATCTTTTCCGGGGTTGAGTGCGTGGAGGGTGCTGGCGTCGTATCGGCGTCTGTTGATGTGGCGGGCGCGGGGGATGCCCGGACCAGGGGGTCTGCCGCTGGGCGCGGCCACGGCGCGGACGGGCGCAGACGGGCTTGCCTTAGGCGCGCCAGCGGCGGCCGGCGCGCAGCGGCCGCCATAAATGGGGAGGTGGGAGGGAGGAGCAGGGAATGGGGCAGCGAATGGGCAGTGAGGGGGCGGGGCCGCAGGCGCAGCGGCGGGAAACAGGCACAGAAAGGAAAAACGATCACAATCAGGGGCAGCAAGGGGGCACAGAAAGGAAAAACGATCACAATCAGGGGCAGCAAGGGGGCACAGAAAGGAAAAACGATCACAATCAGGGGCAGCAAGGGGGCACAGAAAGGAAAAACGATCACAATCAGGGGCAGCAAGGGGGCACAGAAAGGAAAAAACCGAGCACAATCAGGGGCAGCAGCAGGGCACACAGACGGAGCTGTGTGGTGGGGGAGCGACCTACCAGTCAAGGTCAGGGGTCGCTCTCTTCACCACGCAGCGGCCGCCGTAAATGGGGAGGTGGGAGGGAGGAGCAGGGAATGGGGCAGCGAATGGGCAGTGAGGGGCGGGGCCGCAGGCGCAGCAGCGGGAAACAGGCACAGAAAGGAAAAACGATCACAATCAGGGGCAGCAAGGGGGCACAGAAAGGAAAAACGATCACAATCAGGGGCAGCAAGGGGGCACAGAAAGGAAAAACGATCACAATCAGGGGCAGCAAGGGGGCACAGAAAGGAAAAAACGATCACAATCGGGCAGCAAGGGGGCACAGAAAGGAAAAACGATCACAATCAGGGGCAGCAAGGGGCACAGAAAGGAAAAAACGAGCACAATCGGGCAGCAAGGGGGCACAGAAAGGAAAAACGATCACAATCAGGGGCAGCAAGGGGGCACAGAAAGGAAAAACGATCACAATCAGGGGCAGCAAGGGGGCACAGAAAGGAAAAACGATCACAATCAGGGGCAGCAAGGGGGCACAGAAAGGAAAAAAACGAGCACAATCAGGGGCAGCAGCAGGGCACACAGACGGAGCTGTGTGGTGGGGGAGCGACCTACCAGTCAAGGTCAGGGGTCCCCCAGAGCGCATCTGCTGTGATATCATATTTATCGATGCCACATGTCTGCCTTCTTCAGTGGGGCCCGCTAGCACCTCAGATCTAGAGGCACAGTAGAATGTGCGTGTTAGGGTGAGGTGGGAATCGAGTGGGTTTTGCTTTAAGGCAATAAATTCCACTGCTTTTCTGAAGGAGTTGGGGGATTGGTACGGAAGCTCTTCAAGGTCACCTGTGCGCACTGTGAAACCCTGGTGCGACCCAGGCATGTTCCAAGAACAGATCTTTCCTTTAACAGGAAATGAGAATATTTTATGGAATCATCAGACTCTTGTATGCTCCTAGTAAAACTGCAGTGTGCACACACTACTGGTAGGGGAAATTAGGCCCGCTCCTCGTGCGAACAGCACAAAACTCCTATAGGAATTGGGGACATATCCACTGGGTGCAGAGTGTGTACACACTAATCCTTGGGGATGGGGGGAGGTCTTTCTATTTAGAAGCAGGGTGCGCACACTTCTCCCAAGGGAGCTGAGGCTAGCTCTTTTTTTCAAGTATGCAGTGTATAAATCTTGCACATGGGGAGTTGAGGCCTATCTGTTTATACCTATGGGGTGCACACACTGCTCCTGTGGGGTACCTTTTTTAGGCTCAGGTATATGGTGTGCATGCACCACTCGCATGAGCAGTTGGTTTTATTCTTGTCCTCTCATAGGTATACAGGCCACACACCACTCGGTTGGGGAAGTGCCCTCACTGCTTCGGCCTGGGGGCCTACAATCATGTGGGCCTGGTCCATTGAATGCACGCCACAAGAGTGGGGTGCTCTGTATGCTAAGCGCTTCCGCAACATAGGCCCAGTGTTTCTCAAAATCTATGCCTGCCGGTTCGGCTCCGCTTCATTGAGGGCCAGTGGTATAACCCGTCCAATCCAGGTGGCTAGTTATTTAGAAAGGGCTCCTTGCAGTTGCAAATGGTTTAACATTAGGCATGGCATTTTGCATTGGTTGGATACTTAAGAGTGACATACGGCACCGAAATGGGTGACGGGTGGCAAAAAATGTATGTTTTTGCGAGGATGTCGACCAATGACATTCAGGGGAATTAGAATATCAGAATTTAAAACTGGTGGTGAATACGGCCGGGGGTCAGTCCAGAATGGCTCCTCAGTCACCAATGATTCAGCCCTGTATAGCTTGGGTTCAATACTACATTCAAACGACTGAAATATGCATCTCTTGGCATAGTATTGACTTTCCGCTAATCACCTCTGCCACTCAGGTCTGTAGGTGAGGTAACCGTGGCTTGGATGTAGCTGCAATGCAGCAAGCCCAGAGTCCCTTTCCATAAGCATGGTCCGATCGCTTAAAGCAATTCACTGGGCCGGTTGTAGGGCATTTAAAGCAAGGGCTTGGGTCAAAGTTTCTGTATTACGTCTTGTGAACGTTTTGCTGTTTTGTACTCTTCCGGCCATATCCAGGCAAGGTGGTTTATTCCGTTCCGTACTGGTTATGAATGATTATAACAGCATTTCCCTGGGCCAGCTGTAGGTCATTTTGAAAAGCAAAGGCGGGAGTCATAAGTTGCCTGTGGTACGTCTGGGGAATGTACTGGGGAAAGTTGTCTGCGGTACGTCGGGGGAATGTTTTTTCCTGGATTGGACTCTGGTGGGCATATCTAGGCTAGGTGGTTTTATTCCTAACCATTGGAGACTGCCTGGCGTCCAGGAGGGCGACTCGTCAGCAAAGCGTAGGTGGGGCTATTAATTTTGGCCATCCGTACCGGTTACTACAAGTTGACCATTATCCAGGTTAGTTGCGCAGGCCAGATAGGGGCGGAAGCCGAGGCCCCACTATACTAGGGCTCACACTCATGTGAATTGGGGCTGCCACTACGGGCGGCAGGGGGGGTTAGCTGTGCCAAAACGGGTGCAAAGTTCTGGCCGGTTGGGACCCTATTGCTACGAGTGCCATGTGAGATTATGCTTGTTATAAGAGCCTGCTTTTAACTCCTATTCTCTCTTTTGTAGTCTCCGTTTGACACAGGTGGAAGGTGTGAGGAGTTGAATCAGCAGGTGTGGACCTCGTCACCTTCTGTGGATGTGGAAGGGGTTTCAGAGGTGCTGGTATATGGCCACTCATACATGAGGCATGGCTGAGGTTTGTCTGTTCCACAGGTAAATACGCAGCCGGGCTGATAAAGCAGAATGCCGGCTGACCTGTTTTGGTGTTCACGGTGGGGGCTGCGTTTGGCCCAGTTGAGGACTTCATTGGGCAGACTCTGGCCCTGGGGGTCCCGCCCCTAGGGAGTACAATGGTACACCCGGTCAGCAATGATTTGACGGTGATGCAACAGACAGACGCGATAGTATCTGGTGTCTCCGAGCTGGCTCGCAAAGACTTTCCCTTAAGGCCATGATGACATGGTCAAACTTTGTTCCCAGGTTGCGTTGGGGAAGGTGGTGAGTTGGCCAAATCCTGCAACGACCCTGTGCAGCTGGTAAACAATAAGAGTGGTAAGTGGCTAGGTTGGCTTGGTTGTCAGCTATTTCTCACGGTGCATCAGGAGCAAGCGGTCTCCATAAAGGAGGGCCTATGGATAGTTGGTCATTCACATTTGTGTGGATCGAAACGATTTCTCCTTACAGGCAACTATGCACACCAGCACAGCTATGAAATGAGGTTGCTATGTATTACTGATGGTGTCACTTATATTTGGTTTGGTTTAACAGACTTCTCAGGACTCCTACACTGCGGACAACTCCACAGGGATGCATCCGGGAGGGGGAGCGGTTTCCTTTTTTACAGGACGGGGTTCACCTATCTAAACTGGGTAATGACTTATTCCTGGAGAATGTGCTAGCCTGGATGGTAGGGGCAGCACACAGGGCATGACCTTTGTGTCAGTAGCGGATGGGGGGGGGGCAGATAGTCGGTCAACTATACTGGCCTGTGGCGGTAAGGTCATGATTGCTAGGTCAAATTTTACATCTCTTAGTAGGCACCCCATTGGTTAACGGGGACACCTGTGGGGGGACAGTGGTCCCTCATCACACTCCAGGGGGTGCTGGCAGCCAGTAGGCTGAAGGGTGCAGGGGGTAGGCAGTCCCGCTTCCGGTAGGCCACTTGGGCCAACCCCTGCGCAGGCGCATTGGGCGCAACGTCCATAACATCAGCCCCTGGGAGGTAGGATGGAAGGGCGTAGGGGGTGGTGCCCGCGAAAAGAATCTGCTGGGCACACAGGCCTCCTGCGCAAGGTCACTCCGGTAAAGGGGGACCAGGCAATTAGTGGGTAACAGTCATGACCTTGCACCTAGGCTCATCCAGGATACGCAGAAAACAAATGTACATATTCCAGTTTTAAGTTAGATATCGCTATGTATTAGATTCATGTTAAGGTTAGCCATGAATTGTGTCCAAAAACTGTATTTCAAAATGTGATTGAATATGTTGTGGTTTTCTGCGTATATTTTAAATTTTATTGTGCTATAATTTTTTTAAATTATGTTTTATTAATTTGTAATAAAATACGGCCGGGGTTATACGACCCCTAATCCAAAAGATTTGTGTTGGATGTTTTACTATCGATACCTCGGGGAGAGAGGGTCCAGGGGTAGGGTCTAAACTGATAATTTCCTGCAGGGGACTCGGCAATACCAGGCCATATAAAGATAATAAAAAAATAGTGCTCACAGACTGTAGATAAAACAGACTGTATAACAACACAAGTAAAAAGTCCAGTCCTCATGGGAGGTTACAAATACAGACAAGGCGGTTCTAAGGAGGGACTACTAAGCCTATTCATGAATCAAAAGCAACCAATTAGAAAAGACAATAACAGGAGCCAATCGAAAAGAGGGGGGGGGGGAAATGGGTGGAGCTTCAAGTCCCCACCTGAATACAACATGCCTCTTAGAGCAACGAATGCGCAGCCCAGACTCGACCTAAAAAAGAATTAACATAAAAAATGTCTTCTAGTTTTTTTGTCCTTGCAATGCTGGCAACTTTTCCTGCCTCTTCTAATGCTTGTTTGTTATGGCTTTTTTTGTTATGGGGAGGGGGTATAAACAATGGGAGGGTGGAGGTTGGGAAATAGTTCCCAAATTACAACACGAGCAGCAGACGGACACTAGGGTAGAATCAACAGATGCCAGATTCCAAGGGCAGACTGAGGTGGTGCTGAGTGATGCTGAGGTGGTGGTGTGCTGGTGCGGAGGTGATGCTCAGGGGACACTGAATGATACTCCGGTGGTGCTGAGTGATGCTGAGGTGGTGCTGAGGTGGTGGTGTGCTGGTGCGGAGGTGTTGCTCAGGTGATGCTGAGTGATACCCATTCGCAAAAATCTTAAGATCTCCACCTCTGAGCTTTCCAATTACCGCCCCATATCTTTGCTCCCCCTTCAGAGCAAGCTTATTGAAAAGCACATAAACAGACATTTATCTGATTTTGTTGAAACCTCTCACTGCCTTGATGTCTCCCAGTCAGGTTTCCGGGCCAAACACAGTACCGAATCCGCTCTGATTGAGGTAACTGATAACATCAGAATGGCCCTGGACAATGGTCAGGCAGCACTATTGGTGCTGCTTGACCTATCGGCGGCGTTTAACACCATCTCGCACCAGATCCTATTGGAGAGACTTAAGGACATTGGAGTTCAGGGGGCTGCATTAAAATGGTTGACACACTTTCTTACAGATAGAACCCAGACGGTTACATGGGGGACCTTTAGATCTAAAACCACCAAAGTTACCAAGGGGTACCGCAGGGCTCCTGCTTGAGCCCTACTCTCTTTAACATTTATGTTACCCCCTTGGCCAAACTAATGAGGAACTTAGGGTTCAGTCCCATCTCCTACGCGGACGACACCCAGCTCCTCCTCACCTTTGATAAAAACAGATCTGATATACAACTCATCTTTTCTGAGGGCATGAAGACCATTGCTGCCTGGATGAGGACCAACTTCCTCCAACTGAACGCTGAGAAATCGGAGATCATGCTGTTTGGAGGAGCAGCTATAAGCTGGACTCCCAGATGGTGGCCGGAGGAGCTGGGCAAGGCCCCTTCTCCTAAGGAAGTGGTCAAGAATTTAGGAATCAGGATCGACCAGAACCTCACACTCGATGCCCACGCCACTACTACTGCTGGCACCTGCTTCCACACACTCAGCTTACTCAGAAGAGTCTTCCCCCTGTTACCATCCTCCACTAAAAAAACATTGATGCAAGCCCTAGTATTAAGCCGTCTGGACTAATGTAATGCACTGTTAGCCTCGGCCAACAAAGCCTCCTTAAACAAGCTACAAGTTGTACAAAACACGGCTGCCCGTCTAGTAGCAAATGCCCCACCCAGAACGGCTTCTATCCCTCTTCTTAATAAACTCCACTGGCTCCCTGTGAGAAAGCGGGTGAAATTTAAGATAGGCTGCACTGTTTATAAAGCCTTTAATGGACAGGGGCCTTCCTACTTGTCTGATAAACTTATCAAGTACACACCCCCTACGGCCCCTTCGATCAGGCTCCAAGCTTCTCCTTTGCACCCCTAGAATTAAAAAGGCTCGCAAGGGTGGCAAAGCATTTACAAATCTTGCCCCTACTTTCTGAACGAATTGCCCTTCCAGCTTCGCGATTGCCAGAGCCTCTCTCAATTCAGGAAGCTTTTAAAAACCTTCCTTTTCTGAGTCCCTCGGGTCTGGCTACAGCACACCGTCCTAAGCGCAGAGATACCCTTTTGGGGTGATTCAGCGCTATAGAAATTAATAATAATAATAATACTGAGGTGGTGCTGAGTCATGCTGAGGTGGTGGTGCTGCACTGGTGCTCAGGTGGTGCAGAGCTAGTACTCAGGTGGTGCTGAGTGATGCTGAGTTGGCGCTGCTCTGAGGTGATGCTGCGCTGATGCTGAGGTGGTGCTGCACTGATGCTGAAGTGGTGCTGCGTTGGTGCTGAATAGCTGCTGAGGTGGGGTTACGCTGGTGCTGAGGTGGGGCTGCGCTGGTGCTCAGGTGGGGCTGTGCTGGTGGTGGTGCACTGATGTGGAGGTGGTGCTGTGCTGGTGAAGTGCTGTGCTGGTGCTGAGGTGGTGCTGCATTGATGCTGAGTTGGTGCTGCACCGGTGGGGGTGCACTGATGAGGAGGTGCTTCTGTGCTGATGCTGAGGCAGTGCTGCAATGATGCTGTACTGGTGCTGAGGTGGTGTGGAGTGACACAGAGGTGTTGCTGAGGTGGTGGTGTGCTTGTGCGGAGGTAGTGCTCAGGTAGTGCTGAGTGATGCTGAGGTGGTGCTGAGTGATGCCTTGGTGGTGCTCAGGTGGTGCCCTGCAGGTGCTCAGGTGGTGCTGAGTGATGCTGAATTAGTGCTGTGCTGAGGTGATGCTGCACTGATGCAATGCTGAAGTTGTGCTATGTTTGTGCTGAGTTGCTGCTGAGGTGGTGCTGCGCTGGTGTTGAGGTGGTGCTGCACTGGTGCTGAGGTGGAGCTGCGCTGATGCTGTGGTAGGGCTTCACTGGTCCTGAGTAGGTGCTGCGCTGGAGGTGGTGCACGGATGCAGAGGTTGTGCTGTGCTTATTCCAAGGTGATGCTGTGGCGGTGTTGAGCGATGCTGAAGAGATGCTGTACTGGTGCTGAATGATGCTATGGTGGTGCTGAGTCATGCTGAGGTGGTGGTGCTGTGCTGGTGCTCATGTGGTGCTGAGCTGGTGCTCAGGTGGTGCGGAGTGATGCTGAGTTGGTGCTGTGCTAAGTTGAAGCTGCACTGATACTGAAGCGTTGCTGTGCTGATGCTGAAGTGGTGCTGCGCTGGTGCTGACGTAGGGCTGCGCTGGTGGTGGTCCACTGATGCAGAGGTGGTGCTGTGCTGATGCTGAGATGGTGTAGTGCTGGTGCTGAGGTGGTATTGTGCCACTGCAGACGTGGTGCTGCGCTGATGCTGAGTTGGTGCTGCACTGATGGTGAGGCACTGATGAGGAGGTAGTACTGTGCTGATGCTGAGATGGTGCTGTGCTGAGGTGGTACTGTGGTGGTGCTCAGGTGATGCTGAGTGATCCTGAGGTGGTGCTGAGTGATGCTGAGGTGGTGGTGAGGGATGCTGAGGTGGTGCTAAGTTATGCTGAGGTGGTGGTGCTGTGCTGGTGCTCTGGTGGTGCTGAGTTAGTGCTCAGGTGGTGCTCAGTTATGCTGAATTTGTGCTGTGCTGAGATGATGCTGAGGTGGTGCTGCTCTGATGTTGAAGTGATGCTGTGTTGGTACTGAATTGCTGCTGAGGTGGGATGCACTGGTGCTGAGCTGGAGCTGCGCTAGGGCTGAGATGGGGCTGCAAAGGTGGTGGTGCACTGATGCAGAGGTGGTGCTGCGATGATGCTGAGATGGTGCAGTGCTGATGCTGAAGTGATGCTGTGTTGGTGCAGAGGTGGTGCTGCACTAGTGCTGAGGTGGTGCTGCGCTGATGCTGAGTTGGTACTGCACTGGTGGTGGTGCACTGATGAGGATGTGGTGGTGCACTGATGAGGACGTGGTGCTGTGGTGATGCTTCGATGGTGCTGTGCTGATGCTGAGGTGGTGATGTGGTGGTGCTCAGGTGGCATTGTGCTGATTCTGAGGTGGTGCTGTGTTGATGCTGAGGTGGTGTTGCGCTGTTGCTTAGGTGGTGCTGCACTGGTGCTGAGGTCTTGCTGAGTGATTCTGAGGTGGCGGTGTGCTTGTGTGGAGGTGGTGCTTATTGATACTGAGGTGGTGCTGAGTGATGCTGAGCTGGTTCTGAGTGATGCTTTGGTGGAGTTCAGGTGATGCTCTGCTGGTGCTCAGGTGGTGCTGAGTGATGCTGAGCTGGTGGTGAGCTGGTGCTGAGGCTGTGCTGGTGCTGAGGTGGTGGTGCGCTGATGGTGTGGTAGGGCTGCACTGGTGGTAGTGCACTGATGTGGAGGTGGAGCTGTGCTGATTCTAAGGTGGTGCTGTGGTGATGTTGAGTGATGCTGAGGAGTGCGCTAGTGCTGAGTTGGTGCCGAGTGATGCTGTGGTGGTGCAAAGTGATGCTGTGCTGGTGCTAAGTGATGCTGTGGTCGTGCTGAGTGATGCTTTGGTGGTGTTCAGGGCTGTGGTCGTGCTGAGTGATGCTTTGGTGGTCCGGTGGTGCTCTGCTGGTGCTCAGGTGGTGCTGAGTGATGCTGAGTTGGTGCTGAGCTGGTGCTGAGGTGATGCTGCACTGATGCTGCACTGGTGCTGAGGTGGTGCTTCGCTAATGCTGAAGTGGTGCTGCATTTGTGCTGAGCTGCTGCTGAGGTGGTGCTGCACTGGTGCTGAGGTGGTGGTGCGCCGATGGTGTGGTAGGGCTGCACTGGTGGTAGTGCACTGATGCAGAGGTGGAGCGGTGCTGATTCTAAGGTGGTGCTGTGGTGATGTTGAGTGATGTTGAGGAGATGCGCTAGTGCTGGGTTGGTGCTGAGTGATGCTGTGGTGGTGCAAAGTAATGCTGTGCTGGTGCTGGTGCTGAGTGATGCTGTGGTGGTGCTGAGTCATGCTGAGGTGGTGGTGCAGCACTGTTGCTCAGGTGGTGCTGAGTGATGCCCAATTGGCGCTGTGCTGAGGTGGTGTCATAGGGTTTCTGCACATACAGAGCTATGCACAGGATAATAGGACCTCGGAATATAGTGGTGAGCCAACCATAAACCTTAGCACCCAAAACCCCAACCCAACTAGCCTTAGCGTCCCATTGGCACCAATGTACCAATGCTTAGACAACCCAGAACACGGTATCTCTCTCTCTCAGGACACGCAGAGGCAAGAACACTCTTTCGTCACTTTCGTACCTGTCCACAACATGCGTATGAAGAGACACTGTATAGGTTAAAATGTTTATTTCAACTTACGTGCTCTAAGATACAGTACACGTGTCAGTACTAGTAGCATAATACATAAGAACAATATAATCAGCATAGTTACTACTCCATAGAATACAAACGGGGAAAGCATCTCATAAAGCAGTGGAGATATGTCTAACTAACATTACCACCCTCCCCGTGCTGGAAGCCAGTTTATTATAATAATAGAAGACCTTTGGGCTTTGACTAGCGAACCCCCATACCTCAGTCTCTTGATGCAAAACTACATCAGCAAACAATCACAGCTCTTTCTCTGGAAAGGTCGTCTCCAAGTGCTATCTTAGAGCAAGCGATCGCATTATTAAAAGCACACTAATTTCTCAATGGCAGCTGTACATGTGTTATGTCTAGGTGCGAGGGACGGGCCAAATCAGTAGGAACCAGGGAGTTGTTATTCGACCTTGTAACTGTTGTTCAGACTGAGCCCAAAAGGGAACAGGAGAAAAGGTGAGAAACAGAAGGCCATGAGCCACAAGACACCCTCCCCTGGACAGTCCATCGTCCATGACGAAAATGAAGACAGAGTTCCAAACACCTGAGCAGAATAGAGGCGGTTCACTAACAACTAACGGCAAGTCAATCAATCCAAAAATGTGAAAGAGCAGAAAAATGCTATACCGTCCAGAAGGACATCATTGGAATCGTCAAAAAACGTAGACGCCATCCAGTCCAATAGCTCAAAGCTGCAGGAATGGTCTTCAGAGTATGGAGCATCCAAAAGCAATGCGGGACAGCTTGCGTGATATTCAATATAACTTTGTTGTAGGAGATTCTGAGCAGCCGCCCAGATATCCCATTGTGCCAAAATCCCCAGTGCAGCCGCACGCATCATAAAGCCAGCAGCGGAACAGTCCCGTTCATGGGCCTCTAAGGGACCCACCAACCGAACAAAATCCGGGACCGACAATGACGAATTGGAGAGGCAATAATCCATGGTCCATGTAAACGGACAGCGGATGCAAGACATCACAGGTTGCACGCAAGTGAAATACGCAAAGCGAAAGGAAAGGGTGTAGGACACACTGATAGTTGCCAAGGGCAGAACATCGAAGCCAACCAGGAGTCGCTCACGGAGCAGCTGGAGGCGTTCGGGATCGAGAAGGGCCCAGTGGAGTGCAGCCATTGCGCAAAAAACAGACCAACAGCAAGACACCGGCCGCCAAAGCGAGGATTAATGGGAATCCACCAAAGACGCTAGAAAAAATAGAATGAATGAATGCCGGTATCACACCGAAAATAGTTTGAAAGGTGGACATGAGGCCAGACCCCACAACCTTAAAAAAGTGCACCAGACCCTCGGTGTTTGATGCGTTAAAAATACGATGAATTATCTCCCCAAAATGCTGGGGGAGGTCAGTGTTCAAAAGGGCCTGTATTTCACTGTGGGTGCTCGCCACCTGGAGAATGAATGTCTCCCGGGCGGATGTGAGCATAACCTCCTCATTCAATAATAGGGCCTTTATTCTGCTCAACTTATTGAAATCTGCCTCCATGGTAGGAATGGAAGGCCAAATAGAGCTATCAACGATGTCGTGAGGGGGAGGAAAAAGCACATTCTTGCAGCAGACAACTCTGTGCGAGACTGTAACAATATACGGAATGCCGGCCTGCAGGCCACAACAATTTTCGTTATTTAAAAGCAAATAGCTACCGTTGGTAAGCAAAGTAAAAGTAGGAGAAATAGCAGGAGCAGGAATACCCTTCAGGACACATGCAAGATTTGGAACTGAAACGCTACAAGCCCCGTGCAATTTAATATGTTTACAAATAAGCGAATGACCCACAGTTGAATCACAAGACTCCCCCGTGAGAAATACTTCCTTGCCATCTCTAAGGCATTTATACATGAAAGGCAAGGACCAAAGTTCATGCAGGAAAGCACCACCCAAAGGCTGGAAACGGCCCACAGGATAATGCTTCATGCACGAACTGAACTCAAATAGGGAAAAAGGTAAAGCTATAACCCCATGAACTAGCCACACCGCAGAATCTAGTTCTGCTACAGAGAACGGTAAAGGATCCACTTTTTCAATATGTAACAAAGTGTAGGATGCATCTTTCATGGACATGAACTGCTGTTTGTCTGTCAAATTAAAAGGCAGAAAGAGGGCAGTGGTGTTTAACAAATTCCAAGGAACTTTACCCAACTTAAGAGTTTGCAAAGTCCATGCAAACTGCATCACTGAGCGCAACTGATTCTGACCATGATACAACATAGAGACATCATCTTGTACAATATCAACAACAGAGGATACAATATTGTCTAATGTGTAAATGCGGGAAGACAGGGTATTTATACTATTGTCAACAACAGCAAGCACCTTTTCCAAATTTGCTTGGTCTATTTCTCTAAGACGGGAAGCAGCTTCCATTTGTGACAGCTTCCAGAGCTCATTATACGCTTCATAAATGAATCTCTTCGGTCGGGGACCACGAGGTCCCAAGATAAAGTCAGATAAGTCAATAGTGCCTGATAGGAGGGATAAATGGTTCTTAACAGAGTCTAAGGACGAATGTTGTAACCATTGTTTACATAATTTACCAACTGAATACGTGGTCACAGTACGAGTTTCAGTAAATCTTGGATCAGGCTTGTCCTGTATGTAGCCAGGAACTGTGCCATGAAAACGCAGTTGGCATGCATTAGATGATATGGGCCATGCCAACCAGGGTGACTGTATCAGTGCAGAAACGTTAAAGGAATTATTCTGAAACTGAGCCTGTAACGCCATAAGGGACATATTAAAATGCAAACTATCATTTGGCAGACTCGACAAGGATGGGATGGTTGGCGCATTTAGTTGTTTAACGGTAGCCAACCCCCAACACGTGGTCTGATAAATGGAAGCATTTAGAAATAGAATTTGGGCTGGGATAAGGCAAGCACGGTGCAAGGCCTCAGTGCCTTGCACCTGCCATGGCTTCGAACCCCAAATTGATTTTAAATCCACTGTGTCTTTCCAATATTCATAACCACCCACCGCCAAGGCGCTCAAAAAGGAACCCGAATATAACAATTTAGTGTGGGTCAACATTATTTTCTGAGTCAATGGAGTTTTTAATTTAAAATAATATGACCCAGGGTTCGATCGATTAAAATCAGTAAAATAGGTGAATTTATTTCGAAGAGTTTGGGAACTACCTGGTACGGGGTTTGGGCAGTGTTCCCATTGGGTGTAAGTAGCAGGGCTACGTAGTGCACTTGGCTTGTGGAGAAAATGATTTCCCCAATGTTGGTAACAATACAAATCGGCATAATTCGCAGAATTCATATACAAGTCTTCAGCATTAAAAGAGGCATAATATTTTAAATCAGCAAACAATGCTTCAACTGCATGCACATCCCAATCATCAGAATGAATATTACTTTTTACTACATCACCCATCGAGACTCGAAGGACATTTGGTACATTAATAATTTCTGTCGGGCCATGTATTTGAAAGTTTACCGCATCCCATACTATGCCATCAGCAACTGGAAACGCTGAAATGTTCACAAATGTATGGTCACGCTTCATGATGTGTGAAGAGGAATGTGGAGCCAAAGTTCCAGCAACACTGTTCACAGCAGAGCGTTCAGGTAAATAGTGACCATTGATGAGTAGAAAGAACACTGTGACAAAGCCAATGGACATGAACAAAAAAACCAAGAAAAGTACCATCCAAATGTATGTCCAAGGTGGAATCAAAAAATTGTCTCTAAACCACGATACAAAACGACTAAACTTGGACGGGACTTGTGATGAATTGGATTCTGAGTCAAAAGAATAACGTGTAGGGCTCAGTGGCGTTGTTGGTTGGTGTGCCACCGACTCTGTGGCGGGATAAGTATATTCGTCCTCGTCTATGCAGGGTGATGCAGGGGGTTCAAATATATTTTCAGGCAAATCAACCATCTCCATGGTAACATCAGTGACTGTTCGTGCAGGCGTACCTCGAACGCTTGTCCGATAAATGGCAGGACAAGAGACCGCTGGTGTGACACTATTTAAGATCGGCCAGATGTTGTAGCTTGACATTTTCCACTGAGATGTATCTGTTTTCCTTGCGACCGGGAAGCGGTGGTAGGATGACTGTACGTGTTCCCTTCAAGCCCAGTACTGGAACCGGTGCACGAAAAGAGGGGCCGAATTCTTTTTGTTCTCCACCTTCTCTCGTACCAGGTCGCCAATCTTCGGAAGCCAGCCGGCAACCGGAATCTGCAAAGCAGGGTCTGTGGCTGAAGGCAAATGTGCAATTGCTAGTTTGTCTCGGGCTTCTTGTAAGTCCTGTAACATAGTAGAATGATTATCTACATCAAACTTGGCGGATTGCGCCGCCATGTCTAGACCATCAAGGTCAGGCACAAACATTCGTATGCCAAAGAGCATTTCGTAAGGGGTCCGCCCACCCAGAGGCCTTCTAGGGAGATTATTAAGTGCACGTTGAACAGTATACAAGTGGGCCAGCCAGTTCCTGCCAGTACCTATAACTCTAGCTGTCAAGGATTGCTTTAAGTCACGGTTCATTCGTTCAACGATAGAGTTGCCCTCAGGCCTATACGGAGACGAAAATTTCACCCGCACCCCTAAGGAGCCCATTGCGTCCTTGTAAGCCTTAGAGGCAAACGCCGGACCTTGGTCAGAATGGAAGGTGCCGCATGCAAAAATTCCCACAAAGACTCGCAAATCCCTAATGACATTTCGTGCGTCAGCACTCCGTTGTGGCCAGACCCAGATGAACCGTGTGCACGAGTCCACTGCCACTAAGATATATTTATAGGCAGTGTCTGAAGAAAATGGACCGCAGTGATCCAAGTAAACACAACCAAAGGGTCTGTTCGAAATTGCAAGCGAGGTCTGCGGTGGTCTTGTAACGGTTGAAGGCTTGATCTGTTGACAAACGTCACAGGAAAGCACATAAGTACGTGTATCTTTGTATAAACCACGCCACCAGTAACGCTGCTGCAAAATGGAAATTGTCGCAGACACACCAGCATGCGCCGAAGCCATGCCTTCGTGTGCCGCTGCCATCAAGGAAAGTCTGCGGTCCGCGTTGGGGATCAGCCGAACCCCAACGTTAGGTATTGTTACATAAGGAGCCTGATCGGGACCTATCTGGTAAGAATATTTAGAAGGGAAACCTCTAGGGTAATTAATTCCTTCTTTTGTTGCAGCAATAGCTGCCAAGATATCAGTGTCTATTCTAGACATGGATCTAGTAACTGCTGCTACTGAACACGTGAGTACTGCTGATCTGGCAGCTTCATCCGCCAGACTGTTACCAACAGCGTGTGCGCCCACTCGCTGATGGCCTAGGGTGTGAACCACCTGTGTGAGTGGCAGACGTCTTTGTAATTCTGCCACCCTAACCCAAAGCATTTTATGCTTGATTGTGTTGCCTTTTGCGTCTCTATAGTCGTTTTGCGACCAAAAGAACAGATTGTCATTGTATGATTGAACACAGTAGTAAGAATCGCACACAATTAAAGTGGTCACATCAGGATTTACGAACTCAAGTGCAAGCACCAAAGCACGCAACTCGGCCAATTGTGCGGTACTATCCCCGAGTGCCTGCGTATGCACCACAGTGGATTTGAACTTTCCATTCACAAACGTACCTGCAACAATAGCACATGCGGCTGAATAAGCATGCTTGGACCCAGTGGCCGGTTGTGCCGAGCCATCGGTGTAGATCACACAGTCGTAATCCTCAAGCGGCAATAAGGACAAAGGAGGAGGATGAATAAATTCATACTGTAAAAACTCCTGAGTCTGAAGAGAAGAGTCGAAAATGAAAGTGACATCCGGAGACGTCAAAGATGTTGCCCATTGAATCCAACGGGGGTGCAAAGCTTTAGAGTTCGGAACACTTGCTTTAGTCACTGCCTCTAGGGCAGGATAGGGTGTCACCACCAGAATGCGTTTTCCCTGTGCCAGTGCGCGCTCCTTCAGGATCGCCATTTGCACTGCTGTTAGCACTTTCTCCACAGATGAGAACCGCATTTCTGCAGAGGTGTATAGATGTGACTTGTATGCGATAGGTACTGTGTCACCTTCATTAAAGGTTAAATACGTGAAACCCACTGCCCCTGGAATGATTCTAATCACCAAGTTTGTGTGGTTATCACGCGTCAAAAGGTATTTAGACTCAAGAAGGTCTGTCTGCAGTGATTGCAGAATGGAGGTATGCTCCGGAAGCCAGCAAGACTTCGAAAAAGTAGGCTGTATCAAGGCATACAGTGGCTTGATACGCTGGGCATATTCGGGAATGTATGTACGTCCGAAATTCAAAAACCCAGCAAAGACTGAAGCTTCTTCAGATTTGTAGGAGGGCACAGCAGTGCACATTTCTCCAGAAAATGGGGGCTAAACCCTTACCTTCATTGTTGAGCTCATAGCCCAAGAACAAAACGGTAAACTCAGCAATATGGGATTTTGCAAAGTTAATTTTGTATCCCTGAACCGCAAATTCAAGAATAATGCGGTCCACTCGGGTCAGATGCGGAAACAGTTCATCGTCAGTCAGATAAATGTCATCCACATACGAACAGGCGTCTGGATCTATGCCGTCTAATAAAGAGACAACACGAGCGGCAAACACTCCTGGACTATTTTTGTACCCCATAGGAAGACGCCTGAATTTGAACATTTTACCACCGGAAGTAAAGGCACACCATTGGCCACTCTCCGGGGCTAAGTTGTGCGTGTAGAATCCATTTGAAAGGTCAAGAGTTGTTTTGTATTTTTTACGAACAAGACTGTCTACAAGCGCAGAACTATGGGTATTTTGCACCGCAAAGGTCCGACAATGAGAGTTCAAATGCCGGTAATCCAATACTAAACGGTACGATCCATCGGGTTTAGAAACCGCGAAAAGGGGATTGTTCATAGGTGATACACAGGGTTCAATTACTCCCTGATATTCCAACTGTGTCAGAATTTCGGAAACTGGGCCTTTTGCTTCACGTTTTATGGGATATTGGGGTTGTGGCTGCGGTTACGATCGCAAAGGTATTTCATGGGGGGGAGATTCCTCATCCCAACCCACGTGATTGCGGAATAACGCTGGAGCCAGGGACACAGCCCATTCTGCTGCAAGAGCCTTTGCTTTGTCCTTTGGGACATGTCTAGAAAAGCTCGGAAGGATTACCTCCTCCCCTTTACGCGCTGTAAGTACGAATGGGGGTGGCCAGTCCACCTCTGCCAATAAAATATCATATGAAGAGGTCAGATTTTCCCAAAAAATCCCTTTAATTACACGCTGTATATCACCTTCAATTTGGAGGACTATATTAAATAGTCTGTCAGGGGGTGCCACTCTGGTGTCTGCTGTTTCAACAGTAATGAATGTTTCAGTTGCTGTCGCCTCCATATGAGGACGTAGCGCCTCCCGCACTATGGTTACTTCCGCGGCGCTGTCTAGGAGGGTTACTGCCCACGTCCAATTCAGGAGTCGCGTTCTCACCGTCTGTGGCATATTTCGCTGTTACAGCGGCAACTTTTTTCTTCTGAAATTGGGGTCGAAAACGTTGAGTGTCTTCTTCTTTTCCTCTGACCTGTTGTCGAGGCTGGTCTCGTCCCTGTGGGGCCTCACGGGCCCTTCCTCTATCCTGGCGGTCTCCTCCACCGGCTTGTGACGAAGTCTGTGCCTGTAAAGAACGAGGAGAACGCGTATCAGGGATCTGAAACCTATCCGGAGACTTAATTCTCGCTCTATCGCGTAAATCATAAGTACGTTCAGAAGAAACTGAAACCGGTGATGCGCCTCGCGATCCCGGCTTTGTCTGTTGCTTACCCTGTTTTTTCAGCCTCCAGCTCTTTTTAGTGAAGACTGGTTTCTCATCCTTCTCAGATTGAGATTTGGTTTGTTGCTGTTGTGGTTGCGATTGTGTTTGCTGTTTTGCAAAAGGCTTGTTACCCAGGCTGTTTCTGCCAATAGTTTTGTAAGCCTGGGTAATAATTTTCGGTAATTCGCGAGGCTTGTCCAATTCTGGGACCAAAGCCAAAGCGTTCGCTACTTGAAAGTTCACTGCATCGCCCTTGACATTTGCAAGAATCAGTTCAGCTACTACTTCAAACACTCCCACTAGTCTCATCCCTAATTCCACAGCCGCTTCAGGGCCGTGTTCATCCTGTACTTTTTAATTACAGAGGGGAGAACTGTCATGGAAGGCGTACCAAAACATTTAGAATATACTGCTGCGAATACCCTACCCCAGTTGTCACATGCTGTCAACTCGGGAATTAAGTCTTTTGGCAAACTAATCGTCAAAATACGATGTTTATCCACTGGAGTTGTATGTGGAAAAACTGCCTCCAACTGATCAAACTTTTCTGCAAGCCAATAAGGAAAATCATCCTTATGTTGTGGCCGTTTGCCCATCACAGAATTCACCATGACAGGACTTATGGTTACTCCGCCTGCAGCAGCTGGTTGGCCAGGCACTCCAGGAGCGGCTCCATGGATGCTGCCTGTAACATATCGCACTAACGCTCGATGCACCTGCACCAAGGCCGCATACATAGTGCGCAGTTCCACGACTGGTATTGTCATATAAAGCGGATGTGGGGTGTACCCGGCCAAAACAGGCCAAGTGGCCCCTGCTATAGATAAGGGGCCTAAACGAACCGTGGTAGTCGGTTGTGGGAGGGCGCCATTAAACCAAACACGGTGTTGCCAAGCCGTGAGCGGTACTTCAAGATTAGTATAAGGTCTATAGACAGCAGGAACAGCGGTGGGTTCATATGTATGAAACAGATTATCGTTCGCATCCAACGCTGGAAAAGTGATCCAAGAGTAGAACACTTCAAAGTGGAAAGCCGGATCGGCTTGAACCACAAAGACTAGATCAACTCCCGCGTCTGGCACTCCATATATCCGTAAGTGGTCACGGAGTGCTGTGCGGCTATGCGCCGCTATGTCTATACCCGCCATTTCGAACGGGACTTTTCAACAATTTTACACAAGGCAGCACAAAAAGGGTTTTATCTAAGAAACCTTTTTTAATAACATCAAGCTTGAAAGAACCTACAAAATCTGCAATATAGGAGGTATCGCCGTCACACACGCTTCCGGAAGCGTACGTGAGGGGTTTGTGGACAAGCACAAGTACTACTCAAGCGTCTCGCAAGTAAGCCGCCCCACTCGTTGGTCGCGCCATGTCATAGGGTTTCTGCACATACAGAGCTATGCACAGGATAATAGGACCTCGGAATATAGTGGTGAGCCAACCATAAACCTTAGCACCCAAAACCCCAACCCAACTAGCCTTAGCGTCCCATTGGCACCAATGTACCAATGCTTAGACAACCCAGAACACGGTATCTCTCTCTCTCAGGACACGCAGAGGCAAGAACACTCTTTCGTCACTTTCGTACCTGTCCACAACATGCGTATGAAGAGACACTGTATAGGTTAAAATGTTTATTTCAACTTACGTGCTCTAAGATACAGTACACGTGTCAGTACTAGTAGCATAATACATAAGAACAATATAATCAGCATAGTTACTACTCCATAGAATACAAACGGGGAAAGCATCTCATAAAGCAGTGGAGATATGTCTAACTAACATTACCACCCTCCCCGTGCTGGAAGCCAGTTTATTATAATAATAGAAGACCTTTGGGCTTTGACTAGCGAACCCCCATACCTCAGTCTCTTGATGCAAAACTACATCAGCAAACAATCACAGCTCTTCTCTCTGGAAAGGTCGTCTCCAAGTGCTATCTTAGAGCAAGCGATCGCATTATTAAAAGCACACTAATTTCTCAATGGCAGCTGTACATGTGTTATGTCTAGGTGCGAGGGACGGGCCAAATCAGTAGGAACCAGGGAGTTGTTATTCGACCTTGTAACTGTTGTTCAGACTGAGCCCAAAAGGGAACAGGAGAAAAGGTGAGAAACAGAATATGCAGACTGTTGTAGAATAACTTGGCAATAACAGAGGGCGACAGGACAACATCCAATAATAACGTGCGCAAGAGTCATCATGGCAGCCAGGCCTGCGGTAACGTAGCCAGACCGGCCAGGAGGCCATGAGCCACAAGACAGTGGGCTGCACTGGTGCTGAGGTGGGGCTGCGCTGATGTTAAGGCGGTACTGCGCTGGTGCTGAGGTGGTGTTGCGCTGGTGCTGAGGTGGTTCTGAGCTGATACTGAGTTGTGCTTCACCGGTGGTGGTGCACTGATGAGGAGGTGGTGCTGTGCTGATGCTGAGCGCTGCTGGGATGGTGCTGAGGTGGTACTCAGGTGGTGCTGTGCTGATGTTGCAGTTGTGCTGAGTGATGCTGTGGTGGTGCTGAGTGATGCTGTGTTGGTGCTAAGTGATGCTGTTGTGTTGCTGAGTCATGTAGAGGTGCTGGTGCTGCGCTGGTGCTCAGGTGGTGCTGATTGATGCTGAGTTGGTGCTGTGCTGAGGTGATGCTGCACTGATGCTGAGGTAGTGCTGTGCTGAAGTTGTGTTGTGTTGGTGCTGAGTTGCTGCTGAGGTGGGGCTGTGCTGGTGCTGAGGTGGGGCTGCACTGGTGGTGGTGCACTGATGCGGAGGTGGTGCTATGCTGAAATGGTGCTGTGCTGATGTTGAGGTGGTGCTGCGTTGGTGCTCAGGTGGTGCTGAGGTGGTACTGCGCTGATGCTGAGTTGGTGCTGCGGTGGTGGTGCATTGATGAGGAGGTGGTGCTGTGCTGATGCTGAGATGATGCTGAGTGATGCTTTGGTGGTGCTCAGGTGATGCTGCACTGGTGCTCAGGTGGTGCTGAGAGAAGCTGAGTTGATGCCACGCTGGTGCTGAAGTGATGCTGCACCAGTGCTGAGGTGGCGCTGCGCTAATGCTGAAGTGGTGGTGTGTTGGTGCTGAGTTGCTGTTGAGGTGGTGCTGCATTAATGGTGTGGTGGAGCTGTGCTGGTGCTGAGTTGGTGCTGCACTGGTGTTGATGCACTGATGCAGAGGTTGTGCTGATGGTGAGGTGGTGCTGTGGCGGTGTTGAGTGATGCTGCGGAGATGCTGCCCTGGTGTTGAGGTGGTGCTGAGTGATGCTGTGGTGGTGCTGAGGGATGCTGTGCAGGTGCTGCGCTGATGCTGAGGTGGTGATGCTGCACTGATGCCGAGGTAGCACTGCGCTGGTAGTGAGGTGGTGCTGCACTGGTGAAGAGATGGTGCTGTGCTGGTGCTGAGGTGGTGAACTGGTGCTGAGGTGGTGCTGTGCTGGTGCTGAGGTGGTGCTGTGCTGGTGCTGCTCTGGGGCTGCTCTGGGGCTGAGGTGGTGCTGTGCTGGGGCTAAGTGATGCTGAGGTGGTGCTGTGCTGGTGTTGTGGTGGTGGTGCTCAGGTGCTGCTGACTGATGCTCAGGTGGAGCTGCGGTGGTGCCACTGAAGTGGTGCTGTGCTGATGCTGAGGTGGTGATTTGGTGGTGCTGAGGTGGGACTGAGGTGGTGTTGCACTGTCTGCTTGCAGGATATATTGTTAAGTGACCTCACATTACATGCTGCATTTGGAGAGCACGAGGAGGCAGCCGTTGATATTGGTTTTATTTCACTAACGATTGAAACCTAAAAGAAAGCATCAAAAGTTGAAAGCGTGCAACTTAAAGCTGCTTCCATTCTCATAAAACAGAGCAATTACAGCATGTTTACCTCTTTAATCGTATCCAAGTATCCAAATAATCACGCTGTCAAAAGCACAATGTAAATAGGTTGACCCTACTGTTGGCTGTCTTCTTAAACTACACTTCCATTAAGTAAGTATATTATTTAAGGTTTGGACATTTGAGCTAATAAAACCAAAAATGTTCTAGGATGAAAAACAACATAGCCTCTAGCTGAAAAAGCACTTGTGAAACCAAAGACAGTGGAAAATAAGATAAGGACATGATTTGGAGCCCTCAGCTGAGCGTGTTTGGAAAGCCAAAACAAGCCTAGGCAAAAGAAAAAGTAGTGCGCTGAAACTAACTTATATGGCCGATAGTGAAGTGATCCATGTAACAGGGCCAGTCTCCAGGGTGTCACCAAAATAGCAAAAGGAGGGATAAATGTAAACTATTCACCAAAGAAAACAAAGGAATTTTGGCACATGAAGGAACAAATTGAAATGGATGGGCGTGCTGAAAGCCCATACAGTAAATACAGCATGTTTCGAGAGACAGCGTATGTGCTGCCTAGGCGAGACCTAAATAGTTGATACTTCCTGTCAGGGGGGCTCACACCAGTTTAGTTCTCAGAGACTATCTATGTTTTACTTCGTGCTCTGGTGCAGGAACCACTGTCAGAAACTGGATTACTAACTATTTAAACAGCACGAAATGACCTACAAACTAAAGTCAATAACAAAGCTTGTTTCAATGAGGACTCCTGAGCTTACCCCTGGTAACAGGCTTCCTTCAGAGAAAATGTCTGTAAAATATGTTAACAGCTTCAAAACAAAATTAAAATTGAGAACAAAACACATAAAATTCCCAAATACATTTGTTTTACAGAAGGAAAATGTAATGCTTAAAGCTACACCAAAACAATACAAATATGTTGAGAAGACCAAGAGGAATGAGTTTTTAAAAGTGTCCACTTCCAAACTATGCCTTCCACATCAGGTTACCCAGAGCGTCCTTGGGAGGCAGCGTCTGCTCCAAGCAACAGAAAGGTCACCTGCACCTTTCTGAGCCTCACACAGGCAGGGAGGTCTTTGCTACTGCACACTTTCCTCTATGCAATGGAGCTGCCGCCTTCCTCCTCTGGTCCTGGTAATGAACCCAAAAGGTTTCTGCCAGGAGTGAGGACCCTCCACAGGGCATGCTGACCAGGGTCAGCAGCCGGGCTGGGCCATCTTCTCGCTTCCAAAGACTTGTATCTCAAGTTCATGAGTTGAAAGGAGTGAGATGTGAAGACGTTTAGACCAAAATCCCTGGCTCAAAGCACTAATAAAACCAACCTTTGACTACTGAGCTGAGATTGTCCATTAGTGAAACTGTTGTTCAACAGGTGATGCACTCTGGGAGTGACCTGGAATCCAAGGTGCGGGATTCACAAGTGAGTAACACCAAAAATGAGACTTCA